>JALGBA010000593.1:382500-1013042 GCA_023970755.1 Azemiops feae
TGGATGCAGTATTCCAAGTGTGGCCTTACCAAGGCATTGTAAAGTGGTATTAACACTTCACGTGATCTTGATTCTATCCTTCTGTTAATGCAGCCCAGCACTATGTTGGCTTTTTTGGCAGCTGCAGCACACTGCTGGCTCATATTTAAGTGATTGTCCACTAGGACTCCGAGATCCCTCTCACAGTTACTACTATTGAGCAAGGGACCCCCTATACTATACCTGTACATTTGGTTTTTCTTGCCTAAATGTAGAACCTTACTTTTTTCACCATTCTTGAACAGATTCATTTGTTTTTAGGAACTTAATCCTAAAACTGAAAATAAATTATAGTGTTCCAAACAAAACTGGCTGTTCTGGGATTAAACAGTAGGTTTGCCCACAAAAAATGAAGGGTACAAAATACAGGTAAATGAAAAATACAGGTAAATTTACTTGATACATACACCATTCACTATATATCTCAATCTCTTTCTGTACTTGCAAATTATTTTTGTTTCCATCATATCCATACACTATTTCATACAATGCTTTTAAGCTTCTGTAAACATTTTTTTTGAAATCTGAATTTCAATTAAGTAGTACTTTCTTTTCAATCCATTCACTCTTTCTATATGTACTTGATTTGATCTCCATTAATTCTCTCAATCTTGATATGCAATCCACATTCATTCATCAGTCATACATCCTTGTCTCCATTTTTTTGCATTACCACATGCACTTTTTAAATAATGTATTCACACAGCATTCGATTTCTTAAGCTACATTTGCCATTTTACACGATGGGGTTATAAATAATGACATCATGTGACTATACTGCTTAGCAACAACAAACCTGGCAGTCCCCACTGCTGGGGTGACTTGTTAAGTGAGGATTTCATGTGACCACAAATTTGAGACTTCCTACCAGTTTTCAACAAGCAAAGTCAATAGCGAAACCAGTAGAAAGTTGCATAAGCTGGGAAGCTTGCAATCAGGCCAGCAGGTGAGTGCTATGGAGTGCGCCTGGGTGAGTGGGAAATATTGTAGTATGGCATAAATGTGGGCAGGAGGTGTTGTAGAAGGTATTGTAGTATGGCATGGAAGGGGCTGCTGTGGCATGTGCAGCTAACGGGAGCAACTTGAGACCTTCTTTGCTGGCTTCCCCATTGACTTTGCTTGTAGGAAGTCATCAGGGAAAGTCACAAAATGATGATCATGTGATCATGAGACTCATAAATGCAAGCCAGTTGCCAAGCACCCAATTGTGATCATGTGACTGCAGGGGTACTGAACTTTCAGGACTGGTCATAAGTACCACTCTGCTCACATTGCTAGGAGTTTGATTCCTCCGATCCTGACCGGCTCAAGGTTGACTCAGCCTTCCATCCTTCTGAGGTTGGTAAAATGAGGACCCAGATTGTTGGGGGCAATATGTTGACTCCGTAATTTGCTTAGAGAGGGCTGTAAAGCACTGTGAAGTGGTACATAAGTGCTATTGCTATCTGTAATGACTTTTCATTCAGATTTTCGCTTCCTCTTGTCATTTTACTTTCACTCTAATTTATTTTACTTTTCTTCCATATCTGTTTTTCCACTAAACACACCATTAAAACATCAAAAATGGCTCATCCCTCATATTTCATCATGAACAGTAATTTATTCTTTTTTATTAATTCCTTTTTCATATATAAATATCAACAGATTATAGCTAAAACAAGTATATAAAATAACCACCCTGATTCATTATTTGGCCTCTGAATAACTCAATTTTATGATCTCAACCTTCATTCATATTATGTAACATAATGACTTTCTATCTTGGTTCACATTCATTCAGAGTTTTGCATTTTCCTCCCCATTCATCCATGGTTTTTCTATTCTCATAATTCACTGGCAACTAAAACCTACCTATGAATTGCTAATAGGTTCAATCATTTTTTATTATGGTCACAGACCAGCAAATAAAAGCATTAAAACAATAATAATAGTAAAAAATAAAAGACAGACAGAATAATATATTGTGATTGGTGGCAGATTAACAGTCAGCAGTTAAAGTTTACCTAATTTTACATACAACGTATCAGAATTTGGCCACATTCAAAAAAACTACTTCATACTGATTTGATAACAGTAGTTGATCATAAAAAAGATCAGTATTTCCCGGATATAGTAGGTAAGATGTTATAAATAGCACATAAGAATTCAAAATTAATTGCCCCATGGTACAGGCAGCATTTCCTGGTAATGGCTGGGATAATACTGGTCAGTTTTGGCCCATTTAGGGCAGAGTGCCTCAACCATAAACAAAGCACACTCACACTATTTTTTGTAAGCCAGGATCTCTAATCTAGAAAACACCTTAGAAACCCAACCCAGTTACCTACATCCCACCAGCAAGGAATCAATACATGGTACTGATACACTAAAACAGAGTTCCCCAACCTTTCAGGGTTGGTGGCCCAGAGCGGGGGGAGGGTGGAAAGAAGGGATGGTTTTGTGGGAGAGGTAAGCGCCTGCACGTATGCGCACAAACACCCATTGCTCGCTCAAGTGGGTCTGCGAATGCCGACACTCGCAGCGATGCTCGCATGTACCAGCCAGCCACTCATGCAGCCCAGTGGCCAATAGGCTGTGGCCCACAGGTTGGGGACCCCTGCACTAAAAGATACACATTCAACATTATAATATTTTCATTTAAATCCAAATGGGTTGAATTTAAATCACTAAAACCAAAATGGGGCAACACCTGGGACAATTAAATATAGATTTTCCACAAGAAAAAACATTTTAAATCTAACTAACCATTCACAGTTACTATGAATTACCACACATTGCACTCACATTAACCTAAATTAATTGTCCTTCATATGCCTACTTTTACCATGCATAACTGGTTTTTTTCTTATACGAAGTTTTCTTAAGAAAAAGTATTGAAAGAAAGCTATATGGAGACAAACAGTTTATTATGGTCTCATTATTACCAGAACATTAAACAGCATCACACATTAAAATATTGCATTAGAGATCAGGCAGTAAAGAAGGAAATGAGGGAATTGCTCATCTCAAGCATCTTCTAAAATTATGCAAATAAATCAAATTCTGAATATGCAGGCATGTACTTTTGCTGGGTGGAATAATAGATAATTGAAAAAGTATTTGAAAATATCCATATACATACAAAAAATAATGAGGGGGGGGGGGAGAACAGAAGAAGCAAACATGCACTAAAACCTACACCAAAACCCAAGTAACCTTCATTAAATTGGCATGACTCTTTTCCAACCTCTTTTTACACAGCCATGAAAGAGAAAATGAGCAGGAAGTTTAAATGTCAGAATAAGGACAAAAAAAAAAAAAAAGCAAATTACAGGCTGGTACAATGTATTTAATAATGTTTAGGATTACATTTGTCATCTCTGAAAATTTATTCATGAGCAAATATGCAATATTGCATTAGAGACAATCTACTCACCTGCGACCACATTCTGAATATTTACCAATATTTTTTAATATTAAGGCAGCTGTTAATCGGATGTGTTTAGTAATTGGTCCCTCTTTTTCATCCTAAGTCAGAAAAGAAACCAAGTTTTTTTTAGTACCAGTGTCATAACTATTTCTTTCCAGTGTATCATCCATATTATTCTACTTACTGTGAAATCTCTGAAAACGAGGTTTCGTGATCCCCGCCTTAAAGCCATGAGGGCAGCACTAGGGTGATTGACAATAGCCTTCTGTGCTCTGGGAGTAGAAGAAGAACCCCCAGCAGTTGGTGGCCTGAATAGATTTACAAATAAAAATAATTACACAGTGTTTCTGGCACAAGTATTGTTTCCTTCTGCTAAACTGATGCTTGGTGCTAATAGGTTCTAATTATTTTATTCCTCAAGAGAAGGTTGTTCATATTTTAACTAATAATAATATATTAGAGAAGTTGCCATTTACTTTTGTAAGATGTTTTGTCAGCATTATTAAATACTGCAATTTTTAATTTTTGTTAATCTACCCATTTAAATAACTGTCCCTCAAATGCAACAACAACCCCTCCTCCAAATGCTATGGGTAGAGCAATGTTTCCCAAGAATTGAAAGCCTTTGGAATAAGGAACAATGGTAGTTTTCTTGCATTATTTTCTATTATACTTTTAAACTATTTAAAAGTATTATTCTTTGGGGAGGGAAGACTATGCAGATCTAAAATATTTAATTTTGCGTTGGCAGCACATCTAGAACTAGTTTCTCTTTATCTAGTTTTAGGACTTGTGTGGAGAATCGATAATGTTCTATGTTGTATTTATGCAGAAATTAAATTAAACATTCAAAAGCATTTATAAACATTTAAATACATCTGAAAAACCTTGCAGTTTTGTATTATCATGGCTAACACTACTATAAAAAAAATTAAATCTTGCTTTAATAAATACATTGGTTGATAATATATCAGATCTTTTGTGTTTCAGGCAATAAAGTAATAGATTCATGTGAGATTTTTATGAGAAAAGCCACCTTCCCAAATAGTTGACAATGCCTGTTAAAATAATGGAATTTCTTAGACATGGTCATTGAGAGTTAATCTGTTGGTCCATTTGTCCATTTTCCCTTACCTAAAAACTTTTTTAAAATTACTGTCCCCCCCCCCCCCCAATTTGATTCATTTTGTGCTATCAAGTCAATGTAGACACTTAACCATATTGTCATATTCTGGCTGAATAAGCCCAACCAAGCAAAACACAAGAAACATAATGAACCCCAATGTTAATTTTTTTAGGCAAAAACCAATCTGGAAAGTTTAAAGGAAAGCTAACTCTAAAGCTATGGCAGGAAACAGATAATTAAAAGAGTAAAACTTCCTTTCCCCTCTCTGACAGTTCAGGTCACATTGTCCAATATATCTTCTGGTAATTGTTATGAGAAGAAACTTTAGTTAGCCAAAATAATTCTTCAGCTCTCACGTTGATAAGGAGCACCTGTGGATTCAAACTTTCCCCTCTTCCCCCTCCCGCACTGCTGGCAAACTAAAAGCATGCAGCAGTCCTAAAAACAGTAGGCTTCGCAGCTTGACAGGTCGTTCCCTTCTACAAAGGAAAGGGAATCTAGAAAACAAAAAGAATACACATAAATGCTTGATAACGGGCTGGGCCTTCACCCATCTAGACATCAGGTAACCCTCCCATTGGATTAAGTACTGCAGCTTCCCCTTGTGGATTCTGGAAATAAGGATTCGCTTAACTTCATAATGCATTTCCCCTTCTACCACTATTGGGGGCAGGGACTGCCGTCCCTACTAGTCTCAGTGTGGCTTCAATAAGCTATAATGGAACACTGGGTGCACCTTACCCAACAACCTTGGTAATTTCAGCTCTACGGTCACCGGGTTAATGACTTTCATTATGGGTAAAGGACCTATGTATTTCGGCCCTAACTTTTTGCAACTCTGTCTCAGCTTAAGATACTTTGTAGACAGATACACTTTATCTCCCACATGGAATGTCTCCTGAGGAGCTCGCTTCTTATCTGCCTGTTTTTTCTTCAGCTCTCAATGTCCTTCTTCATCTTTGGCGACCAGAACTGATGATTAGCAAGATGCAATATTTTCAGGAACCCAAAGTGACCCGCTTGCTTGGCATCGTGGCTGCGTTGTAGGACTTGCAGTCGCAGGCAGTCTGGGACATACAATTTGTCCCCTTTCCACACCAACCCCTCCCTCATGGTCAACTCCTTCTGATGAGCCACAAACCATGCGTCCGTTTGGGATCCCCCGGGCTCTTGGGTCAAGAGTTTCTCTGGCCAGTGCCTCAGCTTCCCTGAAATCCTCCTGAAATCTCTAATGTATTTAGCCACTGGTCTACTCTCCTGCTTGACCTTCCGAACCTCTACCTCTGCCCGTTGGGTTTGCATCGGGTCTCCGAACAGGTCTTTGAGTCCACAGAGAAATGCGTTGGGGTCTGCCAACTCAGGGGCACCTTCATCATGGAGAATTGTCACCCATTCCGCCGCCTCCCCTTCAAGGTTGGCCACTACGACATCCACCTGGGCCTCGTCATTAGGGTAATCTTCTCCATGTCAGTCGAGGTGGGTCCAGTCTTGATTGAGGAAGAATGCCAGCTCCTCGGGGTTTCCATCAAGTGTAGCCCTCAGCGGTGGGGGTGGAGGTGGCCTTGGCGCCAGCTCGTGTCTCGGCATCCAGCCCCCACCATATGGGTACATCCACGGGCGAACACCATACCTGGGACCTGGGGGTGGTCGCCAGTCTGCCCTCCCAGGCTGGGCAGCCAGTGGACGGCTGTGGGCTCTCTATCCCAGGCCGGGCTGAGGAGGTGACCCTGCCAGTGGGCTAGCAGCTCTCCCAGTCACTGCGGCTGCTGCTCCTGCTATGTGCTGAGGTGAGAGGACTGGTGCCGATGCCAGGAGCAGAGCAGAGCCCCTTCAAGGTTTTGGATCCAGCCATGGGACTGGCTCTCCTCCACAAACCTCTAGGCTGCTAAACCTCTGCCTCAGCTGCTCCATCAACTGGCTGCTGTACCTTGGCAGGTAGCGCTCCTTGGGGGCTGTCCACTCTGAAGCTCCTTGCTCCCACCACTCCAGCTCTCTGCCCCACTGGGGCTGAGGGCAGTACATCACAAACTTGGCTGCCATGGCTCTCTATAACTCCTCTCACCACTTCTTCAACTCGAGCTGGCTGAATATATTCCAGGGTTGGGTCGGCTCCTCGCATTCAACTCACTCCTTCGGATGGGTGGAGGCTGGAGGGGTTACGAAGGTGCTTTCAGCCTCAGCTGGTCGATCCCAATCCGGCTCCAGCTAGCTTCTCTGTTTCAGGCATCTTCTCCTGAGTCTACACCACCCCTCTGGAGGCTTCCAGAAAGGCACAGGGGCTCAGGACCCCTTAATTAATTTAGGAAATTTTTGAGAGTTAGCTTAGTGTCATATTCCGGCTGAATTAGCCCAACCAAGCAAAACACTAGAGACATGATGAACTCCAATGTTAACTTTATTAGGCAAAAACCAATCCGGCAAGTTTGAAGGAAAGCTAACTCTAAAGCTATGGTGGGAAACAGATAATTGAAAGAGTAAAACCTCCCCTCCCCACTCTGACAGTTCAGATCACATTGTTCAATATATCTTCTGGTAATTGTTATGAGAAGAAACTTTAGTTCGCCAAAACAATTCTTCAGCTCTCATTGATAAGGAGCACCTATGGATTCAAACTTCCCCCTCTTCCCCCTCCTGCATTGTTGGCAAACTAGAAGCATGCAGCAGTCCTAAAGACAGTAGGCATCACAGCTTGACACACATAGATAGATATTCTCCAGGAGAATTTGTCCCAACCTGGCCCTTCGAGGGTTTCAATATTGTAATCATTGCAGCTGTAACTGAGTTCTTTTCTAGTTTATTTTTATTTGTCATTTTTTTTCTTTTTGTCCATAGGTAAGATACAGCTTAGCCAAATTATACAATGGAACTCTACAATCTTCAAAAAGGCAGGATGAGTTAGGTAACTGTGTTAACTCAAGTCTTTTATTCTACATCAGACTTTGGGTTCACACCAATTCACAGCATAACCCTAATAATAACAAGCTTAAAGTGAAAAAAATGGTCTTCAATCAAAATGGCTTACTCCAAAGATTGTCAAATATTCCTTTAGCCTTCCTAAAGTAAGCAGATATAGGGATTATTCAACAGACAGTAGAAAGTTTTACTTTATAAAGTGACACTGATTTTCTCTATTAAGATAAATACTGAGATTGTTAAATCCACATTATGCACGAGTTAAGGTTTTGGACTATTACTGGGAAGACCAATGTTCAATTCCTATGAATGCAGCATTTAATAATTTAAAGTCAACTCACTAGCACAATTTATTGTCTATTGAGATTCTTAGTCATCCAGTCATAGTTGTCCCAAAGATGCTTTTTCATGAGGCAATTGGACTTTCTTGGGGGTTTTTTTTGAAGACGCTTCGCTTCTCATCCAAGAAACTTCTTCCACTCTGACTGGATGGTGGGGAATGGAAGGATTTATGCTCCTTCCAGACAGCTGGTCATTTGCATTCTTTTAGAGAGTTGTTGAGGCCACCTGGAGGTTTATCTGTGTCGTCAGGGTCACCTGAGTAGTGCAAATGGGTGTGGAGCCTTCTTGGAATTATTGAAAGGACTGTGTTGAGAGAGGGCTGTTCAATTTTGACATACCGTGTTTCCGGGAAAGTAAGCCCTAGCTTGATTTTTGGGGTGGGTCTAATATAAGTCCTACCCCAAAAATAAGCCCTAGTTTTGAGGCGAGGCACACACCTAAAAATCAAGCTAGGCAGGGGTCGGGGTGTGGAGGTGCCCCATGCACCCCGCACCCACTTACCTTGCAGCCAGGCCTCTCCTCGATGGCCCACTTCTTCTGCGGAATCCCTAGGCCTGCATTTCATAGTCAGAGGCCTTTTGGGAAGGCCACTGCAACTGAGAACCGAGCTATGGATTCAATCAATAGCTTGATTCTGCAGGGCCTCTGCAGATGAGAACCGAGCCTGGGACTGAATCCATCGTTCGGTTCTCAGCTGCAGTGGCCTTCTGGAAAGGCCTTTGACTGCGAAATGCAGGCCAGAGCTCCATTCAGAATGAAGCTGCTCCTTCTGCCGCAGAAGTGGGCCAGCCGGATGGGGCTGTCGGTGCCAGAAGTGAGTGGAAAAGACAACTCCCCACCCCCAAAATAATACCTGGTGCCTCTTTTGGAGGGGAAAAAAAGGACCAGGTCTTATTTTTGGAGGAAACACGGTAGATGGCCTCTCTGACCCCTCTTTCAAACCAGCGGTCCTCTTCTCCAGTTCCTTCTCTTCTCTTCTGCTATCTCTAGGCATTGCCCCATCCAGTATGGAGACTTTTTTGTGTTACGTAGCAGGTGCCTGTAAAGTCCCAGAGCAATTTAACTTCTTCATTTTCTATGACTTTCTGTATTTTATGTTCTTACCAGTTCTTGCTTGCAGGTAAATGATATTTCTTGCAGATCTTCCAATGCACCATTATTGCTACTTTGTCATGCTGCTGCTTGTAGTTAATCTGTGTGATCTTCCTGCAACAGCTTACCTGGTGGCCCACTGTTTCCTCAGCTTCTTTGAATAGGTAGTACTTACTATCTGTTGCTATCTTCTCAATTCTGGCTTTGTATGCAATTGTCCTTAAGGCGTGGTCTTGTGCAGCCAGAATTAGTCCCTTGGTCTCTTTCTTCAACTCCTCTTAGCCATTGCCATGTCTTGTTATTATCTGCTTTCCCTATTTTTTTTTAATATACTGGCCATGTAGTGCTTTGTCTTCCCATGCCTCCAATTTGTTCTTCATTTGGTCTTTCTTGTAGGCCAGTTTGGTCTCTCCAGTAGTCAGTAAGTCTTCCCAACATACTAACTTCAGTGCATCTTCATCATTGTCCTTCAGATATTCTTCCAAAGCCCTTTTTTCTTCTTCAACCATCTGATGCACTTGCAACACATGGCATGCCCACCTATTTGCCTTGGTAGGTAGAGTCTGTCAATGTTGCCGTGAGGATGAAGGGCATGATTCATTGTCATTATTTTTCTGGTCTTCCTATCCATTGCTTTTAGTTCTGATTGAGTCCAGTCCACTATTCCTGCTAGTATCTAATGATTGGAATTGCCCAGGTGTTGATTGCCTTGATGGTATTTCCTCCATTGAGTTTGGACTTTAAGATCTTCTTCACTCTCTTGATATATTCACCTCTAATTTCTTTCTTGACTTCAGTGTGCTTGATGTTGTCAGCTTGAAGGATACCCAGGTATTTGTAGTAATATCTTCATCCAGACTCTTAATGTTATTTTCGTGAAGCATCTGATTCTTTCAGTTTTCATTATTTTTCCTTGTTTGATAATGAGTGTGGCATATTTGTCCAATCCAAACTCCATTGCAATATCTTGGCTATATATACGGACAGTGTTGAGCAGTGATTCTATTTCACATGGAGTTTTTCCATACAGCTTCAGATCGTCCGTGTAAAGGAGGTGAGACAGTCTGGCAGATGATGATTATGATGATTCACATTAAAAAACTCTAAAAGGCAGCTAAAATATAACAGGAAAATGGATGTTAACAATAATGGAACTATTCTAATATCCACTAGTTCTGTTGGATCCCCAGGCTTGATGGTAAAACCAAATCTTAAAGGATTTTTGGAAAATCAGAGCAATGGTGTCAGCCTAAACTCGGGGGAGGATATTCTACAACATGGGTGCCACAGCCAAGAAGACCCATTGCCTAGGTCCCTAAATGACAGAACTTGCAACAAACCTTCTCTACTAGATCTGGTGGGACAGAAGGATAATCCTTCTGGTATTATCCCTCTAATAACCTGGTCCCATGTATGGCTTTAAAAATCAAGGCTAGCACATTGAATTGGATCTGGAAACAAATTACCAATGCAGCTTGCAGAGCAGAGGTGTAACGTGTGTTCTACATGGAACACACATTACTGCCATTTTGAAGCTTCCTGGTGGTCTTCAAAAGAGTCCCATGTAGAGCGCATTACAATAGGGTTACTCACATGCCACCCCCAGCTTGCTTTAACAAGCCAGGAAGGGCATGGATTTAAAGACCAGGTGGCTGAACTCACAGTCCTAAGGACCCATCAGCCCCAACAAATCCATATCTTTTCCAGATTACCATGTAAGACTTTGCCTCAGATATTTCCTTGGAATTTCAACAAAGCCAGTGTCCAACTGTTAGTAAATTCAAGCAAGTCTTACTGCCACAAAGTAGACCTTAATCGTGGCTTTAACCCACGTATGTTCAGGTTCGTCTCCAGTAGAGTATAGGTAGTCCTCGAGTTACAAATGTAATGGAGCCTGCCAATTACATTTGTAACCCAAGAATTCGTAGGAATGAATTGCATATCTTGAATGTGATCACTCCCTGCTTTCGCCCATGCGTTCTCCAATCAAATGTGCGGGTCATTAAGTGCACATAAGGTATCTCAAGGTGCGGAAGGCCAGGGGGCCCCAGTGCAGGAACATGACCAGTGCGTCCAGCAATCAAAGGCCTCCCCCCACCCACTGAGAGACCCCATGCTCCTCTTTCCACCCCTTGGGGTCCCAAGCTGCTTGGGCCTTTCCTCCCCACCCCATCACCAACCGCTAATTTACCTTTGGTGCCACGTTTGAAAGTTAGGCGGAGGCCGTGAATGGGATTCCAAACCGGCACATGCATGCTTGCAACGAGGGGTGAGCTGGTTCTGCCAACCTGCGCTATGCAAAGCTGCAAATCCTCTGCAAAATCTCTGTTTAGGAGATCTTGCAGCAAGGCCATGGGGAGGGGAGGCAGAACTGGGTTGGCCAAGCCTCATTCCTTCCGATCTAGAAGCCAAACGGGGCAGTCAGTTTCCTCTGGGTGGTTTCTTCCTGCTCGCGTCCAAACAGGAGCAAGTGCTACACCAAACTCTCCAGATCCATGGCAGTGGAGAAACGCGACGGAGCTGGAAAGCAGGTTTGTTTAAGAACCCCTCTTGCAATTTGGAAAAGGAATGCTTTTGGCAAGTGAGGGGAGCAGGGCGGTGGTGCACCTAGCTCTCCAGCTCTGCGGCAGTGCAATCTGTGAAACCCAGGTGGGTTCAGCACAACAGCAAGTGGGGGGGCAGGGTTGCGCCTACTTATGAGAGAGGCTGGGGCTCGGTGGGGAAGGGGATAAGCTAGTCCAGTGCTTCTCCACCTGGTTGGACAAGGGCTCCGGCATCTAAGGCTGTGCAGAACTCTCAGGCATGACACCAAAGTAAAATGTTGCAGCATCTCTGCAGTCCTTCGTAAGTGCGAATGACCACCGTGATGCCGCAACATACATAACTTTGGGACCCGGTTGTAAGTACTTTTGGTGGGGATGTCGTAACTTTAAACATTCGCTAAGGGAATGTTCGTAACTCGAGGATTACCTGTACCAGCAATGCCTAGACTTCTCTTCTTTTGTTTCAAGTCCCTATTTAAACTATGGGAAGTGATGGGTTCCACAAGAGGTGAGAGATCACATAGGTGCAATCAGATCCAGAGCTTCAGATGCCACCCTGTTCCAAGTGGTGACCAAGCTTTCGATGTAATGTTTAGCAGACTAGCAGGAATAATCCCCAGCTCTCTCCAAAACTCATCTGGGTCTATTAATTTGCCAGAGGCAAACCAATCTATGTATGCTCTACACTATATATTGAAGGAAATTGGATTGGAAGATGAGCAGAGTTTTAAAACTGGAGGGAAAAGTATTAATAACTATACTATGTTGATGACACTACTCAACAGTTGCAAATGCAAATGAGCTGCAAATTCTACTAATGAAATTCAAGAAGCACAGAAAAAACAGAAAATTAAATATAAAGAAAACCAAAATTAATATATGGCATCAGATATAACAATCCGTGTTAGCACTGACAATTAAGATATGAAGTGGTGGATAGCTTCTGCTTTTTAGACTATCAACAGTGCGACTGGGAGTATATTAGCACTTCAAAGTGTAGCAGTAAAGGTCACAGAAAGACACTCAGATACCATGTTGTATCTACATCTACAAAAATCAGATTGCATATAATGATCTTTCTTTTGACATTTTATGGAAGTAAAAACATAGACATGGACTTTGAAAAAAGAAGATATAAAAAGTATTGATGTTTTTGAATTCAAACAAATAAATGAATTATAGAAAAAAACCAATCCAGAGTTTTTAATTTGAACAACAATGCTCACTGCTCAAATTACCATATTTTGGACATATGATGTGAAGACCTACCTTTCTTGAGAAGTGAGTGGTGCTGGGAGACATGAGGGAAGAAAAGAGGAGAAAACAACGAGCAGCAAGGTGGATGGACTTGATTGCAATACTGCTGAGTACAACACTGAAGTCTTGAAGGGCCAATTTGGGGATAGATCATTGTGGAGAAGGCCTATCTATGTGGTTACTAAGAGTCAACACCAACTTGATGGCATATAATTATCAATAATATATGTATGTATTCATGTTTGCACATCATTTGTGAACCACCAACTCCACATGGATATATACAGATTGATAAGCAATTCCTCACCCATTAAGCACTTTAACTTTCTGTCAGATTTCCTTTGGAACTTTTAATTAGACTTTTAACTTAACTGATTATATTTTGTTTAACACAGCATATTTTTACAAAATTCATCATAAAATATATGACCTGCAATTCTTTTTATATTGAACACAATGAAATATCTTTCTGAATAAGAAGACTGTGCTATTTGATTATTAAGAGAGTTTACAGCTCTTACTTTGTGGAAGGTTTTGAACTTCCTACTTGTCCATGTTCATCTTGCTTTAATCCCGCAAGGAGAGCATCTCGTGAGCAATGCTTGTCCTGTTTCAGAAAGAGAAAGTAGTATTATTATATCTCACTGGAATTAATTTAAATCTGACTGGTGAACTTGCATAACCAGGACTATACACATCCAAATGAATGCCTGGAGACTGTGCCTGAATGGACAACATCACAGGAGATTCTGTACACTGTCCAGTCAATATGGATAATCAGCAGCATAAATCAAAGAAAGTGATTTTTTAAAGAGTCATTTTGTACGTTAGGTTAATAATACACATAGCCTTGTTATTTACTGAAAAATGAAAATAATAGGAATCAATTGATTTTGGAACACAATCTTGTACTAACTGGAGAATACTTAAAAATCCTGCGTTTACTGGAAACATTTGATACGTTATGTCACTATTAGCAGTTTAAAAAACTTAAGATATAATAGATAGATAACCTTTATTGTCATTTTTATATTGTGGGCACAATGGCACACATAAAAAATGAAATTTAGTTGCCCACTCTCAAAGTGAAACATATACATGACACACACCTAAACATACTATGTACAACATATATATAGACAATCTCATGTCAAAAAGACCTGATAGTCCAATTGTATGCAGTTGTATACGTCTCAATAAAGTTAAAGGAGACCACTCTCAGGTAAGTGGGATTACATTCAGAGAGAAATTTAATAGCATTCATATTTTCAGCACAACATCTTTTATTAATAATATATTATCAATTGTAACTCTATTCGTATAGTTAAAGTATTAACCAATTATTCTGCTCTTTTAGTATTTTTTAAATACTTTGATTCTCAGTACAGTATTTGTACCAGATATTTGTAGGAAGTTAAAAATGAGGAGTCCTTGGTGCTCTCTGAGCTTGGTTGTTTTCTTGCAGACATTTCACTAGCCAAACTAGGCAACATCATCAGTTCATCAGTGTACTGATGATGTTACCTAGTTTGGTTAATGAAATGTCTGCAAGAAAACAACCCAGCTCAGAGAGCACAAAGGACCCCTCATTTCAACCCTGAACATTTGATACGTTATGTCACTATTAGCTCCGTGGAGGCAGTAGATGTGTTTCAGGAACAACTTGGCTAATTTTTGAGTGGAGGGGAGTCCTGAGCAGGCAATGAAATGGGCTTGCTTTGAAAAGAGATCAATGACCGTCCATATTACCATATTTCCCTTACTTTCTGGTAATTCAACAATAAAATCCATGGCTATCTCCTCCCAGGATTGGGATGGGTCTGCTACATGTTGCAATAACCCTGGAGGCTTACCAGGACGTTTCTTCATGGTAGCACAAGTGCACAGCTCTTTACATAGCTTTCAATGTATTTTTTCATCCCTGGCCAGCAAAACTGCCTTTGGACTAAATGCAAGGTTTTTAAGAACCCAAAGTGGCCCGCCTGCTTTGCATCATGACTGCATTGGGGGGCTTGAATTCTGAGGGATTCTGGCAGGTATAATTTAGACCCCTTCCAGGCCAAACCATCCTGATAGGTTCACAGGGATTTATTCTCCTGGAACCAGGTATAGGTCTTCAACTCTTCCCTGAGCTTGTGGGTCATGCGGCTACCTGTCTCAGTAGATTGCCTCTGTGTATGGCCCCTTGTGATCACTTGAGAAATTGATTGTGGTAGCAGAATGATAGAATTAATGATTTCCTCTCAACGGCTCTTGTATTGGGGTATTCTCGACCAGGCATCAGCTAAAAAATTCTTCCCTCCCGGTAAATACTTTAAAGTTAAAACGGTTAAAATACTGTGCCCATTGGACCTGTTTAGGGGACAACTTTTGAGGGGTTTTCAGTATTTCTAGATTTTTATGATCAGTCCATACTTCAAAAGGCACTTTGCTCCCCTCAAGGAAGTGGCGTCAAGTCAACACTGCGAAAGCCTCCTTCTCCCACACAGCCCACCATCTCTCAGTGTCCATCAGTTTTCTAGAAGTGTAGGCACAAGGTTGTAGATCTCCTTTTTGGTTTCTTTGTAACAGTACTGCTCCCATGGCTACATCACTTACTTCGGCTTGGATGATGAATTGCTCCTCAGGGTCAGCGTGTTTGAGAACGGGTTCGGCTGCAAACAGCCTCTTTAAGTGCTCAAATGCTGCTTGGCACTCCATAGACCAATGTAAAAGTTGACAAGGTCAGGGCTTCTCCCCTCCTTTCCCAGTTTTCAGTAGCTTAGTAATTGGCAGAGCTGTCTTAGCGAATGAGGGAATGAATTGCAAATAAAAGTTCATGAATCCTAGAAAACTTTGAAGCTGCTTGTGGGTCCATGGGGGCTGCCATTCCAGCACCACTTTAACTTTGGCAGGGTCCATTTCCACCCCCTCACTGGAACTTCTGTATCCAAGATAGTCGAAGCGCGGTTGATGGAATTCACATTTAGAGAGCTTAGCGTAAAGTTTAGCTCTCAGCAGCTTCTTCTTTTTTTATAACAAATTTTATTGGTTTTCCAATTTTACATCCAGGTATTTGGAAAGCAGCGTGGTGATTGGGTAGTCAATAGTTCAATAACAAAATTTTTAGTACATATCTCAGGTTACATTATCAAAAATTCCTTCTCTATTTCCCTTAACATTTGATATATCATACTTAAACTAGTAAATTTCTAACCATAACAAGCTCAGTTAAAACATTTATCAATATATTTTTTGCTTATACATATCCATATCCTGTTTTTAAGTTTTACCTAATTTTTAATTACAATATTCCAATTTAACCTTTAACATCCATAGTATTTAAATTTCTGGTAACCCAAATTTCCTTTATTTCACTACACAAAAGTTATAATATCTAAAATACACATATTATTTACTTAAATATATTATTTTATTTCATAAACATTCTCTATTTCTCATCCTAATACATCACCACTTACTAATAGAGTAACCTTTATTGTCTCAAATCCATCATCTATATTTTCTGGGCTAAACAATAGTTCAAGGCTGATTCCTAATAGTTAATTTCCATTTCCCTTATAAATCTAAATTCTAAATATTAAGCCAATTAATCCCTTATTTTTTATCATTTCCCAACAATATTTAAATCTAGTAATATTTCCCTTCATCTCAGCAGCTTCTTGAGCACTTCGCTCACTAACTGGACTTGCTCTTCCATGGTCTCGGTGTAGATAAGGATGTCGTCTAGGTAGACCAAGACCCCCTTGAACAAGTGATCATGCAGTATTTGATTAATCAATGGCATGAAACAGCAGGGGCCCCTTTGAGACTGAAAGGCATAACCTTGAACTGAAAACTTCCCAGAGGGCTGTTGAACGCTGTTTTCCATTCATTCCCTTCCTTAATCCGCATTCGGTAATAAGCTTCTCTTAAGTCCAATTTAGTGAAAACCTTTTAAAATCTACGCAGAACCTTATTGATCCATCTTTCTTTTCTTTAAAAAGCATGGGGGCAGCCACGCATGATTTAGCTGGCTGAATGAACCCCCTGGCTAAGTTCTTGTCAATGTACTCTCTCAGTTCTTTCATTTCTCTCAGTGTCATAGATACATTTTGGGCTTCGGAAGCTTGGCTCCAGGCAAGATTTCAATGGCACAGTCAGTCACCCAGTGTGGGGGGAGAACATCACATTCCCTTTCACTGAATGCCTCCGCCAAGTCTCGATATTTGCTTGGTATTAGTTGGATCCCTGGCACGTGTTCTGTGACAGCTTTTAGAGTCTCAAGAGTTCCCAGAGTCTCAGCTGTGGCAGGCCCCTGTACTTCGCTGGTCGACGTGGGTGGAAGGGGTCCCGTTGCTAACCTTAAGAGTCCTCACTCCATCCTCCCACCAAATCATGGGGCGCCACTTATCGAGCAAAGGCAGACCCAGGATTACAGCCTCAGTCATCTTAGGAACCACCATGAAATGGATGGTTTTTCCAGTGTCTCCCCATTTCCAAATGTACTGGTTCAATCAGGTGTGTGGCAGGAGCTCCTACAATAAGAGATCCATCTGCCTGCTCAAATTTCATGGCCAGGGGCATTAGCTTGGCACAGATCCCCAACTTTAGCACCGTAGGGAGATTGATTAAACATCTGGTGCAACCCGAGTGAATAAGGATGTTTAACTCTGTTTGGACACCTTTCTTGGGTACTATGATTTTGGCGGAGATGGCAAAAGGTGGGATGGGTCGACTTACCATCTGGTCATCTTCACCCTCGTCACTATCATAAGAAGCTGGCATCGGCAGGCGCTCGGGTGGAGCTTCTTTTTCTCCCTGAGGAGGGGGAGTGATCTGATTAGCTTGCTCTTGACTGGCCCAATTCAACTTCTCACGGCTAGGTTGTGGGTTCCTCTTTGGCTTTGTGGTGGTGGCAGGTGCACTTTTGGCCTGGGGAATAGGAACCGGACAATCAGCAGCCCAATGACCTGATTGTCCACACCGGAAACATTTGATCGGGGGTCTGGTGGATGCTCGGAGAAAACTGGCGGCTACAGTAGTTTGGGGACATTTGCCAAACAAGCACTTTTCTTGGCTCCACTTCGGCTTTGATTCAGTGGTGGCGGGTCTCCGGTAACAACCCAGTTCGATGTCTAGGGTCACAGCCATGCAATACCACTCCCGGAGCTGATCAGGGACTCCCCAGTAGGTGAATGCTTGGAATAAATCTTGATCTAGTCCCTCTTTGAAATGGTGAATCAGCGATTGTTCCAGCCACTGTCTGATCCTGCCAGCAATTTTCTGAAATTCCTAGACATAGTCGTTGGCTGGTCATCCTCTCTGCCTCAGGCTATGGATGTCCTTCTCAGCTTGCAGGGCCTGGATTCATCTTCAAATCTGGCTCTTGGTTCCGCCATAAACAGATTGATGTCCCACAGTTCTGGCTCTTGCTCATCGTGTAGGCTGGTTACCCATTCCATAGCTTCCCCTTCTAGGTTTGCTGCAACTGCGTCCACCATCATGGTATTGTTGGGGTAGATAGGGGCATAGCGATTCAAGTGAGCCCACACTTGGTTCAAGAAAAAGGACAGCTTCTCAGGTCTCCATCAAATGTGGGTTTGATAGCAGGTGAGTCCACCGACTGTTGTCCCCAGTACGCTGGGCGGTAGGCTAGCCACTGATACTGATCATGGAGGTGTCACCCTTTGGAACCCCTTCGGCTGGCCCCTGGTCTTGTGGGATGCTGGTCTCGCTCAGGGCTGTGCCTGGATACCGAACTCGACGTTGAAGCTGACCGAGGTTGTGGGGAAGCTGCCCGGGCCATCGCGATTGGGCTTGGGCTCCGGCGAGGAGGTGGGAGCGTTGGCGAGTGTTGGTGTCCCATCTGGCAGAGAACATAGAACGAGCAATCAACTCCATCTCCCCAACCTCAAGCCAGTCAAACTTCTCTATCAATCTCTCAACTGAGTGGCTACGGACGGCTGTATCTCCACTCTTTGGAATTATCCCATCCAGCTGGCCTTTTTACCTTCCTTGGTGCAGGCGATCGAAGGCTGTGGGATGAAATCAGAGGAAATTCCGCCTTAACAACCTTGGGGATGCTCCGTCATTGGGGAGTCTCCTTGGAGTGGCCGAGTTCCCTGAGGTTCCGGATCCCTTCTTTTTGTCCCAACCTCAGGTGGAATTATGCGGGTTATCAGTCTTATTCCAGCTGCAGGAGCTTCGCTCTCCACTTGAACAATAGCCTGAGCTCTGGCAGCCAGAGCCGTGCTGAGGCTAGCAGCCAATTCTCCCTTCTTCTCCATTTCGGCTTCTTCCCTGAGTCTTTGCTGTCCTCCCAAAAGTAGTGGTTGGCGACTGGGGCTCAGGACCCCAAGGCAAAAGTTTTTAGGAGACTTGCTTTAATGTCATAGTTCCGGTAGATGAGACCAGATAAATCAGAACTCCGAGGCTAGAGGCTTCCTCAAAGAACATGTTTATTGGTTACAAAATATTGGCATGAACAAAAGTGAAACCAAGTCTGAAATTCCCCCCAAAGAGTTACACTAATACAAAGTTAAACTTCCCATCCCAAAGCTATGCAATCAATTACGTTTCCCAATAGAATAGTTTGGCGGGCTTTCTAACAGGACATCCAACCCTCCAATCCGACCGGCAGAAATGACCTTGGTTCCCACGGGATAAAGAATTGTTTAGACTAGCAGAAAACCTCCACTTCCCCCCTCCCATTCTCGTGACAACCTAGAACGAGCAAGATGGCTTCAGCCCGGTTCGTTGTACAGTTGACAGTATTTCTTCTGTGTAAATATCATTTTCCTCTCTACTAGCCTAAAAATTCAAAATGAGAATCTCATTCCAGGGTCTTTCACTGGTATACAAAACATATGCATAACTCTAAAGACTTACATAATGCTGTGTCTTACAATGATCCTGTCTTATTTTTACCTTCAAAACACTATATGATTGATACGAGTACTTCCTTTTATTACTCAATTCATAGCTTTTGACATTGTTCCTAGACAGCAAAGACCATGTCATGGACCAGTAGGGCTACTTTTAGTTTATTTCAAACTCTTTCCACATATTTATTGAGACTCAGATGTTTATTATTCCTATTTCTAAAAATAAGAAGCCTAATAAAATTTTACAGCAATTTCTTCAGCACTCCAGAAATTTCTAAAACACACTTTTTTATTTATATGAAAATTATCTATAAAACTCTAGAAAAGGAATGAGAAATTTCTACCTGTAGGTGGGTAATGAAGGAAAACCTTTGTCTCTGGAAAGGTTCACAGCCCTCCCACAAACACTGTCCAGGGTAGATATCTTTTCCTCCATGCTCAGTTGCAGCATGATAGAAAACTTGGGATGGTGTCTGAAACCACCTAGAAAATGGAAAGGATTTTAATTTTGCAGGAAACAGTATACTCTTTTGCAATCAATTTCTTCACCTAGTTATTACATATAAATCATGAAAAACAGAAGTTATAATAAAGTGGTAGACTAAATTTATTCAAGGATTCTATTTACATTTTCAAGAGCTATCTGCACAAGATTTCTGTAAAGGAAAAGGCAGCCCTTATACCAATATATAAATAAATGGAAATGAAATATTTCATGTATTTTTATTAGGTAGTAGCTTATAAAGACTTCCCGTATCACCATGACAGTATTAAAAGCTTGTAGCACTGACTAGTTATGCAAAGAGAAGCTTGAATGGGAGAAGAAAATCTGTTCAACTAATGGCATGCAATTTTATTGGACTTTGAGATATTCACTCCATTACCTGAAAGATATATCTTGGGAAAAACCCACTACCTGATTTATATTATTCTTTAATACCTACTCCGAGAAATAGAGCAGAATATGAAGGGATTCAATCACACAGAATTGGGTTGTATGTCAAAAAGCTGTCTGAGGATCAGTGATACCCAAATAATTATATGGTTATTTGCAAACAGGGCACAACATTTAAATGTATGAATGATGCATAATATATTCATTTATTTGGAAAGGTAAAACTCCGTTGTCTGTGAAAAGTTTAAGAACATTATTCCAAAATTTCTAAAACAGTAACAAAAAGAGTTTAAATGTAAGACAGTTGAAAAATGTAATGGTAGTTTCTGCATGGCTTCTCTGGGTTCTTATGCAAGATTCCAAATACAGACAGGCAAACACCAAAAATACGCAAATACGAAACAAGAGATATTCAAAAAATTGTACAAAGGGTATCATTTACTTTTAAAGAAAAACTATGAATCTGGATCCTATGCAGTGGTGATAGGTAAAGGGATATGAGTGCTCTTCAACAAAATACTACCAAGTATTTCAGTGATAGAGAACTAAAAAGAAGAAATTCTTGGCTCTATAAAGATTTGCTATTTAAATTAATGGACAGGGAACAATTCAACACTGTTTATAGTTTTCTACCAATTGGCCAACTTGACATAATTTTTGGTTTCAGACAATAAACAAAGTAAGCTGGCCAATTGCCTTCAAACTTGTATCGTCCAGCGATAATGAGAATATTTGAATTCTCACATTAGGTGGATGCTATGTTTTGAGATGCAGGTCTGATTCCTGCATCTCCCCCCCCCCCCAAAAAAAAAATACACCCCTGAAAAAATCCAGTATGCATATGAAGTACACTCAGTGCTTCAAAGCATTTAAAACTGATGCAGTCAGCAAAAACATACCACATAAACATATCATATAAAACTAATCCTTAGCAAGGATTATGGAAACACTCACTTTTTACAGGATTGCCAAAGACACATGAAATTTTGCCCAGGTTTTTTCATTTGTTCTGCATGTAAATTTGATACAGTATATATAGAAGATGGCAAACTGACAGGTGGACCTTGAACTTGCATTGTTGGTACTGGTATTACAGATGTGCTCTGTGAGAAAATTAAAAATAAAGTTATTTATATAACAAATTCATACTTTTCCCAACATCCGGTGATTTTGTCTTAAGATGTAAATGTCTTACAATTTCATATATGTAAACCACTAATTATGAAAGAGCTCTAAATCATGATTAGCTTTCCAGGGTATTATTTCAACAAGAAGTAGATTGTAAACACTATCTTTAGAGAGTAAAAATAAAAATAAAAATAGAAGTCTATGTTCCATTTCCAAATTTGTTCAATAGACTATTTGTATCTGCTCTATTTTTACTCAACACACAATTAGACACAGTTTTAAGGAAGATTTCCAGATGGCAACTGCTTTTTACAGAAAAAAAGGCAACTGGGCAATTTAAAATATACTGCATTGTTTTAGCAATATTTTTCACACTAAGCAATTTAAAGCAAAGCTACTGACTCCTTTTTCTGACTCCTTTCAGTGCCTGTTAGATACATTAAAAAACCCCTGAATTAACAGCTCTTAAGAACCATGCTATATCATTATTTGACATCAATATACATGCTATTAAACACATTAATCATGTATGTATATGTGCAAGTGTATACACATACATAAAAAGATATACACTGACGATCCCCTATAGTGGAAAAATCACACAAAATACTTCTTGAAGCACTTCAGATGGATGATAAAGAGTACTTAAAAATAGCATGTCAATATAAATATTAAGCTAAAACCCTTTTTCTGTTATTTATGTAACTTTCCAAAGTTTCCTTCATTTCCTAATATGGTAGCAATCCCCAACCCCACGTATACATACAGTGAGGGAATAAAAATATTTGATCCCCTGCTGATTTTGTACGTTTGCCCACTCACAAAGAAATGATCAGCCTAACAGTGAGAGACAGAATAACAACAACAAAATCCAGAAAAACGCATTTCAAGAAAGTTATAAATTGATTTGCATTTTAATGAGTGAAATAAGTATTTGATCCCCTATCAATCAGCAAGATTTTTGGCTCCCAGGTGTCTTTTATACAGGTAATGAGCTGAGATTAGGAGCACTCTCTTAAAGGGAGTGCTCCTAATCTCAGCTTGTTACCTGTATAAAAGACACTTGTCCACAGAAGCAATCAATCAATCAGATTACAAACTCTCCACCATGGCCAAGACCAAAGAGCTGTCCAAGGATGTCAGGGACAAGATTGTAGACCTACACAAGGCTGGAATGGGCTACAAGACTATCACCAAGCAGCTTGGTGAGAAGGTGACAACAGTTGGTGAGATTATTCAAAAATGAAAGAAATACAAAATAACTATCAATCTCCCTTGGTCTGGGGCTCCATGCAAGATCTCACCTTGTGGAGTTTCAATGATCATAAGAACAGGAATCAGCCCAGAACTACATGGGAGGATCTTGTCAATGATCTCAAGGCACCTTGGACCATAATCACCAAGAAAACAATTGGTAACACACTACGCCGTGAAGGACTGAAATCCTACAGCGCCCGCAAGATAGGGGGATCTTGCGGGCGCTGTAGGATTTCAGTCCTTCACGGCGTAGTGTTCAAGAAAGCACATGTACAGGCCCGTCTGAAGTTTGCCAATGAACATCTGAATGATTCAGAGGAGAACTGGGTGAAAATGTTGTGGTCAGCTGAGACCAAAATCGAGCTCTTTGGCATCAGCTCAACACGCTGTGTTTGGAGGAGGAATGCTGCCTATGACCCCAAGAACACCATCCCCATCAAACATGGAGGTGGAAACATTATGCTTTGAGGGTGTTTTTCTGCTAAGGGAACAGGACAACTTCACATCAAAGGGACAATGGATGGGGCCATGTACCATCAAATCTTGGGTGAGAACCTCCTTCCCTCAGCCAGGGCATTGAAAATGGGTCGTGGATGGGTATTCTAGCATGACAATGACCCAAAACACATGGCCAAGGCAACAAAGGAGTGGCTCAAGAAGCACATTAAGGTCTTGGAGTGGCCTAGCCAGTCTCCAGACCTTAATCCCATAGAAAATCTGTGGAGGGAGCTGAAGGTTCAAGCTGCCAAACGTCAGCCTCGAAACCTTAATGACTTGGAGAGGATCTGCAAAGAGGAATGGAACAAAATCCCTCCTGAGATGTGTGCAAACCTGGTGGCCAACTACAAGAAATGTCTGCCCTCTGTGATTGCCAGCAAGGGTTTCGCCACCAAGTACTAGGTCATGTTTTGCGAAGGGGTCAAATACTTCTTTCACTCATTAAAATGCAAATCAATTTATAACTTTTTTGAAATGCGTTTTTCTGGGTTTTTTTTTTTTTTTGTTATTCTGTCTCTCACAATGGTAGGTTAAAATAAACCTACCATTAAAATTATACAATGATCATTTCTTTGTCAGTGGGCAAACGTACAAAATCAGCAGGGGATCAAATAATGTTTTCTCTCACTGTAAGTATAAAAGACTAAATATAAATTGTAATCCTCTTGCACTAAACTGCTATAACTTAGTATGAAAGCTTGGCCTGGCTATCAATAGATTACTGAATGTACCCCAGTATGAATTATGGTCTTCAGGAAGAACATTTAATTTACAGACTTGATCATTATGTCTAGGGGCTTCATAGCTTTATAGACAGAACAGTGCTTAAATAATTCTTGCAACTATGCATTTGCTTTATAAATTTTATAAATAAATAATAAATTGGTGACCTAACAGAAGCTGATAAAAAACAGATTTTGTGCAGAGTCCACCTGCTTCATCAGATTATGCAGCAAGTACAAAAATTCTAACAAAATTTAAAGGAATGAGTCACAGAGTCAGTTGTATGTTATCAGAATCAACGAAATTCCCTACCCATGAAACTGCAACCTTGTGTGGAACACTGTCAAATTGTTTTCCTTTTATTAATTTTGTAACTACTACCTGGAAACTATTCAGAGTTTCCACGACTTCTTTGGCATTAGAGAAAAAATTTAATGTACTAATTAGAAATTATCAATATTTTCATGAGGCAGGTTTTAGAATAGTCAATAAAACTGACTACAGAACACGAAATGCACAGTAACCAATAAGTTATACAATGTGGGAAAAGAATGAAATGGATTATATTAGGAATGGATGCCACTTTTACTAATGCATTCTTCAAAATCTGCTTTACCTGTTTTTTTAAAACTTAGTTATTGTATTCAAATATCCCAAAATGTTTGTGCACAAAGAGCATCATGTAGAAGTATGTCTTCATGTTAAACTCTTACAGATGTATTAATTTGCAAGTTATTTAAAATATCTTTATCCTGTGAATAAAGTTTTCCTGGTGTAAGTTCACTGTAATAGGCATACTATAAATATTATAGAACTACAGTGAATATAGAAAGAACACCCCTGTTAAAATGCCAGGTTTTTGAGATGTAAAAAGACCAGGATAAATCACTTCAGAATTCTTTCCACCTTTAACATAACATATAAATTGTATAATTCAATTGAAAAACAAACTGATTTTTTTTAACAAGGACATGTAGACTTTCTATATCCACTGTAAGTACTCTATTTTACTTTTATCTAATCTGTAAATTCTGCTTCATATCAACAATTTTATTTATTTTTCACATTTTTGAACCACTCATCTCCCTCAAAGAGGGATTTGTTCCCTCTTTGTATCATTTGTTTTGAGGACATATCTTCTTGAATATACCAATTGTTTTTAGAAAATGAGGTGGAAACAAACTCCTAAAAAGGAAGTAAATGAAAGCTGTTTTTTTTAAAAATCATTCCAATAATTCTACAGAGAACTTTAATCTTGTCTGAAAGCTTCAATCCAAACAATGACAATGAATGCTTGTGAACCTCTAGATCTGTTAACTCGGTAGTTTTGTGACCTGCAACATGACCTGAGTTTCATTGTACAGAAGATTCAAGAAACCATGCACTGTATCATGTTTTAATTGGACACACTGAGGCAATAGTCTGTCTCTTTGCTGAAGAAAGCATGTCAGGTTTTAATAATTGGTGGCAGCTATATAAAGTGGAAAGAATATATTCGTAAAATGACTGCCCCATCTTATCAGAAGGGCTTTAAACTAAAATTGGGGGGGGGAATCTTCAAGATCTTTAGAACCTAATTCCAAGCAAAAACCACTAACCAATCATATAAGGAGGGAGGGAGGGAGGGAGGAGGAGGAGGAAGAAGAAGATGAAGTAGAGAGTGATGGAAAGGATGAAAAACCCAGATACTAAGTAGGAGATATAAGATACATACCCAAGATCCATAAAGGATTCAAATGCCTATACATGAATGCTCAAAGTTTAGGGAGCAAACAGGGTGAACTTGAAGTACTAGTACATGAAGGTAAATATGATATAGTTGCCATTACTGAAACATGGTGGGATGAAACTCATGACTGGAATGTACTGATGGAAGGATACAAACTATTCAAAAGAAACAGACATAACAAAAGAGGAGATGGAGTTGCATTATATATAAAAGATCACTACACCTCTAAACAAATCAACAAAACCAAGGATGAAAATCTCATAGAATCCATCTGGGTCAATATAAAAGAAAAAAAAAAGAATGACATTGCTATAGACGTATACTACAGGCCACCCAACCAAGCAGAAGAAATAGACGAACTTTTTGCTAAACAATTAACAAATGTATGTAGGAAATATACCACAGTAGTAATGGAAGACTTTAACTACCCTGATATCAACTGGGAGACAAACTCTGTAGCAAATGGGATATCAAAGAGATTCCTAACCAATCTAGCTGACAACTTTGTCATCCAAAAGGTAGAGGAGGGAACTAGAGGAAAAGCTATACTGGACCTAATTCTTACTAATAGAGAAGAAGTGATAGAGGAAGTTTAAGTTGCCGGAACTTTGGGCGAGAGTGACCTATGTCATATTGGAATTCAACATAATGCAAACACAAGCAACAGAACATAATCCAGCCAGTGACTTAAAACGTCAAAAGAGCTGATTTTAACAAACTCAGGGAGTCTAAGAAAAATTCCATGGATGAAAATCTTAAAGGAGAAAACAACTCAAGAAGCGTGGGAAATTCTGAAAAATGTGATCATAAAAGCCCAGTCCAGCACAATACTACTAAAAAAGAAAAACAAGAAATCCAAGAAACAACCAGATGGTTGCAAAAAGATCTCTCTGATGAACTGAAAGACAAAAAGGACAAGTAGAAAAAATGGAAAGAGGGACACATAACTAAGACAGAGTATCAGCAGATAGCCCAAATCTGCAAAGATGAAGTCAGGAAAGCAAAGGCTCAGAATGAATAAAGACTTGCAACAAAAGTCAAAGATAATAAAAAAGTTTCTTTTAACATATAAATAACAAGAAAAAAGTTAAGGAAACAGTAGGTTCACTTAAGAGAAAAGATGGCAAGGAAGTAACAGGCAGTAGAGAGAGAGCAGAGCTACTTAACTCATTCTTTGCATCAGTCCTCACACAAAAAGAAACCACAGTCCAACCTACCAAAAACCCGAACTATAAAAGACAGACTAGAAATAAAAATTACAATAAGCAAGAAAATAGAGAACATCTATCTGATCTTGATGAATATAAATCACAGGGATCTGATGGATTACATTCCAGAGTTCTGAAGGAGCTGGCAGATGTTATCTCAGAACCATTGCATCATATCTTTCAAAAATCCTGGAACACTGGGAAATTACCTGAGGATTGGAAAAGAGCTGATGTGGTCCCCATCTTCAAAAAAGGAGAAAAGAAACAGACCCAGGAAACTACAGACCAATCAGCCTAACATCAATACCTGGGAAGATATTGGAAAAGATAATAAAAAAACAGATTTTTGTCCTTAATGGTACTATATCTACGTATTTGTCCTTAATGGTACTATATCTACAAAGTAAGCAGTGGGGTACCACAAGGTCCCGTCTTAGACCCAGTATTCTTTAATATCTTCATAAATTACTTAGATGAGGGAATAGAAGGGGAACTCATCAAATTTGCCGATGACACCAAGCTGGCAGGAATAGCCAACACCCCAGAAAACAAGCTCAGGATCCAAAAAGATCTCGACAGACTATCCAACAAAATGAAATTTAATGTGGAGAAAAGCAAGGTTTTACACCTAGGGAGGAAAAACCAAAGTTACGAGTTCAGATTAGGCGAAACTTGGCTCAAAAACAGTAACTGTGAGAAGAACCTTGGAGTCCTAGTGGACCATCATTTCAATATGAGCCAGCAATGTGGGGCAGCAGCCAAAAAAGCTAATACAATCCTTGGTTGTATAAACAAAGGCATTGAATCAAAATCACGTGAAGTATTAGTACCCCTTTATAAAGCCTCAGTAAGGCCACATCTGGAATACTGCATCCAGCTTTGGTCGCCATATTACAAAAAAGATGTTGAGACTTTGGAAAAAGTGTAAAGAGCAATTAAGATAGTTAACGGCCTGGAGACATATGAAGAACGGTTGCAGGATTTGGGTTTGGCTAGTCTAGAGAAAAGAAGGACTAGGTGGGGCGTGATAGCAGTATTCCAGTATTTGAGAGGTTGTCACAAAGAGGAGGTCAACTTATTTTCCAAAATGGATGGAAACTAATCAAGGAGAGAACAACCTGGAATTAAGGAGAAATTTCCTAATAGTGAAAACAATTAACCACTGGAACAGCTTGCAATCAAAACTTGTGGGCGCATCATCATTGGAGGTTTTTAAGAAGAGACTGGACAATCACTTGTCTGAAATTGTATAGGGGGTTGCATTAGAAGACCTCCAGCTCTGATTCTGATTCTGCTTTTTAAACAATAACTTCAGCCAAATGTTTCCTGTACTTGTCAATACCACATATCAGCTTGGAATATTTTGGCCTATTTCCCTCTACAGAAGTGCTATAGCTTTTTTATATTCAAGGACTGTCTTGAATGAACTGCTCACTTCAACATTTCAATTGATTAAGGGCTTCGACTCAGCTATTCTAAAATGTAAAATTCTGCTTGCCATTGTGATTTACTACTGTTCTGTGGCATGACCAGCAGCTCACTGACAAATAACCTTACATTCTCCTACAAAGTTTGTTATTGTAATTCAGAACCCACTATTCCTCTATTATTGTAAACTATCCAGGTCCTATGATTGAAAGGCAGCTCCATGATACTCCCATAGCTTCACAATATGAAATTCTTTTGTTGGAATGCAGTGTTTTACTTTCTCCAAGCACATTTCTTGTTAATGCTAAGGACTTCCACTTTTATGTGTTCTTTGAACATGATTCCAATAGACTGCTGAATCATCCAGAGGATCTTTAGCAAATATGACATGCAGCCATGTAGTTTCCGGAAAGCAGTGGTTTCCTACTTGGCATTATCCCATGCACACTATTCTTGTTCAGTATTTTCCTTTTGGTGGACTCATGAATATTGAAATCAGACAATGTATTTTCTGCATTTCCTTTGCCATTTTTTTCTGTCCTTCCAGATTATTTTATACCTTACTCTTGGGATAAATTTTGTTGAAAGACGTTCTTGGGAAGAGAAACAAAGGTATTGAAGGAACCCATGGTTATCAGCAACGCTTCTACAGTCTTCCTAGTAGACTGGGAAGACAATGCTTTTTCTGAGGTCTACAAAGATTTATTTTGATTGAAGCAGGATTCACTTCCATAAGCATTTTGAACAGCAGTCTCAAATTGTTGCAACCAAGATATTGTTTTTAATAGGGATTATTTCTCAAAGTCACACTTGATTGTCATCTCATTTACTGGGATATCTGATTAAATTTACCCTTTTAAGAGACCTGAATAATCTGTCCTATAACTTTACATACCTCTACAATAAATACATTGTTAGCTGTATATTTAAAAAGACATGCCACAGTACATTGTTTTGGACATTGTTTAACCAGAATCTCTTCAATTAATCAGTCTTAGATGAAATTCTGAGCACATTGGACTACAGGATTACTTATAGTTCTAAAGAGTTCACAAACTTCACTTCACTTTCACAAACTAAAAATATCCACCTAATAACTAACATGATGATGACATCATTGGTCTGTTGCTCTATCTAATGCAATCTTCTGCTACTGAGATGGACTATTATTTCTTTCATTCCTATTTGACAAGACTATTACATTTTATGTTCATCATGCTTAAAACCAGAAGGTTATATGAATGAAAGATACCAAGCAGAGAAAAAATTTGGACAAAACAATCCTGTTAAGGTATTTATAGCACTTCACTTTCCACTGGAACTGAGAAGTCAATGGAAGAAGAGTTTAACTATTTAAAGACACTAGAAATAATGATATTGATTGACAGCTCTTCCACCTGTGGTTTTTCTGCTTCACAGTAGAAAATAATATGCTGTACTGATTTTCTTGAGACAGAAAATCTTTATATGATTTTTATCAGACAATTGTGTAAGTGATTAGAGGTAAATGAACATTAGTTATATTATCACATCATTTCTACATCCTTCATTTCAGCTGTGACATAGGCATCATAATTTAAAAATAAATAGAAGATATGAACATATTCTTTCTCCAATATGGCTCACAAAGATTTATCTGAGTTTCATATGTCCTTCCAAAATTGTCTGTTATTTAAAGAAAGCTTTTTAAAAGAAATAGTTATGGTTTACTAGATACTGAAATGATTTAATAAAATTATACCGTAAGAAAAAAACTGTATCTAAACATTCTCTCCAAACCTGCTTCTTGGAGATTGCACTGAGTTGATCAGCTGAGATGAGCACAGCTTAGACTAAGAATATATATATATATATATATATATATTTAAATAGTAATTATTTCTTTTTCAAAATAAAGGTGCTAATTGCCTCAGGTATCTTTTTTTAATTTCAAATATTTGAAGATATTTTCAATAGCTAAACTTTCTCTGCACATGCTCTTAGATATATATATATATATATTTGTTTTCTGAGGTTTTCACGGGTGTTTGTATGTAGGTCTTTGGTAATTCGGGTTTTCTCCCGTGTAAAATTGGAAGAATATATATATATATATATAAAAAAAAATTGGAAGAATATATATATATATATATATATATATATATATATATATATATATATATATATATATATATATATATATATATATATATATATATATATATATATATATATATATATATATATATATATATATGTAGGTCTTTGGTAATTCGGGTTTTCTCCCGTGTAAAATTGGAAGTGTCTTGGCCAAGACACTTCCAATTTTACACGGGAGAAAACCCGAATTACCAAAGACCTACATACAAACACCCGTGAAAACCTCAGAAAACAAATATATATATATATATATCTAAGAGCATGTGCAGAGAAAGTTTAGCTATTGAAAATATCTTCAAATATTTGAAATTAAAAAAAGATACCTGAGGCAATTAGCACCTTTATTTTGAAAAAGAAATAATTACTATTTAAATTCTACCATTGTTTCCACTCTGTACATAATTCCTTGGGTGAAGATGAAGATGGAAAGCCTCAGGATAAAATAAATAAATAGAGTGTTAGACCTGTGTCTAAAAGCAGTTTCTCTTTGTTGTACCACATTTTTTGAACTCCAAGACCCATAGGTAATCCCTCCATAGACTCCAACCACACATTTACTTTCTCACAGAAAATCACTAGCCGTTTTTTTTCTCAGTAACTTTTCTGGATATGTTCCTCTGCATACCATTCTCCTTCACATTCATATTCTGTAGAGTTGGGGGTAGATGAAAGAAAGAACCTTATGACATGATAAACATTCATTTAACAGAAAAAATTTAGATTCTCGCCAGGAAATCAGTTTTCAATCAACTTAAAAAAATAATTTCACTGGCAATTTCTGTTTCCATTTGGAAAAGTTAGAAAACCAATCAATTTGGGGAATTAACACAAAAATCTGAAGGAATTTCTCATTGTCTATCAATCTTTTTTCATGGCTCAAACTATCATATGCAGCGAAGGTTATCCACAATCATACAACAAAGAATGTTAGATGCAGTAAAAGTAAATAAGGAAATCTCTAACAATCAACCTTCAATGCCCTGTAAATAGTGCTTGGTCCTAAGACTATCTAGTTTTTAGTACAGGGTGATCTCCTCTCTCACAAATAATGCTTGGATTCTGGGCTCGGTGCCACAACAGAATGTTCTTATTTTACACAATTATTTTCTGTGCTGAAGAAACATTTAACATTGACTTTCCTATACAAAAGTTGTGTGCACCTGTCATAAAACTCCTAATTTTATAGTTTTCTGAGATCCTAATGTATATCAGAGAGACCATCAATTTATGCAAGCAAAGAATTCACATATAACCTGCTTTTTCTTGAAATTGTGCACTTTAGGATGTTAGGAAGAAATGTGCAAGTTGCCTTTCATAATGATAGATTAATCAAAAACAAAGCAATTGAAATTTTTGGTTAAAGTCATTAAATTAGAATTAAATAAAGAAACAGTAGATTGCTTTATATTAATTTTCTCTTTTTATGTTTCCAGAATAAGAGATAAATATTAATTGGCTATTGTAACAAATAAAAATGAAGATATTTGTAATTGTATATTTATAAAATCCAGGAGCATGATCTAAAATCTCATTCCACATTCATTATAGAATTGTATTTGCTTAGGATTTTAAGTATTAGAATTTCTATTTGATTTTTTTTTTATATACAGAAGCATGTACTATGTAGGTATTGGCTGCAAAACCTAAAAGAATTTGCTGTAGAAAGAGCTGGTATTCAGACAATGTTTTAAGAAATCTGATGGTTCTTGCAACGTTGCAAAATTAACCTGCTATTTAATAATAGCTTAGTAAATATATCTTGCTTGGAATGATCAGTTTATTTTTAATATAGTTGAATTTAATATAGTTTAACCACTTACATAGTTCAGAAGAATAGCTAGCACTGTTATGAAGAAATCAATATTTATAAGGTAAAATACTTTTCTTACTATAATACAAACTTGGTCATGAATCCTTTAATTTTTAAATAAAAATTGCAATAATGTAATTATACATCTTACAGGAACAAAATATCCAAACCTTGGAAGGATATCATGATTATTCATGATAATATCAATAATATATACAGTATAAAATATATTATATCCATAATATAAAGGAATTCTTGTCACATTCCACTTAAATCAATGATACTCAAAAAGTAAGATGGTGCCCAAATCCCTGCAATTAAAATCACTGGGATGCTGACAGACTAAACGTTGGCTAACTAAACATTGTTTTTTACCAGTTATTTTAAAAATAATTTTTTAAAACTAATAAATGTGCTTATTAATTTAACAATATATTTCAACTGAGTTAATCTGAAAAGTTCCAGGCCGGTTTTCAAGAACTCTATAAAAACAAGCATGAAACAAAAGGAATAAGAAGGCACAAAATAAGCCTAACAATAATAGTCATGCAGTGTGATTCAAAACCAAATACACAGTGGAGTAATATGATACACCAGTTTTGAAAGAGGGGAAGGGCAGGTGATGTTCCAAAGCTTAGGGATAATCAAGGAAGAGATCTTGCCATGATTTCACCTGTACCCGATACTTGGTTGGATGGGCAGTCAATGCTGGTGAGGTGGTGCCCAATATAATCTGATATTAAGCCATGTAAGTTTTTATTGGAGACAAGCAACACTTTGAATTGAGCCCAAAAGCCTGACAACCAGTGCAGCAAAATTAATATTGATATTATCCTACAATGCCAGGAATCTGGCTTCCACATTCTGATGAACTGCAGCTTCTCCAAAGGTAGCTCAGAATGGAATATGCAATAGTAATCCAGCCAAATAGTACTCAAGGAGTGAGTTACTGTCATCTGGGCATTCTAGTTCAGTTCATTCATTGCATTTCAATGGTTAGATGGCCTAAACATTGGTATCTGAATATAGATCTTTGTAATTTATATTTTGTATTTTACTAATCTAGGTGAAATGTACATATACTGTATGTGTGTGTATACACAAACACACACACACACACACATACATATATATTTATGATATGCTATAGGGTTATAACTGAAGCATCAGCCAAGTTGAGCAAAAGGTCCTCTGGACATGTTGTTTAAGCAGGACCCTGTTTTATAAAGACTTCTCACACCAGACAAGTACAACCTCATCAAATGTAATTACTAGACCAACATTTCAGATTGTCCAGTCATTTATTAACAAATTATACATCTGTCTTGCTGTGGTTTCATCTCTGCATAGATGATCCTATAGCATGGACTTCTAATCCATGTTCAGATAACTGTTCAAGACTTCCACATCGCCAGCTCAGCTGAGGATAATATATAATGGCCTGTCATTTGTATATTAGTGATACCTTACAACAGCTTTTCATGTAGAAATGAAATGGGTCTTATGGTAAACCACACTAGAGAAACCAAGGGATGATCCCCTAAAGATCAGTTAGAATGCTCCATCTAGGTAGAAGCTGAATCACCACAAAAACTATCCCAACTTCCAACCTTTGTAGGGCAGTTTACAGGATACAATGGTCAACAATAGCAACATTGCAGAAAGGTCTAAAAAGGCTGAAGGTTATTCAGAAGTGTGAGCAATGTTGCTTCCACACCATGCCCACACCCGACTAGAAGAGATTCACGTAACACATTTCCTCTAGGATCTCTGTGGTCAATTTACAACCGCCCTCTATGGACATTCAGATTGAATGAATCATGCACAGCCAGACTGAGAACATATATAACAGATTATAAAGAAACAAAGAAATTATACTATTGTAATATGTCCAAAGTGTATATGCAAGTGGACTACTTGTTCTGACTGATATTTAAGTTATATTTTTCTTGGGCATTGATTTGGGCAGACCTTAGGTTCTTGAGAATAAAGAACAATGGTCTGTTTCCTTTGTGCAACTTTTTTTCTTTTGTGAAAATTTAAAGTGATTGAAGTTTATACTTTTTGTAAGCCTAACTTTCAGAATAAACACAAATAGTTAATTTAAAAATATGGGATTCCCTCTGTTGTGAAGCAAGGAAAAATGCTTAAAAAAGTTTATCCCAATTTTAAAAATCACAAATGTATCTAGAATAATTAGACAAATTTAGATAATTAGAACATGTATCTTAAAAAAAGTCAAAAAGGAGTCAGCAATGTTATTAAATGGTCTGAATCTGTCTTCACATTGTTTATGCAGTATTAACATCTTTTGTCACATGTATGAAGTAACATTGTTAACAAGAGACAGTAATAAGAATATACTTTCAAAACTAATGAACAGATCTAATGATGAAAAAGAACACGTATTATTAATTAAACACTTAAATGTCTTGTCTACTAAATAAACTTGCAAGACTGAAACAATCTGCAGAAATCATTCAAAATTCAACAGCTGGTTACAGGTTTCTTGATATGTTTTTACATACAATACTGCACAAAGCATATGTAAAGTATACATGATGTATACAAAAGACAGCCATTGCAAATGAATGCATTAAGATGCAAAAGACAGCTTGAAATCCAAAAGGAACAGGAACTCAGGAACACAAATATTTAAAACTGTAAGAAAACTGTAGGAAAGCATCTCAGCTTTTGAAATAAGATAGTGAAGAAATAAAAGTAAAAACAATTCTTCTACGCTTAATCAAATTATATCCCAACTTATTTATTTCTATAAATACAAACCATTGTCCAGAAAATGATGAGTGATAGACTGGTAGGATTTACAAAATAGTTCTCATTTTAAGGCTGTTGAACAAATTATAAGCACTGAACCTTTATACCCCCACACACATACGCATGTATAAAATTAAATTTAGTAGCTAGAAAATGAAGACTGCCAGGGACCTACCTGTGTGACCATGTTTTGTATGTATGGTGCTGCATGCTGTTGCTGCTGTTGCTGCTGCTGCTTTTGCTGAACAGCACTTTCTATTGCTACTTTTGCTACAGTACTTGGATCTGCTCCAGCTGGCACAGCTACCATAGTTGCACTACAGCCAGCTTTGTTAGGGTCACTTATTGTAACAATTCTAACTCCTACTTTATTGGGGATTCCTGGAACAGTTTCCCTGTCATTATCCTCTGCTGGCCTCTTTACAGTTTTGCATTCTGCTGTGCCATTAGTTGAACGTACTTCAGATGACAGAGTAGCTGGGGATCCACGAAGTCCTGAGTGTGGAACTGCTATGATTTGATGCCCCTGTATAACAGAGGCTGTTGACGGTGGTGAGACAACTACACTTGGGCGTTGGTGAGGCACATCTGAATTCAAACTTGAAACTAGAGGTCCATTAGGTACATCAGGGTTGCTACTAGTAGGATGCTGGGTTAAGAGTTTAGAAGCCTCTTGTGTACTGCTTACAACAGGCATAGTCCCCAAAGCTAAAACAGGTCCATTGGAAAATCTTTCCCCTTGATCACCTTTGGCAGTATCTAGTTGTGTGGCATCCAAATTCTCTTGTTCTAGTGAAGAAATTTCACCATTTCCTACATGGTTGGAAGTTTTGTGATTTGGAATGTTTTTGCTTAAATGGGAACCATCGCCCTTTTCAAAGTCACAGATTCCATTAAGGAGGGGCTTCCTCAAATCACTTTTAAGTTCCTGTGTGTCTGGTTGTTCAAAGTTTTGCTTTCCAAGAGCTCCATTTTCATTCATGACTAATGATGATCCATTACTGACTTGTGAGAACTGATTGGCCTCATTCTGAGTTTTCCCTGAGTTAGCTGGAGGTAGACTGGAGTCATGCTTTCTTCCATTTAGAAGACTTCCCACCTGTGTTTTATTTTCTTTTGCATCGCCATTGCTGGTGTTTGCAGCTCCTCTTCTGCAAGAAGGGTTTTCCATTACTTCAATTTTGCGCTCATGAATATGTAAACCAGTTGCTTCCTTTGCTTCTTCTTCCTTTTGGCAAATTATTTTATCTCCTTTGAATGGAGGAGCAGTAGCAGAACATGATTGTCCAGCTAGAGGTGCCTGGTTAGGTGGAAGCGCTTGCACCTGAAGCCCAACTGTTGCTTGTGTCCCACTCATTGTTATTCCAGCTGGAGCAATTATTTGAGTTGCATTTCCCTGACTTGGATTTGCTGTAGCAAAACTAGTATTTGGCACAACTGTTATAGTAACCTGATTGCCGGAAGTTCCTTGAAAAATAGTTGCTGGGCTGTTTGAAATCAACTGGCCTGGCAATATTTGTAAATTGGAAATAGGAACCGTTTGTACTGTTCCTTGGGATTTGATCGCACTCTGGACCAACTGAACATTTTGCTGTCCAACTAGTAATGGTTGAGCAGAAGACTGCCCTTGAACTCCAAAACTCGTTGCTTGGTTATTAGCCATCTGATAAACCACTTGAGGGCTAGGAGCTCTTGCACTATTTGAAGGAGGAATTTGTGGTGCTGGGAGAATAAGTTTGCCACCAGGAGTAGAAGGGCCTCGTTTAGGAAGCAAGAGCTGTTTTATCAGACTGGATTCATTAGAAGGTGGCTGACCCACTCCAGGACTATTTTGTTGTGGCTGAACTTGCATCTGGACTTGCTGCTGCTGGACTTGCAGCTGTGTCTGGGACGATGCTGGTGAATGCTGCTGCTGCTGCTGTTGTTGACGCTTCACAGAAAGCATCTGACTGACAGTAGGAGGGGGTCCTTGTGATTGAGGGGTGAGAGATGGAGATGATATTACTGTGGGGACTTGGTTGTTTGAAATTGGTCCAGGTGATGATGAGCAAGTTGGAGTTAAGTTTGGCTGTGTACCCAACTGAACAGTTTGGCCAGCTGGGATTGAAGCTGGATTAGTAAGAACAATTTGGTGAATGGCTGGTGCATATGTTGGACCTTGCTGAGTTGGTTGGCTTACAATCACTACACTTTGCTGAGGTGGTGGTGGTTGCTGCTGAGATTGCTGCATTGGTTGCTGTGCCACTGCTGTTGGAACTTGCTGAGAAGGCTTTGGGGCAATATTCTGAAACCCTACTCTTGATGTTGGTGAATTCTGGACACCAGCAATTGTAACCACCTGCCCAGTTGCAACTTGGAAATTCTGAACTGTAGTAGCAGAAACTATATTGGATGCTGACGTTGTGACATACTGCTGAGGTGCTATAATAACAGCATCTTGCTGCTGATTACCACCTGTGGATTGCTGAGTTGATGTTTGTACTGGCTGTGATGATGTGGTTATGAGCTGCTGAGCCTGAGAAACTGCTGAAGTGCATGCTGGTATGTTCTGTACTCTGCCAAATATATGACCTTGAGGTACAGCTTGTTGAATTACTGTAACAGGAGTGCCTGAGGATATTTGTCCTGGTACCACTGCATGTAGAGGTGACTGCTGAATTACAGGTTGATGAAGTACAGTCTGGGAGCTGACAACTGTAACAGAGGGTTGTGGTCCTGCAGTAATAGGATTTTGATTTGAAGATTGTGCTCCACCTCCTACAGCAATAGTAACAGGAACTGCACACTGCGGAACTGTGTTCTGTATTACCGTGGCCTTCACTACATCACAAGAAATTGGAGCTTTATTCTGTATGACAGCCACAGGAGCATTCTGTTGATGGTGACTATGAACTAAAGGGTTTTGTGGTATTCTGGAAACAGTCTGTACCACTGTAGATGCACCTTGAATTGGAAAAGACATCTGTGTTGCAGCTATAGTTGAAGATTGATTATTAATAGGATTCCTCTGAAAATGGTTTCCTATACTTGATGATCCATGTGGGAATCCTGTTGATAAAGGGAAACAAATCTGAAGTGGTAATGCTGAAATCAGTAGGAATTAACATTTCTAAATTAAGCTTTGAATACTTCCTTTATTGAATATTTGCCCCATTACCAGTGTGAGATACATAGAATTCATGGCATTCGCCATGAATTCTATGTATCTCACAGTGGTAATGGGGCAAATATTTTCTATTGTATCGTGAAACTGTGACAACAGTTTTTTCCTTTCCTTCCTAATTTATTAAAAAAATTCTTATTAAATGGCAACCCAATTTAAGCAGCTAAACTGGACACCATTAGATCATTGTAACTTTAGGCTCTACCTTTCTCAGTACACTACAATTTTGAAACTAATGTCCAGCTATTTAGAAATTAAGTGAAATAAAATTGTTCAAATGTAATTAAACATTTATCTTAACTATCTAGTCCATACGACCTGCTGTTAGAAATTATTATATAATTTAATTAAGAAAATATGCTGGGATTTTTTTTCTTTGGCCAGCAGAGCAAAAATTAATTAGAGGATGTACCCCTATCTCCCAGAAAGACCTCACTGCAAGAAAAATAATATAATTGTAAGATGAAGATCACCACCTCTTATCCATTGGCTAGAGAAGTATAACTTTCCACCAACTGATACCATCCTCTGCATTCTTTTTCCCTTTTTATTCCCTTTTGCTTTTTTGTCATGTTTAATGGACTATAGGCATACTTTATTTATTGTAATGTATTCCTACCATACTTCCAAAAATATTTGATGATGTGATGATGATGATGTTATCCATTCAGTCACGTCTGACTCTTGGCAAGTCTATAGGCCAGGTCTCTCCACATCTTTCGATCTTGTACTACTTACTTTGAGTTTTTCTATGCTCTGGCTGGTGTCAGCTTTGAAGATGTCCAGCCACTGTATTCTTTGACAGCCTGGCTTCCTTTTACCACTAACTCTTCCAAACATAATTGTTTTCTCCAGTGACCAAAAATATTTATGCTCTTATAAATAACTAAAAACTGATCAATAGACAATACATGAAATTCAAAATATAATAATACCTGCTGGTAAAGCAGATGGAGCTACTTCAGGAACAGAATCAACCCGAAGAATAGGAGTTGAAGATGATTGTTGCTGATAGTACATCTGAACAGGGAGTGGTATAGCCCTCCTTTTTACTCCTACTACATGAATATGAGCCTGCCCATTGTTATTTGCATCCTCAACTTTCTTCACTGAATGATTTGGAAATACAGTTCTATCAAAAAGAAGGAAATAATATTTAGAATGAGAATGTAGGGTTTTTTTTAGACAATATGCTTTAAAAATGGAGTCTGGAGTGAATTCTGTCATGAGCAATAATTAAGGAGAAATGTAGTGCATATGGTTTGGAGCTGAACTAAATAGCAATGATTGCCATATAAAGGAGAGAAAAAAATGTAAGGAGGAAGGAAAAGTACTTTGAACTGCTATCATCTATCCTAGATTTTCTGTCAGCAGGTAGGATTATTACCGAGCAATAGGTTCAAAGGAAGTAATATTTGATTTTTGGCTGAAAGTTAAAAAGGGTTAATATTCAAAAGAAAGAAAAATAAAATGAGCAAACTATACTGAATTTGTATAACCTCTATTTCTCTTTTCAAACAACCAATGCTTTTAACAGTGATTATAGGTAGTCCTTGACTTATGACTACAATTGAGCCCAATATTTCTGTTAAGTAAGATAGTTGTTAAGTGAAGTTTTCCCCATTTTATGACCTTTCTTGTCATAGTTGTTAAGTGAATCACTGTAGCTGTTAAGTTAGTAACACAATTGTTAAGTGAATCTGACATTCCCATTGACTTTGCTTGTCAGAAGGTCACACAAGGTGATCACATGACCGTGGGACAATGCAACCATCATAAATACATGTCAATTGCCAAGTGGCCAAATTTTGATCACGTGACCATGGGGGATGCTGCAACGGTCGTAAGTGTGAAAAATGGTCATAAGTCACTTTTTCATTGCCATTGTAACTTCAAATGGTCACTAAATGAATGGTTCTAAGTTGAGGACTACCTGTATTTAAAGTAAACAATAATGGAAATATATTTTTTTGCAAATTTAGCAATCTATATCAACTATAGATTAAAAAAAATCCAAAGTAGTGTTTTATTCTAGGAATGAGTTCCTCTTACCGAAGACATTTATAAAATCCAGTCGAAGTTAAAATTCCACCTCGAGCTAATTTACTGCATGTAGAGAGATATTCAGAGTACATTTCAGCTCGGGAGACTGAGCAATCTGAATTAACCTCAAAATGGGCATTTAACCTGGGGAGAGAAAATAGAGGGGGGGGAGGGGAATCTGGATGAGTAAAACTTAATAAAGATTTCTTTCTCCTGATTCTAGAATAATTTTTCTCAACCTGATGCCAACAGTAGCTTGGAAACACCATGGCCAATGCTTTCCAGCTCTTAAAAGCTTTTTCTTCCTACTTTACTAACAGTGGAATTGTATATATTACAAAAGATTCGTAATACGTGAGATATGGTTTGGACATTTTATTCATATTGCCTTGTATTCTGAAATTGCTTTAAATGTGTTTTCTCTTAAATGGCCAATGTACATCAAATGTTAAAAATGTAAGGCATCCATGAAATATATGGCCAAGAATAGGTTATATACAGCAGTTCAGTTTATATTCAAATTATAACGCATAATTGTATTTATAATCATGAATATAGGTCACAGTCATACTATACTGGTCTTAGGAAAAGTAAGCTTCTGTAATAACATATATTCATCTTCTTGATAAAGGATTAAAAATACATCCTCTAAGACATGGTTTATCCCCTTCTAGGTAACTAGGTAAAATGAGTTGCCACTTGCCAGAAGTCAAGTCTGACTTGGAGGCAAAAAAAAGTATAAAAATTATTAAACCATACTGCTAAGGAAACTTATAGTTGACTCTGCTGCAAGAATTAAGCAAAACTTTTGTTAAAAAATGTGCTACATTTTATAAACTTGATAATATCCAAACCTTTGGAGAAAATTATTATCGTGTTTCCCTGAAAATAAAACCGAGTCTTTTTTTTTTTTTTTGCCTCTAAAAGAGGCACCAGGTCTTATTTTCGGGGGATGTCTTACTCATTTCCAGCACCGACAGCCCTGCCCAGCAGGTCCACTTCTTCTGGGGCAGAAGGAGCAGCTGCATTCTGGCCTGCATTTCTCAGTCATAGGCCTTTCTGGAAGGCCTATGCAGCCGAGTACCGAGCTATGGATTCAATCCATAGCTATGGATTCAATCCATAGCTTGGTTCTTGGCTGCACAGGCCTTCCGGAAAGGCCTGTGACTGAGAAATGCAGGCCTGGCTGCAGAAGATGCCATAGAAGAAGTGAGCCGGCGAGGAGAGGCCTGGTTACAAAGTAAGTGGATGCTGGGCGCATGGGGCAGATCCACACCCCTACCCTAGCTTGATTTTTAAGTGTGTACCTCGCCCCAAAACTAGGGCTTATTTTTGGGTGGGGCTTATATTAGGCCCACCCCCAAAAATCAAGCTAGGGCTTATTTTCGGGGTAGGCCTTACTTTCAGGGAAACACGGTAAGTACTTAAATATGGAGGATTTAATATATAAATATCAAGTAGTGGGTTTTTTCCCCCAAAACCTAGGAAGAACTTTGTGGGAACAGACCAAAAGTCCTATCCAGTATAGCATTCTATTCTTACAGCAGTCAATGAGATAACCCCCCTCCCCAAATCTCAAAAAAACACACAAATGCAATAGAACTTAGTTTCATTTCAAAATATTAAAAGCACACATGGAATTTAAATATGCTGAACCTCTGTTCATTATATTCATGTGTATACTGTACAATGAAATAACTTAAGAAATTCTGACAGGGAAATTTTTCCTTGAATAAAGCATTCAAATTAATTGACAAAATTTCTTCAAAACAGAATACATTATTGTTGGTTTATATTTTCAATAATTATGAAGTTTTGAAATGAATACAAAAGCTAGCTATTTCATGGGACAACAGAATTAAATACTCACCACTGGCATGCAAATTTTTCACTGTCAATTTCTACTATTCCTGGTGGTGGAGCAACATGTTGTGGTGCTCTTGGTGCTATGAAAAGAAATAATAATTATCAATTTTATATAAAAATTACATAATCTTTGGATTGCTTGCCATTACTCTTTCTTTAAAAGATTTAGAAACACTACAGAAAATGTTCAGTTTCCATTTTAAATTAAGAATGTTATCCATGCAGAGAGATCAATATACAGATTGCAATTGCTCCAAATTTGGGGATGGAATGCATGAATGAAGATCTTTTGGTCATCTAGTAATTTTGCTGCATTTTGCTGCCTGAACACTGCCCAAAGTCTAAGCTAAGTTTGGAGGTTCTAGTAGGGGGAAGCTATCATCTACCCTTCTTTCTGGGGTCTATCTACCCTCTTCCACTTAGTCCACAGCTTCAGGAGGGATGCAAATGAAGTGCTAAGAGAGGAAGGTGACACCCATCTAGGCAGCCAGGTCAGCCAAATCAACTTTAGTGATCAATGGGTTGACGGATGTCACAGCCAGACTGGCCTCAGTTCTGAGTTATATTATTTTATTTTTATTTACAGCACTAATTTATAAAAATCTAGCTATCAAATATTGCAGCTTTTACTGTAGCTTCTGAATGCTCTTCAAGGGTAGCCCCATGTAGAATGTGTTGCAATAGTCCAACTGTGGCATGACTAGGACTTGAATGACTGAGTGCAGGGACTCCTGATCCAGGACAAGCAGCAAGTGGCGCACAAACTGAAGTTGTGCAAAGGTTTCCCTAGCTGTGACTGCCACCTGCTCTTTGAGCAGAAGTTGTGAGTCCAGGAGAACCACCAAGTTGCAGATTGGATCCCTTTGGGGTAGTGCCACTCCATCCAGAACTAAAAATGTCAAAGTCCTGGATCTTGGGGCTCTGTGCACTCAAAGCCATTTGGTCTTGACAAGGTTCAGTTGAAGCCTGTTGTCCTCCATTGAGGTGCCCACAGCCTCTAGGCACAGAGAGAGGGCAACAACAGCATCACTTGGGTGACCAGTTATAAAGTTGGGTTATTGTCAGCATACTACAGATACCTCAACCCATCCCCATGGTGACGGATGATCTCACCCAGCAGCTTCATGTAGATGTTAAAAAGGAGAGAGTACTGAGCCCTGCATCATGCCACTATTCTAATTTTTTAGTTTTGTATTAGGATTTTTCTAGTAAATCAGATGGTTTACAACCCAGAATTTTGAAGGAGAAGGCAGACGTAATCTTGGAGCGACTGAATGTAATCTTTCATAGCTCCTGTACCACAGAGGAACTATCAGAAGACTGGAAAAAAGCTGATATGGTTCCAATCTACCAAATGGGACAAAAATGGATCCAAGAAATTACAGGCCAATCAGCCTATTTTTTTTTAATATCAACCAAATCACCATAGCTCTTTAGACAGATGATAAAGCTGTTTTAAAAAATCCAGCAACATTAAACTGTATTAAGAAGTGTTGCAGAAAGAATATAAATAAAAATATATACAAAAAGTACTTAAACAGAACATAGCAATGGCTATTTATGAAAATGAAAGAAATCACCTAAACATATCCTTACTTTTACTGCATAGAAATAATAAAGTATACACCCCATATTTTGCTATCTTGACAATTTAGAGGTTCATATGTCTCTATAACAAAAGACTGCCAAACATATCTAATCATATTTCAATATATAATCTACAGGGTTTTTTTTAGATTTTTTTAATCTCTCTTTTATTATTTTTGTAAATAATTCAATGTGATGAATATACCTAATTCTTCTTCCCCCTCTTATTTTTTCCACAACAAACCTGTGAGGTGAACTGGGGAGGGACAGTGACTGGCCCAAAGTTACTTAGCCAGATTTCATGCCTAGGAAGGACTAGAACTTATGATCTCCTGCTTTCTAGACTGGTGCCTTAATCACTAAACTGAACTTCAATAGGGTAATACTAACCTGGAGTAGCAGGGGCATGTCCCTGTGATGAAACTTGTTCCACTGCTTGTGGCCTAATTTCAGACAATACTTGGTGGTTGGTACTTTGATGTTCAACAAGTTTTACTGCACTGAGTGCATCACCTCCAAACATCTGGATGTCCATTGAAACCAGGAATACTAATGTATCTGTAAATTAGCATAAATTAATATATTTTGTTCCACAAAAAGAATTACTTTCAGAAAGTTATTGTATTCAATTAAACTGAATTCAGCTAAAGTAGAGCTTTATCGCTTTTCTAGACATTTCTATTTGTTTTGGCATTATAAGCAGAATTCATGACTGAAATCTCCAATATCCACTTCCGCTTACTTTTTATTTAAAAATTGAAACAGATTTTTCTATAAGCAAAAATGGTTTATTAATTGTGTTAGTCTATTGCTTACCTATGACACATCTATTGGTTCTATGTTTTCCTTTGCACCTCATCATAATACTGTAAAAGTTTACTGAGATAAGAACTATGCAAATTAAATATAATATCCACATAATTTTATTGGAACAAATAACTTAAGGCTTCTTTTGCAAGGCATTTATGTAGCACTTTCAGTTTGCCAACTGCTTTATGATCTTTGCCATGATTACCCATGGCACAGAAAAGAGGAATTAAGACAAAGGACAAGCCATGTATCACTTTACAGAAAAAGTATCTATCAAAGTATTACTGAGGGCCCCTGGTAATACAAGTGTTTTGTTAAAAACAACAGTCTGCTAGCTCACCTATACTTTTATCAACGTTAGCTATTTTGCTACAGGCCACTTCACCCATTTCAGTGAGCATATAGAGCACTTCCAGAGCAGATATAACAAGTAAAACATCAGGTAATGTGAGATGACAGATGATTTCTTTGTAAGATTCTTGATCTACATATTCACAAATTAAGACCCCATTGTCTTCAGCTTTACAAAGATTACCTAAGATTTCCATGCCTGAAACAAACAAACAAAAAACAGTGTCGTATAGATGTCACAAAGGAGCATAATTTGTTCTCTGTTTCCAGAGTACAGGATACAGAATAATAGTTTTAAGTTACAAAAACACAGATGCCAGTTTAGTATTAGAAGAAAAAAGAAGTATGACAGTGGAACCAGTTATCTAGAGAGGTGGTAAGTTATTTCACAATAATTATCTACAAAGAATAATTTAGATTTTTGCAGAGTAGAAGGTTAGACTCAGTCCAAATAGATGGTTCTTCCTCTGACTTTTATAAAAATGATACTTTACACAAGATACTGTAATCACATAAATTCTTACCCCGCATTTTTAAGAATCTGTCTCTTGACATTAAGCACTTAGTAACAGTATGAAACATTAGATGAGTTGTTTTAAAATCAACAGGGTCCAAGAGAAGCTGAAAAGACAGAAAGCAAATATTAATGATGGAATGATTCATCTTATAAAATTAATATCATTATGGAAATCTTCCAAATTAAAGTAATACTTAAAACATATTGAAAATGTTATATGCTATCTGTGACTTTACTATTTCAATATATCCTATATTTCTATGCACTTTGCACTTAAGTAGTTAGTTAACACTAAAATGAAAATTAACAAAATATGAAATTGGCATCATCATAAACAGCAGCAGCATCCTAATCCCAAAGTTTCAATTTCTGTTTAATAACAGATCCAGTATCTTAATTTAATTTTCACTTGTCCCATACTTACAACCATGGTAATAAAATATTTTTCCAGAGTTAGACAACAACCTGTTTAATATGCATAGTAAAGGACTATGTTGTGGGACTCCACAGGGCAATGTTAAAATATTAAACAGTTATCATCTGAATGTAGCATGGCATGAAGGACTAAAACTACTGTAATACAGTGTCTCCAACATCTAACCGTACGAGTACTTCAGAATGGTACTGTAGGGTTTCAAAAACCACCATCCAAAGAAACTAGTAAGTCAATTTCCACATTTTTTACTCCAAATATTTCACATTATTGGATAATATCATTCTGAGACTTACTTAATTTGCATTATAGATAGTCCTTGGCTGATAAAGGCAATTGGGACCAGAATTGCTATCGCTAAGGGCTATGCTTATAAAACACAATGTCATGTGACTACGCCACTTAGAGATAGCCATTTTGGCAGTGCCAGTTGCTATCAGTAAGTGAGGATCACTCAGGTTATTAAGCAAGGCTCTCCTGTGACTGCTATTTATGATTTCTTGCCAGCTTCACCTCTGACTTCCCGGAGGGAAAGGGAGCAGCTGGGAAATTTGTGGGTGTGCACACGTGAACGGAACCATGTGTGAACAGGGCCGCGTGCACCCGCACGGGGCTAGCAGCCCCGTTTGCACATGCACGCATGCGCTAGCCACCACCGCTGCTAGCATCTGCATGCATGCGCAAATGGGCTGTGAAACTCCCACATGTGCTAGCAACCCCATTTGCGCAGGCGCTAGCCGCCGCTAGCCTGCACACATGTGCAAACAGGTCCATGGGCGCTAGTGCAAGTGGGGGTAAGGGCGCACACACATGCACGCACTGGCCAGCCTGTCCCGTGGCCAGTAGGTCACGGTCCGCTAGTGGGCCGCGGCCCATAGGTTGGGGACCCCTGTGTTAGAAGAAATCTCATTCTTCTAATTCCTCTCCAGGAAGCAAAAATAATACTGTTAAAAAAAAAAAGCTTCAAAGCCATCTGTCCTTTAAGAGGTGTTCAACAAAATCCAAAGAAAGTGCACTTCTATGTAATACGAAATGCAAAGCTTTATAGGAAAAAAAATAGGATTCAGATTAAGCCATGACTCATTAGTATTCTGTTACTTCAGGTTAGGTTTGGATCTAAACAACTTTATTTAATGATCTTTGATGATAAATAAAATGTCTGAGAAATCATCAATACCAATGTGTTTCCTTTTATATAACACTCCATAAGGTCATACTTTAAGCTATTTAAATTATATCTATAGCTTTTTAAATTTCTTACCTCGGCAGCAATATTTCCTAAAGTGTCAAGCCCCAATTGTCTTAAAGAAATAAAATGACTATGAGTAGAGAGCAACAAAAAACGAAGACAAGTACGATTAGCTGCCAATAATTTTACATTTCCCTCCTCAAAGGAGAGATTTCTTAAAATCACTGCAATCTGGAGAACTCGCTGTCCTTCAATATCATTAATGCCCAACTTGCGTGGTGGATGAAATAAAGACTCCCATATCCAGTCTTCTGATACAGTATCTATAAAAATAAGATAATTATTTCAATGGTTCAGTTCAAGATATACCAACAATATTCTATTATTTATCCACTGCAACTCACCTTGAGATTTGTTTCTGTCAGAAATAAGGTCACGTACTTCATTATCGTCAACAATATCCTTCCAAAACTAAGGCAAAAAAATATATATATTTTTTAGTGTGAAACTTAAAACTGTTCCTAAAACAGCTAGTGTGTAATAAGGGAGGAAAATCATGTATTGCACACAGTAGTTATTTACTAGGAAGCTTTCTAGGAAAAAAAGAAATATTAGAATTGTATAGGGGTAGACCTCAGTTAATGATGGTCCTTTGCTAAGTGACAGTCATAAAATGTGGTATCACATGACCAGAACGTACAAAGGCAGATCCAATTGAAGTCATTAGGTAAATTCTACATGGCTATTAGGCACAATGTCACATGATCATCATTTGTGACCTCCAGCCAGTTCCTATTGATTTTTGTTTGTTGAAAGTTACAACTGGCAATCATGTGAATTCAGGATGCTGCAATCATCGTGACTGTGAGCTAGTTGCCAAATGCCTGAACTGTGGTCATATGACTTGGCAACATTGTGACCACTGTAACTTTGAGGACTGGCCTTAAGTGTCCTTGTTAAGTGTCATCATAACTTCAAATGGTCTCTGAATGAATGGTTATTAACTGAGGACTACCTGTATTTCCAAAACTTCTCTCTAATGGATCTTTATTTAATATATAAGCGCCACAGGTTTTCAATGGTAGACTTTGACTCTGTATACATATACATGCACATATACATACATACATACATATATAAAATTATAATGCTGAAGTATAATTTTAGTCTGATTTATATCCTTTAATTCAAAATTTAAATAAGATTAGTTCAATAGATATCAATTGTAAGATCTTCATATTTAACCTTAGTCTCTCTTTTTGAAATTTTAAGTAAAATCAGTATTTATTATCAGTGTGTATGCGCACGCATGTACAAGGAAATTATGTTTATTCTCCCTGAATGTGAATGAATAAAAAAACCCCAAAACAAGTTTAAATACTATACTGTACCACCAATTACAATTAGTCATATGATAACACAATCTTATTTCCTGTCATAAATGTAATTGTAGAAATAGTCATATATTCCTTAATCATAAACCTGATTAAGTTTGTAAGATGCACTATACATGTAACATTAAAGAAATAATAAAACATCAAAAAGAAAATTAGAATTTTCAGCATATAAATATTTTTAGAAATGTTAACAAATGGGATTTTAAAGTAATTTAATGTTTCAACTGCTTTATAGAAAAGAGTTACAGAGTTTGGAATTCATCCAGTCTTAAAAGCATACTGAAACTATAGAACAGCATTATTGTAACTAATGGTACAATTAGTTTCCTAAAGCACAATTAGTTCAACTGACGTTGTAAGCTAAACACGTTATAATTTGGTTTATTTCCATATGGCTAATCAAATATAAAAACATTTAACCTTTCTGATATAATTATCAGTTAGTTCTATTTTATTACATGCTAGAATGCACAGAAGACTCAATATATCAAGTCTTTCGAGGATATGAACAGATTCCATTTTTGCTATCCAGTCCATCTTGATCCACATTCGTATTTTATTTTTGATAGGATGACATGGGTGCACAATTAGTTGCCCCTAAAGGCACAGGCCTTATTTTTCTTCTTCCGTGAAGTATTGGAATATGCCCTATTAAGCAGTGCAAAACATCACGCCAAGCTTGGCTGTTTTTTTTACCATGCTGCTGTTGCAAATGAACCTAACCAGCATTCTCTCTTCCAGTATTTTTGTGGGTTTTGCCCTAATTGCTCACAATATCCTGGTAACAGCCTTTGTACATCTCTGCTTTGCTCCTATCAGATTGTCATTTCTTTATCCCAGTTATGCTATGGTTTTGGTGAACAGTAGTAATATTTTTAAAATAAAAGCCCTGAATGTCAGACAGTTGTGAACTTTTGGGAACTATCATATTCAAACATCCAAAACATAAAATTCCACCTGTCCACATGTGCATCTTGCTCCCTCCCGCTCCATCTTTTAACTGTAAATTATTATTGTTTGTTGCAATCAGCCAAAGGTTCAGACTGGATTTGGCATTTTTGTCCATCTTATTATTTATTATTTTAATGTTTACTGGGTTTTAATGTTTATAAGCTGCCCAGAGTCACCTCTTGGTGAGATGGGCAGTCTAATAAATAAAATAAAATAAATAAAATTAGGCACTGCTGTAGGATGACTTTTGCTGGAAGAATGCAGGTGCAAATTTGACAAACAAATAGTACATACTACACAGTACATGACCTATTTGGTCATTTTAGAGATATTTCCTTACCAGATTCCTCAATGCCTTTAACAATGGCAGAACTTCTTTGTACTGGAAAAGTTCTTAAAAATTCAGGGGAAAATTCAAAGATGTATCTGTCTTGAAAGTAACCCATGTTGAACTATACAGCACAGTCAAACATCAGAAGTTGACCATGGAAATGTTTTATGATATTATATCATAAAATGTTTTATGATAATTGCTATGTCCTCCATTCTGGATTACTGCAAAGTACTGCCCTTGAAAAACATTCAGAAGCTTCAACGAGTGCAAAATGTGACTATACAGGTAGTAAGTTATGTCAGATATTATATACCTGTAACATCATTACTGTGGGAGGGACATTGGTTGTCGTTGTGTTTCCAGGTGCAATTCAAAATCTTTAAAGCTCTTCATGGCCTGGGACTTGATTACCTGAGGGACTGTTTCTACCCATCCAATTCGGTCCAGCAGGTTGAGCATGTAGAGGTCCCATCTGCCAAGGATTGTTAGCTGGCAGGGACTATAAGATGTGCCTTCCCTGCTATGGTCCCTGCCATTTGGAACATTCTCCCTTCAGAGATTAGGATGACCCTGATCTTATTGACTTTTTGTATGGCCTTCAAGACCTGATTATGTGCCCAGGCCTGAGACCCCAATTGTGTGAAGGATCCTGATGCCTGGCTATATTGATCATTTTTCTTGGCTGTAATATATACTTATTTCCATATTATATTGTAATTGTTTTTATTATTTTTATTATTATGACTATGAATCTGAAATGGGTAGCTGTGGAAAATAAATAAAATATTTTATGCAATTTTCCAAATTTCAGTTCCACAGAAGTCATGGACCCTGAAGTTTGGACATATTCTATAAGTTAGTCCATTTGAGATAACTTGGTTCAAAATGGTTGCCCTATGATGCACATTTTCATTCAATTAAGGATAGTTTGTGACTGCATATAGTTAGCTGATATCATGAGCACTAGCAATAGGTACTATAGAAAAAGCTGGTCATAGATAATGTGGCCAGGACTAATCAGCTAAAGTCTTATAGAAGATGTTTTTCTAAATTTTTATCATTTTGTATGGACCATACCAAACTCTTATAAAATAAACCCACCCTGTAAATGCTAGTCTGCAATAAAGTTTCAATGTATGGATATCCTTGACTTACAACTGTCCACTTAGTGACTATTCAAAGTTATGACAGATCCATCAAGATCTATTTTTGACCCAGTTTTGAACTTACAGTGACTGCAACACCCCTCAGGTCATTTGTTAGTAAGACTAACTGCAGGGACACCGCAGCGCTCTCTGCCTATCTTCTCCCATTGCCCTGTCAGGTCCCTGCAGGCCTTGAGACTACTTCCCAACCCACTAGATTCCACATCCTTCTCCCCAGTCCTTCACTGATCAAGCATTTAGCTGTGGAAGATCTCTAGAGCTCCAAAGTTCTCATTAGGGACAAACGGCAGGGTACTGCATCCCTAGACCACATGGCTCCATCCCAGAAGCAGACAACGTTTTCTGAAAATGGCACCTACTTCTCGGATGGAGCCACACAATCCAGGGATGCTGAAAGCAGAATGGCCTGTTCCTCCAGAGCACCTGAGCTCCACAGATCTTCCAAAGTTAAGTGACAGGGGGCAGGGAGAACGGTTTGGGCCAAGTAGTATGGGACATAGGCTGGAGGATACCCTGAGGAACAGGAAGTGAAGCATGGGTGCCTTCATGGGTGGGGGAAGCCATGGGAGGCCTGGAGCAGGTAGGCTGGGCCTGCACTAGGCCTCCCAGGGCCTCCCCCATCCGAGGCACTCTGTGCTCTGCTTAACAACCCATGCAGTCACTTAATGACTACAGGGGTGGGGGTCATTAAGTGAGGTGATTGTCTGATTACCTCACTTAATGACTCTCACAACTTGCAACTATCCTTAACTCAAAACCAATAGGGTTGTGAGTTGAGGACTACTTGTTACCACTTTTTTTCTTTTGCATCTTCTTAATACTTTTTATCACGCTACTTCAAAATTTTAAGTTTATATATTCCTTTCTCCTCCACTGGTCTGATTTTGCAAGTAGTCTGTAAGCAAACTATCTTTGAATAGTTTGATTTGTACATATATTCCAGAAAAATGTTATGTATCAAAATTTTAGAAATTACCTTAACAAAATCTCTATCCGTTTTCTCCTTCCATTCTTCTCCAAACACAGTGGAAAATGAACCTAAAGCTATAAAAAGCATTAACATTATCATTACATGGTTAGAAATAGTTCAAAGAATATAATTTTAAACCTGCTGTTTTATAGTAAATCAAGCTAATTTGTTTGGTTTATTATGTATATATTTTGTTTTATTTGACATTAGTATTGTTGTTCATTAAGAAGCATTTCTAAAAATTTTACTGGTTGGATAGTAAATTATTTGTTTGGACCAGATCAGTCTTCAGATCAGAGTGAACCAGACTTTTTGTCCTAAAAAGTATAACATAGAAAATGTATATAGTAAAATGTATTAGTCAACTATGTGCTAACCTACTGAAAAAAATATTAATATATACTGAAGAGTAACACAATATCAGCTATATACAATCATAAATTTTAAAAAACTATGGTTAAGAAACAAAATCTCTTCCAGGAAAATTGCACTATTTTGTTCAACATATATTATTCAAACAACATTCAAGAAAACTTTATAAGGGCTCATTTTATTTTGTTTGAATTCATACAGGTAGTCCTTGAATTATGATGGCAATTGAGACTGAAATTTCTGTTGCTAAGTGGTGTAATTGTAAAATGACATCATGTGACTGCATTATTGAGCAACAATCCAGGGTGCATGTTTGCGAGCACAGCGAGTCCCAGGAAGGAGGGTATACAATATGTGGGAGTATAGGGAACCCATGAAAAAGGGTGTGGAGTGTGTGCAAATATAGAGAGGTCTGTGAAGAAGGGTGCAGAGTGCAAGAGAGTATAGGGACACACAGGAAGGAGGGCATGGGATAAGTGCAAACCCTGGGAATGAGGGCACTGGTAGTGCCTGTGTGCATGTGCACTCAGGAAGGTCTGGGAAGAAGGGTTCGTTTGGGGGGTGTGCGAGTGTAGGGAGGCCTCGGAATGAGCATGTTAGTGGGTGTTTGCATACAGTGCATTCATTAAGAATTCAAACCCCCTTCACGTTTGTCAATTTTGTTATGTTGCAGACTGATTCTACAGTTGTTGAGATTCATTTTGTTTTCTCATTAATCTACACTCAGTATCTCATAATGACAAAGTGAAAACAGAATTTTAGAAATGGCTGTAAATTTATTAAAAAGAAAAAACTGAAATATCACATTGGCATAAATATTCAGACCCTTCACTCAGTACTTTGTTGAAGCACCTTTGGCAGCGATTACAGCCTTGAGTCTTTTTGGGTATGACACGACAAGCTTTGCACACCTGGATTTCGGGATTTTTTGCCATTCTTCCTTGCAAATCCTCTCCAGCTCAGTCAGGTTGGATGGCAACCGTCAGTGGACAGTCATTTTCAGGTCCCTCCAGAGATGTTCAATAGGGTTCAAGTCAGGTCTCTGCCTGGGCCACTCTAGGACATTCACAGAGTTGTCCCTAAGCCACATCTATGTTGTCTTGGCTGTGTGCTTAGGATCGTTGTCATGTTGGAAAGTGAACCTTCAGCCCAGTCTGAGCTCCCGAGTGCTGTGGAACAGGTTTTCATTCAGGATATCCCTGTAATTTGCTCCATTCAGCTTTCCCTCAACCCTGACCAGTCTCCCAGTCCCTGCTGCTGAAAAACATCCCCACAACATGATGCTGCCACCACGCTTCACTATTGGGATGATACTGGGCAGGTAATGAGCAGTGCCTGGTTTCCTCCAGACATAACATTTAGAATTGAGGCCAAACAATTCTATCTTGCAATAGTGGCGAATATCTGTAGCTTAGGTGAAGGTTTGTTCTCCGAGTTTAAGGGTTGGTTTCTGAACATTTTGTTACCAGGCTTAGGTAACATCTTCAGTGGTATTTAGTGGATGACTGTATCAGTGTTCTACTGATATAAGGGCTTCAGGTATGGGAGTGTCAAGTGAGGGTCTTGTGATGGGCCAGGTGTGAGTCATCAAAGAGAGGCTTGTGATGAGGAGGTACTTCAGGTAAAGGTCGTTGGAGGATGTGAATTAGTGGGTCAGGAGTGAGTCATCAGTGAGAGGGTGGTAATGGGTCTTGTGATAGGGAGATTATGTCAGGTCAAGGTCATTGGAAGGTGAACTGCTGGGGGGGGAGAGGGGCTTGAGGATTGGTGCTGTCTCCAGATGGCTGTTCGATTGATTTGGATTCTGAGGGGTTCATATGCTGGTTGTAGATCAATGTGTCTGTTGATGGAATTGCTTGTGGAGTGCCAGGCTTTGATGAACACCCGAGCATGGCGGGTGGTAGCGTGGCCGATGATTTTAGTGTTGCTCCAATTGAACTGGTGTTGTTTTGTATCAGTGTGTGTGGCGATTAGGGATTTGGGATTGTGGCGTTTGACTGCTAGCCTTTGTTCGTGGATCCTGGTTTTTAACTGACATGATATGATGTTTGTCCCACGTAGAAGTGGTTGAAATCGTTACAGTTGACTTTGTAGATGACATTGTTTCTTTCATCCTTCTGTCTTGTTTTTGGTTCTAGATAATTCCTGGCAGAGTGTGACTGTGGGCTATCGCTATTCCTAGATTTTTTTTTGTAAAATCTGCTTTCTAGAATATATGTCTGAAAGATACATTTTAGGCCTATGGGGGGGGGGGGGAAATGGCAGATTCTATATTCTCTTTCTTGGAATGAATATTATACCACATTTAAAAATGACTAATACAGATTTTCTTATCTTTCTTATAATTTATGGAATGGATTTAATAAACTTCAGTCAATACATATCATAGTGTGAAGGCTTAATAGCTACATTCTTGATTATCCATATACTGAAGGGTTTAAGGAATATTTCTCTTCAGAAAAAGGTATCTTATGTAATTCCATTATTTTGGGGAAATCCAGCTTTCATGAAACTGAACAGTATTTGAGCACAGAATGGAATACAGAATGATCAATGACAAATCAATGTATGCTGTGAGAATACTAGAAAGCATGTTTATAGTATCCAATAGATTAAATAATAAAGGGTTTGTGAAAGAAAAAGAAAAGTAACATGTTCTATAAATTTTAAAAATATGTAACAGAAGAGCATTCTATTTGACTTAGCAATAAGAATCGGATTTCATGGATTCCATTAAAATAATGCCATGATCGAAGTATTAAGTCAAACACAGATGAAATTACCTAAATCAAAAAGCTTGTCAGTGTCGCGTTTGTTCCTAATGCAGTAATTTCCAACAGCAGAGACAAATATCCACATACAATAAGTCCTATCCTACTCAGTTCAGCATTTGATTTATAAATTATTTTCTTACACTTGGATTAATATTATTAAACATAACATCTTCCTTGTAAAAACTTTCTACAGGACAGTATGACTGCTTTTGTTAAGTCATTTCAATAAAGAATGAAAATATTAACAATTAGAAACATTTTAAAACCCATAAAAACTCATAAATAATCAATAGTTTGATGATATAGAAATCTGAAGACATTTTTGATTACTTTGTCTTAGAAATTATACAGATGCAAATGTTGCAAAAATGGGCAACTAGACATGAAGAGCTTTAAACACAAGAAGGAAAATAAGATAGAAATGTATAATTATAAATAAAGATTTAAAAAAATCCTGCCCATTGTCCCAGATTTCTAGAATCCAATTCTAGAAATACTCGGTAAATATGAAACTCATTGAAAGTATATCCAGAACCAAAAAAAGGTCACATAATATATGATTTAAGCAAAGTAAATGTGGCGATCATAACACCAACAACACAGTCCACAGTTTAATGAAGCTTACCCCCAGAAAAACAGGTACAAGATTGAAGCTTAAATGGCTTTAACAGGAGTTTAAACACATTTATTAAAATCTGTCTTTTTTCTTGAGTAAATGATCCTCTGAATAACATTGACTGATAGACCAAGTAAGGGGGAAGATGTGGTCTTTATGCCACAGATGTCACAAAAACATCTGGATAAACACTGCTAAAAGAATACAAGACTAAATGAAACATTGTTCTGATATGGGAACAGGGAATAGCTTAAAAAAATTGGATTTTCAGCACTTGAAAAATTATATTTCACAGTAGTACATTTATCTTTAAAGTATTATACAAATTAGAAACTTACTGTCATCAAACACCCCAGCATTAGCAAGTAACAAAGTGATGATTTTGGGGTCCTTTTCAAGCTGCATAACATGTTTGCTTTCATTTGACAGAAGAGTGCACACATTAATAGCGAAGTCCACTTCATTTGGGAGTCCAGATAACAGAGAAAGCACCAATTTATTATAATCATTTGGCGAATTAAAGTCCATAGATAGCCCATAACTTTGTCGAAGAAAATCTATTCATAAAAGCAAAAATACAGATTAATAACAATACATCTATAGGTCACTGGGCTCTTCCTCCCACAGAAATCCAGTATTTATGGTACTATTATTAGTTAGCTGGAAGATTTACCTGACACACTGTGCTGCTGGTAATTATAGGAAGATGGAATTGCACCTATAGGTAATTGTGGTTTTGGATTCCCTGGTTGTACCTCATCATCATCCTCTCCAAAATGATGTACTTTCTCGTATTTTTCCAGATAACTAAAATGAAAAGTAACTGTTTTTCAGTATACATGTAATACAAAAAAGCTTTAAAAAACTTATCAAAACAAATTGTAATTTCATTTTTTTAGTTGAATCAGATTGACTTGACAGTCTTCTCAGATTATTGATCTTGAAAAAGAATTATTTTTTAAAAAAACTCCATAAAAGATAATCCTACATTATATTTTCATTCCATTGCAGATCAACTTGAAAATATTATAGTAATTTTAATAAAACACACCTATACCAATCTTGTCTTTTATAAAATTTGTCTCTTGCAGCACTCTAGTCTATTAAAAGTTTGCCTGTATGTTTAACATTCACAGTAACAAATTTTAAACATAATCTTTGCACTTAATTTCAAATCTGTTTCTTAAATCAGTGTTTCAATTCCTGGCACAGAACTGAAGTTATGCACTTAGCAGCATTAAGGGTTAAGATTAGTGTCCTAATTTTAATGGAAGGTATTTTAAATTATGTCTTACTGTATACTAGTAAGACAGTTTAATTCATAAGATCATCTATTCAAACCTGGTGTTTGGAGAAAAAAGCATATCATAACTCATCTCCTATGCATTTCTACATTTGAGCCAACCACAATTTCCAAATTGGAAAATTATGGGTGATTTGTTAATTGGAAAACATAGCTTCATGATTTTGAAATTAACAATTATTACACCTTATCTAGGTTTTCTCAAACTGTGAATTGGGACTCCCTTTGGACTCATGAACAACTGGGAAGGGAATCACATTTTTAAAAAACTTGATCAGCCTTGTGCAGGCAAAGTGGGAATGTTGTTAAAAGTCATTCTGGATTTTGCTGCTTGCTTTTCCTTCACAAGGACACAGAAAAGAGTTGCAATACTGTACTTTTCAGAACATTGTGATACAGAAATTAAAATGTAATTATTGAAAGAGGTATATTTATTTTTGAGCAACTCTAATCCAAATAAAATAATTAATTTGAGGGTCACACACATTCATTTATCCTATTCATGGGTGGTGATATATAAAGGTCCAGAACTCCTGGCTTACACATTTTAGTCAGTCAAGCAGATTATGACTACAGGAAACACACAAAAAAAGGAAAGAATGTTTTTAATAAAAGGGAAGACAGAAGAAAAGGATAAAAATGCCATACAAAAATCAAATATTTCTAATGCTCTAAACCTGGCCTGCCCAACTCATATAGGGAATGGGCTAGAAAAAATAATTGAAGGCCACAAAGCAATAGCTGATTCGCTGACTTGCTGTTTGGCAGCTAGCAGTGGAGGAGCAGTCATGAAGCTGGTAGTGTCCATGAGACCTCCTATAACAGAGGTCACCAACCTTTTCATGCTGGCGGCCCAGAGGGAAAGGGAGCAGCTGTAAAATTTGCATGCACGTGCATGGGCACAAACAGGGCCATGCACGAATGTGCCACGCGTACCCGCACGGGGCTAGCAGCCGTTTGCGCATGCATACAGGGGCTAGCTGCCGCTGCTAGAGCCACGCGCATGCACAAATGGGCCACACAACCTGCACGGGCTAGCAGCCCCGTTTGCGCATGTGTGCATGCATTAGCCGCCGCCTCTGCTAGTGCTGCGCGCATGTGCAAACGGGTCTGCAGGCTCTAGCGCGAGTGGAGGTGAGTGTGCGCACACATGTGAGCGCACTGGCCAGCCTGTACCACAGCCCGGTAGCCAGTAGGCCAAGGCCCGGCATTGGAGATGCTCCCAGAGTGTTTGTTTTGGGGCAGAAGTGGTTGTGAAAATGGAAGCAATGTTTGGTGGCGGTAGATTGGCTATTTTTCAAAAAATAATAGCCATATATGTTATGCAGGTCTGCTCCAAGACATGTATTAAATACCATAAAAAGAAGTCTAGACTAACGATTCCAATTTTCAAATAATTAAGAAGGAGATTGAAGTCTTTGCAAGAATAAGATTTTCTGGGTTTAGATTGAAGCATCAGGTACTGTTTTATAAAATGGTGCCCTACTCAAGTCAGACTTGAAGGTTTACTTCCCTAAGTAAACTTGCGTAGCCATTTAGGATCAAAAAGAGATATTTAATAGAAGAGAATATATGTAGCTAAGAGCTGAACTGTGAAATCCTTGGTCTGTCTGAACTTGGTTTGCTTGCACATATTTCATTATCTGACTAGGTAACATATACAAGGAGAAAACCCCATATTCACTAGCATTGATGATGTTATCTAGTTGGGTAACGAAAAAGGCAAAGAAAAACAAGAAAGTCCAGCTGCCTCCTGAAAAACACCTTTGGGACAACCATAACCTGGATGACTGAGAATCTCCATAGACATTTAGCTAGGCACTTTGGGATGAACACATTCAATCCCTAGGAAAGAAAACCCTTGGCTCCATGGATTTAGAAAAAAGGTACTTTTACTAGGAAAATGCTGAATACAGCAGGTCAGGCAAGTTCTGGAGTAAAACCATTAGAAGCATCAAATTGAAACAAACCCTAGGGCCCACTCCCCTTGTAGCTAGGCAACCAAAGTTCAATCATCAGCCAGAAGATGTTTTGGGAAAGTCTCTGCTTTCTGCATTCCAAAGCCAGATGAAATGACCTTGAAGAGATAAGCAAACTCCGAGCCAGCTGTTCCAAAGCTTCATGAAAAATTTCCATTGTCCCCCCCCCCCGCCCCCCATTGGCAATCACACAGACCTTCCAATCTCTCTCAGCTCTCCTTTGGATAAAAAGTGTTTGAGCTCCTGTAGGACTATTCAAAACGCAGGGATTTGCTGCATTTTGAAACACCGTGTGACTGCACAAAAAGGAACGCTCCATTTCTGAAGCGCTCCATTGGCAATCACACTGAACTTCCAATCTCTCTCAGCTCTCCCTTGGATAAAAAGTGTTTGAGCGGCAACAGCTTGAGTTTCTCCGCTCCATCTGTGTGGAAAGATGAGGAGGTGCAGAGTGGGATTTGTCTCAATAAGGTCGGCACACATGAGCAAGCAGTGCACCCGCGTCTTCTTGAGAACAATCTGGCTCTGTGCCTCGGCTTTCTTCCTTTCGGACGGAGTGGAGAAACTCAAGCCATTGCCAGAGTGGGGAGGACAACAAGGAGAAGAGTGGTCAGGATTTGTGCCACCAGCCAGTCAGGCAAGGAGTAGGTCAGACAAGGTGGCTGGCTGGGGAGGGGAGATTGTGGCCGCTCAGGTGGCTGTTGCTGCCGCTACCACCAGCAGCTTGGACACAGGTGTAAGGGGATTCACCCTGCGATGCCTCCCCGCTCAGTTGAAGGCTTTGTTCCTGCCCTCAAACTAAGGCCGGTGCACGCGAGTGAGCAGCGCACCCAGGCCACGGATGGCATTGGTTCCTGCGCCGTCCGAGTCCAATTTCATGCTTTGCCCCATAGGCATGCAAACGAAGCAAACACTTCCCCCCCAGAATGGAAGCTTCAGGGGCCATGATCTCTTTTGCAGAGAATTTGTGTTTGAACTCAGCACCCAGGAGCTTCCACTGTTGGCACGAAAAGCATTTTCAAGCCGACTCTCCTCTCCTTCAAAGGGAAAGAAACTGCGGCAGAGAGGAGACAGATTTTGCAAGATAAGTGAATCTGGTGCAGCAGAAAGGGAGGGGGAAGCATGAGGTATTTTAGTGGGTCGGGGAGGCCTTGGGGGCCAATTCCATCACTAGGTGCCCCCCCCCATGGCCTTCCCCACCCTGAGATACTTCATGTGCACTTAATGAGCTACTTGTGTCTTAATGAGCAGGAAGTGATCTTGTTTGAGGTACGAGATTCACTCCCAGGAGTTTTCGAGTTACGAATGGAATGGCCGGGCTCCATTATACTTGTAAGTCGAGGACTACCTGTAGTTTCTTCGTTCGCCTGGCATGAATCACATAGGAATCAGCAGAACACAATTTAAAGGATTCATTTACTATGTTACTAGAAAAGGGAGCCTTTGTAAGTGTTAGGCACTAATAAAAAATGAAACTATTTGAACTAAGCATTTAAGTTATTATTGCAAAGAATGAATAAAGAAAATATCTCAGTGTCTTGATCACACAAGACAGGACAAAGTAAATGAAAAGTGCTCAGTCTCACTTTTCATGATTTGTCATAATTTGCCAGTTTGAGTTGCATATATGTGACACTGCATACATTATTTTATCTTACACAAATTATTTGAAATGTTTAAAATTATGCTGAATTAAAAAATAATTTTAATTATTTTTTGTTTACAATTTCACAACTGTAAATAAAGACACATAGTTAATTCTATCAATATGAATAAGTAATGCCCTACTTTAGAAAAGGCTGCTCTCTTCTGGAAAATGTGCAAAACTGCCACATTGCTTATTTGATAAATTATACAAAGAAACTGTGCAAGTTTAATATAAAGTGATTTTCAATTAAGGTATTATTTTAGATTTAACTTTAAAAAATGAATGTCTTTCTTTGAATTTTGAACCTGCAGCCTCTTTTCTTTAATTTTTAAGAATACTACAAGTTGAGAAAGTATTACGAAAAACCTGACTTCAAAGAAGCAAAAACAATCAAACTTTTCTTAGATGATCATATTTTAAATATTTGCAGAATATTACATTATTTCAGAAATAAAAATTATACAAAACAAATACAGCTTTGCTTTTCACACAAGACTTAGGAATGAATATTTTCTATGTATTCAGTATTACTATCCTTCCAGTTAACTTTCACTCTTCTTATGTCAGCTTGCCCAAGTACATTCTACAGACAAAAATAATTTTATTCTTTGGAAAACTAAAAAATGATAGACAATTCTTTTATTTTTAAATGGCTTCACAGAAACAAAGGAGAATTTTAATTTAAGAAACATTTTCTTAAATATCTTATATTATAATATGATAACACACCCAACTAAAAATATATTGTGCCAAAATCATGAAATATAGATTTAACATTTTGTTCTTTTTTAAAAATGCAGGTAATAAGCTGCTATTATAACTTTCCTTCTTATAATCCACACTCTTGTAAAAGTATAAATATTTTCTTATATGACTAATAACACAATTATTTTCTACAATGGATAATAAGTACAAGTTTCAAGATTTACATTGCTCATTTTCCAGGTAGAAATGAAGTCTCAAGCAGAGAACAAGTCAGTTCCTGCCATTACAGAAGTATGGTTCCTAAGGCTCACAGAATACTTTCTATTACATGATGTGCTAGGACAGGGGTCCCCAATCCCAAGGCTGCAGCCCACTACTAGGCCATTGCCCGTTCGGAACTGGACCGTGGAAGCGGCAGGCAGGCCAGCATGAACACACAGCTCCTGCCACTTGTGTGCTTGCCCGCCACTCACACAGAACCATCCCTCTACTCCTGCCGCCAGTGCACAAAGCCTGAAAGGTTAGAAACCGATATGCTAGGAGAAGCAATAGTTGGAATATAAGAATTATGTACTGAAGTTCATTCCCCTCAGCCCCCCACCATATAAGATTCTATTCTACTCAGGAACACATTGGATTAAAGTGTTTTAGTTCTTTTGATTCTTACACCACAGGTGCAATAGGAACAAACTTTCTAGTAGCTAATTAGAAATTCAGAAGTATTTGTAGTCTCATTAACCCATTAAAATGCAAGAATACTGTGCAAGTTGTCGGGTTTGCATACAAATCAGAAAATGAAAAAAATCACCAGTATGACAAAATAAAATGATGAACTTCTAGGTGCACATTTTAGCTGTCCAAAGCATGAAAAAGAATTAAGTTTTAGTTCAGCCAAAAGTAATGTTTTATGCTTATGGAATGAAAATATCAATAATTCGTCACAATAGGCCAGTGGTGGCAAACCTATGGCACACGTGCCAGAGGCGGCACTCAGAGCCCTCTCTATGGGCACTTCTCTGAACTGCTGGTGGCAGGCTGCGGAGCCCCAGAGTGCGCTGGTCGAGGGGCCGGCAGGCTGTGGCTGCTGATGGGACACTGTCGGCCCCCATGCACTCGCTGGCCTCTGTGTGCGGGGGCCGATGGTGTCAGGCAGCAGCACCCCGCCCCTGCCTTGCCTTGCGATAATGGCACCCCCGTCCTGCCTCGCTTTGCCTCGCCTCACCCCGCAGGACGAGCCTCCTGCCCACCACCCCACCTGCCAGAGACCCCCTGGATCTCCCTCAACCCTGCCCGGCCCCCATAGGCGTCCCTCCCCACGAGCAACATTGAGGTGACCACGCCCACCTTGGCCACACCCACTCAATCTGCCATGACCACCACAGCCACGCCCACCCAGTGGGCCATGTCCACCTGGCACCCGGCGATAAATAAGTGGGTTTTGGGTTACAGTTTGGGCACTCGGTTTCTAAAAGTTTCGCCATCACTGCAATAGGCAATAACTCATATTAAGTACTATTTCACTTTAATGGGTTGTAAGATTTTCATCTTTGTGGAGCCTTGGGATTATTCCATAATTAATTCTACTAAGAACAATTATTATTAATACTATAAATATTGTATTTGTGCAATTGTTTATATTGTTATGTGTATGTGGGTACACACACATACACATTCTTTAATTATTGTTAATTGTCTAGAGTCATGAATTTGAGATGGAGAGCCATATAAATAAATTGATCAAATCAAATCAAATATATAAGAAGCATTCAAACTTTCGTTTCCTGGACCATGGACTGCATTTCCTACACGAAGGACTCTTGGCAAGGGATGGGCTGCACCTCACGAAAACAGGGGGAAATGTACTCAGAAAAAGACTGGCCCAATTCATCAGGAGGGCTTTAAACTAAAATTGAGGGGGGTGACCAATCTTTAGAACCTCTAGAACACGGGTCGGCAACCCGCGACTCCGGAGCCGCATGCGGATCTTTGAGCCATCTCCTGCGGCTCCGGAGCCTCCTCCGCCATTTGCAGAGAGACAGAGACAGAGAGAGGCACTTGCACTTCCCCTCTCTGTCTCTCTCTCTCTCTCTCTCTCTCATGCGGACTTGTCCCCTCGCAGCGCTCCTAATTGGTTCTGCGCCCGGGTGCCCCGCCGCTGGGAGAAGGGCGGCCAGGAAGTCCCTTTCCTGGGCTGGCCCCGTGGAAGCGCACATGGCCGGGGAGCCGCGCGGGGAAGCCCCGGGATCCCCGCTGGGAGCGGGCCTCCGCTGAGTGGGCCAGCCCTCCCGCAAACCGTGGCCCCGAGGGAGAGCAGCCCCTGCGATGCCCAACCAGCGCGACCGTTGGCCAAGCAGCAGCAGAGCCAGTGACGGTGGGTAGGTGGTGGGGGAGGAGGGAGGGGGCTCCGCGGGGCAGGTGGCGCGCCCCCCCGGCTTACCTGTACCAGGCGGAGGGGCTGGCAGGGGCCGGTCGATCAGGCAGAGCAGCTGCAGTATCGCGGCCAGAGCCAGTGGGCCGCGTGGCACCAGCCCCCCCAGCGGCCCGCCACGGCTACATCTCATGGGCGGAGGGCGAGGCCGGGCAGCGCAGAGTCCCGGCTGGGGGCGGCGGCGGAGGCTTCCTCGCCCTCTTCTTCCTCCTGCTGCGCCCCGGGCGGCAGTCCCGGCAGCGGGGGCTTCGCTCCCTGGGCCGTCCCCGGGCCGCCGAGCCGGCCATGCGTCTCCCCGGGCCGGGCGCTAGTCCCAGCTGGGGCGGCGGGGGCATCGCTCCCTGGGCCACTCCCCGGGCCAGCCGCCGAGCTGGCCATGCGTCTCCCCGGGCTGGGCGGCAGTCCCGGCGGCATCACTTTGGGCTGCTCCCTGGGCAGCCGAGCCGGCCACACATCTCCCTGGGCCTGTCTGTGGTGCCCCGGGCGCCTTTCAGCGCCTTCCGCTGCCTCCTGCCCCCCCTCCTCTCCCCTTTGGCGCCGTCTGCCTTGAGAGAGAAAGAGGGAGAGGAAAGAGAAAGAGAGGAGCGGAAAGAAAGAGGAAAGAGAAGACGCCGGTGGCGCACGGCCCGGACTGTCAGCGTTGCCGTGGGACCACCCCCTGCGGTGCCAGCTAATGCGGCGTGCTTCTCTTCCTCCAAAGCGCCATCCTCGGAGGGGTAGTCCAAGGCACCACTTTCGCTTTTAGCCGGCTCCTTTGGCGCGGCCCCAACTCTGCTCTGGGGAAACGAGGGCTCCACTCTTCAATCAAGATAAAGATAAAGATAAGATAAATAACCTTTATTGTCATTTTTATATTGTGGGCACCATGGCACACATAAAAAATGAAATTTAGTTGCCCGCTCTCAAAGTGAAACATATACATGACACACACCTAAACATACTATGTACAACATATAGCTCCCCGTTGCGCGAGTATGCGCACATGCGCGAGCGCATTTTGCGGCTCCCAGGTTTTTTTTTGAGGGAAACGGGTCCAAGTGGCTCTTTCAGTGTTTCAGGTTGCCGACCCCTGCTCTAGAACACAAAACCAGTCATAAATCCCAAGAAAACAAATCAAACAATTAGGTAGGGAGTGGTGAGGGGAAAAACAACCTCCAACAACAATCAGGAGATGCAGGAAACAAACCCACGGACAGGCATAAAGGTCTTAAATGCTTATATACAAATGCTCAAAGCTTGGGAAACAAACAGGGTGAACTAGAAGCAATAGTACATGAGGGCAGGTATGACATAGTTGGCATTACAGAAACTGGGTGGGACGAAACCCATGACTGGAGTGTATGGATGGATGGATACAAATTGTTCAAAAGAAATAGATCTACAAAAAGAGGAGGGGGAGTTGCACTAAATGTAAGAGAACACTACATATCTACAGAAATGCACATGATCAAAGATAAAATCCCTCCAGAATGTATATGGGTCAATATAAAAGGGGAAAAAAGTGACATTGCCATAGGTGTATATTACAGGCCACCCAACCAATCAGAAGAAATAGATGAACTCTTTGCCAACCAGTTAACAAATGTATGTAGGAAGCATACCACAGTAGTAATGGGAGACTTCAACTATCCAGATATCAACTGGGAGACAAACTCTGCAGCGAGTGGGAGATCAAACAGATTTTTTTTTGTATATATTTTATTAATTTTTGTAGGTTTAGGGTTAAGGTTAGGGTTTTTTAAAATAACATTCTTAATATTTAGCAAACAGCATATTGTCTGGGTTCATGTATTTAAAAAACAATAAGTAAGACTTAATTTCTATATTATCATAATCAATATGTTAGTTAATCGCTCAATGGTCTTCTTCTGACTAGTATATATTCAATGTTACAAAGTATATATCATGTTCTTTCAACTCGCTTTTCTAGCCATTGGTAAAAATTGTCCCATGTTCTAAAATACACTGAATCTTCTTTCTCTTTTATCTTTAATGTCAATCTGTCCATTTCTGCACAATGTAAAAAAAATGTAATTAGTTCTTCCGTTGGTAAGTTTTCATTTTTCCAATATTGGGTAAATACAATTCTTGCTGCAGTTAATACATGTAAAATTAAATATATACAATCTTTATTGTAGTTTCCTCCTATTATGCCTAACAGAAACAGGTCTGGTTTGAAATCTATGTTTTTTTTTGTCATTTTGTCCAACCACATGTGTATTTTTAACCAAAATCTTTTAGCTTTAGGGCATGTCCACCAGATATGATAATAAGTACTTGGTTTTTCTTTAAATTTCCAACACTTATTTAATGTATTTTTAAACATTTTTGCTAATCTCACCAGTGTTAGATGCCATCTGTAAAACATTTTGTATACAGTAAGTTTTCTTTGTAAGCAACCGCTTTCGTTAATTTAGCATTTCTTTCCCATAATCTTTGCCAGTTTTCTAATTCTATATAATGTCCAAAGTTCTTTGCCCATGTTATCATTGCTTCTTTTACTTGTTCCTCTTCCATCTTTAAGTTTAACAAATATTTAGTTTCTTAATCAGTTTTTCATCTGTTTTTAGCAGTATTTGGTCAAATTCTGTCTGTTCTTTATAAAATCCCATTAATTTAGCATCTTTTTCATATCTCATTTGAATTTGCAAGTATGGCCACCATGATAAATCAATACCTTGTTCTTGTAAATCTTGTCTGTCTTTCAGTTTCCCTTCATTGTCCAAAATATCTTTATAGGTCACAACTTTCTCATAGTTAATTAAATTTGGGTAAGCAAATGCTTCCATTGTTGAAAGCCATCCAGGTATTTTAATATAGATTTTCGCTTTTATTTTTTCCCATTCTAGAAGAAGTGCATTTCTTATAAAATGGTTTTGAAAGTATCTATGTATTTTATTCTTCCCATACCACAGAAAGGCATGCCATCCAAGTTGTAGGTCATGCACCTCTAGGTATAATAGTCTTTTATCTCTAAGCATTATCCACTCTTTTAGCCATGTTAATATAGTTGCTTGGTCCAGTCCGGCAGTCCAAGTCCTCCACTTTCTTTCGCTTCTTGTAATATTTTCAGTCTAATTCTAGCTTTTTTCTCTTGCCAGATAAATTTCAGTATTGTTGTATTTAGTTCATCAAAAAAGGTTTTTCCCAGTCGTTTGAAATAAAAAGAGTATTTTGGTAAGATATTCATTTTCACTGTTGCTATTCTCCCCAGCATTGAAAGTTGTAATTTTTTCCACTTTTCCAGATCCAATTTTATTTGTTTTAACAATCTTATATAGTTGTCTTCTTTTATTGTTGCACATCTTGCTGTTAAATACATTCCCAACTATTTAACTTTTTTGACTATTTGAAGGTGTTTTTTTTGCTAGATGGTTTTTTTGTTAAGTTTTTAGTTAGCACTTTAGTCTTTTCTCTGTTTATTTTCAACCCTGCCACTTCTCCAAATTCTTCTATTTTCTCCATAAGCGTAACGCTTGTTTCAAGCGGTTCTTCTAATATGAAAACCAAGTCATCTGCAAATGCTTGTAGTTTGTATTTTTCATCTTTTATCTCCAGTCCTTTAATTTCTGTATCTTGCCTGATGTTTCTATTCAATACTTCCAGTGTTAATATCAATAACAGTGGAGATAGTGGACATCCCTGTCTTGTGCCTTTTTTAATGTCAAAGTTTTCTGTAAAATCTCCATTTACAATTATTTTAGCTGTTTTTTTATGATAAATTGTTTTGATTGTGTTTGTAAAATTTTCTCCAAAATCCATTTCCTCTAGTGCTGGAACGTAAATTACCAGTTTACGTTGTAAACGCTTTCTATGCATCTAGAAATATTAAAGCCATCTGTTTCCCTGGATGAATTTCATAGTACTCTAAAACAGACATGTCAAACTTGTGACGTATTGGGACTGTTTTGCCATTGCCGGCAACGGGGTGGGCGCGGCTTCCACATGACGCATCCGGCCTGAATTTTGGTCCCAATTTCTTGCTGGGCAATTTGAGGCGTAAATATTTAGTTGACAGATAAACCTTTTCCCCAACTTGGAATGTCCTTTGGGGAGCCCTCTTTTTATCAGCCTGCTTTTTATAGGTCTCAGAAGACTTTTTTTTAATGCAGTTTTCGTGTTTCTCCAAACTTCTTCCCACCCCCTCACCCATTGATCAAGTGTCTGGGAGGCAGAGGGCACCTGAGGGTATTCAGGTATTGGGCTGAACTCTTTTCCTGTGGCTACTCTGAAAGGCGTGTAGCTGGTACTGCTGTGAACAGAATTATAGTAAGCCACCTCGGAGAAAGGGAGGTCAGCCCAGTTTGTCTGTTGGTAGGAAACGTAGCATCTGAGATATTGCTCCACCATTTTGTTAGCGGATTCTGCAGCCCCATTGGTAGCTGGATGAAAAGCAGATAATAAGCCTTGGGATGATCCAATTAATTTAAGAAAACTCCTCCAAAATTTCGTTGTGAACTGCACCCCTCTGTCCGAAATTATTCGCTTAGGGGCACCAAGCAGCTGGTAGATATGTTTCAGGAACAATTTAGTCAGTCGTTGGGCAGATGGGAGTCCTTTGCAGGCGATGAAATGAGTCTGCTTCGAGAACAGGTCTATCACAGTCCAGATGACAGTATTTCCCCTACTTTCAGGCAGGTCTACTATAAAGTCCATAGCTATTTCTTCCCATGGTTGAGGGGTCAGCCACTGGTTGCAGTAGCCCAGGGGGTTTCCCTGGAATTCTTTTCATTGTGGCACATACAGTACAACTCCTGACATAGTTTTCCACATCTCGCTTTAGCCCCGGCCACCAGAATTGCCGGTGGATGAGGTGTAGAGTTTTTAAATATCCAAAGTGCCCAGCCTGTTTTATATCATGGCTGTGTTTGAGAGCATTAAGATGGAGGGCTTCAGGCAGATACAGTTTTCCCCCCTTGTAAGCCAAACCACCCCTGCCTGTTAGGGAGGTTTGATTATCTTTGAACCATTGATCGCTGAGGAGCTCGTTTTATCTTCTTTACCCCAGGGTCATCAGGATTAGGGACCCTGCGAGGCGTAAGTTGAGCGGCAGTTTGTGGATTGGAGATAATTGCCTCGTTAACCTCATGTTCGCTTTTGTACTGGGGTAATCGGGATAGTGCATCAGCTAGGAAGTTTTTTCCTCCCGGTATGTACTTTAGAGTGAAGTTGAAGTGGTTAAAATACTGTGCCCACTGCACTTGCTTTGGGGACAATTTGCGGGGAGTTTTCAGTGCTTCTAGATTTTTGTGATCTGTCCATACTTCAAATGGCACCTTGCTCCCTTCTAGATAGTGTCGCCAGTTTAACAGTCCCCACCTAATAGCGAAGGCCTCCTTCTCCCAGATTGCCCATCTTCTCTTGCTTTCAGTAAATTTTTTAGAGGTGTAGGCGCAGGGTTGCAGGACTCCACTTTTGTTCTTTTGCAGTAATACAGCTCTGACTGCCACATCCCTGGCGTCAGCTTGGATTACAAAGGGTTCCCCTGGGCAGGGGTGCTTTAGGACCGGTTCAGCAGCAAATAGTCCTTTTAAATTCTCAAAAGCTGTTTGACAGCTCATAGTCCATGTAAGTGGTTGGCCCAGTCGCGGTTTTCCTCCTCCTTTACCTGTTTTGAGTAGTTCTGTAAGGGGTAGGGCAATCTCGGCAAAGGAGGGGATGAATTGACGATAGAAGTTGGCAAAACCCAAAAAACTCTGAAGCTGTTTGCGAGTCTTTGGGGGTTGCCATTCAATTATAGTTTTCACTTTGGCTGGGTCCATTTCTACGCCCTCGTTGGAAATTCTGTAGCCAAGATAATCTAATCGGGTCTGGTGAAATTCACATTTTGACAATTTGGCATAAAGCTTGGCATTCAATAGTTTCTTTAACACTTCTCTCATCAGCTTTATGTGATCAGTCATATTCGTGCTGTATATCAGGATATCATCAAGATACACCAGAACCCCTTTGTACAAGTGATCGTGTAGGACCTCATTAATCAACTGCATGAATACGGCTGGGCCCCCCTGTAGTCCAAATGGCATGACTTTGAATTGTTAAAAGCAGTCTTCCACTCGTCTCCCTCCTTTATTCTCACCTGGTAATATGCCTCTCAGGTCTAATTTAGTGAAGATGCTTCCCTTAGCCAGGTGGGTTAGTAAGTCCTTCAGGAGGGGGAGGGGATATTTATTTTCCACACTCACCGCGTTCAGACCTTTACAATCCACGCAAAGACGAAGAGACCCATCTTTTTTTTCTTTAAATAACACAGGGGCTCCCACGGTAGATTTGGCCCATTCAATGAACCCCCTCGCTAGGTTTTTGTTCACGTATCGCTGCATCTCCTCCATTTCGAGGGGGGACATAGTGTACATTCTCGGTCGTGGGATTTTGGCTCCTGGCACTAGTTCGATAGAGCAGTCATTGGGTCTGTGAGGTGGCAGGGCATCACATTCTTTTTCACTAAATGATTCCGCTAGGTCCTCCCACCTGCTGCTGATCTCCTGGCTTCTGCACCACCCTAAGCTGTTGCAAGGCCTCTATTAGCTGTGGCAAGCTCAGAGGCTGCTGACCATGCACCTGCGGGGGATGCCAAACTCCCCATTGCTGCAGAGGCCTCAGACTGGGATTCCCTCTCTCTTCAGGGCTGGAGGCCCTGGCAGGGGAAGACAGGGTCTGGAAGGCTGTCTGATCTGCAATGGAGGGGCTGTAGGCTCCTCTCTGCAGGAGTTGATTTCTGCTTCTCATCTCTAGCTTTTCAAATCTTTCCAGTGACTCACCCGAACCTTCAGTTGCAGACGATCTGGTAGCTCTCCAATGGTTTGCTTTTGCCAATGAGGGTGGCCAGGCAGTCTCGAGGCATCTGGACTCTCCACTGGGCTGGGCCCGGGCTGACGGCCAGATCAGCTCTCCTAGCTGCGTGGGTTCTGCTTTTATCTGCCAAAACTCATCTTCCCACAGCATGCTGTCTGTTACTTCCCCCTCTGAGGTATCAGCAGCTGCCGGGTCATTGTCTTCAAGCAGACTCCCTTTTCCCATGATGAAATTTTCCTCCTGAATCTTTGCCAGCTTCTCTCAAGCCTAGAGACAGCGGCTGGAGTTCAGGACCCCAGGTTGTTTGAAAAGAATAGAGATCTTGGCATGATGTCAAGGTTCCGACTAATGAAACACTTCAAAGAACTTCCAGGAATTGTTTATCCTAAAAAGTCTTTATTCATGTAACAAAGTGTCGGCACGGCATGGATGGATGCCAAGATCTGAATTCTCCCCCCCCCCCGAGCATATAATATTCCAGCCTATTTCCCTCCTCTTATTTACAGTCATGTATCACGTTCTCCAATCAGTTTGAAGGCCAAAGGTTCTCTTCCGTTTTGCAGCCCGCCAATTCCTTATCTCACTAGTCCCCACACACATTCTTTCTCCTCCCCTCCCAGCATCATTTAAGTTAACTCTAAAAATACCACACAGCTCTGCATATTTTGTCGGAGCCAGAACATCCAATGTTAGCAGCGGACATCCAACACAATACCACTGAAAAAGAAAAACAAGAAATTCAACAAGAAACCAGCATGGCTGCACAAAGCTCTCTCTGACACTGAAAGACAAAAAAGGCAAGTACAAAAAAGGGAAAGAGGGACACATAACTAAGGCTGATTATCAGCAGAGAGCCAGAACATGCAAAGACGAAGTCAGGAAAGCAAAGGCTCAGAATGAACGAAGACTTGCAACAGAAATCAAGGACAATAAAAAAAGTTTCTTTGAACATATTAATAACAAGAAAAAAGTCAAGGAAACTGTAGGTCCACTAAAGAGAGAAGATGGCAAGAAAGTAACAGGCAGTAGGTAGAAAGCAGAGCTGCTTAACTCATTCTTTGCATCAGTCTTCATACAAAAAGAAATTATAGCCTAACATACCAAAAAAATCTACTGTCATGGTTCTGACAGATAGAGACAAATAAAGCAGAACTCTTGAGGCTTGCAAGTTCCTCAAAGAACATGTTAATTGATACAAAGTATCGGCACATTAAAAGTGAAACCAAGTCTGAATAGACACTTAACAATCCCCAATACAAAGTTAAGAAATCTCACCCCTAAAGCTATGCAAGCTACTACGTTCCCCAATACATCTTCTTGGCGGGCTTTTCATAAAATGCCCAGCCTACAGTCCCGGGAGCAGCCAACGAGCTTGGTTCCAATGGGAGAAAATCTGTTTAGTCTAGCAAAGCACCTGATAAACCCCCTCTCTCTGTGCTATGTGTCAAACGAAAATGAGTAGGGAAAATGGCTGCAGCCACGCTCATTGTCAAAGTTGACAGTCGGCTCCTCTTCAGAAAGAAAGAGTCTCCTGCAGGGGAAACAAAAATCAGGTTAGGTATCCCCTTGAGGCTTCTGAGGGTATTTATCATAAAACTTTTTTTATCCATCTATCCGCCTTCACATTTGTACATTTCACCCATGTAGCCTCTGAAAGGGGATAACCTTTCCACTGGACAAGGTATTGTAACTTTCCCTTGCACAGCCTAGAATCGAGAATAATGCGTCTCTCCCCTTACCACCATTGGACCAGGCGGCTCTTTTGGAATAGGTCTTAAAGTGGATTCTGACACAGGTTTCAAAAGACTGCAATGAAACATCAGGTGAACTTTCCACAACAATTGCGGAAGCTTTAACTCTACTTTCACAGGGTTTATGATCCTGACAATGGGGAAAGGACCAAAGAATTTCGGACCCAATTTTTTGCTGGGCAATTTTAACCATAGAAATTTCATTGAAAGATAAACTAATTGTCCAACATAAAAAGGGTTTTGAGGCGAATGTCATTTGTCTGCTTGCTCCTTGTAATCCTTTGTAGCTTTATCCAATGCTTTCTTCACGTTCACCAACCCCCCCCCCCCGGAAAGATGTCATTCATTGGTCCAAAGTCTGGGAAGTAGGAGGCTCCTGTGGGAACTCAGGCATGGGCACAAAATCTCGACTCGTCACTATTTTGAATGGTGTGAGACCAGTGCTACTGTGCACAGTATTATTGTCAGGGCGTTTAAGGACTGGTTCAGCTGCAAAGAGTCTCTTTAATTTTTCGAATGCTGCCTGGCAATCTAATGACAATTGCAATGGCTGACAAGGTCGGGGTTCCCCCCCCCCTTTACCTGTTTTGAGTAAATCGGTGATTGGCATGGCTATCTCTGCGAATGAGAGAATAAATTGACGATAAAAGTTGGCAAACCCCAGAAAACTTTGAAGCTGTTTGCGGATGCATGGGGGTTGCCATTCTAGAACTGCTTTGACTTTGGCAGTGTCCATTTCTATCCCCTCATTCGAAATCCGATGCCCCAGATAGTTAAGGCGTGTCTGGTAACATTCACACTTTGACGGTTTTGCATACAGTTTGGCTTTCAACAGTTTCCTTAATACCTCACAGACTAATTTGATGTGTTTATCCATTGTTTCAGTGTAGATAAGGATGTCACCAAGATAAACCAAAACCCCTTTGTATAAATGATCATGGAGCACTTGATTTATCAATTGCATAAACACAGCAGGGGCCCCTTGCAGTCCAAAAGGCATCACTTTAAATTGGAAATTCCCCAAAGGGCAATTAAAGGCTATTTTCCATTCGTCCCCCTCCCTAATCCGGATCCGATAATAAGTTTCTCTTAAATTCAGCTTGGTAAAAAAAATTCCTTTAGCCAGATGGGCTAACATGTCCTTCATCAGGGAAAGGAGGTACGTATTTTCCATACTGACAGCGTTGATAGATCTGAAATCGACGCATAATCTAAGAGAGCCATCTTTCTTTTCCTTGAAAAGCACAGGAGCGGCCATGGGTGATTTGGCTGGCTGAATGAAACCCCTAGCTAAGTTTTATCAATGTACTCTCTTAGTTCTTTCATCTTTTTGGGTGTCATAGAGTACATCCTTGGTTTGGGAAGCTTGGCGCCAGGCAGAATTTCAATAGCACAGTCCGTAGCCTGGTATGGGGGCAGGATGTCACATTCCTTCTCACTAAAGGCTTCTACCAAATCTCAGTACTCAGTAGGGACAAGCTGAATCCCCGGCAGCTTTTCGGCTAGTTTTTAGGATTTCCCGGGACTCCCCATGAGTTTTGTAGATGGCCAGTGTCCTTGTTTAATCATCAGTATCAGGTGGGGAGGGTCCTGTTCCCAGTTTTAATGTGCGTATTCCCTCCTCCCACCACATGTGAGGATGCTATTTGTCAAGCTATGCTAGCCTCAAAATTACTGCTTCAGTCATCTTCGGAACCACCACAAAATGGATGATTTCCCAATGCCGACCCATTTCCAAACATACAGGTTCAGTTAGGTGCGTGGCAGGAGCACCTCCAATGAGGGACCCGTCGGCCTGCTCAAACCCCATGGAACGAGGCAATAGCTTGGCTCGGATGCCCAGTTTCAGTACAGCGGGTAAATTAATTAAGCACCGAGAGCACCCTATTAGGACGCTCAGATACATAAGAGCCCCTATTTTGGGCACTATCAGTCTGGTGGGAATGGCAAAAGGGGGAATGGGCCGACTCACCATGGGGTCCTCCTTGCCTTCCTCGTCGCTGTTGTACGGTGCGGGTATCTGTTTGCAGCTCGGCTTGGGGCTTGACTTTGAGCTCAGCGGGAGGGGAGGTTTCGACGCCCGGGCCTTGACGTGCCCAGTTGGTTTTTTCTCTTCCCCCTCTGGGAGCTCTTCATGGTTTCGCGGCAGCAACTCGCATGCTCCTGGGTTGAGGGTGAGGAGCGGGGCACTCCACAGCACGATGACCCATCTGACTGCACTGGTAGCATTTTGATGGGAGCCCTGGCTGGCGCTTGGGAGATGCTGGTGGCTGCAGAGGCTTAGGGACGTCGGCCATACAGGCGTTTCTCTTGGATGCGCGGTGGCTTTGGTTCGGTGGTGCTTGACTTTTTTGGGCAGTCCAGTTTGATGGTAATACTCACATAATAGATTAGGAAAACCTCAAATGATGCAGGCTTGAAGCAAGTCGCGATCTAGCCTGTTCGAAGTAATTGACCAGTGACCGTTCAGGCCACTGCCCCAACCAGTTAGCAATTTTTCTGAATTCATGGATGTACTCCTTTGCGGGGCGACCTCTTTGCCTCAGGATTTCTTTCTCGGCCACCAGGACTCGGGATTGATCTTCAAATTGACCCCTCATGAATAGATTAATGTTGTGCAATTCAGGAGCCCCTTCATCATGGAGGTTGGTCACCCAATCGGCCGCTTCCCCCTCTAAATTTGCCGCCACAGCGTTCACCATCATAGCCCCATCCAGGTAGGCATAAACGTAGCGATCCAAATGAGCTCACACCTGGTTTAGGAAGATCAACTTCTCGGGATCCCCATCAAAGGTGGGCTTGATGAAAGGTGGCTCAAATCTTGGCGGGGCCACCGGTTCCTGCTGCTGGGCTTGGGCAGCTTGCTGTTCCTGGGGACATGGCCGAACCACTCTTCGGACTTCACTTGGCTGGGCTCCGGGACTAGCATCCTGAGGCCATGGCAATGGGCTTGGCTGGGATACAAGGCTCGGTATTACAGCTGGTTGGGGTGAGGGTGAAGCAGCATGGGCTCCGGCGGTTGGGCTGGAACTCCGGCAAGGGGGAGGGAGAGATGGGTAGTTTTTGGCATTTCTCCCCACAGCACTCACCTCCTGGGCAACAGGAATCGTATCTTTTACCTCCAGCCAGCCGAACTTTTCCTTCAGCTGTTCGAGGGGCTGTGGACTGCTGACTGAAATCTCCACTCTCCGGAGTCATCCCATCCCATTGAGCCCTTTCCCTTCTTTGCATCCGCACACGAAGATCCCTGGGATGGCAGCAATAAAAGCTCCTCTCCAGCGGTTACAGGAGTGATCCTGCGCTGAGGGCAGCCTTGGCTTGGAAGCGGTCTGCTAAGGCTGTAGTTCCTTCCTATGTTACCAGTTTCCCAGGTTGGATCAACCTGGTTTTTGGCCGAGCTCCTTCCAGTGACCCCTCCTCAGTGGCTGGAGCGCCATCCTGCGCTCCAACAGCCTGAGTCCCGTTGCCACTAGCAACGGTTTCAACTTTCTCCTCCATCTCGAGTCTTCACCGCTCTCCCAAAAGTGAGTGGGTAGGCGGTCGGGGCCCAGCACCCCAAAAAATGAAGTTTTTAGGAGATTTGGTTTAATGTCATGGTTGCAACAGACAGAGATAAATAAAGCAGAACTCCGAGGCTTGCAAGTTCCTCAAACAACATGTTTATTGATACAAAGTATCGGCACGTCAAAAGTGAAACCAAGTCTGAATAGACACGTAATAATCCCCAATAAAAAGTTAAGAAATTCCACCCCTAAATCTATGCAAGCTACTACATTCCCCAATACATCTTCTTGGCGGGCTTTTCACGAAACGCCCAGCCTATAGTCCCAGGAGCAGCCGATGACCCTGGTTCCCATGGGAGAAAATCTGTTTAGTCCAGCGAAGCACCTGGTAAACCCCCCTCCTTCTGTGCTATGTGTCAAATGAAAATGAGTAGGGAAAATGGCTGCAGCCATGCTCATTTTCAAAGTTGACAACTACTGCAAAAGACAAACTAGAAACAAAAATTAAAATAAGCAAGAAAATGGTAAGAGAACACCTATCTGAGCTTTACGAATATAAATAACCAGGACCCGACAGATTACATCCCAGAGTTCTGAAGGAGCTGGCAGATGTTATCTCAGAACTATTGCACCATATCTTTGAAAACTCCTGGAGCAACGGGGAAGTACCTGATGATTGGAAAAGGGCTGATGTGTTTCCCATCTTCAAGAAAGGAAAAAAAACGGACCCAGGAAACTACAGACCAATCAGTCTAACATCAATACCTGGGAAGATCCTGGAAAAGATAATCAAAAAACAGATCTGTGAACAACTAGAAGCAAACAAAGTTATAACTGGTAGCCAGCATGGGTTGTCAAAAACAGATCATGCCAAACCAATCTTATTTCATTCTTTGATAAAATTACTAAATTAGTAGACCAGCAAAACACTGTGGTCATAGTATACTTAGATTTCAGTAAGGCATTTGACAAAGTAGACCACAACCTGCTGCTTAGTAAACTAGAAAATGGTGGAATAGACAACAAAACCATCAGATTGATCTGTAGCTGGCTGACAAATCGTACTCAGTGAGTAGTCTTCAATGGTACTACATCCACATGGATAGAAGTAAGCAGTGGGGTACCACAAGGCTCCGTCTTAGGCCCAGTACTTTTCAATATCTTCATTAATGACTTAGATGAGGGAACAGAAGGGAAACTCATCAAATTTGCAGATGACACTAAACTGGCAGGAATAGCCAACACCTCAGAAGACAAGCTCAGGATCCAAAAAGATCCTGACAAACTTGAACAATAGGCCTTATCCAACAAAATGAATTTTAATGTGGAGAAAAGCAAAGTTTTACATTTAGGCAGGAAAAATCAAAGGTACAAGTACAGATTAGGCGAGACCTGGCTGAAAAACAGTAACTGTAAGAGTGACCTGGGAGTCCTAGTGGACGATCACTTGACTATGAGCCAGCAGTGTGCAGCAGCAGCCCAAAAACCTAATACAATCCTGGGTTGTATAAACAGAGGCATAGAATCAAGATCACGCGAAGCATTAGTACCACTTTATAAAACCCTAGTAAGACCACACCTGAAATACTGGAACCAACTTTGGTCATCATACTACAAAAAAGATGTTGAGACCTTAGAAAAAGTTCAGAAAAGAGCAACTAAAATGATCAAAGGCCTGAAGTCTAAAACATATGAAGAATGGCTGCAGGACTTGGGTTTGGCTAGTCTAAAGAAAAGAAGAAACAGGGGCAACAGGATGACAGTATCCCTGTATTTGAGGGGCTGCCAGAAAGAAGAGGATGTCGGAACTTCCAGTTTCATGTCGTAGCGAGAGGGACGCAGGGAAGCAGGGCTCTGCCTCTTGTGCCCAATTTCGCCCGAAAAAGGGAATTTTAAGGGATTAAAATACTTTGAAAATTCTATTTTCTTTGAAAAATACCAGACTGAACTTTTGAGAAAAAAGTCCTGGTTGAAAGATAGACTCTTAATGACATCTAGTGGTGGAAAAAAGGAACAGCACTAAGACCTTGTTTTGCACTCGGTTGGGAAGGAGTAAACATGACCTGAAGCCCAGACAGAGATAGAAAGCTAGACTCTTTGATGTGCTTGAATTTCTCAGCCTTGCAGATTGCAGCTGGAAAAGAAGAAAAACTCTTTGGGCTGTTTTTCTGCACGATGGATTATAATTATAAACTATTTTGAAGACAGCTGGCTTTCCTGGATTACAAACATTGTTTGAGCTGCAGCATTAAGAACTATTTAGAGACAGAGGAAATCTGACTCTTGGCTATTCTCTTTGGGAGAGGTCCTATGGATTATTAACTTGGAATAGTAGGACCTTTAGGATTACGAATTTTGGCTGACTGATGACCCTGGATTTTTGGACAACTGCCTGGAGTTCGTGTTGAAAGACAAAAGTAGATTATAATTTTTTTCTTCCCCTTTTTTTTTTTAAAGGGGAGTCTATTGGCTTATAGATAGTCAATTTCAAGAACTATTTAGAGACAGAGGAAATCTGACTCTTGGCGACTCCCTTTGGGGGAGGCCCTATGGATCAGTAACTCTATACAACAGGACCTTTTGGTTACAAATTGATAACTCTGGACTTTTGGATAATTATTTATAATTGAGACTGAAAGACAGAAGTGGCTTACAATTTTTTTTCTTCCTTTCTTCCCCCGTTTGGGGGGTCTTATTGGATTTTAGAGAATATAGATAAAGATCACAAGAACTATTTGAGACGAACTTAAATGAGATATTGTGATATTGATTATAAGATTGGTGGTTTTGCATAAGGCTCGTAACTGGGGAATATATTAGTACTGAGAAGGCCTGGAGAGTGGGAATAAAAATGAGTGTTTCTAATCTAGCTAAAACTAGCAAAAAACCATCCTCAGCTCCATCTTCTACTGCCCCCAGTCCTGTGTATCAGAGATCAATTGAAGCAACGCTACAGCAAGAAAAAACTAATAATTTCCAGAAGGAAATGTGAGCCACACTACAACTAATCCAGGAGGCAATTACTTCACATAAAGAAGACACAAAGAGAAACCATGAAGAGACAAAAGATAATTTTGATAAAATGAATGAAGAAATTCACAACTTGAGCTCCCAACCAGAAAATTTTCAGCAGATGATTACAAAGAATGAGCAAAAGATTCAGAAAATAGAAGACAAATCAGTAGAAACTGATCAATAGTTGGAAAAAATAAAAGACGAAAACCAAAGATTGATGCAGGCAAATAAAGAATTGGAAGATTCAGTGGTGGTTTTGGAAATGGAAAAGGTATCCTATTTTTTAAGATTTCAGAACATAATGGAAGATAAGGAAGAAGATCTTGCAGATTTGATGACAGAACTGTTGGCCGGAGTGTTGGAAATTGGGAAACAGGAAATGGAAGGAGAGATCGATCAAATATTTAGAGTCAATTCAAGTCACGCAAGAAGAAAAAAGGCCCTAGAGAGGTACATGTTAAATTTGTTAAAAAATCAATATGAGATATTGAGAAGAGTGAGAGATGATCCATTGCAATACAAGGAAAAGGAAATTGTAGTCATGAAGCAGATACCTAGGAGGATAAGGGACTCATGAGGAGAATATCAATTTTTGACCAAAACATTAATTAAAAAGGAGTGAATTTTAGATGGCTGATGCCGGAGGAGATACTAATCAATTGGGACACAAAAAGAGACAGATTGTACTCTGTTTTTAAAGTAATGGAATTTTATGACAGGCATAGAGCTTTTCTCGAAGAAAGAAGTTCGGAATTCCAACCAGAATGGGAATCTAAAAAAAGGAAGAGACAGCAATAGAAGGGGTGGCTAAACAAAGGGAAGAAGCAGAAATAGAAAACATAAGTCAAGAAGAAGGGGCAAAGGGAAGAGAACAAAGACACATAAGAACAACTAGGAGAATAAAACCTAAATATAATTGAAGAAGATGGAGGATAATGGGATTCTCTCAATGAATATAAATGGATTGAACTCCCCCTCAAAAAGGATTTTTTTTTACATGATTACAAAAACTAAAAATGGATATAGTCTGTTGTAGGGGTAGCATGCGTGCAGCACACTGCCGTATTCTGCACCCCCACAAATCTCATAATTCTATACCCTTTGCTCCTATACCCTTTGCTCCAGTAAAGCAGCCAAAAGGTCACCCCTTTTGACTTAATGCCTCACGTACTGAAATAGATAACAGGCTTATTTCCTTCTTCTATCTTCCTGTCTTTGTTCCTTATCTAGTTGTTCACCTTATAATATGTAACTAGAAAATAGTTGGTTAGATGAAAGAATTATTCAATGAATCAACAATTGTCAAACATCTAATGATTAAGAAAGCTTGTGTATGTAACAAAGAATATAAAAGCAATAAACACAACAGAGGTCGTCAGCTTCTGCTCAAGAAATGCGTGTGACTGCTTCTTAGCGTCAACATCTGGCGCCCGAACAGGGACCCCCCCCCGAGGGAAAGCAACAGACAACATACTTGCCATCATCTGGAATAGACCCCTTGGTGCACCTTCGTCCTCCGGGATTTCTCAAACAGTAAGTATGGGTTGCGATCTATCTCACCACCAGCAAAAGAATGTAAGAGAGTTACGGTTTCTCTTACACAAATCAGGCATGATGATGCCTGATAAGGACATTAGGAAACTAGTGAGTGAGATAGGGAAAAACTGTCCTTGGTATCCTGAACGGGGGATGCTCCGACTTAAGGATTGGGAAAGAATGGATAACACCTTTCATCAAGAACCCCGAGCCCCAGTTGATGTTTTGCATTGTTGGCATCAATGTCACCACGCAGTGGAAAAATATGGGGCGGATGCAGTAGCTCGGTCTCAATTAAGCTTTACTCCTTCTCCCGATTATGATCGTGAAAAGGTTTCAGTTCCATCAGCTCCTATATCTTCCACGATGGATGTGACACCTTCAGAGCAAAAGGATTCTAGATCTTATGTTTCCATTCGCCATGTATTAGAAGATCAAATGGCAAAAGGGGAGGGAGATATGCAGGAACTAGCAGATATGCTCTCGGTTTGCCCTGTACATCTGACAGGACAAGTAGCTCCAAATGGATCTCCAGTGGTGGAATATCGACCGCTTTCATATGCAATCTTAACAGAATTGCGTAAGGGTATAAGAGATACTGGGTTAGGAAGTACTTATGTACAAGGCATGTTAGAAGCAACAATGAGGAACCATGTTTTGGTACCGGAAGATTGGAAAACAACAATTCGTATGTTATTAACGCCAGCTCAGTATATGGTATGGGATAGTCAAGTTTAGACATCAGTGTGCATTAAAAGCTGCAACTTCTGGAGGTGCTTACCTCCCAGAGCAGTTGTATGGCTCCGGTGCTTTCGGTCCAGTGAATGCACAAATTGTTTTGCCTACGGCTACTCTTCCAAGTATCTTCTGAATGTGCTTACAAAGCTTTTGGAAAAGTTCCAGTAACTGGAAAACCATCTCAAGCATTTTCAAATATTCGTCAAAAGGCAAATGAACCATATGCAGATTTTATTAATCGTCTGCAAGATGCCTTGAGACGACAAATTGATAATCCTGATGCCCAAGCTGAATTGCTCATGTAATTGGCTAAAGAAAACGCCACCACTGAATGTAAACGGGCCATCATTGGATTGGGAGCTCAACCTGATTTAGCAGAAATGATTAAAGCATGTCAGGATATAGGAACTGCCTCTTTTCAAACTAATCTCTTAGCTGCAGCTCTTACAAAAGTTCAAAAACCTCAGGGGAAATGTTATAATTGTGGAAAAATTGGACACTTTAAACGGGAATGTAGAAACCTTGGGGGAGGAATGTCTGCCTCCCGACCATTTCAAAATATTGCTGGGGGGCGTCCAAAAACAAAATGCCCTAAGTGTAATAAGGGTTTTCATTGGGCTAATGAATGCCGGTCGAGAAACTTCAAAGCGGGCCGGTCTCTGGCCCCGGTCCAAACAAGAGACTCCTCAGTAATTCAATCAGCAATTAATAATACGCCTGCTGCCACTAGAGGGAGTGCTGGGATAGATTTAATTACTCAACAAGAAGTGTGTTTTCAATTTCCAGGAGAGGTACAAGTAGTCCCTTTGCAACTTTCTGGTCCCCTCCCCTCTGGATATGTTGGATTAATTCTGCCTCGATCTAGCATGGGAAAAAAGGGAATTTTTGTAATCCCTGGAGTAATTGATTCTGACTATACAGGCGTAATCTTTATTCAATTATGGACTAACATGCCACAGACTTTGCCAAGCTATGCTAGTCCTGCTCAATTACTCCATTTGCCCTATTTTGTCCCTGCAGGGGGTCGTGATAGGGATCGAGGGGACGGCGGGTTTGGTTCCATGGATCCCATTATAATTGCATTAACCACCCCGATCACCACCCAGCGACCCCATCAGACAGTCCTTTTTCAGGGTAAGACTTTTGAGGGCATAATTGATACAGAGGCTGATGTTTCAGTGATTTCAGCTAAAGATTGGCCTGCATCTTGGCCCACCGACCCATGCCCTAGTGTTTGGGGTGTAGGAGGGCGACAAGGTGCGCGACAAAGTACACAATTTCTTTCTGCAAGTCTTCCCAATTCTACTGTAACTGTTCAACTTCGTCCCTTCATTCTTGACATCCATGTCAACTTATGGGGACGAGACCTACTTAGTAAATGGGGGGCTACCGTCACTTTCGACGAATAAATCATTTACCTTACCCTTAACTTGGTTAACTACTACACCTGTTTGGGTGGAACAATGGCCTCTTCCTCTGTACAAATTACAAGCCTTAAAAATTCTTGTTCAAGAACAATTACAAGCTCAACACATTGCCCCTTCCACTAGTCCATGGAACACTCCGGTTTTTGTTATAAAAAAGAAAAGTGGCAAATGGAGATTCCTACACGATCTCCGTGCCGTTAATGCATGTATTCAGCCTATGGGAGCTATGCAATGTGGTACTCCCAATCCGAATCTAATTCCACAAGATCATCAATTGATGATCATAGATCTGAAATATTTTTTCTCCATACCTCTGCGCATGGCAGACCGAGAAAAATTTGCTTTTACAGTACCAGCTATAAATCACACTGAACCCACTTGCCGTTACCATTGGACTGTATTACCACAAGGAATGTTGAACAGTCCCACTTTGTGTCAATATTTTGTAGCCAATGCTTTAGCTCCTTTTCATAAGCGTCATCCAACAGCATTAATATATCATTATATGGATGTAAGCTATTGACTATAATCAAGCTAAATGAATTAAATGTGGAGACAGGCCTAACGCCAAATACGTTTATACATCCTACCCAACCTGGCATAATCAAAGGATATTCAATGTATTGAATATTCAAGGAGTCAGCACTTCCCAGTGCAATGCTGATTCCTGCAACCCGGTGTGCTTTGAGATAACCAGACCAACGGACTTCTCAGCATCATTTGGGCTAGCTATCGATGAAACCGAATACAAATATGGCTTCAAGTTGACACTATTATACCACCATCCCAGAAATATTTTTGAGTTTTTCACTCTTTTTATGATGAACTGGAAATCACAATTGAGGTTCCCTTAGTACCAAATAACTTTTTTTATTGATCTGGCCCCAAAGAATTGCTTCATCTCTAAATGTGATTAATTGTTACATGTGTGTGGGTACTAACATGGGTGAACAATGGCCTTGGGAAGTATGTGAAATAAATTTTACTGCCCTGACTAGTCAAAATCTCACTTGCAAAGCCACCAATAGATCCAATGTGTGGACTCTGACCACTTCCAAAGTGGGAAGCCTCTGTTTTAAAAACAGAAAGTTTTGGTAAAAACCTTGGGGAAACTTAGGTGTGAACATCTCTTGTAGGTGAGCACCTCACCGACTTGGCCCAACCCCAAAATTCCCTGGCAAGCATTCCCCAACTGTGTACCTTATGGACCAATCTAACAGATCCCATACTCAATTGGACTGCCCCAGAAGAGCCTGTTACTTGGGCAGAAGATGGAATGTTTATATGCTTAATAGAATTATTAGACTGCAAGCTGTATTAGAAATAATTACAAATGAAGGGCATTTAGAATAACATAATACTGTTTTGCTTCTCTATACTATGCTTGCACAGGAACCTCCATTAGCCCGAGGTGAGAAGCACACGTACAGAGAGATAAAGAAAATTGATTGGTTAAAATAACACTACAAAGAAAATTTTGTGAAAGCAAGGGGGTGTGTGGCTTTCCTTTTACATGCTGCTGCCTGAGTGTGGACAAAATACACCCAGCTTCTTCGGAAACCTGGACAGCTGTCACGGACACAAGCTGGTTTGGAGAGATCTTTGGTGATTGGCGAAGGGAAATTTTTTTGGTTGTGTTAGCTTTTGGAGGTCTTTTGGTTTTGCCATGTTTAATTCCTGTTATCCAAAGAACAGTTACTTCTACCATCTCGGGGATGACGGTCATAGCATCCTCTGTAAGTAATGATAAACTCCATAAGACAGCCAAGATCCTGACTATCACGGCAATAACAAAGGAATATACGTCATTGGTCATCAAGTAACAGAACGCATTCTGTTAAAAAATTAAAAAGGGAGGAATGAAGGGTTCTGTAACTGGAACAAAAAGCAATTGTTTAGCCTAACTATTGCTATCTCGTTTTTGTAATCAGCATTTGCATCAGGGACAAATTTCATGCAAGCGTGGGAAACATGTACATGGATGGGATGTACTGGAGGAGGGAATAAGGGAGTGTATAGGAATGATTGATGTCTTCCTTATGATGTAATGGCTTTGTTGTCTGATTTTCATTGGCTAACAAAGTTTATAAAGCAATGCTACTACCTTTCTAAGGTGTGTAACTTCTGAACGCAATGCTGCCAGTTTTCAGATTGTGTTCCCACCCAGGACTTATTTCGATCGAAAATAAAGTGCTGTTTCCTCAAGAAGCCTCTGTTTGAATTGCCTGATTAGACTTTTAATGGTATCTCAAATTTAAGTTAAGTGCTGGGACCTTAGAGTAATTTTACTCTAACAGTCTTTGGTGAGGAATTTTGTTAAAGACTCTTTGAAAACTGAAGTATATAGTGTTTGACATAGTCAGTCTATCCACATGCTTCCTGATTTACAGGAAAATATTTAGCAACTCATTATTTTGTACTGAATCTATTTGTATGTACTCTTTATCTTAACAGAATGGATACAAATAAACTGTATTTATATGAGATTTATTGAAATATAAAATTCCTCCTATTAAAGTGACATAAAAATAGTCTAATGAGGAAGAACATACCACACTTTGAAAATACGGTTTTTTTAAAGAGTACTTTAAAAGTATAGGAGTATCTCACCTATAGTGGGTTTTAAACTGTAGAATACCTGGGAGCAAATATGTATTTCATATTCCACCAGTTAAGCAGCTTGATAATTTAAATGAGAATATTCTAAGCAAAATTCAATTTTCAATTTTATTGGGAAAAAGGTTTCAATGGATTAATGACTATTTTAGATGCCTGATTAATTATTGTATGGCCAAGAAAATCAGGCACCTAAATTGGTCTTTTATTGCAATTTTGCAAAGCAAAAATCAAATGTGGAAAGTACTGCAGATAGATGGATAAGGGATAGTCCAAGTGATGATAGAGTAAGTGGTTATAGTTGATTAAAAATATTAGTCAATTACACATCTTAATCTTAAAATATGGACAAATGAGCAAAACAAAGAGCTATATATACACTTCTACATAATTCAATAAAAACAATTTTGTTAATCAAAGGGTTTTTTAAAGTAAAGATAAAATCTTTTTGAAATTGATTCCTGATTATTTCATATCCATATATTTTTCTTGGCAATAATATGGAAGTGATCCACTATTCCCTTCAGGATAGTTTTAAATTCTCAGTCTAGCCAACAGGCCTGGTACGTCCTGACATTAACTAGGTCCAATCCTATTTAGCTTTTTAAGATCAGCCAAGCTTGGCAGCTATCTTTTTAAATACAGAGTAGAGTAGAGTAGAGTAGAATAGAATAGAATGACCATGCTTCTAAAGTTGGATCTGATTCTAAATTGAGACTCTTTAAAAATGCATACCTTAAGAATGGTCACCATGACAAATTCAACAATTATAATCTGTCATATATTACAGAGATAACATGATTGGGGGAGGGGAATTGGTTGATACAGAATATATAAATGCTTTACATCTCCCAGCTTCTACTAAACAATTACAAACAAAAGAAAATACCTGTATCTTGTTTTACTTTTACAGTGCATTCAGAAAATATTCAGACCCCCTTCACTTTTGTCAATTTTATTATGTTGCAGCCTGATTCTACAGTTGTTGAAATTCATTTTTTTCTCATTAATCTACACATTTTCAGTTTTGAATGCAAAATTCATATCCACTTCTCTTTTTCTTTGACCTCTCCAGTTTTCATATTTCTGAGGTAGAATTGCTTAGTTGGATTCTGCTGAGACGACAAAGATAATGCTGAGTTCTCAACCATACCATTTTCATAAATGTTTATATTTTTTTTCTTTCTCCATCTAGATTTATTTGATAGATAATAGGTCCTGTTTTGTATGGGCTGTGCTTTAGGGTGTGTCAAATTTTTCAACTTTCAATTTCCAAACATTAGGGGTGCTCAAAAGTTGTGACATGCCTTGGGGATTATAAAGATATTTTGGTTACATTAATATAATTTAGATGCGCTTGGTAAATAACTACATAAACATAACTTTTTAACATTTTGTTTGTTTCATTTCACAAGTCTTTCTCTTTTTGTTAAATGTTATTTTGTCAGAGAGTGTAAATACTGCTGGCCTTGTTTCCTGTGAGTGTAATCACTGATCTGTAATGGCTTCTAAAAAAAAGTACAAGACTGGGAACATTCACTCATATGAGCAACCTAATTGGGACTGGCAGAGACTTGTTGCTGTCTGAATTCCCAACACTGCAAGACATTCTCAAATATGGCCTACTATTAAGAAAACAATGTAGTGATGATGCTAGAAATTACCCAGCAGCCAGTCTTACAAGAGACATACCGTATATCCAAAAGTGCTTGAAAAGTGGGAACGAGTGAGCAGTTCTTTTGTGACCCCTATTATAAATTCATGACTGACTATCTTTAACAAGATCCAAGAGAGCTGGGATCAGGCCAAAAACATATCTCTTGGTAGAGGAAAGCTAGATGTCAAAGAGACTTTCACTGTGAAACTTGACAAACTGTTTGACATCTTCAACTTCAAGTGTCAAATAGTTCTGCATGCCAAATTTGGCTGCCCTGCTGGCTGCAAAAAAGAAGCTCACATTAACTGTACCTGCCCTAAGCAGACAAAGATACCATTGAAGGAACTTGCTTTCATTAAAGCTCAGAGAGACAAGACTGGTTCTTTTGGATCGCACCAGATTGGTTTGCCGGATGTGCCTGAGCAGAAACGACTAGTCAAAAGGCAAGACGATGAGAGACAAAGGCTCACTAAATATAAGCAGAGAAGTATTCCAGACATTTTGATACTGACAAATGAAGTAATTATCTCTTACGATGAAAATGAAGGACAGATGACTGATGATGAAGATGAATGTGATGGAAGTTATGAAGAGGCCTTAGACCAAACACACGTGCCCTATACTTTAAAAGAAAAGACAGAATACAATAAATTAGAAATAACAAATGTCGCTATGCAGAGCATAAGATATGGTGTTGGTCTATGTGCCAACTGCTGCCAGTACCACAGCCGCCTTCATAGATGCTGGCTTGATCACCAAAGAAAACAAGAGACTTGTAGTCGACCACAATAAAGTCAAGAGAGCCCAGGAAAAAATTACGAAATCCCTAGATCAAGAATTTGATGAGCTCTGTAAGAAGAGTGAAATAGAATGCATTTTCTTCAACAGCCATGTAGATGCAACTAAAGTTAAGAATAGCATAGCATAGCATAGCATAGAGCTGGAAGGGACCTTGGAAGTCTTCTAGTCCAGCGCCCTGCAGGAGAACCTATACCATTTCAGATAAGTGACTGTCTAGTCTCTTCTTAAAAAAACTCCTGTGATGGAGCGCCCATGATTTCTGAAGGCAAACTGTTCCACTGGTTAATTATCCTCACTGTTAGGAAGTTTTTCCTTAATTCCAGATTGCTTCTCTCTTTAATTAGTTTCCAACCATTGTTTCTTGTCCTGCCCTCTAATGCCTTGGAGAACAATTTGACCCCCTCTTCTTTGTTGCAGCCCCTCAAATACTGGAATACTGCTATCATGTCACCCTTATTTCTTATTTTCGTTAGACTAGCCAAGCCCAAATCCTGCAGCTGTTGTTCATATGTTTTAGTCTCCTGGCCTTTGATCATTTTAGTTGCTCTTCTTTGAACTTTTCCCAAGGTCTCAACATCTTTTTTGTAGTATGGTGACCAAAATTGGATACAGTACTCCAGATGTGGTCTGACAAGGGTTAGTTATGCTGAAAACAAACAATTCAGACCAGCAATTCCCCAGTACCATCAAAGAAGAATATTATTCTGTGTGCAGTGAGTCGGGTAGAAGATATCTTTTATCATTTCACTCCAGAGAAAGGCTTAAAAATAGGAAGACCTGCTCAAATGATTACAGATAATCTGGTGTATTTCATGAAGAAGAAAGACATTGACAAAAGTTTAAAGGCCATTGGAGGAGATTCTACATGTGTTAATACTGGCTGTGAAGGTAGTGGATAGAGATCAAGCTTAGCTGGAAGTTGATCTAGTTGGTGTTTGCACTCCATACGAATGAGTTACCCCTATGACACTTAATCACAAAATTGGATGGGAAGACCTTGTCTAACAACAAATGGGCAGCTAACATTGGCAACATGCTATACACTGCAACAGAACTTGACACTTATTCTTCATTCATTAGTGTTTCAATTGGTGAGCCTCTCATTTCACTGAGCGACAGTGTTGCAAATGATCTCTCTACTGATCAAGCATATGGGTATAGGATCACACAGGCAATAAGGACAGGAGAATTTCCCACAGATCTGGCTCTTCTGGAAATTGGCCCCATAAACCATTCATACTGGTTGACATCTGCAAATAGGTTTTGTTGAATATAGGCTTCAAAACATGGCTTTAAAGGCAAAACTCTCCAAAACTGAAGAATAATAGTGGAATACATCATTGGTGTGTACTACTCTAGCTGGTTCAATATCAAAGTAAAACATTCCTGGATTGAAGGCCCGCGTCATGTGCTGTTCCAGCTGCAGCACTTCAGACTGCAAAAGAAGGCTGTAGTAGATGCTGTTTTGCCAACATTCAGCACTCAGCATGGTATGCTTTCAGTGAAAAGATAATCCAGATACTCTTGTGTTCAGATGACATTCAAGAGACGAGACCTGGTGTGCAAAAGATCATTGACTTGAGGGGTGCAGACAATGATGCGCTGGGAGATTTTTCTGTACATGCAAAAAAATGCCTTTAATCAACGCTAGAATATCCACTCTGCTGGACTGACTGGTCTGGAGGTATATATGAGCCATGCAGCGGAAATAAAGAAGTTCATTGATGAACCAATGCAAATACCACAGTGGCCCTGTCATGCCCAATCAATAGACAGATGTGTGAAACAGGTCACAAAGGCAACAAGTAGTGTATACACATGAGAAATGTGAAGGTTATATCAGAGGCCAAGAAGCAAGTCAGCAGCTAATGTCGAAAAATGAATCAAAACAAGACTTGATGAAATTCACTTACAAAATTCATTTTTGTAACTCAGATAATTGCTTTCTGATGTTAGTTTATGATTGCATGGATTATTTTTTGCTTAGCTAGATAAGATTCATGCAGAAAAAACTTTAATTTTTGTAGCACAAGGTGTAATTTTGGGAAGATAACATTAACAGTACTTGGTTACAAGAGACTTTTGTGGGGTATATGATCAGACATGGATTTACCCAGCTAAACGTTGTGCAATTGCAAAAATAACAGATTGAATTCTTGGTGTAAAAACACATATTTTTAGAACCCCTCACTGAAAAAAATCGCAAAATTAATTTTCACCCCATTAAATGAGATGCCCTACTGTGCATCATATACTAGCAAAGTAATATTTAGGACCATCCAGCACAAATTAGAACCCATTAATGGAAAAGGAGATACCTGGATGTTCAAACTGGCTTTAGAAAAGGCCAAGAAACATGAGACATTATTTCTGATGTGCACTGGGTAACTGAGAAAATGAAAGAAGTAGTCACTATGTGCTTCATCAATTATAGAAAGGCCTTTAACTGTGACAATTATTGTCTAGCTGTGGAATGCGCTCAGGAAAATGGGAATTCTAGAACATCTCGCTGCCCTCAGGCAAAATCCATATACTTATATATAGTCAGGAAAGCACAGTACAGACAGAACATGGTGAAACAGAAACAGACAAGGTTGCATACTCTACCCTTATTTATTAAACTTATATACTGAATATAAGGGAAGTTGGCTAAGAAGATGAGTGTGGTTTTTAAATTGGAAGAAAAAATATCAATAACTTGCAATATGCTGATGATGCTATTCTGACCGCTATTCTGATGCCAAGGATCTGCAATATCCAGTAATAAAAGTCAAGGAGCACCATGAAAAAAATGGGACCAAAATTAAATATGGCATTACGCATTTATTTTTGATGAAACCATCATCTGCCTTTTCAGAGGTTCTTGCAAAGTATCTGAGATGGAACATTGGAGAGACTACTTTGTACAGTCACATTTACCTCATAACATCCTCTTGTCTCTCCACCAGCGCTATTTTGTCCTTTAATCTGGGTATAGCCAGGTAATTTGTCTCTTTGGCTACTTCTTTCTGTTATTCAATACTGGAAACTCTCCATGTTTCTTACAGCTCTTTATTTTTTGTCTCTTACCACATCAAGTCCCATTGCTGACACTGCTTTTCTTAATTTGATATATACCATAGACACAAATGCTTAGATTTGTTTTTGCCTCACGAAGATTTGTTTTATTATACACAATTAAAGTCATATTTCTAATTTTTAATCTTATTTCCTATTTAATTTTGCTACCAAACTTAATTTAAAATTTTCCTATTATTAATTCACAACTACTTCTATTTGATATATAATTTTCCATCTCTTGTGTTCTATGTTCCTACAACAATGTTCTTAGTTCTATATATTATCCTATTTTGATTAATTTCTAGCTCTTGAATTCTTTCTTATTTCATTAACTTTATTTCATTTGGCTTCATTTGTAGCCAAACTCCGTCCATTTTGATTTGACAACTTGTGTTCACTCCTTCTCTGCACTTTTATATGGGTCTTTTCTCTACTCTCCAGAACTCACATTCCACTCTTCCTTGAACTGTTTTATGGAGTTCTCTGCATGGACTGCTGCACACAGTGGGGTTGCTTCTGCTGTTACTTTGCAAATATTAGTCAGGCTCTTCCCTCTTATCTTTTATCACAGTCTCAGTGAATCTTGCAGCTTCAGGGCTTGCCATTCTTGCTGTCATCCTGGGACTGCTGCTGATTTGCTTGTCTTTGAATTGGAAGCTTTGTTTTCTACTTCTCTGCAGTCTTCCTAACTCAACTCCTCTTCTGCTATATCCACACATTCATTAGGTTTCTGGGTTATTTTATGGAACATGCCTGCCAATTAAGAAGAAGGTGGGGCTGTTTTAATCCTCTTTCCTAGGCAGCACTGAAATTCTGGATTCCAGGAGAGAAGGAGAAACTCCTGCTCATTCTGTGCAGTAAATTCATCCTTCCTCGAGCAGAAATAAAGAAGTCAAAATAAATGAAAATGAATAAATGAATTTTCCACAATGGAAGCAAGCAAAGGGAAATCTATCTTCTATTTTTGTTTGCATTGCAGGTTAAACTTGTATTTTCCATATGAGCACACCAGTATTATCCAGGATGAAGCCTAATATATGGTGATCAGTTGCAGATATTGATTCAGATGTGCATTCTCCAAGTGAACAATATTTCTGCTTGAACTGGTAGAATAATTATTTCCATAAAGCTTTCTATAGAAGTCCCAAATTTGTGCTATTTATGAATTAATGCATAGCAATTTTATTCAAATAATGGGTAATTTACTATGGGAGTTTTAATCACATTGACAACCAATTACTTTTTAAAAATCATTATTTTAATTGTTTGCATTTCAAAATATTTTAATACACAGTAATATAGACACATATTAACTACTATGATCATATTTGCAAAATAATTTAACACACCAGACAACATTATGCAACTATATAGTCTCAATTTCTAATACAATTGGGGCATATGCTGTTAATTGTTAATTAACATATGTATGAAATAATTACAGGTAGTCCTCGATTTACAACAGTTCATTTAGTGACCATTCAAAGTTACAACACTGAAAAAAGTGACTTATGACAATTTTTCACACATAAGACTGTTGCAGCATCTCCTTGGTCATGTGATCAAATTCAGACACTTGGCAATTGATTCATATTTATGACGGTTGCAATGTTCGGGATCATGCGATCAACTTTTGTGACTATTTGACAAGCAAAGTCAATGGGGAAGTCAGATTCACTTAACAACAGTGTTACTAACTTAATAACTGCAGTGATTCACTTAACAACCATGGCAGGAAAGGTCATAAATTACAGCAAAATTCGACTTAACATCTGTCTCACTTAGCAGCAGAAGTGTTGGGCTCAAATGTGGTTTTAAGTTGAGGACAACCTGTATTTTAGATTATCAAATTTAACTATTGCGTTTTTCTCCTTCACAAGTGCATAGATCACAGAAGGTATATCTTCTAGTATGCAATTTTTTTCTTAATATAGTGATAAAAGATGTTAATGATTTTACTACCTGGTCATGTAATTTTGTTGTACACACTCACTCACTTTGAATTATATTATGATCAAATAAAAACTTTCAAATTAATCCTGCACCTATACCATATATACATGATTACTGATCAGTTTACAAATGGAGCCTTTATGAATACTGTAAATGCATGATTATTATATGAGTTGAACATTATGATATGCACTACTGTAGATCTGCAACCAAATCCAATACTTTCCCTGATTCAGACATAGGCAATTATTAAAAACATAAGAGGCGATGGTATTGTTTTAGAGACAGGGTTTTTTCCTGCAAAGGCGGTCTCACTAGTATCCTAACATAGTTCTATCTTATTGTAAGTTAACTAACAGAATCTTGCAATCTGAAAGTATTTCTCCCCAGATTTACTCTCTAGAAAATCAGGGCAGGTCGCTTCTGAAATACTTCCCACATCCCCTCTGTTTCTATGGGCTGAAATATCTTTTGCATGACAGTTATCTAACCCAGTGTTCCCCAACCATTCCGGGTTGGTGGCCTGGCGTGGGGGGAGGGGGGAAGAAGGGATGGTTTTGTGTGAGAGCACACACGTCCACAGCTTCATTTGTTGGGGACCCCTTATCTAACCTCTTCCTCTTTCTCTCAAGGTCATTCCCACATACCATTACAGTAACATAATGACAAATTATTTCCAAAAGTTATACATGCTTTTTTAAAAAACAGAACAAAAATACCATCCCTGTACATTAATTATAAAAAGTGGTCAGTTCAGAATTCCAGCATCCCCTAGTTAAACTAATTGACGATTAGGGGAAAAAAACCTTCAACATATAATTTGTAAAATACACTGACACATGTGGTGATACACTAGTTTAATCAGCTGATCTAAATTTAGAGGCTAGACTGTTGTTTGCAACGATAACTAAATATAACATTCTTCTGAATACAATATTAACAAGACATAAAATCATAGACTTTGAAAGAACCTTTCTGTGTACTTGACTGTATCAAGTGTTCTATCTTTTCTCCTCTGCTGTTTAACATCTAAATGAAATAAGAGAGGTCATTTGGCACATGCTAGCCACCTCCACCTCCACTGTTATATTCTACTGTATATAACTACAAGAAAATAGCACTGCCTTGAATGTTTCCCAATTGGCTGGATAAGGAAAACAAGTTGCAATTAAACCCAGGACTAATGAAGTTTCTGTTGGCAAAGAGAAAACTGGATCTGAGGATTAAGCTGATCCCTTAACATCCCCCCTCCCCAAGAAAGAGTAGGTTTGCAATCTAGGAATAGTCTTTTCATTCTAGTTGTCACCAGATTTCCAGATGGTAGTTATGGTATGGAACACATTTGCACAACAATAGTTAATGTGCCAAATACAACCCTTCTTGAACTAATTGGACTTGATAACATTTATTAGCTCTAAGTTACAGACTGTCTGGACTACTTGAAGTAACACACTTTATCTGGAGCTATTCTTGAAATGTGATTTGGAAGTTGGTAGAAAAGTGAAATTCAAACTACTAACCAGTACAAATACAGAGGTCATATGATACCTGTCTTAAAACTGTGGCTCAGCTATCTGGTAACAAAAGCTATAATGTTCTCATCTGGGAAGTGCATTTGACCCCCACTCTTACAAGATGTAGGAAATGACAAAAAACATTTTTAATTACGCTTCTTTAAATGGTTAAAATATATTTATAATAATGTTGGTTATATTAATGTTTATCCTCATGCTTTATAATTAGTATTTTAATTATTTCAAGCTGTCTGGTTTTTATAAACATAAATAATATTAACCATAATAGCAGTAAATTATGTTGGTGTCTTCAATGCAAGTTTTAAGGTATGTCAGGTCCCTATCAGAACACTGCCATTCCAAGGGGAGGGGGAGCATGAGCTATTGTAGATTGAGGATGTTTCTAAATTGTTTCTGCTTTCGCATTGATATATCTGCATGGGAAATAGGGAGGGGGGAAAAGAGCCCTCAGGGCCATCTGCTTTGACTCCTGCCGGCTAGCAAGGACGAGGCGCCAGAGAACAGTTGGTTATTACCTTTTCGACTCAGTTCTCACATCTTCACGTCAGAGGATTGGCTCCTAACGGACTAGGGCATTGGGGTGGGGTTTGGGAAATGGGACTTTTAGCTTAACGCTTTTGCGTGGGAACTTCATATTCCGCCTTACTTCCCTGCAATCACACTTTCTCTCAGTAAAATATCCTTTTTGAAATGATGCCTATTTCAAGAGTCATGCTTTTCTGGGGGGACAGCTGAGGCAGGACCATCTGCAAAGTGGTCAACCAGAGAGGCACCCGCCCTACTGTGGGCACCGTGCAAATGATGTCTAACCAAGGCAGCGGCCGGGAAGAAATCGAGTGCCGAGAGAAAGTTCCTGCTAAGGCTCACCCCAGCATAAACTCTGCCAGATGGACGGAGGAAGCTGCCAGCCTAGAGACTCTCTAAGCCAAGATGGTCCATTGGCGTGAGAAGAGAGATGATTGGGAAGGGAGAATCAAAGGGGTCACCCTTTCCCTCACCTGAGGTGGCATGGATGGAGAGAGGAGCTGGAGGTTCTATACGATGATGAAGGGCAGGGAGAAGAACCTGACCACACCGATCTCATGAAGCAAGCAATGCGCTTCATGATGGAAGCCTTCCAGAACCTGAAGGCACGAGAAGTCTTAGCCCGAGTGACAGGGGACAATGGCCAATGCGAATTATCAGTGAGCGGAGATGGAAAAACACCACCCCTGGGCGCTGCAGAAGGCACCGTCGAATCTTTGGAAGGGGCAACCACCCCAGTAGGGCTCCCCCCAAGGGACTCTGGAGGATCAAATGTCCTGAGGGCTGGCGATGAGGGTGGCTCACCAATGAGAGCGAAAAGCACCCTCCCTTGGAATGAAGTTTCATGGAGACCCTCATTAGCTCGGGTTTTTCCACATCCTCACCTACACGCAGGAATATGGACGCAAGATCCCCACCGAGGGGGCCAGAGTCAGGGTTCTCACCCTGGCACTGGAAGGGGCTGCAGCTAGGTGGATGGTAACCCTCCACAATGCCAATGCCCCAGAGCTGCAAAATTTCAATCGCTTCATGACAGCTGTGACGATGATTTGAAGACCCCCTGGCTGACTGCAAAGCCTGAGACTGCATAAAAACGGGTGGGGTGCCGCCCGGTGGCTGAATACATTGAGGAATTCCGGGACCTGGCTTGCGGCCTTGACTGGCTGGAGGACATCCTTGTGAGTTGCTTCAAAGGTGGACTGAATGATGACTTATACAATGAGAGAGGGGCCCCTGCCACCTCCATGACTGATGCATGCTAGCTGAGGAAGCCAAAATCAACCAAACCCAAAATAAGTATTGCTCCAGCAAAGTTTGGAGAAGGTCATCCCCAGAGAGGAAGAGGGAAATAACCAGACCTCAACCCCAGCCAGCACATTCCACCACCTGCCTCAATTGTGGAAAGGAAGGCCACCGAGCAGCTGAATGCAGGGCAAAGATCCCGGCTAAGGAGGGAGAGCATGGCAAAAGAAATGGCCCTGAAGACCACCAAGGTCGTGGAGTTCAGCCTCTCGCCCAAATGGAGGGAGGGAACTCCGACCATACCGGAGGAAGACCAAGGATTCTCGGACATCAAGTATAAGAAAGACCCCTTGGTAAGTGGGCTGATCGTGCCAGTGACCATGCCTATAGAACGACACCTCCCTGGCACTGGGCAGGATGCTTCCCTAAAAGCCCTGGTAGACTTGGAGTGTACCAGATGTTTGTTAGCCAAGCCTTAGTGGAGAAGTTAGGAATCCACTTGAGGAGGCTAAAAAAAACCCATCGCCTTCTGCCAATTAAATGGGCTAGTCGCAGAAGGCATCCTGGCCGCTTTCGCACTGTGCCCCTGGGGATGAAAATGGGAGCCCACTCAGAGATTTTAAGTTTCATAGTAGCATCAGGAATGGAGAGGCCCCTCATCCTGGGGTTAGTCTGGCTGAAGAAATGGAACCCACGGGTGGACTGGAGGAGAGGGTACTTAAAATTACCAGGGAGGGAAAAAACCCCACAGTGTGCTGAGTGTTGTGCCCCTCCCCCAAGGGTCCCCTGGCGAGAAACAGCGGCAGCTGCGAGGGGAGAGCAAATACCAGACATACCAAAAGAATACCAGGACCTGAGGGATGTATTTAGTGAGCGTGGGTCGGATGAACTTCCTCCTCACTGACCCCCCGACTGCGCTATCGAGATCGTCCCAGGGGCCAAGTTGCTGAAAACCAAACTTTACTTGATGACCCCTAGGGAGCTAGATGAACTGCGTGCTTTCAGCGATAAAAATCTAGCCTGGGGATTCATCCAACCGGCCCGACCTAGAGTGGCGGCTCCTATTCTATTCCGACAAAAGAAGGATGGCTCTCTTCATCTCTGCGTGGATTATAGAGGATTGAACGTGGTGTGTGTGGAGAATGTGTACCCCCTTCCCCTTATGAAGGACATGCTAGCCCACCTAGTCAAAGGGAATTTGTTTTTCAAGATTAGACTTGCAGGAGGCTTATTACTGCATCAGAATCAAGGAGGGGCATGAATGGAAAACCGTTTTCAACTGCATGCTAGGCTGCTTCCAATTCAAAGTGCTCCCCTTTGGCCTGCAAGAAGCACCCACAGTGTTCATGCAGCTGATAAACTAAGTGCTCCACGAACATTTATAAAAGGGGGTCCAAGTGTATCTTGATGATTCTTATTTACACAGAAACGAAAGCAGAGCATGTAAAACTGGTCACAGTCATATTGGAAAAACTCCACACAGCCAAATTCTCCAAATGCAAGTTTCACAAAGAAAAGATCGACTATCTGGGCTATCGTACTCTCACAAGGGGGTTGAGATGGATCCGGAAGAAGTGCGGGCTATGCTGGGCACCCCCCCCGAACCAGGAAACAATTACAAAGTTTCTTGGGATTTGCCAACTTTTACCGACAGTTCATTCCCTCATTCGCTCAGATAGCCCTCCCTATCATCCACTTGCTAAAAACAAAAGGGGGGAACAAACCAAAACCCAGCCAACCTCTGAAATGGACTATGGAATGCCAGGCGGCATTCGAAAAGCTCAAAAGACTTTTCTCCACTGAACTGGTGTTAAGACACCAGGACCCTGGAAAACCTTTTGTCATCCAGGCCGACGCAAGCAATGTTGTGGTGGGGGGGGGCGTGCTTTTGCAAGAAAATGAGGACTACAACCATGCACGTATATATCACGATAGCTGACCAAAACAAAGCAACAGTGGGCGGTGTGGGAGAAAGAGGCCTATGCGGTCAGATGGGCTCTCCTCACCTGGAGACATTTCCTAGAGGAGAGTAAAATCCCATTCCAGGTCTGGATTGATCACAAAAACCTAGAAGCTTTGAAAACCCCTTGGAGACTATCCCAAAACAAGCACAATGGGCTCAGTACTTCCAATGTTTCAATTTCACCTTACGCTATTTACCGGGGAGGGGGACTTACTGGCTGACGTTTTGTCAAGAATGCCACAATACAATAGTTCCAAAGTGGAAGTAGTCAAGCCCCTTCTCCCCTTATATCAACTGGCGGCTCAAGTAACCACTAGAATGCAGCAGAAGGGGAACCCACCTATAGACAATGTTATTGCAGCAACTTTTTTTTGTATATATTTTATTAGGTTTTATATAGGTATGGGAAGGGTAGGGATGGTATGGGTAAAGGGTGGGGTTGGGAAGTGGAATTGGGATGGGGATAGGGATAGGTACAGTAGTGGGGTTACCCCCACAAAAAATCCAACGCTTGACCAAGCAGACTATCGTCCGGGTACAAATATTAAATAACAGTAGTTAATACAATACTAAACAATTATAATCATTAATGCTGAAAATAGTCATAAAATTAGAGCTTACTAATTAGGTATAATTCATCCTATTAGCTTTCACAATCTTTTGCTCTAACGTAATGCTAACCATTGATAAAAATTTTCCCATGTTCTAAAATACACTGAATCCTCTTTCTCTTTAATCTCTAACGTTAATCTATCCATTTCTGCACATTCTAAAATTTTCGTAATTATAATCTGGTCGTGTGGTAGATTTTCATTCTTCCAAAATTGGGCAAATACAATTCTCGCAGCTGTCAATACATGTAATATTAAATATTCATTCTCTTTGCCGTAATTAAGTCCTAATATTCCTAACAGAAACAATTCTGGCTTATATTCTATCTGTATTTTAGTCATCTTTTCTAGCCATATATGAATTTTAAACCAAAATTTCTTAGCTTTAGGACATATCCACCAAATATGATAATAAATACCTGGTCTTTGTTTACATTTCCAACAGATATTCGATACATTTTTAAACATTTTCGGTAATCTAACTGGTGTCATATGCCATCTATAAAACATTTTATATAAATTCTCTTTATATGAAGCTGCTTTAGTAAGTTTAATATTTCTCTCCCAAAGTTTTTCCCAATCTTCTAAGTCTATAGAATATCCAAAAAAAAATTGCCCACACTATCGTTTCTTTTACTTGTTCTTCTTCCATCTTCCAGCTTAGTAGAAATTTGTAAAGCTTCTTAATCAAATTTTCATCTGTTTTCAAAAGTATTTTATCAAATAGTGTCTGTTCTTTATAAAAATCCATTAATTTTACATCTTTTTCATATCTTGTTTGAATTTGCAGATAGGACCACCATGTTAAGTCAATGCCTTGTTGATAAAGAGTTTGTCTGTCTTTAAGTTTTCCATCCTTATCCAAAATGTCTTTATAAGTGACAAGTTTATCGTAGTTGATTAAATTTGGATAAGCAAATGCTTCCATTGTTGAAAGCCACTCAGGTATTTTCATATAAATTTTATGTTTGATTTTCTCCCACTCTGAGAACAAAGCATTCCTTATGGCATGGCTTTGAAAATATTTATGTACTTTGTTCTTCTCATACAATAAGAACGCATGCCAACCCAATTGCAAATCATGCCCCTCTAAATAAAGAAGTCGTTTATTTCTCAATGTAATCCATTCTTTAAGCCAAAGCAAAATAGATGCTTGGTAATAAAGTCTCCAGTCCGGAAGTCCAAAGCCCCCTCTATTTTTTGTTTCTTGTAGTAGTTTGGTTTTGATTCGTGCTTTCTTCCCTTGCCATATAAATCTCAATATTGTTGAATTTAAATCATCAAAAAATTTCTTACCCAGTTTAACAGGGACCGTTTGAAATAGGAAAAGTAATTTCGGTAAAATGTTCATCTTCACAGTCGCTATTCTACCTAACAATGACAATTGGAGGTTTTTCCACTTTTCCAAATCTACTTTTATTTGTTTCATTAATCTTTCATAGTTATCTTCTTTTATGGTTGTATATTTTGATGTTAGTTATTGCAGCAACTTTTAAAAAGCCCTGGAAGCAGTCAAGTGGTTCTGCAGCCATAGAAATCTATGCTCCATTTAAAACTGATTAGCATGGATAGGTGGGAAATTGTACGTGCCTGCCAGCCAGAGGTTAAAAACCATGCAAATGTGCCATGATTCAAAGCTGGCGGGACATTTTGGGTTCATGAAAACCCTGCACCTCCTCAAAAGACAATTCTGGTGACCTTCACTCAAAAAAGACATTGAGAGTTATGTTTCCAGCTGTCCTGTATGCACGACTGCAAAGCGCAGGCAGGGAAAGACACCAGATTCACTCCAAACCGTAGCTGAGCTGTCAGCACCCTGGAGAGAGATTTCCATGGATTTTATTGTGGAACTCCCCGAAAGCTCAGGGAACACAGTAATTTGGGTCGTGATTGACTTATTCTTCAAGCAGGTCCATTTTATCCCTTGCCAAAAGATCCAAATGACCAAAGCATTGGCAAAGATATTCCTGCACCATATTTACCGCTTACATGGGGCAACACAATGCATTATCTCAGATAGAGAAGTTCAATTCATGTCTAAGTTCTGGAGAGCTTTTCTGGACCTCCTAGGAACTGACCAAGGACTTAGTTCCAGTCACCATCCACAGACAAATGGCGGGACAAAACGAACGAACTCAGTATTGGAGCAATACCTGCGCTGCTTCATTAACTATGAACAGGATGACTGGACGGATCTCTTGCCATTTGCTGAAGTAGCCTACAATAACGCTGTGCACACCAGCACAGGCTTCACGTCATTTCGAGTGGCAATTGGACAAGACTTTGAACTACCAAAGACCCCACAATCCCGTTTAAAAGAGTGGATCAGTTGAAAAATACATGGCCCATTGTGCGCAAGGCCCTTGTTGATGCTAGGGCAGCTTACAAAACCCAAGCTGACAAAAAGAGAGTAGAGCCTAAACTATTCCACACTGGGGACCGCGTATATTTGTCCACCCGTTCCTACAGTCCCTGCAACCCTCAAAAAAGTTAGGACCAAAATATATAGGGGCCTTCCCCGTAAAAAGAATTATTAATCTATTCACAGTGAAGCTAGAATTACCAAAATCATTGAGAAAAGTTCACCCTGTTTTCCATTGCAGCCTCCTAAAACCGGAGGTGGTTTCGCCCCTAAGGCCAGCACCCCCTCCAGTACCCGAATCTATTATAGTAGAGGAAGAACACCATTTTGAGATTTAAGGAAATCCTGAACTCACGCACTCACGGGGGTGCTGGCCTTAGGGGCCAGTCAATACCTAGTAGCATGGAAAATCTCCCTAGGGCTCAGAATGAGTGGGCACAAAAGAACCATGTGAAAACCCCTAGATTACTTAAATGGTTTCAGAACCACTACCCCGATAAACCAAAATGAATGCTTAATCAATATTTTTATTTCCTCTTTATTATTTTCTCTTCTCCAGGTGGATCTTCTCTTCTTTTAGGGGGGCAGTATGTCAGGTCCCTATCGGAACGCTGCCATTGCAAGGGGAGGGGGAGCACGAGCTATTGTGGATTGAGGATGTTTCTAAATTGTTTTTGCTTTCGTTCTGATGTATCTGCATGGAAAATAGGGAGGGGGGAAAGAGACCTCAGGGCCATCTGCTTTGACTCTTGCTGGCTAGCAAGGACGAGGCACCAGAGAATGGCTGGTTTCACCTTTTCAACTCAAAGTTCTCACAACATTTTCACACCAGTGGATTGGCTCCTGATGGACTAGGGCAGGGGTCGGCAACCTGAAACACCGAAAGAGCCACTTGGACCCGTTTCCCTTACAAAAGAAAAAACTAGGAGCCGCAAAATTCGTGCGCGCATGTGCGTGCACGCACGCAACAGGGAGCTTGATTGAAGAGTGGCGCCTAAGGCGAGACATGCACCAGCACTGCCCCCGTCCAGCTCTGGGATGGACGGCTCTGCCTCCTGGCTTCTCCTCCCCTCGGAAAAGACTGCTCTCCCCCCCGCCCCACGCTCTCCCTCTCTGGGACTTTCTTCTTTCCGCCTTTTGGCGCGAAGGTTCCGAGGGAGCGGAGGAGGAGGCCGACGGGGAGAAGGAGATGTTGCGGCAAATCTTCCGAGGCGGCAGCAGACGGCCGCTCGGGCTCGCCTATCTCAGCCTGCTGCGGGAGGCCGGAGTTGAGGCTTCTGGCTCACTCTGGGAGGGGTGCTCGGAAAAGAGAGGATGAGAGGTGGAAAGTGGGAGAAAGGACTTCTTCCAGCTCTCTGGGGTTCTTTCGCTGGGAGGACGAGGAACCAGCGGGGAAAGACAGCTCCAGAGGGAGGCAGCCCCGCAGCCAGAAGCCGGCGGTCCGAGCGGAGCGGCACGGAAGACCTACCGGTCAGCGTGGGAGACTCCAGCGTTGCCAGTGAGCAAGGCCTGCCGTTTGCGGCCCGGTTCCGCACCCCGACCAGCTGGACCGGCTTTCACTGCTCCAGCCCAGGGACACCACCGGCATAGAAGGCAGTTTGGCGGTGCTGCCGTGGGCTGGGCGTCCTTGCAGTAGACAATTCGGGCCCGTATATTTCCCGCGGCCGGAGACGCCGGTGGCGCACGGCCCGGACTGTCGGCGTTGCCGTGGGACCACCCCCTGCGGTGCCAGCTAATGCGGCGTGCTCCTGGCGATCCTCGAACCGCGCTGGCTTCCTCCCGCGGATCCCCCCCGGCGCGACCTATCAAAGGAAGCGAGAATGGCTGTAGCCGGGACATGCTTACCTGGCCAAGTACTTTTGCCCGACCCAGGCAGGCCACGGAGCAAACAGAAGCTTTTGCTGAAGCGGCGAGCGGGGGGCCTGTCTCGGGCACGGCGGGGCTGCTGGAGGCTGGGGTCCCCGAAGGCGCAGACCAGGCTATCTTCCATAGCGGCGGGACGGCGACCGCGGGAGCAACAGCCTGCTCATCTCTGGCGGCAGCGGCGGAGCCATCTGGTGGTGTTTACACGGCCCTTTGTCCGCGTGACTGAGATAGGCAGCGGCCCCAACTGTGCTCCCCCCTCCCCCCTCCCATGTCGAGCCCACGGGACTTGACAGGCGGACAGCATCCCACAAACCAAAGTAGTTGAACCAATCATTTCAAACTTCGCGAGTTTTTTTTTCGTGAGAAGTTTGAATTGATTGGTTCAACTTTTTTAAGTCCCACTTTTTTTTTTTGGCACTGCACATGGCTGGGAGCCGCAGGAGACGGCTGAAAGAGCCGCATGCGGCTCCGGAGCCACAGGTTGTCGACCTGTGGACTAGGGCATTGTGGTGGGGCTGGGGAAATGGGACTTTCAGCTTAACACTTTTGCGTGGGAACTTCATATTCCGCCTTACTTCCCTGCAATCACTTTCTGTCAGTAAAAGATCCTTTTTGAAACGATGCCTGTTTCAAGAGTCATGCTTTTCTGAGTGGATAGCTGGGGCAGGATCTTACAGTATGAAATAAATAAAAGAGTTTTCAAATTGGACTATAATTTTGGTCCTTGATTTAATATTAATACTCAGGAACACCGACAAATGAGACATGAGCCTTCATCATACAAATGCATACAATACAAGTAGTCCTTGACTTATAATCATAATCAAGCCCATAATTTCTATTGAAAATTGTAGTGACCATGCCCGATTTTATGACTTTTGGCAAAGATCTTTAAGTGAAGACGGTGATCATAAAGTGAACGCCATGGTCGCTAAGTAAACACATTGTTCATTATGGGACTCATTTTGCTGGAAACTGGAAGTAAATGGCAAAAACATCATAAACTGAAGTCACATGAATGCAGGGCTCTGGTAGTGCACAGGAATCATCACTTAATGACCATAATTGGAACTAGCAATTTCACTGCTAAATGATGTGGTTGTTAAGCAAGGCATCACATGACTACAAAGGACTTACGATCTAACTTCCACTGTAATAGGTGAATCACCTGTGGTTGCTAAGTGAGACATTACATGACTGTCACTTGTAATTTTGCTGCCACCTTCTCCATTGACTGTTTGTTAGAAACTGGCTGTGAAACACACAAACAGTGGTGATCATGTGACTGTGGGACACTGTGACAATGTAAGTGTTATAAGTCATAAAGTTAATTTTTCCGTGCCATTGCAACTCTGAATCATTATTAAACAGGGCACTTGTTAAATAGGACTACTTGTACTCAATACATGTATATCCCTCCTCATCTGCTATAGCAGTTTAAAGTGATTTAGATTTAGAGCACATTAAAACAACATTAAAATGGTGGCAGGGGAAGAAAAAAAACTTTTCTATCACAGATACTGAAAAGAAATGAATAAAGTGGTTAGTTTCAACTTATCTAAAAGAGAATATAGTAGATGACTCCCAAATTTTTCAGGGGAGAGGCAAGTGTTCCAGAGAATAGGAGAACTATAGAGAAGACCACTTGCAAGAAGTCCTCAAATAGCATTCAGCATCTCCCTTGTCAATCTCAGTAATAGCAAGGCAATCTGATAGGTATTCTGATCCCAAATTGTTTGGGATGATTGCATGTCATAATCAACCTCCCAAATCTCAGTAGTTAAATTGTTTCAGCAAAAGTGTAATATGTACTTAGTCAAGTATTCCTCTTGACAACCTAGCTATTGCATTTTGTTACTACCTGTAGCTTTCAGATGAAACATAGGCATAACTCCATACAGATAATATTACATTAATCTAAAAGTGGTATTATTAGAGTATTAGTACAGCTAAGCTATTCTTATTCAGGGAATGGTGTAGTTGATATGCCAAACAAAGCTGATAATAACCACTCTTATCCTGACTGGGTGGTAGCAAAATTTTCAGAATCCAGAGTTTTTCAGAAATCAACAAACCACTGACCACTTGAGGACCGGCAGCATCATTCATCATACAAAGCCAACCCCTTCTTGGCCAGCTTGAATAAACCAGAACAGTAGGAGTCAAGAATGCATGTGATAGGCCAGATAGCTAAAACTGTCTTAACCACCTGCTCAAACCATGAAAAATGAAAGTTACCTAGATAATGTGTTATATCAAAGCAATATCTAATGAACACAAATAAGAGTAATTTTGTTCTCGTCAAGTGTCTCATCTATCAAAAGCCTTTTAAGACTGTAACACTAGGATTTCTGAAGAAAATGACAATAATCCTTCCCTACCTCGAAGTGCTCTGTTGGACAACTATTTGAAGATGAAATAAAAGATGCAAAATACCTCTTCTTTGCAGCTTTCATTTTCATGCAATAGGCACAATTATATGCACTAAGGCAGGGCTTTTCAACCTTTTCACCGATTGTACCACTTTTAGGATATGGCAGTATTCGAGTACCACCTAGCAAGGTGTCAAAAACTTGATGACCAAAAAAAAAAACCCTGTTCAAAGTTGCAATTGCACTGAAATGACTTATGACCATTTTCACACTTATGATCATTGCAGCATGCCCAGGGTCTTGTGATTTATATTTGGATGCTTGGCAACTGATTCATATTTATGATGGTCACAGTGTCCCATGGTCATGTGATCCCCTTTTGCAACCTTTTGACAAGTGAAGTCAATGGCAGGGCTGCTGGTGGCCAAGTGCTAAGGCAGGACTTCCCTCCCTCCCTCCTTCTCATGCCCACCTCCTTCTGAAGGAAGAATTTGAAACCCCCCCCCCCATATTTTTTCTCTTTCATATATTCATCAAACAAGGAAAAGCCTCCAGAAACAGAAAAGACAAACTGCTGAGTGAACTAGCTTAAAAAGGCACATTTCCCTTTAAGAATTAGCTACTGGCTAGAAAGGAAAGTAAGGAAGAAAAAAAAATGTAGTAAGTATTGGCTGCCGGCTAAGGCAGCCTCCCCAAATGGCTCCATTCATAAGTAAAAGAATCTACAGGCAAAATCCATTCAGAAGAAAAATACTTCAAAATCCCTTGCATCAAAACTTACAGCTAACAATAGCAGAGCAATAGAAGCTAACACCAGCCATTAGCCATCAGCCAAATAGAAATTGCCAAACACTCCTTAAGAACACAAAGCCCACATTGCACAAATCCCAGAACTTCAAAGTCACAAAAGTACATAAGAATCCTTCCACTCTCCATCTCCTCCCTCTTTCTCATGGGGGAGGGTGAGCCAGAAGTGAGCCTGGGCCCTTTGTCTCTCCCCAGCCACTGCAGCTCCAGAGGACTCTCTCACTGTAAGTCCTTGCCTGCGCTGGCTCTTTCCCTCCCCCACTACACTTGGCTAGGCAGGGCTGCGTACCACCTGCCACTTGTTAATGTACCACAAGTGGTACGCGTACCACAGGTTGAAAAGCCCTGCACTAAGATACTGTATGTGTGATCAACTTCTAGATGAATCTTAACATTTGAAGCTGTCTACCCATTTTGTTGCAACAATATCAATATGAGAAAGTAAATATTGTACACAGCCCTTGACGTACAACTACAATTGTACTGGGACTTCAGTTGCTAAGCGACATAGTCATTGAGTGAGTCACGTCCGATTTTATGAACTTTTTTGCCATGGTTGTTAAGTATATCACTGCAGTCACTTAGCAAATCCGACTTCCCCCATTGAATTTGCTTATTGCAAGCCCCCTGGAGAGCCTGCAAATAGCAATTGCATCTCAGTGTTCCTTCTTTATTGGTGCAGTTTCTCTAGTAAGGGAATAAAAATAAATTGGGCCATATGCAATACAATGCATTGAGCCTTACTTATCCAACAAGATGCAATTCAGTGGTGAGAAAAGTAAGGTCCTGCACTTAGGCAGGACAAACCAACTGCACAGATATAGAACAGGAGGCACCTGGCTCAATAGTAATAACTGTGAGAGAGATCTAGGTGTCCTGGGAGATAACTGTTTAAGTGTACTGCAGCTGCCAAAAAAAATCAATGAAGTTCCAGGCTGCATCAACAGAGGGAAGGCATCAAGATGACAGAAAGTGACAGTAGCGCTTTATATTGTACTAGAGAGGCCACATTGGAATACTTCATCCAGTTCTGGTCATCATGATACAGAAAAGATGCTGAGGCCCTAGTGAGAGTGCAGAGAAGACAAAAATGATAAGGGGTTTGGAGGCTAAATCATATGATGAACAGCTGAGGGAACTAGGTTATGTTTAGCCTAATGAAGAGAAGGCTCAGGGAGGACATCATAGCAGTATCCAATACTTGAAGGGCTGTCACGGGGAAGAAGGCATCGATTTATTCTCCATAGCACTTGAGGGCAGGAGAAGCAGCAATGGGTGGAAACACTTCAAAGGGAGATTCAACCTGGAAATAAGGAGGAATTTCCTGACAATGAGAATGATCAATCAATGGAACAGCTTTCATCCCGGAGCTATGGGTGCTCCATTGTGGAAGGTTTTCAATAAATGACTGGACAATCATTTGTCCAGGAGTATATAAGGACTCCTGTCTTGGGTAAGGGGTTGACCAGAAGATCTCCAAGGTTCCTTCCAGCCCTATGATTCTATGAAACTTTTCAGAAAAGGGCTTCCATTATTACCAACATTGTACTAAAGGCTAGGTTTTGTGTCAAGAAATCTCCTGGCAGGATGAAACAGATCTACGATAGTAAGCAGAAATATTTTTAACAGGGAGTCTAAGTACATCCTGGTACTTCCTCAGATTGTTAGCTGTTTGAAAAAAATTCTACCTCAATAAACTTTTTGGTAGCCAACCTTTAAAAACTTAGTGGGGGAAAAAGGAAAAAAAAACCTGTATGTATGTATGTATGTATGTATGTATGTATGTATGTATATATGTGTGTGTGTGTGTATGTGTGTGTATATATATGGGTGTTTGTATGTAGGTCTTTGGTAATTCGGGTTTTCTCCCGTGTAAAATTGAAAGTGTCTTGGCAACGTTTCGACGAAGTCCCATTCGTCATCTTCAGGCTGGTGTCTTCGGCTTCGTGCTTCTAGGAGCAATGTGTGATCGCAGCTGTTTCTTCCTTTTAACTGCCAGTGGAGGTATGAACTGATTGGATGGGAGCTTGGCTGTGTTCTGATTGGGTGGAGGTGTGTTCTGATTGGTTAGGGGCTTGGCTGTGCTCTGATTGGATGGGGGGTTGGCTGTGCTCTGATTGGATGGGGGTGTGCTCTGCTTGGGTGGGGGCCCTGTTGTGCTAGGATTAGTCTGAGTTGCAGGGGAATTTGAGATGGAGAGCTGCATTGCTGTAGTTTGGCTTCGCGTTCGTGGTCGTGCCACATCTTCAAGGTGGGTGTCAGTTTGCTTCACGTATGGAATGGAGGGGTTTAAAATGGCCAATGATGCAGCTGTGGTCTGGTTTCTGGTCCGCGGTCGTGCCTCATCATCGGTGCGGGTTTGAGTCTGCTTTTTGCGTGGATGTGTGGTGGTGACATCATGTGTGGTCTTCGTGAGTGTGGGTCCAGTGTCGCTCCTTGTGCTAGGGATTCGTCTGTCAATAAGGCTGGGTTTCCAAATGGCTGGTAGGCGGGAGGTATCATCTCGTTTATTCATGCTGTGTGGGCGTTTTTCTATCTCGATGGCTTCTCTGATTATTCTGTTGTTAAAGTGTTCAGTTTTGGCAATAGTTCTGGTATTTTTAAAGTCAATTTTATGTCCTGTGGCTTTGAGGTGTTGGACCAGGGAGGAAGTTGGTTCCTCTTTTCTGACTTGAGTTCTTGTGTTCTTCAATGCGTGCGCTTATTCTTCTGTTGGTTTGTCCGATGTATGTGGTGGGGCAGGCGGTGCGGTTGGTTTGTATGCCAAGAGTATATATTCCAAGCAGGATCACCCAAGATGTAAAGGTCATCCCATCTACCAAACTAAAGGTCCAAGCAGGATCACCCAAGATGTAAAGGTCATCCCATCTACCAAACTAAAGGTCATCCCATCTACCAAACTAAAGCAGCCAGGCACCTATATTGGGCAGCAGTGATATAGAGATGTTGGAGGCAGATGATCACGTTTAATGGCAATGGCAAAGCTATCAATTCATCATAGCACATAAAAGAAGATAATGGTAAACCACTCCTTAATGTTTACCAAGAAAATCACATGGATAGAAAAATAAAATGATTTGATAGTAAAGTGTTAGATGAAGGGCCCCTCAAGTAGAATGGCACCAAACATGCTACTGAAGAAGAGCGAAGGATCTTTCAGAGTGGTAATAATGTTTATTCTATAGCTAGATTAAAGTTATTGGGATATCTAGTTGCTGATAGTATCCTAGAGGAAAAAAATCTGAAGCTGCAAAGATAGAATTACAGTAGGAATATGTAACATAAAAAGCATGAAACAAAAAAGATCAATGCAGTGAAAAATGGAGTGAAACAGTTATAAATTGATATATTATGTATCAGCAAATTAAAACAGACTGAAATTGGGCACTTTCAGTCCGAAGATCAGATCATTTATTACTCAGGATATGAAAAACAAAGCAGAAAAGGCACTGCTTTTATAGTTAGGAAGGATATAGCAAGAACAGTAATTGGCTACAATGCAATCAATGACAAAATAATATTGATTAGACTTTGTGGACAACCCTTCAATATGACAATCATTTAAATTTATTCTCCAACCACTAATGTACTGTAGAAGAAGAGATTGATGAGTTTCATGATCGAATTCAGTTTGCAACTGATAAAACATGCAAACAAAATGTGTAGCTTGTAATTGGAGACTGGAATGCCAAAGTTGGAAATATTAAACAGGAAAATGGACTGTACAACTTAGGAAACTGAAAATGAAACAGAAGATTGGCGTATCAATTTCTGCACTCCAGTGATGTTTTCATAGGCAACCCTGTCTTCAACCAAAATTATAAATCAATATATGGACATCATAGATGGAATATACAGAAATCAAACTGATTATATTATTGCTAGAAGAAGGTAGAGTTGCTCAATAATAAATAAATGCCAAGTCTGGCTGGGTCCAGGAGGTAGTACCCTTTCAGAAATATGCCCAGCTGAATTTCCAATGTGGAATCAGCTGAGATTGTGGGGCAAGGGTGGGGGTATGGCGACTATTATTAGGGAACCTCTTATAGTTTTCAGGGCACTGAAAGGCCTAAAAGGCTTGTTTGGAAGAAGATGTGTATGGTTTTAAATTTGGAGGAAGAAACATCAATAACCTGAACTATGTTGATGACACTATTCTGATAACTAAAAATGCAAATGTCTTCAAAATGCATAACCTCTAGAAATGGAAGTCAAGAAGCACAGTAAAAATAGTAGAAATACAGTTAAATATAGACAAAACTAATGATCACAAGTAGAGCAATCAGCCTTAGAACTGACACTAAAAATACTAAAGGAAGGATATATCCTGTCTTTTAGAATCAACCATCAACAAGAAAGAAACCAGCAGTCAAGAAATATGTCACACACGCTAGCCCTTAGAAGAACAGCAGGGAAGATCTTTGAAATGATATTCAGATAATGTGATGTCTGTATTTATAAAGATCCGTATCATGCAGGCAATGGACACCCTGTGACATTCTATGGAAGTGAAAGCTGGTCTTCAAAGTAGAATAGCAAGCGTACTGACACTTTTAAACTTGGAAAAGACTTCTGGGAATCTCAAGAATAGTCAAGAAAGCAATTGAACGGATTATAAAACAAATGAATCCAGATTTTTTACTGGAGACACAAACTATCATATTTTGGACATATTACTGTAACCTAAACTAACTCTCTAGAGACATCTATAATGCCAGGAAAGGTGGAAAGAGGATGACTAGCAACAAGGTAGATGAATTCAATTATGCTGTTGGAAGATCTGAAAGACCAGATTGAGGGCAGATTGTTCTGGAGAAAATGTAGCTATGTGATTATCAATGCTGACATGATGACAGATAATCAATCAATACTGCGCAACCTGAAGCTTAAAAACTTAATTTTGGAGGGACATAGCTACATAGCACGGGCAGAAACGGCTCAGGGACAGAAGGAAGCCCTTGCCTGGCCTGGGCACATCCACTTGACGGGCAGGTGGTGTGCGAATCCGCTGCTAGTGAGCAGCCGAGGCGGCTCCAGACCCCCGGTTGCCCCTTCTGCTTCCCTGCATAGTTGACCAGTCAAGAGCAGAAGCAGAAGCCACCCCCACCAGATCCATCGGCACAGGCGGAAAAGGCTCAGGGACAGAAGGAAGCCCTTGCCCGGCCTGGGCGCATCCGACAGATCTGATGGGGGTGGCTTCTGCTGCTGCTCTGACCGGTCAACCATGCAGGGAAGCAGGAGGAGCAGCCGGGGGTCTGCTCGCTAGCAGCCCAAGGCAGCGGATTCGCGCACCACCTGCCCCGGGCAAGGGCTTTCTTCCGGCTGTCCCGGAGCCGTTTCCGCCCGCGCCGATGGAGCTGTGGCCAGTCCGCCATTATGCAGGACAGCCAGCATGCTCTGGCTGCTGATGGACACCATTGGCCCCCATGCGCTCGCTGGCCTCTGTGTGGGGGCCAATAGTGTCAGGCAGCAGATGCGGAAGCAAAGCTCTGCCGACCATCCTCGCACTGGTGGGGACGGTGGCGGCGGGGGAAGGCAGGATCTGGCATGCGGCCACCCTTTGCCACTGCTGCCCCACATCGTCCTGCATGCGCCTCTGGGCCGTGCGTGCGGGACGATGTGGGGTGGCAGCAGGGAGGGGAGGGCGTGTGCCATAGCTCACCTTCCCCCGCCGCTGCCCCCACCAGCGCGAGGATGGTCGGCACAGTTTCGCCTCCAGATCTGCGGCCGGCCGGGCTTGGCGATCACCGCTGCCGCCTCCTGCTTCCCTGTATGGTTGGCCGGTCAAGGGGCTCGGAGCAGCAGGAGCAGTCGCCGCCACCCCCATCAGAGCCACCGTGTAGACAGGGCCCACACCAGGTGAGGGCTCCTTTCTGGCCGTCCCAGGGCCGTTTCCACCCACGTCGATGGGGCTGCACTGCGGAAGGGAGATGGCGGCTCTGATTCCCCTACTGGTCGCCCCCCAGACCCCTGCCTGGTGCCCTTTCTATGCAATCCTACGTGACCGCAGTGTGGATGAGAGGCTCGGCCGGCGGGGGGGCCGGCTTTCCTCCGTGGAGGCGTCCCAGCCCTCCCACACACCCCAGCCAGACCCCCCTCACCTTCCCCCAGCCGGGACCTGATGACCCCCACCCTCCTGCCCCCACCCCAGCCGATCCCCCAAGCAGCCCAGCCCAAGACGGAGGGAAGGCGAGGCACAGAACCGATTGTAAAAATTATTTGAAACCCACCACTGGTCGCTTCCAAAGGCTGCTCACTCACTCTCCCGCCAAGACTGCTCCTTTTATAGGTTCCCTCACCCCGCCCAGCTCTCGCAGCTCTTCCCGGACTCCGCATGCGTAGAGAGGGGGAGGGGAGGAGCCCGGCAATGGTGCGCGTGCCCATAGGGATGGCTCTGCGTGCCGCCTGTGGCACGCGTGCCATAGGTTCGCCACCACTGACCTATGGTCTCCTAGTTTCTAGTCTGATATTTTAACCACTACATCAAACTGGCTCTCCAGTATAATTGATACATTTACGTATATTCTGAGAATTTGATCCAATTTCCTTTGTTGTTTTGCTATCCAAACTACTATTCCTGTTTCTAGTTGGATAATTAAAATGCAGTACAGCAGTACAGTACTCATTTAACCAGATGTTAAAGGAGTACAATGCTAGCAGTAAAAACCTAAACACCAGCGAAAAGTAATAGTAGGTGGTAAAGCAGTAATTTCCAAAAGTAGCTGCTACAACAACATAAAAGGAGAAAATAAGTGGGTACAACCATATCAAGTGATGGAACATCAATATGGCAATATGGAAAATCACTGAAGATATAACTTACAGACAGATGGTACTACATACTGTGACTTTAAGTGAGCTATTCACCCTGCACAATGACAATTATTACAATTATCTATCTACTTTCTCCTCCAAGAATCTGTCTCCAATTCATTATGTGATATACTGTACATATTAAACACCAATGACAAATAAGCAGAATTACTATTACTGACATTTAACATATGATGTTACCAACATGTACCTAAATATTTAAATTAGTTTTAAGTTTATATTTTTAACATGATAACCAGTCCTGAATAGGCATTTAGCTCAGCCTTTAACCTAGTGCAATTTCTACATACAAGAAAAATCTTATCATTTGAATCAGAATCAGAATAGAATTGGAAGGGACCTTGGAGCTCTTCTAGTCAGCCCCCTGCTCAAGCAAGAGATCCTATACTATTTCAGACAAATGACTTTCCAGTCTTTTCTTAAAAACCTCCAGTGATGAAGCACCCACAACGTCCGAAGGTACATTGGAAAATAAGTTGACCTCCTCCTCTTTGTGGCAACCTCTCAAATACTGGAATACTGCTATCACGTCCCCCCTAGTCCTTCTTTTCTAACCAAACCCAAATCGTGCAACTGTTCTTCACATGTTTTAATCTCCAGATCTTTAATCTATCTTAGTAACAGTTCTTTGCATTTTTTCCAAAGTCTCAATATCTTTTTTGTAATGTGGTGACCAAAACTGGATGCAGTATTACAGGTGTGGCCTTACTAAGGCTTTATAAAGCGGTACTAATACTTCACATGATTTTGATTCTATGCCTCTGTTTAAACAACCCAGGGTTGTATTAGCTTTTTTGGCTGCTGCCACGCACTGCTGACTCATGTTTAAGTGATTGTCCACTAGGACTCCAGGGTCCCTCTCACAGTTACTGTTTTTGAGCCAGGTTTCACCTAATCTGTACTCATAACTTTGGTTTTTCCTGCCTAGGTGTAAAACCTTGCTTTTCTCCACATTAAATTTCATTTTGTTGGATAATCTGTCAAGATCTTTTTGGATCCTGAGCTTGTCTTCTGAGGTGTTGGCTATTCCTGCCAGCTTAGTGTCATCTGCAAATTTGATGAGTTCCCTTTCTATTCCCTCATCTAAGTCATTTTTGAAGATACTGAAGAGTACTGTTCCTAAGACAGAACCTTGTGGTACCCCACTGCTTACTTCTCTCCATGTGGATGTAGTACCATTAAGGACTACTCATTGACTATGGTTTGTCAGCCAGTTACAAATCCATGTGGTGGGGATGCTGTCTATCCCACATTTTTCTAGCTTATCAAATAGTAGGTTGTGGTCTACTTTGTCGAATGCCTTGCTGAAGTCTAAATATACTATGTCCACAACATTTCACTGGTCTATTAATTTAGTCAGTTTATCAAAGAATGAAATAAGATTGGTTTGGCATGATCTGTTTTTAACAAACCCGGGCTGGCTTCTAGTTATAACTTTATTTGTTTTTAGATGTTCATAGATCTGTTTTTTTTATTATCTTTTCCAGTATCTTCCCAGGTATTGATGTTAGGCTGATAGGTTTGTAGTTTCCTGGGTCTGTTTTTTTTTTCCTTTTTTGAAGATGGGAACCACATTAGCTCTTTTCCAATCCTCTGGTAGTTCCCCAGTGTTCCATGATTTTGTAAAGATATGATACAATGGTTCTAAGATAATATCTGCCAGCTCCTTCAGTATAATCCATCAGGTCCCGGTGATTCATATTCATCAAGGACAGACAGGTGTTCTCTTACCATTTCCTTGCTTATTTTAATTTTTATTTCAAGTCTGTCTTTTACAGTAATGTTTTTGGTCGGTCGGGCTATAGTTTCTTTTTGTGTGAAGATTGATGCAAAGAATGAGTTAAGCAGCTCTGCTCTCTCTGTACTGCCTGTTACTTCCTTGCCATCTTCTCTCTTTAGTGGACCGACTGTTTCTTGACCTTTTTGTTGTTATTTATATGTTGAAAGAAACTTTTTTTTATTATCTTTGACTTTTGTTGCAAGTCTTTGTTCATTCTGAGCCTTTGCTTTCCTGACTTCATCTTTGCAGATTCGGGCTATCTGCTGATACTCTGCCTTAGTTATGTGTCCCTCTTTCAATTTGTTGTACTTATCCTTTTTGTCTTTCAGTTTATCAGATACATCTTTGTGCAATCATGCTGGTTTCTACTTGGACTTCTTGTTTTTCTTTTTCAGTGGTATTGTGTTGGACTGGGCTTTTATGATCATATTTTTCAGTGTTTCCCACGCTTCCTGGGTTGTTTTCCCCTTTAGGATTTTTATCCTTAGGCTCCGAGTTTGTTAAAATCAGCTCTTTTGACGTTTAAGACACTGGTTGGATTATATTCTATTGCTTGTGTTTGCATTATATTGAATTCCAGTATGATGTGGTTACTCTCGCCCAAGGTTCCAGTTCCTCTATCACTTCTTCTCTATTAGTAAGAATTACGTCCAGTATAGTTTTTCCTCTAATTCCCTCCTCTACCTTTTGGATGACAAAGTTGTCAGCTAAGTTGGTTAGGAATCTGTTCGATCTCCGATTTGCTGCAGAGTTTGTCTCCCAATTTATATCAGGATAGTTAAAAGTCTCCCATTACTACTGTGGTATGTTTTTTACATACATTTGTTAATTGATTAGCAAAGAGTTCATCTATTTCTTCTGCTTGGTTGGGTGGCCTGTAGTATACGCCTATAGCAATGTCATCCCCCCCCCCCTTTTATATGAACCATATGGATTCTAGGTGGTTTTTATTCTTCATTCTGTGTATTTGTGTAGAGATGTAGTGATCTTTTACATATAATGCAGCTCCATCTCCTCTTTTGTTAGGTCTGTTTCTTTTGGACAGTTTGTATCCTTCCATCTACATCACATAAAGTTAACTTACATTCTTCATCAGTATCCACAACCTTGGTGTTATCGTTGTTTCTCAAATATCATTTTGTTTCTTAAACCTCTGAAAATTCTGCATATCATAGTCTCTCCCATATTAACTACGGACACTGCACTGTTCATTTCATTCTAAAAATGTTTGATAGTTTTTCATATAGTGTACAAAATAAATAATGTTTCAAAGACATTTTATAATCTGTGAAAAACAGACAAATGCTGTACAAAGCACTCTATATTTTCTAATCCAGGGGTCCTCAATCCCCATCGGTGGACCAGCACCAGTCCACAGCATGCCAGAAACTGGGACACACAACAAACGAAGCTCCACCCATGGGATACAGGCAGTACATGAAACCACACTGTCTCCAGTTCACAGAAAAATCTTTCTCCATGGAACCCAAAAGGTTGGGGGCCGCTATTCTAGTCATTTCAGAATCTGATTAACCATTGTATCATATCACCACTGGACTCATTTAATCCACTTGTTTCATATTAAAAAACTTTAAATCTTCCCACAATTTTATCAGGATTACAAATATCTTGCTAGCTCCATCTTCTATCAAATCTTAGGCAGGTTTCCAAATTACAAGTATTTCATCAATATACTTTTAGGCAAGTGTAGGCTTTTAGGCACAATTATTAGGTAAGTTATATTTTGGAGGATTAATTTTCTTATTGAACTACAGCACTCTCGGTCAATCCAAAATGCTAATAAACCTCAAACCTGAATATTTCAGAAAGTAAAAGTGAGGCTTTAGCTTTCTTAGGAGAATATCTATGTGTGCACAATTATTGGGCAACTATTAGTATGCAGAATTATTATGTAACTAAATGAAAAATGTTAATGTATTGCATATGTTAAAGTGAGAATAATAAACAAGTCAAAATGTACAAATAAATACTTCTGACATTTCAAAAAAAAAAAATCAGTGACCAATATAATATAGCCACCCTTCTTTTCAGTAATAGTCATAAGCCTTCCATTCATGGTGTCTGTCAGTTTCTTGATATGTTGACGATCAACGTTTTGTGCAGCAGCAACCACAGCCTCCCAGACACTGTTCAGAGAAGTGTACTGCTTTCCTTCACCGTAAATCTCCCATTTAAGAAGGGCCCACAAGTTCTCAACAGATATAAGTCAGGTGAGGAAGGGGGCCATGTCATTATTCTTTTATCTTTAAGGCCTTTACTAGCTAGGCATGCAGTGGAGTACTTAGATGCATGCGTAAAAAACATGCTCTTCTTGAAAGATGCAGACTTTTTCCTGTACCACTGCTTGAAGAAAGTGTCTTCTAAAAATTGGCAGTAGTTTTGGGAGTTGATTTTGAGTCCATCTTCAACCCGAAAAGATCCAACTAGCTCATCTTTAATAATACCAGCCTATACCAGTACCCCATCTCCATTTTGCTGGCATCTGAGTCGAAGTGGAGCTCTGTGCTCGTTACTGATTCAGCCATGGGCCCATCCATCTAGTCCGTCAAGAGTCACTCTCAGTCCATACAAATTTTGACAAATCTGTCTTCCGATATTTTTTGGACCAGTCTTTGCCATTTCAACTTATTGTTCAGTGGTGGTCAGGTTTCAGTCTTCCTTACCTTGGCCATGTCTCTGAGCACTGAACACCTTGTACTTCTGGGCACTCCAGGTAGGTTGCAGTTCTGGAAAATGACAGCACTGGAGGATAATAGATTCCTGGTAGCTTCATGTTTGATTCTTCTTAAAACTTTGGCAGTTAACATATGTCTTTTTTTCTCAATATGTTTCTTGCGACCCTGTTGACTACTTGCAACAAAACGTTTGATGGTTCTGTGATCACGCCCCAATATCTTAGCAATTTCAAGAGTGCTGCATCACTCTGAAAGACTTTTTACAATTTTTGATTTTTCAGAGTCAGTTAAATCTCTTTTTTGGCCCATTTTACCTGAGGAAAAGAAGCTGCCTAATAATTATGCACACCTTGATATAGTGTGGCCTTAGGCCACACCCTCCCTCATTACACAACACACATCACCTGATATGCTTATAGCCACTAAGCATTCAAGTTTATACAGGAGGTGGAAAATATGCATGAAAATGATGCATGAAAATGATGATATGGTCAAAATAGTTACTTGCCTAATAATTGTGCAGTATATTTCACTTATGAAAACTCTTGAGGCATAAACAGAATTGTGTAGCATGGAACTAAAAAAATTTTTTTAAGACAAAGAATTTTCTTCATTTTATCTTTCATTAATACTGGATGATGCATAATTCTCTAGGAATTTCCAGTCATCTTTCAGAATGTAACATACATGAGAAAAACACTGTTATTTAAAAATAGGACCTGTACATAGATAAAACAAATCCACAAACAATATATGCACCCTAGAAGCTTATTATTGATGTCAGAATCTAATTATATTTTATTTCTAGCTACCTACTCTGAGAAAACCCAATTCTTACTCTCTTCTGGATTCTGTCATACTACAAAGGGAGGGGGAGTAAACACGGGTGTTTATGACTGGCATTTCCCCTATCAACGACAAAGTAACAACCTCTGTGGATTCCCTTCGAGAGTACTAACCATAATAATGCGGCCATCAGCCTTTGATCTCACTCCCTATGAAGCCTCCTTTTACAGGCAGCAAGGAAAAAGGGGGGGAAGATTGAAACGTTTGGGATCCGATGGATTTAACACCCAACCATCTGCCAATTTGAATTGACCGGAAGGAATGTGGAGTGGGGCTGCCTGGGAACACTTTAAAACATTGAATGGTAAGAGGGGGTCCCTCAGATCCTGTCTAGCATGCCTTCAGTCAGTTTTTCTTAATAAAGATTCCTGTTGGAAGAAACGTTCCAAGAGTTCTGTCTTCTTAAGATGTAAATTGAGGTGGGTCCTTACAATTGCCTTCCAAAGAATATACTTCTATTGATTCAGCTGCTTTGAAATGATATTAATAAACCCTGTGCCCATTAAAGACAACAGAATTCTGAACATCTGCAGAAGTATACAACAGCAGATCTCAATATCATGCTAAATCAAATATAGTGGGGACTTAGGAGGAGGTGGCTGCACATAGAAATGCAGCTAGTTTTGCTATTTCGGAAAACAGTTGCAAAATAATGTTATATAGCAGAGGTCCCCAACCTTTTGGGCACCAGGGACTGGACCGGAGGGTGCGTGGTTTTGTGTGCTGCCTGCATCCCATGGGTGGGGCTTTGCTTGTTTGTGCAGACCAGTTGCTGGCATGCCATGGCCCGGTACTGGTCCACGGACTGGGGGTTGGGGACCCATTATATAGAACAGACTGGGGGAATAGGAATTCCACACTATTTCACTGCTGGAAATTTTTAAAATGTTGGTGTTTTTGTTATTTTGTTCCAAAAATAAAAATAAAATGGAGATGAAAAAGAATTCAGACTGATAGTGCAACCATGTTTCCATTGGGCAACAATGTGCCATGAATCAGCAATATAAATAATTCAGTTCTACAACACACCACTTAAAAGTACTGGGAAATAGAAGAGTAGAAGAGTACTTTTAACTAGAACATCCACCATAACCACATCAAATGCTTAAAATAATTCATTCAATATAAATATAAACTGAAATCCTATTCTCTGAAATAACCTTACTTTGGGATAGACTATTAGATAAAAAACATACATTGATTCTTACCAAAGATATGAATAATTTTATAGAATTTGCTATTGGTACAATAGTGTAAATTCATTTGAGAATCCTTTTTGCAGGAATATATGCATAATAAAATAAATTGCAATCAAGTTAGCATGCAAATATATTACAGTGATACCTTAGTACTCAACTGCTTTTTGAAACTCACAAAATTTGGTACTCAACGCATTTTGATGCAAAAATTTTGTCCCAGTACTCAATAGTTACTTTGAGATGCAGAACTAAAATCTGATGCAAAACTGAGTAAGCAAAATAATAGTTTTACAGTGTAGTATATTTAAAATATGGTTCACTATTAAATAAACACAGTACTTGCTTTATTATAACATTTTCCAGTAAGACATGCATTTTTGGAGGGGTGTATGTGCGCCTTTTAAGTCATTGTTGACTCCTGGCGACTGCCTGGACTAATTCCTGTAGTTTTCTTGGCAAGGATTTTCAGAAGTACTTTGCCCTTGCTTCCCCCTTAGGGCTAACAGTGACTAACTTGCCCAAAGTCACCAAGCTGGCTTTGTGCTTAAGGTTGGACTAGAACTCACGGTCCTCTAGTTTCTAACCTGATGGCTTAGCCACTACACCAAGCTGGCTCTATTTAGGAGTATAATTCAGTTGTTTTTAAATACTGAAAATAACTGTAATTTAAAGATTTGGGAACATGTTCTATCAAATACATTATCAGTTGATCAGATTATATTCAGATTATATTCAACCTTATAAATTTATAAACTTTTATATTTATAAACCTTAGTATAATGGCCTAAAACTTACAACTATTAACTCATTTTTTTTCTGTTACTAATGTAAAATACATTAGGAAATAAAGCACTCCTTAGGAATGAAACTGGTGTAGCAGGGACCAGAATTTCCCAGATTAGTGAGATCTATAATGTCAGCAAATCCCAGATGACTTCTAGACTTGAAAGAGATTGGCCCAAAATCTACTTATTGAAGATATCATTGCTAAATAGTGAAGACAGATGTTTTGTGGTTGGTTTTGTCTGCAATGTTTCTATACTAGGTAAGGCATTTCCAAGAGACCACTGCTGAGTACAGGTGGATCAGTTCCAGAATCCAGAACAGTTGAGAGTCTACACTGCAAATACACATTTTTGTTGGGATCAAGTATTACACATCTGACCTATAATATGATTGGTAAAATGTACTAAATTCTTACCTCTAATAAAATATCATTGTATCTTCAGTGTAGCTCATGAATAGAATAGAATAGAATAGAATAGAATAGAATAGAATAGAATAGAATAGAATAGAATAGAATAGAATAGAATAAAATCTGGAATAGAATCTGAAATAGAATCTGAAATAGAATCTGGAATGGACCTTGGAGGTCTTCTAGTCTAGCCCCCTGCTCAAGCAGGAGAACCTATACCACTTCAGATAAGTGACTGTCTAGTCTCTTCTTAAACCCCCCTCTCTCTTTCTCTCTCTTTTTTTAATACATATTTTATTAATGTTCTAATTTTACAATCTTTTTTTAAATAATATTTTATTAAGTTTTCTAATTTTACATTTAGGTATTTAAAAAGCAACATGGTGGCTGGGTTAATCAATAGTTCAATAACATACGCTTCCGGTTCCGGATCGCGACGCCTTCGGACGCGTGGGGAGAGCCCTCTCTCCGCCGTTCGGTTTCCCTTAGTCGGAAGACCCTGGAAAGGGTCGAAAGTCGCCCTGGAGGGGCAACCACTGTTGGGGAGGACCCTCACTAGATTGCGGAAGGGCGGCAGCCCTTTTGTTTGATCCGAGGCAGCTCCTCAGGACCGACAAAGAAAAGATCGGCCATCAACATGGCCGATCATCAAGTCGCACCAGCCGAAAGCCAAAATATCAACTAAGCACAACGAAGCACCGTGGAGGATTTGGGTGAGACCCTTCTTTACCTTTCTCTTCCCCTAACCACCTTCCTGTGAAAGCTCCTTGAAACTTTTTCCCCCGCTCTTAATACAGCGGCGTTTGCATACTTGGGAATTTAAATTTTGGAAACAAATGAAAAGAACAACTAACCTCAACAACTAAATAACTGGATTTTTGCGTTGCAGATACCTTGGGGTCCGAAAACTTCCTATTATAGAGACTTAACATCTTCTTTAATTATTAACTTTGGAAAATATTTGTTTTTTCTGTTTTTTAACTGAATAAAAGGCTATTTGGCATCCGGGAAAAGATTTTGTGGTCTGCTGGGGACATCTTGTGGCGAAACCTGGCATAGCAACTGAAATTGTTTTTTCAATTGTGCCTGTTGACTCCCTTGATTTGCCCTTCATATTATCAAAAAAGATAAGAAGTGGAAACAGCTTTCCAAATCCAAGCCTATTTTACACACTTTCAAATATCTTTTCTAAAAAAAAAAGTCTCAAAGGTACTTTTCGTCCCCAAATTTCAAAGCTATATATATATCTGTATTAATTCCAAATTGATCTTGTAGTTTTCTCTATTTTCCCCCAAAGCAATTAATTTGCCACTTTTCTTTTCCTGAGGGAGTGGGGAAAAACTTCCCTTCCCTCTCTCATCAGAGGATTCTTTGTTTTGGGCATTCTTTTTTCCAGGAAAGTAGTATTAAGATCATAAAAAGAGGATGAAGTCTCACCCAGTTCATCCACATTGTTCAAAAATTGCTAGTTAGTGCTTATCTTCGGTTGTCAGCAGCTTCTGACTGGCCACACAAATGTAGCCAGTCTTTCCCCGCCGGTTTGGAGGGCTTCCTCAGATCCAGCGGAAGGGCCACCACTCCTCTGTGATTGATGAGGGTCCCTTCCTTCTTTGTCGCCTCTCCGGGGTGAATTTCGACCCTTTTTAGGGTCCCCAGCGGGGCGAAATCGAGCATGGAAGACAGAGCCCCGTCTTCATGCGCCCATCATGCCGCGACGCCTAACCAGACCCAGGTTGCTTTTCTCTTTGATTAGTTTCCAACTGTTGTTTCTTGTCCTGCCTCTGGTGCTTTGGAGAATAATTTGACCCCCTCTTCTTTGTGGCAGCCCCTCAAATACTGGAATACTGCTATATGATCTTATTCATTCAATTTTAAGATAAGATAACCTTTATTGTCATTTTTATACTGTGGGCACAACGGCACACATCAAAAATGAAATTTAGTTGCCCGCTCTCAAAGTGAAACACATACATGACACACACCTAAACATACTATGAACAACATATGTAAATATAATGTTCATTATATTTAGTTAATATAATGAACCTTACTGCAAGACAGGCATGTATAGAATTGTCATATTAAATTCTGTATTTACATTCAATATAAGTTTATTTGTATAAATTTTCACTACAGTCCCCCGATATTCTGAAATATTATAATACTTAAAAGTTTTGCTAGTATCTGGATGGGGGAGGGAGAAAGAATTATTTTGCTAAACTTCTAATAATGTATTGATTTCTATGTCCCTATGTGTTAAACTGAATTTCATTGAGGGCCGCATCAGGATTTTCGTGCCCTCGGGGAGGGCATTAGGTGGGCGTGGCTATGGTGGTCACAGCAGACTGGGTGGCCATGGCCATGTCGATGCTACTCATGGAGGGACGCCTGTGGAGGCCAGGCAGTGTTGGGGGAGATCCAGGGGGTCTCTGGCGGGTGGGGCAGTGGGCAGGAGGCTCGTCCTACGGGGTGAGGCGAGGTAGGGGCTGGGGCGGCTGCTGCCTGACACCATCGGCCCCCAAACACAGAGGCCAGCGAGCGCATGGGGGCCGACAGTACCTGTCACTAGCCACAGCCTGCCGGCCCCTCGACTGGCGCCCTCTGCGACTCCACAGCCCGCTGCGAATACTGGGCCAGCCCTCCAGCAGCAGGCAGAGTAGGGGAGGGGGAAAGCACGTGATGCAGACCACCGGACATGCCTACTCCGTCCCATTTGTTTTTGCTTGCGGTTGGAGAGCAGGTCACTGCTGGTCATCTCCTCGGCTTCCTTGCAGATCTTGTCCTTGGCCCGCATGTGGAGCCTGTTCCCCTCGTGCACCCGACGCACCTTGGCCCTGTCTCAGGCCACCACCAGCAGTTCGTGCAGGCCCATTAGGTCACTGCCCAGAGCGTCTGGCCCGCACAGCACAAAGGAGGCGAAACGGCCAGATAGCAAACTCGAGTAGAGGTGGTAGAGCATGCCCAGGGCCAGCAAGCAAAAGGCCACCCCAAGCGGGGAAAGCCGGATCCCCATCGGTGCCATGGCCGTCCAGTCCCAGCCAGGATTGCGTGCCTTCCTCCCAGCTCTGCTGGGTCTGGGCGGCCATGACGCTGGTAGGGATCCGGCTTTCCCCGCTCGGGGTGGCCTTTTGCCTGCTGGCCCTGGGCATGCTCTACCACCTCTACTTGGGGCTTCCTAGCCGATCGCTTCACCTCCTTTGTGCTGAGCGGGCCTGCAGTCCTGGGTGGCGGCCTAATGGACCTGTGCGAGCGGCTGGCGGCCGCGGCAGGTACCGAGGTGCATGAGGGGAATGCACTCCACCCGTAGGCCAAGGACAAGACACTCAATGGGGCTGAGATGACCAGTGACGACCTGCTCTCCAACCAAAAAGAGATGGGACAGAGTAAGCATGTCTGGCGGTCCGCATCATGTGCCGACTCCGTGTGCTGCCAGTGTTGCCGCAGCGCTGCTGCTGGAGGGCCAGCCCTGTATTCACAGTGGGCTACGCAGCCCCTGCTGTCGGATGCCGTCGGCCCCCGTGCGCTCACCACCTCCGGTGCGCACGCCTTGTGGTCCGCCAGGCTGGCCGGGGCGGTGGGGGCCAGTCCCTCAGCATCTCCGGAGCATCCCCAGGGGCCAAATATCAGCCAATTGCGGGCCAGATCCCACCAGCGGGTCTTGTGTTTGACATGTCTGCTGTATAACAATCTTCCAAAAGAAGGAAAATGTTAAGACAAATCCATATAAAATGGAAGTCATCAGGATGGTTTTTTGAATTAATTTACTTCCTTTATTATTTTTTTTAATGTTTTATTGATTTTCTAATTTTACATTTAAGTATTTAAAAAGCAACGTGGCGGCTGAGTTAATCGAAAATTCAATGAAATACAAACATCTTTAGTGCAAGTCTCAAACTACCACATTAAATATTTCCTCTCTTTTCCCTGTAGTATTTACTGTCTCGTATTATACATATCCTGGTTATTTTAACATTCAGTCTTTATAGACAATCAATGTCCTAATTAGTTTTTCCCAATTTTTAGTTTCCCATTAATATTTAAATTTAACATTTAATATTTATAATTTCCAAGTTTTAAGTGACCAAAGTTCCCTTTATCCCAGTTCATCACAAAGTCTAATATTCAGGATACATGTCTTATCTATTTGAATATATTCTATTTCTCACCATCTTACATCATTTAACTAATAATACAGTGTAACATTCTTATTTTCTATTAATTTCCAAATGTCTTAAATTTAGTAACCAAAATTTCCCTTGTTTCAACATCAAATACTTTCTCTTTTTTCTTACTATCTCATATTTAAGCTAGTACAGTTCTTATTATATCAGCTAAATAAAAACATGTTTATTACATTTATCAGTAGATTTTTAGCTTATATATATCTTAATTACTTTTACATTCAACCTTTATGGACCAATCAATATTCAAATTTAGCTTTTGATATTTATACTTCCAAATTTTAAATGATCAAAGTTTTCTTTATCTCAGTTCATAACAAAATCTATTATTCAAACTACACATCTTGTCTATTTGAATATATTCTATTTTAATCCTCACTAATGAGTCAAAACCCCAATTTTCTTCAGCCTTATTCTAGCTTGCTTTCTTTGCCAACTCGCCTTCCATATCCGTGCTTTTAAGTCATCAAATAGTTCTCCCTCTGTTATTATATATGTTGTTTGAGATAAAAGAGGCCATCCAGTCTCCATTTTTTTGGAAGGACTAACAAATTGTCTCTCTATTTTTCCATCTTGACGTAGTTGTCCTGAAATGTTTATCTTCCCTTCGGTCTGTTCTTCTTCTTGATCCTCAAGTTTCTTTTGATTTATATAAAAAGTCTTTTCCATTTTCAGTGTTGTCAGTCCCTTTTCTGAGTTTTCCGTTAACTGTGTTTGTTGATCAGTTGAATCTTCTATCATAGTATTTAATTGTTCTTCTATTATGTTCTGTATAGTTGGTTCTTTAGTTATCAAAAGTTTGGGTTCGTATATCTAGGCTGACATCTTGTTCTTTTCTGCAGCTTCTTATTTCTTCTGTAGCTGTAAGAATAGTTTCATAAATTGCTTTCAACATAAGAATCTGTTCCTGATCTTCTTCCATATTCTCTTAGTGGTGTGTTAAATTAAAAACTTTATAATCAGAAAATGAAAATAATTTTGTCACTAAATATAAAACATAGCTGGGCTTCTCAGAGCTGATATCTGCCAACGTTGCAAAAGTCTTATCTATAGTCTGGGCTTCAAGCCAAGTCTCTTTTAAACAATAACAAGTTGTAATATCAGGTTTAGCCACAAGATGTTGCCCACACCGTTTAAGATTTTTTTTTTAAGTCCAAAATTTTTATAATCCTTCTCAATTTTACTTTGTTTTTGTAAGTAAAAACCCAAATCTTCAATAAAATAAGAAATCTTTTAGTCCTCAAATTTTAGCAAGATAAAAATCCAGTTAAAATCAAGTTATTTTTTCAGCGTTTTAAACTCCCCTGCTGCTGTTTTTAGAGGGTGGGATAGAATTTCCCTTCCCTCTCTCACAGGGGAAAAATACTTTGGGCAGCTTATACAGGGTGGAAAAAATAATTAGGATTGAAGAGAGGTTCAGATCTCACCCAGTCTCATCCGTGCTGCTTTGTAAGTGCCTGGTGGTAATTTTGACTTTGGCTATCTGCAGCCTGGTGACGAGCCATATTTCTATGGCCGGTCTTTCGTCCACCGGTTTGGAGGGCTGCCCCGGATCTAACGGAAGGGCTACCGCCCTCCCACAATCAAGCGGGGATCCCCTCCTTGCTTGTCGCCCCTACAGGGCAACGTTCGACCCTTTCCAGGGTCCCCCAGCAATGCAAAATCGGACATGGAAGACGGAGCTCGCCTTCCAAGCGTCTGTGGTGGTCGCGTCGGCAAACCGGAAGTCAGTTCCTTTATTGTTGATAATATGCATTTGGGAGAGGCATTTAATATTCCTTGAACTTCCTTTTCCATGGTCTATCACTACAACTACTTTTCTTTCTCCTTGCTTTCTCTTTTTCTTTCTTTCTTACTGTCTGTTAGTTTGTAATAGCTTTTACCCTCTTATTTATGAGTTTTAATAAAAATCATATTTGGAAAAAATGTTTTTTAGCATTTTTTCTGTAGACAATGAGATTGGATATCAAATGCAATGTCCCATCTTTATGTGCTGTCCAACATGCAACAGTTAGAACTTCTTTACAACTCTCAGCCACAACTGTTCTTTCCTAAGCTGAAGACTTGTGAAGTCAGAGATCACAAGTACATAGAAAAGCAATGACCAGTTTCTCTTCCTCTTTCTGGGTCCTTCTTCCTTTACTGGCTAGGAAAAATTCCTTCTTGAGGAAGGAATCTGACAAATGAGTCAGGTTGTCCAGAAATAATGGCTGAGGGCTCAATTTGTGTGCACAGTCATCAGATTGCAAAAGGTTTGGCTAGTGGAGGAGGGAGATAAATCAGTTTTCCTAATTGTTGTGACGTCTACTCTTTTTGTTTTCAGAAGCAATAACCACAGGACTCCCACTCCTCACAAAGGAAAAGGAAATGTCATTAGGGGGCAACCAAGGCTAGACCTCTCTTCCAGTGCTTGTTGGCAATGCCATGTTCCAATGCTCTGTAACATGATTTGCCTGGGCTATTTCTCTCTTTAGATTTGCTTTCATCTTCTCCTTGACAAAGGAAAGCCACAAGGACAAGCAAAGAACAGCATTTCTTTGTTTTCTTCCCTTGACATACTCCTTTGGTTTTCAGGTGAAAAAGTCCCTTTATTTGCCACCACCACTACCCAAAAATAAAAAATAGGGGGGGATACCTGTATAATCACCCCAAAAAGCCTTCTCCTAGCCAGGATGCATGGAAGGGATATGTAAGGATCTCAGTAAAAGAAATCCTGATGTAGGTGGGTAGTTTGTCCTTACATGCTGAGAGATGTGATGAACCTCTTTTGAGTCACCTTTGGAACTAAAGAAGTAGAAGAAAAGAGCTGCAACACTCTTGGCTGGAGTTCCTATACAAGACTTGGAAAGAGGGGAGAAAACTTCCACTCAAGCTACTTTTGGCTTCAATAGCAAAGTACTTGGAAATTTAAAGATAAGCAGGTATATATGTATAGAATAAATGTAACTTCCATAGAAACCAAAGCTTCCCTTTGAAAGATTGTCTTCAACAGACATCCTGTAATTATCCTTCTGATAATATTAAGCTACTACACCCAGCATCACTCACTCTTGACTGTCAGAAGATTCTTGAAGTTATAATTCAGATACATCTGGAGCCAAGCACCCAAATTTTGATCATATGATTGTGGGGGCACTACAACAACCGTAACTTTGAGAATTGGTAACTATTATTTGTTCAGCATTGTCATAACTTTAGTTACTGAAGAAATGGTCATCAAGCAAGGATTATCTATACTACAGAGCAGTACAGGGTACAGGTAGTTCTCAACTTATGATGCACCATCCCTCCAAAAGCTACTTACAACCTGATTTCAAAGTTACAACTGCAGCAGTGCCTCTGTGGGCTTCTGCACAAACTTCAGGCACATGACTGACTGCAGGGATGTTGCAGCGCCCCATGCCTATTCCTCCCATTTTGCCCCACGAGGTCCCCACAGGTCTTGGGCCTGCTTCTCACCTCACCAGGTCCCACACCCTTCTCCCACCCTGTTATTGATTGGTCACTTATCTTCTATAAACCTCTGAAGCTTGTGCTGGGGAAGGAGTGCAGGCTGCTCTGCCCCTCAGCATCCCTAGGCAGCATGGCTTCATCCCAGAAGCAGGTACCATTTTCCGAGCAGCCACAATGAATTATGGCCATTCTGAAAATGTTGCCAGCTTCTGGGACGATGACATGCAGCCTGCAAGGATTCTGAGGAATGGAGCAGCCCATTGTCCTTGCTCAGTGCAAGGTCTGGAGCTCTACAGAAGTGCATGATCAGTGACAGGGGATGGGGTAGAGGGTATGGGATCTAAAGAGGTGGGAAACAGCCACAAGGCTTACAGGAACCCAATAGGATGGGAAAGCAGGCCCAAGGCCTGCGGGGATCCTGAGGGGTGGGAAGCAGACCTTGGGAGGCCCAGGACAGGTGGGTGTAGGTTGGGCTCCCAGGGTCTCCCCCACCCGAGTACCACATACTCTGCTTAAAAACCACATTGGGGAGAACAGGGATAGGAATCATTTGACATGATCAGACAGGTGCCTCGCTTAATGACCAGCACAACTTGCAACCAAAATGGGCAGGCTCCATTACAGTTATAACTCAAGGACTACTTGTATATGAAAACAAATACTGAATGAAATGGAAGAACTTAATTAAAAAGAGCGAAGAGAATAGGGTAATAATAATTAATAACCATAACAACTATACCATAAATAACCTATCAGCTTTATTTGGGAGATCAATCTTCACTACAGTAATTATTAGCAGTGATTGCAACTACAAAACTATGTAAGAAAGCAGTAACCAAGATGGGTTTTTATACAACATTGCTGGTATAGCACTATCCTTTAAAATGATTATTCATAACATTTAGCATTTATTTCTTTATGGTGTTGACTTTATAGCCAAATCAGCATTAAAGGAATGGGCTCTACTCCCATATTTTCTTTGATCACTGATCAATTCCAGAGAAGAACTCTGGATTTAATTACAGTTGAAACACTATTATCACTACTGTTAGCCACCACTGTTATTCAAATGCATTTACTGCATTTTTCTCCAAAGAAGTTTTAACAGCTTGAAATAGTACTGTGCAAATAGCAGAAAAATGAGTTATCTTCAGTAAGACTATGGATTCTCAAATACAATTGCTAGAAATGACTGCCCTAACCACTGAAAAAGAAATGGTAACAGGGAAAGAGAGATGAGGAAAAGAGTCAGAAAGTAGGAAGGTAACAGAGCAGAGAATGTCACATCATCAGCAAGAAAGAACAATTAATGGATACCATATATTGCTGCTATTACTATTTCTATCGCCACCACTATACATACATATTTCCCACTAGGAATCTCAGATCAGGAGGCATGTACATAATCAGAATAATGCCAGTTTTAAACAGGAATTAACTTGTAAGAAGAAAGGATAAAAATCTGTAATAGAAAATTACTGATGGAGAATTATATATTATGCATGTTTTGTGATAACACCTGCAACCACAAATATACACCAACTACGAAGTTCCACACTGGCTCCTAAACTCTGTCCTGGACAAGCATGAAGCTGCTTTTGCAATGTGTAAAAGCAGAACCATGTGAACTCAAGATAGATGCTTCAGAAACCAACACAAAGATGTGTATGTATTCCTAGGTACTAATGTTAGAGTATATTAAGATCCACGCTTATCTGTTTTCCGTATGATGATCTTTGAACTTATATAACTAATTACGGTACAGTATATTAGCATCTGCAGATTTACTGTAGGATCAGGATTCAACTCTGTACATTTAAAGTTCCTTTGATATTTCTTAAATCCTAATATTTTTTTCTCTATGTATATAGGTAGTCCTTGACTTACAACCACAATTGAGCCCAAAATTTCTTTTGCTAAGAGAGACATTTGTTAAGCGAGTTTTGCCCCATTTTACCTTTCTTGCCACAATTGTTAAGTATATCACTGCAGTTAAATTAGTAACACGATTGTTAAGTGAATCTGTGTTCCCCATTGACTTTGCTTGTCAGAAGGCTGCAAAAAGGGATCACATGACTCCAGGATCCTGCAACCATCATAAATATAAATCAGTTGCCAAGCGTCTGAATTTTGATTTCTTGACCATGGGGGGCTGCAACGGTCATAAATGTGAAAAATGGTCATAGATCACTTTTTTCAGTGCTGTTGTCACTAAATGAACTGTTGTAAGTTGAGGACTACCTATACATACATATGTACATACACACAAACACACACAAACACACATATATATATGTAACTTTGGCGTCTGCCTGCAAAATATGCTCCTAGATTGGAGCGAAACGCAGAACAGACTGATTTATCCTATACTTGGTAGACCGGGTGCTCCAGCCAACATATAGATATATATGTAACTTTTTATAGCAACTATCTCGGTTTAGTTATATTCATTTCATACACAATAAACCAACAGTAAAAAGAGTATACTTTAAAACAGTACTGTAATACTAGAAAAATAATAATTTCACCGAGAATAGACATTTATATTTTAGATAATTTCCAAAATATGTTAGATTATTTTCTAAAACACCTAAAATAAAAAGTACAATTATTGTTGTATTAAAATTTTTTTAAAATGTTTCTAAACTAAAGCAAAAATATTTCCTTTGGCTATACAGGCCTTCTATACAAGCTTTACACCAGGGGTTCCCAACCAGGGGTGCTCGCACCCCCTGGGGGTACGAGATGATATTCCAGGGAGTGCGAAAACTCGGGTTTTCAAAATTATAGCGTATATGCATAATTCGTTGCCGTTATTTTGAACTTTTGTAAGGGGTGCGAGAATACATCAGAAGCGTTCTAGGGGTGCGGGGTTTAGAAAAGGTTGGGAGCCGCTGCTTTACACTGTTCACTTTCTTTTATAGCAATGAATTTCCATGTCTCATATTTACTCAAAAGATGGACAATTCTGCCTTTAAAACTTTTTCCTCTATTCCCCCCCTACACAAGAGAAAATTGCTATGCAATATCTAACAGAATTGCTAACTTTAGCTAAAACCATAATCCTTTAATTCAGTTACTGACCAGCATATACTTGAAAACATAACAGTCTCAATTTCTATATACTAACCTTTTTTATGCACTGAAACTCTCATGTATATGCAAATATTCCTCTCCCTCTTCCTACGTTAGGGACAGTAACCAAAAAGAAGAATATAGCAGACTGAAGCTAAGTTAAAAGAAGAGGGTAGCTGAAGTGAGAAGAGAGGAGAAAGGACAGAATCAGACTGGATGGAGATGAGAAGATGCAATAGCTGCCTGGGTAAGGCATAAAAAAGAAAAAAAAACTTTAATTCATAAAATAAAGTGAATTGAATTGAATTGAATTGAATTGAAGTAAGCAAAGCAAAGCAAAGCAAAGCAAAGCAAAGCAAAGCAAAGCAAAGCAAAGCAAAGCAAAGCAAAGCAAAGCAAAGCAAAGCAAAGCAAAGCAAAGCAAAGCAAAGCAAAGCAAAGCAAAGCAAAGCGCATTCCATCCCGATTTAATCTCAGGCTAATCTTCAAATACATCAGTACTTTCCAGAAACAGTCTGAAGTTGAAATTGTCTGAAGGTCAAATCATTGCAACTGGACTAATTTTTTAATGTTAGTTTGAGAGATCTTTCACTGCCCATTCAAGCAGTTTCCTCAGTCAGAGCAAGGCAATTAGGCAGAGTGTTGTTGGAATTTACCAACTCATGCCACACCAACCTCAGGGGTTTCGTCCCCAAAGGGAATGATTCGATGATGCAATGATTCAATCTTCAGACAACTTCAATTTCAGACAATCTTAAGACAACTCTACCTGGATGATTGAGAATGTTCATCAAGATATTTTCCAGAAGCAAGTTTATACGGTAGTGGTTTACACCTCCTCTGCATTTCTTTGCTTTCAATAATTACTTCTATAATTATAAAAATTAGCCCTATTTGTTCACTTTAGTTATTTTTAAAAGGATTATAAGTAAAAATTTGTGAATTTGGAACACTTTCTCATTAATCTATTAAAAATATTACTCTGTTAAAATGACTTATAGTACATCTGACACTTACAAAATGCTGAACAAGCCACCAATCAATGTTACAGTTAGCTACAAAGGAAGAACTAACATATTCCGGAATGCATCTATTCTAGAAAATGGGTAGTGGTGAAAAAAGCTCTTTGTATATATATTCCATCAACTGCAATCATACAATCCTAATCCCATGCCTCTTCCCAAATTTTGCATTTTATAGCAGTCACCAGCATTCTTCATTTGGTATTTGGAAAAGATAAAGAAACTCCATATAAAATTATTTTGGAGAGAAGAATAGTCATTTTCACCTTCAACTTGCAGTTTATTGAATCTTAAAGGGATCTGGGCACTAAGATTTCCCCATGTCATTTAAAAAGTCAGGATGCAGACCTATTAAGTTCTATCCCAAATCTCTGTCAGAATTGTGGTAGTTACCACACTGCAAAAATCTGGACTATCAAATTGATACAAGTGGAGCGTATACAACATGCAGTCCTGCAAAAGAATGATTCAAAGAGAACACAGAAAATTTCTGCACATATGCAAGGTAACTAAAAACCAGAGTATTAATTTGAAGGAGGATTTCCAACCAAAAGAAACACCTGTTGGTACGATTCCTGCCAAAGCATATAATTTAAAAAGAACCAGACTATGTTATCTACCAACCGTTTTCAACATTGCCAGTATAATTTTATCAAGTAACAATTTAAAAGAAAAAAAATAACAGTATCACTCTCATACATATAAATTCTTTTTAAATGTTTTTATTAACCTGTTATAAAATATCCATAGAAAAAATATTTGGAATTCATGTTATTAACCTAACTCATAATATTAAGCACTTAACCCTGTAATACAATCTAAAGTAACAATATTAACTGCTGTTTTGGGTGCTCATATTGCTATGGTGAGGGAGTAAAATTATGAATGGTTATTGGCATTTGATGTTTGATTATTTCAGATGCACAAATTATGAAACTATTATCTCCCAGGAAGTTCAAAGTAATGTATTAAACTTAAGCCAATCTTCTGAATATAGGTTTACATAAAACTGAAACCACTCCCTTATACTTATAATGCAATTGCTGAAATAAAAGTGCCAGAGTTATATGGTTTCTTATGTTCTCAAACACAAAACAGGCAACAAAATTAAAATCATTTGCATAAAATGTAAATAAAGTAAACAAAATATTTGGTTTGATAAGTTTCATCAAATTCCAGCCTGCTGTAAAATTGAAAAGAGGTTTATTAATATTTTTATACAGATACAGCATTCTGATTTGGATATTCTGACAGCTTACCTAGTCTTAGGGACTTGCCATTCAAATTTCTTTAATTAAAATATTAATATTTAGAATCATATTATTCTGTAATTATTTGTAAAAGACCCATTGTTCAAAACTTATTAATGGCTAAGAAATGACAAGACCGCAAGTATATGTATATAAACACTTTGTATTTATATTAAGTCTCAATAAAGATATAACTTCAGGAGTACAGCAAATTTTCAAAGTTGGCCCAAGGACTTTTAAAGAGATCAGAACTGAGTAACATACGATACTAGTGGAAACACTGCCTAATTTTGAAGTCCCTTGAAGCTCTATTGTTAAAAAATTATCCCAACAAAAGACATGTCCCAAGTTAAAATTATTTCATTAAATCCAATGGAGACATTTGCATATATGCTTCACTGTAACAGAATACAGGATAACAAATGACTCTGTAGTTAGTCATAGCATATTCTCACTAGTATTCAAGATCCTGTCTGAGCGTGCCCACAACTTGATATGGCATGTAGCAAGAAACTGTATTTCTCATGTTAAAAACAGGCAGAGATAGAAATCATGAAGCAAAAGTACTCTGTACAAATTTGTACTGAAAGGAAATATAAGATATGCCTATTGCTAATATATATCTGCTCGTACCTGAACCTCTCTCTCATCATAACTCTATTCTCAAATTTCATTTTTCAACTAAGAGTGCAAGAAGACCTCACACAAGAAAGCAAGCAAAAAGATAGAATGTACAATTGAAATATGACTGCTATAAATTTTCCCCACTCTTTTCTGTACTTGCTTGCTCCCGGCAATATATGAAAACTATTTTAAATAATTGTATTAGTTAACAACTTCCTTTGTTATTCCCGCTTAAATGATACAATGTTAAGTACAATGCCATCCATGCAAAAAAGTGGCTTTGTGCCATTATATTTTGTTATGTTTTTCAGGATTACAGCCCAGCTATATGAAATTAAGCACAATTTTTGTGGCAACTCTCAAAAATCTTTTAGATATTATGCTCTCTTTAGCAAAAAGAGGCTAATATAAGTACACTGGAAAAGCATCACTGGTAGTTCTCAGGCCCTAATTCTCAAGTACGTATTGAGAATCTAAGATTATAGACCTCTGTGCAGCAGCTGATACAATTCATTCTCCTTACAATTTCAATATTAGTCTTACTGCAACATAAGTGCAAAGAAAAGTATGGTATTAATTTGCTATTATCTTTCTATGGGATTTTTTGGCTCTCTATAAGCAAACCTTCAATAGATACAGAGATAATGGTACTCTTCCTCCCCCATCAGGCCATGAAGAAAAGTCAGATGTAAACAAGACTAGCAATAGTAACCACAATTTTAACTGTTCCTCTGTGTGACTATTAATCTTCATGTTCTAGTGGGGCTATGCTATTGTGTCACAGATAATTATGTAATAGGTAATGCTTTATCCAGCAAAGTGTAGGAACAATGAGGTAAATGAACATTCTGCAAAAGCCCAGAACTATTGATATAAGATGTTCTGGAAACACAATTCCAATCTACTGAAGCTTTTCAATTAAAGTACTCCAGTTTCTTATATAGAATTAACAGACAGATCTCTTGGTTGCACTATTTCTTTCAGACTTGCTCTCTCGAAACTGAGAAAAGGATATCAAGATCATTCCAGTTGCTAGGGCTGAATGTATCTGTCCATCTATCAAAATGGTACATCTATTTAACCTCATAGAGAGATATGGAGAATTTACATTATCTCATGACTCATATATGAGCTTTTACATGGCATTCACCCTAGTTGGAGGGGACAAGAATTTGTCTACTTTTACACAGCGTATATCCTGTGCGCTATCTTTAGTTATATTGACCATTTGGGTAATATATCTGTCATATATGGTTAATGTGTCTGCCACATCTGTTCTCTTTTGCTACCTGATTTCCAATAAAATTATGGATAGGTTTCTAACATCTCAAATATAGATAGGTATGGACAAAGTGGGATATTATACAACCATAAAACCCAGATAACCAATTGGCCTATTGATAGACAGAGGTATGACTGCAGGGGTCAGTAATGAAATGTAATTGGGGCTATATGAAAGTCAACAAAATGAGCCATACTGTTCTTCCTTCACGTGCAACAAGGGTATGCATAGGAGATTTTTCCTTCTGTACTACCGAATATATCAGAATTTAACTTTACAGCCATCTGCATGTCCCATACAGTTGATACAACCCTCTTCATTCTCAAGATTATGGCTAGGCCTACTGAGCTGAAATGAGAAAAGGTACTCACTCTGCTGTTGAACAGTATTTGCAGTATAGTGTGTTTTAATCTTCACTACATCTCTACCACAATCTCTTAATATTTGATATTACATTTACTTTCCAATGAACACCATATATTGCATTATTTGCCTGAAACATACAAACCCTCCTTCTTTCTCATCTCTTGTGGTGATTTAATAGTGATATCTGACTGTGATTCCTAGCTCCTCTTCTGCTTTCCTGTCAGGTGGTTTTGCTCCATCATTAACCTATTAGTTCTTGTCCTGGGAAGCCTGCATACTAGTAAGTCAACCTATTCTCCAAAGTACCTGAAGGCAGGACAAGAAGCAATGGATGGAAACTAATCAAGGAGAGCGCCAACCTAGAACTAAGAAATTTCCTGACAGTTAGAACAATTAACCAACTTGAACAGCGTGCCATCAGAAATTGTAAGTGCTCCAACACTGAAGGTTTTCAAGAAGAGATTGGACAACCATTTGTCTGAAATGATATAGGGTTTCTTGCCTGAGCAGGGGGTTGGACTAGAAGACCTCCAAGGTCCCTTCCAACTCTGTTATTTGGTTAATTCTATTAGTATACCAAAGAGGTCTACAATGCCTCTACATTAGTGACCATTATACTTTTGCATGTTACAGTAATAGTATTATTATTAATAATCTATGTGGAGATTTATAACTTTGAATCTTGAAAGGGGAATTCTCTTTTTGTGAACAGATTTTTGCCATGAGTGTGATTTTAGTGTCTATATAGAATGTGTATTGACTAGATGGATGATATGAAAATATTTTCCCATTATCACTTGTGAACTAATTAACTTTTTCCATCACTAACACATCATCATGTTTACCATTGCCATGTACCACATATACTAAAGGAATGATTGCCTGGCAAAACTGCTATGTTGACTTATTTTAATCTGCTGTGAGTTTCTTAACTTTACATAGTATTATTATTACATTATACTGATGGCTTTCTGAAAGTATCTACTTGTCAAGTAAGAAAAAGTTGTCAGATGCAGGAATGGATCAAAAAATAGAAAGTACCTAAGAGGAACTATTTTAATGTTAAAATACTTTACTTGAATTTTTTAGCCATTTGTTTTTGAGCAGATTTATTAAAAGACATTCATTCTGTTAAATTTTTATTCTTTTAACTATTGCCAAAATAAACTTTTTAAAAGATACCACAATATTTAACAACAAACTTAACTTTTAAAAATAACTTCCATGGAAATCTAGTTTAGTAACTATAGGTATAGAATTATATATAAACATCCCAAATATTATGGACAATAGGATATTAATTAATATCATCTCTAGGAGAAATGTATTCCAGAATTTCCATGTTTCTTCTATTTTAAACCAAAATACATTGTATTTGCAAGTGCACAGCAATATTATACATATTTATATCCACGTGCATCATTTTATGTGAACTCTGTTGTCTACATAACTATAATTTAACTCCATCAGTTTACTACAGATGCTTCTGGTAACATATTACTTTTTTGAAGCAATAATAAGGAATTAGTAATATTCCTAAATTATCTACTGCTCAACATCGGTCAACTTTGATTTCATCTATTCTATACAATACTTCCTAGTTGGTCTACATAAAAGGACAATTAACAATTACCTTCACATGATCAGTTATTATTCATAATACATCTACACCCAAGTAATAATCTATAACTACCTATTCAGAATTGAATAATAATCTTGACAAATATTTATACACAAACATTTTTGATATTCAATTATCCAAGTAAACAAAATTCAACAGGCCAGAATCATAACATAGGAACATCCTCTGGTTAGAAAACATGTACGAAACACAATAAAATTGCACTTTTTAACCTGTAAAATACAGGCAGAAAATACTGCACATATCTATAAATGTAACCTTTTAGGAGAAGTATCATTTTGCAAAATTAATAGATGAAAGAATTATCAGGATCAACTAGCAATACCTACTTATCTTAAAACTATTCCTCACTGACAACCAAAGTGCTTGCGGGACACCAATGCTCTGGCAACAAAGTGAAGAATCTGCAAGAACTTTTGCTTAGCACTGAGAAGGTTGTTATTTACATTGCAATTCAGTTTAAAACCATGGCCATGCTTGCAGATATACTAGAAACAGTAGTCTAATATAGCCAATTAGAGAAGCCTAATCTATATCATCCAACATGCCTATGCAAGCAAAAATCAGCAGAAAATATATAGAATATTTCTGAAGCATATCTAGGAATAAATGTGTCTGATAAACAATCTGAAGAATTTTGTGACACTTTACAAAGTAACGAATTGATTACCACATAAGCTTCATAAACAAAGTTCACTTCATTAGACCAATTCCTGTTCCAGAAAAAGGATGTATTATTCACATATACACTCACAAACATAAAGTAAACTAACCAGGAATACCAACAAAAATAATTGCTGATACTTTTGTTTTCTACCAAAAATCTCAATACTATGCTTATCCTAAGTAATTTGGTGGCAGATTAGGGGGAATGGAAAAAAACAACTAAGATTATATATATGTTTGAAGACCCACATACTTGTGTCTAAGTATATACATGGTGAGATCCTTTCTTATAAACTCTGATGTAAAACATTATTTTGAGATGAATCTTGTGTTAAAGTATTCCCCATTAAAATTTAAAAATTACCCATATTGTTTGTATTGTTGTTACATCCAAGTTTAATATCTAACAACAAGGACTATAGTATACCAAAGTTTGTGATCTTAAACTCTGGGTTTTGTATCATTTACAGAGCCAATATTATACAGTTTGAAATACCACAGAACTTTCCTCTTTGTAATAAGTGTTCTGATTAAACTTTTAATCAAAATATCAGACATTCTAAGGCACTCAAGTTTCCTTTTTCTCAAAATTTTTAAAACCTGGTTAGACTGTGCCTTCTTATATTAGGCATACTATTTTTCAATATTTTGTATGTTGCCTGTCACTTGAGCTAGAAAAGTCCCTTGGTCCCACTAGCATCTCTAAACATATGTCTACATACATGCTATTTAAACAAATATTAGAAGTATTTCTAAAGTAAAGGTAAAAGTTTCTCTTGTCCAGTCGTATTTGACTGTAGGGGGTGATGCTCATCTCCGTTTCTTAGGCAAGGGAGCCAGCATTGTCTGAAGACATTTCTGTGCTCATGTGACCAGCATGAATATATGTCGAGGCACACAGAACGCTGTTACTTTCCCTCCAAAGTGGACATTTCTATTCACATTTGCATACTTTTGAACTGATAGGTGGGCCGGAGCTGGGGCAAGTAATAAGAGCTCACCCTGCTGTCTCCAACCTAGGCTGTCAGCTTTCCAGCTGACAAGCTCTGTGTCTTTAACTGCTGAACCATTGTGCCCTAGAAAAGTATTTCTATACTGCCCATATAACCGGATTTGTGGTGTTCAAAAATATAAAAACAACCAATATAATAAAACCCTCCCAATGCAAAATAAAATACCTCCTGCCAAAGCATAAAAGGAACAGACACAGCTCAATCACCATTAAGCTTTGAAAACCTGCTTGAAAAAAATGTTTCACAGCTCTATAAAATATCAGCATTGATGGGGCTAGGCACCTTTCTGGGATAATGTATTTCAGAGTAGAGGGGCTAGCACAGCGAAGACCTGACTTCTGGTCCATGACCACCTCAGCTCCTAAGGGGAGAAACCTTGAGTATTATTACTAATTAAATAACTTTCATTATATTTCAATTTGTTTTAGAACCAGCTATAAAAAATCCTCACTGCCCACACAAATGATTTCCCCAGCACTCCAGAACTATTGATTGTCAATCCTTTATTTATCAGAGCATAACACATAGATTGCTGAAGCTATTCACACATTAAAAAATACTCATGGTATTTGTATCTTCTATTATTTGGAATGGGAAATACAAATCAAGCAGGTATGTTCTAAAAGAGATTAGAGATACCAGCCGTTTTATCATTGCATATTTGCTCACTTAATAGGAAAGAGCATCCCTCAGCATGCTGAAAAACAGAAAACTCTCAATTATATAGACCTCTCCTAAATGATTTCAGTTCCATAGCATGTCTTAAGCCAGTAAAATAGCAGAATATCTTTCTGAGGCAATTCTTTTTTTTTTTACTTGAGAGATATAGCACATATTGAAAATTCTACTTTTAGTATTAAAGGAAGGAAAAAGGCAGTCATAAAAATAATAATCAATAAGTCAGCAACTATGAAACTCTATTTTAAATACACCAACCTGTTTAGAACAATTACATTTTATCCACAGTTCTACAAAATATAAATTTGATAAATAACTAAACTTCAAATTTAGTATTCCTTTATTGAACCATGCTGGCTGTAATCCTAATCTAACATAAATATTAATTTGACATACTTTTTAACTATATAACACAATATTAAAAGGTACTCATGAATAGAATACCTAATTTGTTCATAAAACATTTGATCAATGGTTGATGGATATTGCAAATGAAAGAAATATTCCTATCTTTACTAATTTCATTCTGATATTTTCACTTCTCCTAGCCTATGCTTTCATGGGGAAGCTTATATCATTCTAAAACATTTGAAGCATCTATAATGCCAGTCATACTTCTATCATCATAGAGTACTTTAAAAACATGTATCAAAAGCCAATATCTAAATGGCTAATATCTACTTATAGAGATCTATCAAAAGGAGGATTAGGGAGTCATTCATTCACTACACTATCCTTAGATGAACAATGAACAAAAATGTGAAGATAAATAAAAAATGCTTATGAATAATGTGCCTAGCATTACATAATATTTTTCACTATAAATTTGATATTTTTGCTCTGTGGTTTGCAGATGTTAAGCAAATTTATCTGTGACACTTACCGGTAGTAGAAGTAAAACCCACTATCTAGAAAGATAGCCAGTGTGATATGATAGTTAAGGTGTTGGGACTAGTTCAACAAAGTTCCTATCTAACCTAAAGCATGGAAGCACACCAGGTAACTTTGGTAAAACCATTTTTTTCTTAACCCAATATATTGCACAAGTTGCTCTTGCCAACATAAAATGAGAAGATTCTCATTTAAGTTACAATGAGTCATTGAAAAAAGAGGATATCAAGTTTAAAAATAAATTAAGTCATGTAAATATGTTCAGCTTAAGAATGGAGTGTCTCTTTCCGAAAAAAAATTTCAACCTGTCAAAGATCCTTTCATAAAATAAAGCATACCTGTTCACCTGTGTATCTGTGTAACGAAAAATAATTACAGATTTATATAACACAGGTAAGCCTCTAACCCAGGGGTCCCCAACTTATGGGCTGCAGCCTGGGATCAAGCCGCAGGCTCTTGGCCAGTGGGCCGTGGAAATGGCTGGCCAGTGTGCACTTGCGTGGGTATGCATTCCCACTTATGCTAACGCCCGCGGCCCCGTTTACGCATGCGCGCGAATGAGGCTGCTAGCATGGGACAAGTGTCCGCAGCCCGTTTGCGCATGTGCGAACAGGGCCGCTAGCCGCTGTGGGGGATGCGCGACCGTTTGTGCATGCGCACGGTACCAACACATGCCTCATGCGCAAATGGGGCCGCTATTGCCGTTCCAGTGTGCATGCACCAATTTTGAAGCTGCTCTTCTTCCCTCCGGTCCATGAGCCCGGAAAGGTTGGAGACCTCTGCTCTAATCAATAAAATCAATAAGCATTGATATGGCATTGAGGTGGGAAAAGTAAGCTTTAGAATCTAGGTTGATCACAGTATAACACAAGTATCAACAATATAAAGTTTATGTTACTACAATTATTCAAACACATGAAAATGGAAGATTGTTTAAGTTAATCCTCAAAAGGTTTAAAATATTGTTAAATTTGTGAAATAAATTCATGAATAATATTTCTTCCTCTTTACAGCTTTCTCCATTCAGGAGCTACTGAAGTTTCCTTATAAATACTCTTGCAAAGAACAATATTAAAAGCCACTTTTATTTTCTAATATCGATCTAATATAATATTGATCTAATAGTATCTAATCACTATCAAACTATATGGAAATCCCAAGAATTCAGTGGATATGTCTGCTTTGAATAAAGAAGAATCTGAAACAATAAAACTCATTCAAAATTATTGTTAGAATATTACAACATTCAGATATGTTCTTGATATATTCCTACTACATAAAAACCACTAAGAAAATACTGGGACCAAATATTTTAAGCTAGATTTATTAAAAGACTGCACTACAAAACTGGATTTTCAAACAATGTTTTAGAGAGAAGAAAATTCAAAATGATCACCCAGATTAAAGAAAAGACAAGTAAATTCTCAGTCAAGGATGCTAATTGTGTCTCAGTGCTACTTTTAGACAACTGGGTATAAAATTGCAATGACAATGGCTTAATTTTGTACTAAGTTTGAAACTTATGAAAGGCATATTAATATTCAATCTCTCTAATAGCATAAAATCATGTGGCTCAATTTATTGATCAGCATTGACTACTGCTTGATAAAAGATGTTTTAAAAATTATGGATTAAGTTCTTTAATCTTGTTAGACTGCTTAGAAATAAAAGTACAAAACTGCAAAAAGTAAATATACAAAAACTATATATGCACGCACCTTAGTAATTCTATGTAAGAATTTTTATACTTTCTGATAACTCAGTAACTGTTTCTACACTATGGCTGTGAACTCTGGAGCTTCCAACTGGAAGTCAGTTTAGGACAACCATTAATAACTGTACCAATAAAATTGCATTTTCTCAATCAGAATGATAATTTTTCAACAGACCGATTTTAAATTATTAGAATGTGCATATCATAAAAGTGCATACAGCTCCTTCTTAAATTGACAGGGGTGGGAGATAACTTCTCATATTTGTTACAAACCTCCAAAACTCTACTTTTTTAAAACAATGGCCACAATTCATAGAACTGGATTTCTAAACTAAAGTACAGTAACATATCTTCCAGTATAAACTACCATATAATTTGTAAATGTATTTTCAGTGTTTAAAAAAAAAACAGAAGGAAATCACCATGATGATAATTCTTACTATTTTTTTAAAAAAAATGAAGCCTCTGAAGAAGGGTACAAGACCAATTGACTGGGATTGCAATTGAATATTTAAAAATCATTTCAGAAATCATTTGAAGAATGTTTTAAAAAACAGGCAGAATTCTATATTTATATGCAACTAAACCAACATTTGACCAGCAATACTCAATAACAATGTGTACATGCAGTCTTTAAAATAATTGTATGTCACAGTGTCTTCAAACAGCAAGAATGCCATTTCCTTATTATTAAATTAAAATGAAGTTTCTAAAGCCCAGTACTTTATATTTTCTTAGGCAAGCAATTAAAATACTAAGTTACTAATAAAAAGCTCCTTACAACAAATATTTGTGCATCCTGTGCACCTGAAATTTAATACTGGTAGAAATAATAGACAATTCAAAAACTTCAGTCATAAAAGCCTTTCAGCTGGCAAGAGAACACAATTTTAATATGTTTTAGAAAGTGAAGATATTATTTTTTACCTTCACACAAATTGAAATACTGTTTAAAACCTAGTGCAACTGCTTCAAGAGACCTGACGGTACTTACCGCAAGTAATACTGTTTTAAAGCAAAGGCAGCGTTAGAACAACTTCTGGGAAAGTTAAATGCTTCCACTATTTCTCCCCACTGATTCTTCTCAGATACCTGTCAAAAACAACACACGGAGATGCACAAATCCACACACAGACACACACAACGTCGTTGATTGCCACCATCAAAAGGGCTGCCATGAAACAAACAAATATGATAAAGATTAAAAAAAATGATAGGATCTGGAATTTCTATTCTTACTGACAGTCACCGGCGATACAATATTGCTCCTCCTCTTGTGTTTTACATTTCTTTTATAGGGGAGTGAGAAGGTGAACGGATTTTATTCTGTAGAAAGGTTTGTTTTTGTCTTCGCTGCCTGGACAATAACCAATCGGGAGTTCCTCTGTTGCCTGCTTTTAAATCCTCCCGCGGTCCGTTAAAACCCAAAGAAGTTGAAAATGAGCCAAGGAAGTCTCGATGGGGGACGCCCCCACCGGCTGAAGGTGCAAGAAAACCGTCCCGCTGAGTCTCCCCCCTCCGCAAGCTCCACAGATATAGAGGCCTTTCTTTTGAGGCCTACATTTCTGTCCCTAGTCTTGAAGCCTAAAGATGGCTATTTGATTACACATCGTCTTGGCTGCCCCTTTTGTTATTTCTCCCCGGAAGGGGCTCCGAGGGCAGCGCCAAGGCCCCCCCACGGCAGTGAGGATCATTTCCTAGCCCATGCTCCGTGCCGATTATCGATGTTAAACATGCCCGCTAATTTTGAGTTCCACTAAACCTGCACTCAGACTCTGCGCGAGACGCACACACACACACACATACAAGCGGAAGAAACTGCCTCCAAACACAACCTCTTCCACTCGTCTTCTCCCCAGAAAAGGAGGAACGAGCCAAATATTGAGGGCAGAGGGAAAGGGGGCACGAGAAGCTGCCTTCGGCACCCCTGAATCCCCCCTTTTCGGCTCTTCCCCAACAAGGCCGAGCCGCCAACCTACCTTGCCTGCTTCCCTCTTCCACTTCCCTCCTTCCCAAGCCGGCTTGAAGAACAACCGGTCCCGACACCCCCCCCCCGCCTTTCCCCCAGGGTCGGAAGAGTGTTTCGAGGGGAGGTTGGTGGGAGGGAAAGCCGAAGGAAAACTTCCACTCACCTTCCCAAATCCGCCTAAAGTGGTGACTCGGGTGTAGAGAGCGTGAAGATCCAGCTCCTTTCCACTCACCACAGGGATCTTCTTAAAAGGAGATCTGGCAAAAGAGAGAGAGAGAGAGAGAAACAACTTGTCAACTCTGCCCCCCTTTTCTCCCCTCGCAGGGGCCGCCTCGTCCTTCAGGGCAGGGGCTGGAAGTTAAAAATCGGTCGGTTTAAAAAACCTCCCCCACCACCATCCCCTTCCATCTCCCCATTTTCCTTACCCTCTGCTGTGGTGAAACTGCCGCAGCTCGTCCAAAAAAGCGAGTCCTTTTCTCCGATGGTCTGGTTGATTTTTACCGGCCGAGTTTGCCATTTTCCCCCCTCGGATTTAAAAGATTTGGGTTTTGTCTCCTTAAAAAAATCCAATAGAAAAACAACAACAATCCGCGGCTCCTCCTTGCCTTTAAGAGATCCAGGTTCCTGTACTCGGTCGGGGATCAGCCATGGAGAGGGGCTTGTTTAAAAAAAGAAAGAAAAGTTTAAAAGGAATAAGAGAAGCCGGAGAGTGGTAATTGCGAGTCCTGTCTCCACACAACGCACAGGGAGGGAGAGGGGCACCTCTCGGTAATTCTTGCTGCTGCCGCCGCCGCCGCCGCCGCCGCCTGCCTGCCTGCCTGCTGCTCTCAGCACCACAAGCCCAACCAAGCCAGCCTGCACATGAGACTCAACATGGTGCTGCTGGATCACACAATGAATTGGGTTAGTGTTGTGGTAGGGTGGGGGTTGGGGAGGCTGGAGTGAGGTACTGACAGTGTATGTGTATTACAGACGCGAATCCATGAAATCTCCCCTCTCCCTCGCTTTCTCACATACGCGCGCGCGCGCGCGCGCACACATATACATACTGTACGGCGGCAGCGGCAGCAAGATTCACTTCTCTCTTCAGACAAAAAGATCTGAAGCATCCGTGCTGCTGCCTGGGCGAGAGCGCAACACAGCGAACCCCGGCGGTCAGCCGAGGCACTGCAAAAGGCAGCTTCGAAATGGCAGAAGCCAGGCCTGCCAACGAGCAGTTCCTGGCGGGGAACAATAGGCTTCTCTCTCGGCTAAGGGCTCATCTGCAATGTGCCGCAAACTTCACACAAAGCCGGGCGGAAAGAGAAAAGGCAGGAGACAGAGGAAGGGCTACTACCGGTTGTTCCAGGGTTAGGGGCAGAGGAAACCTTCCATTCTCCCAAACTTTAAACAGCTGGAATACTTACTGGAAGATTAAAAAAATAGGGAAGAAGAAAGCTAGGTATTTTTTTTAATACATCTGCTGTATTTCTTTAATTAGTAATAAATAGCCTTCTCTAATAAGACTTATAAGAAGATAAATTTTTAGTGAAGTTATTTATAATGCATATTCCCATCTATTTTCACAGATCATATAATCATTGGAGAATTCTGGTTCCTAAAATTAGGAGTGATTCATAAGATATTAAAAGTTTAATAAAACATGTGATTTCTTGAAACTCACTAAAATACATTTCACAATTAAAAAGTTACAAAATATATTTAGAAATTGCTTATATAATAAACCAAACACGTGATAAATGGAGCATAATAATGAAGCCTAAATCTGTTCTGCAGTTCTACCTCCTGCAATGGGAGGTAAAAAGATGAAACACTTTGAATGCTTGAAATATTGTAGAATACTGTAGAAGGCAGATTCTGTTCCTTAGAGACAATGCTAAAGTATTTGTTGCAATAATTCATGCTATGATACTTAATTATATTGTATATATGTGTGTGAGGGGAGTGTCCAGTAATCATATAGATATTACTGGTAAAAATTATAGTCAAAGCTCAAGGTTTCTTAATTCAAACATGTGCATCTTGAATGCTGCATAACTAATCATGTTCTGATTAGTTGGGATGCTCTCTCTCTCTCTCTCTCTCTCTCTCTCATCTCTTGCTATGGCCATATAGGCTTGGACTCGGCAACTTTTAAAAGGCTATAGGTGCCTCACCTTGATTTATAGCAATTATAATATACTGTGATTAGTAAAATAGGGGATTTGTTTTTCAGAATGAATAAATGATTGGTTTACATGCTTTTCCTTCCTTTCCAAATTTTTAATCTTATACACAACTGCCTAGGATTCAGTTTCAATTACTTCTCTGACTTAAATTATACCATTCCTACATATTTCCACATTGATCTGAAGGAGAATATTAATAAGGGGGAAAACATAATCACAATAGTGGCTCAAATTAGAATTCTTAACCTGTATGTATGGAATTGAATGTTTTTGTTCTCTTAGAACAGCAGGCATACATTAAAAGAGAGCTTAGTCATATGATTTTCAGATAAACAGTTGTTACAAATGAAGGTAAATATACAGTTGTTAGTAATGATGTAATAAGATGCTTGATAAGAATTACCCTTCGACTTAATAATCATAATTGTAGTGAAACCCCCTTTAGGAGCACATACCAGCTTTTTAAAAAATGTTCTAAATTCTCGTATAATTTCCATATGAAACGTTGCAGAAATTTCTCCTACAGAACCTTCTGCTTCTAGCGACAGTATTCAGGCGGAGGTATCTCCGGTTAATAATACCTGTAGAAATGCTCAACATCAACCTAGTACTGTAAGTGACCGGTGCCGAATAAAAACGGAAGCTCAATCGTTCCGGGAGAGTTGTCAACAGTCCTCGAATGACTCAAAAACTAGGGGTCTCCCTCCCACCAGTGCTTGGCAGAGGTGAGTGAGTCAGTTTCAGTTTATGTGTACTCTAGCGGCAGGAGCAGCCAAGGCAAGGATAGGCAAATTGCGTAGAGCACGAGTAGAAGGTTTTCTGTGGCTGAGCGCAGCAATTGCGCACGTCCCTTACGTAAGTGTCAGCTGGGGATTCCCTGGAGGGGGTCATTTTAATTCAACCATTCCAAAGACCCTAGCAGCCGTTCTTGCCTTATCGCTGCCCGCATCCTCGGGCCGAGGAAGCTGCAGCGGCGGACCCCATGCCAAAGATCGCTTGAGGCGTCTCTTCACAAAATGGCGGCGCCCACGGAAAGGGAGCCCCATTTTGTGCCCGTAGAGCTGTCAGCAGAGACGGCTCTGCTTAAGAGGGCAGAGGAGCAGAAGGCGAACGATGGAGGGAGGGATGAGAAGCACTTCGTAAGCGCTCTCGCCCGGCCCTTCAACGAGGCTTTACGTAAAAGCCCGAGAGCCTATGCAGGCGGAGCTAGCAAGCGAGAGCCACCCAGACGATTGCGAACAATCAGTTGTACTTCCGCCCGTCTTCGATAGGACTTATTCTAGCTTGGGAGTCGTTTGAGTTGGCGGCTCCTTTGTTTTCCTTCTCCCTTTGGATGCGTGCCTTTTTTTCTTTGCCGTGTGGAATTTTCTTAACCCGGCAGAAACTCTTCAGCCTCGCGATCGGTGGCTTCCTCCCCTTCCGTCGCGACGTAGGTCTTTACACGGTTGGGGGAATTGGATGCCGGTCACAACAGTGGAATGAAATAAGCGACTGTCTTGTGCTATTTTCTGGCTTGTTTTCTTTCATGCCTCGGGTTATTTCAGCTTTTTAACTAGCTCAGCCCGTGTAACTTTTCCTCCTAATTCTCTTTCTTTCCGAAGCTGCGTCTTTCTTTTCTGAAGGATGGATGAGTGATTTTAGCTTGTATCATTAATCATGATGTCACATTTGGAACGATTCTGTTTCTTTGGGTTTACTGCTCCTTTCTGAATATATCGCTTTGTTAGAATGATGCTCCCTAAGTTGCACTGCTGGCAAGCTTGTAAGATGTAACTGCGCCTGTGTTAAGAATCTCATTTCTCTTTGTCAGAATTTTTAAAGGTTTGATTTTTTAAAAAAAGAAATAAAAAGCAACACAAAACCCTTGAGATCTTTACTTATTACAGTGCTAATTATCTCCCTACCCTAAGATAATAATTTGTAAAGGGTAAAAAAAATGGAAGCTGTTGTATTGTTGGGAAATAGAGGCTGTCAAATGGTATGAAATCCATCTAATATCTTTATGCTATAAAGATATTAAAATGAAAGGTTATGAAGGGCCTTGGATTGTATGAAAGGATGTAAATTTTACTTGATTTGGTGTAAGTATGAAAATAAAAGCTAGTCTGGTGTATTGTTAATTTCCTACCAGTGTTATCCTTGTTATAATTTACAGAAATGAGGGGATCACACAGGTATTTTGCCTCAGTCTTGTTTATTATGTTTATTACTGTAAAAGGTACTGTAAAAGAAACCTACTGAGGCCACTTTCCTAGTAGAAACAGTATCTACTTTTCATTGTTTTGTGAAAATGGCAGCTACTTTCTGCTTGCAATTTATTTATCTGTTTTAAGTGCCTCTTGGTTTTCTGAGGTATGGGCTGCTCACAGCCTGTTTTTGGGTATTTGGTGACTGATTTTAAATTTGCTTGCTTTATTAATAATGAATCTATGAAATTTGCTCCTTGTGATATTGGGTATGTTAATAGTGCTGACTTCAGTACAGTTTACTCCAGGGCAAATATGCAGAAGAGTTATTTCCTTTTAACAATATGCATTTTTCCTAGTTTCTATATGCATTTTAAAGACGTCTTCTAGTTTTTGTAGGTATTTTATTCAACTAGATCAGGGGTCCCCAACCTGTGGGCCATGGCCGCTTGGCCACTGGACCGCATGAAGGGATGGCCCCCCACACTCACCCCCCACACTCGCGCTAGCGCCACCCTGAGCATCCCTCTGGCGCTAGCACCACCCCGCCCTGAGCATCCCACTGCGCTAGCGAGCGTCCACTGGCACTAGTTCCGCCCATAGTGTGCCAGTGCTAGTGCTGCCCCATTTGCAGCACTCGCACCCACGCAGCCCTGTTTGCACGTGCACATGCGTGCGGCTGTGTGCGCATGCGCTTGCGCACAGGCCATTTGTGTGTGTGCACACAGGTCATTTTTGTGCGCACACGTGCGCGGCCCATTTGCACGCACACACATAGCGGTCCTGCCTCCCTTCCGGGCCAACAAACCAAAAAGGTTGGAGACCTCTGAAATAGATGGTAAAATGCCATTGATAAACCATCTTTTTATACCAGCAAAGCATACCCTACTTATGTAACCCTGTTAAAAACTTGAAAATGCTATTTTGGAGAACTTGGCTGTGAATTAATTTTTTGTACACTTAAATAAATTGTAATGTACTGTGTATAAAAGTTAAGTAAATAAATTGAACTAGATAGGTAAGTGTAGGATTGATCAGCCTTGAAGTAATCTTACTTCCTGAATTTGATTATTATTATTTTTAAAAAATTATGGTGAAAACTTTTGGTCCTCATGGCTACAAATATGTTTAAATAGATAAAAACCTATGAATTGGGCTATGTTTTAAAAAACAGTCCTTTTATTATGATGATATCTAGACCATAAATATAGCTAATTTATATAAAAGTTTGATTGCTGAAGCACCAGAATATGTTTTCGTTTACAAAATTTCTTATGTGATCTTTATATACTCTTATTATCTTGACTAAACTTAAAACAATATTATTGTTGATATAAGAGTACATAAAGAAATCTTAAACTGTTCATTGAGGGACCTGTAGGAACTGAAATTTGTTGATGGGATATCAGGAGGAAATACTTTCTTAAAGAATTAAGGTATATCATAGTTTTTTCAAGCCCTTGTATTTGGCTAAATTACTCCCAACAAGGGATAGTCATTAAAGGTTAAGGGCTGTGATATTTTATCATATATGCCTCTTTGCACTATTGACCATTAACAAGAGTTTTTTTTTGTTCTGTTCAATCATGTCTGATTCTTGGAGACTGCCTGAACAAGTCCCTGCAGTTTTCTTGGCAAGGTTTTTCTGGAGTGATTGCCATTGCCTCCTTCCTAGGGCTGAGAGAAAGTGACTGGCCCGAAGTCACTCAGCTGGCTTTGTACCTAAGGCCGGATTAGAACTTACTGTCTCCTGGTTTCTAGCCTGATGTCCTACAACTACATCAAACTTATTCTCCATTAATAGTATAGCTTGGGTTACAATAAAAATTAAGTTTGTCTCAAACTTCTTAAAAAAAAAATTTGACCTGAAAAATGAGACCTTTTTCACAAATTTTCTTTGTGAAACAACTTTAAACTATGACATTAGTTTTATTAAGGTCATTAATGAGAAATTCTGCTGGTTTATTTTTTTTACAAAGCAATTGCAATAGTCAAGGTTAGAGGTCACCAACCTTTATCAGTTGGCGGACCGGAGGAAAAGGGAGGGGGAAGCATTTTACACGTGCGTGCCACAAACGGGGCGGGGCTAGCACCCGCATGATAGTCACTAGCCCTGCTCCATTCTTGTGTAGCGCAGTGCATTGTTTCTGCGCCCCGTGGCGCAGCAGCGGCCATTTTTGCACCTTGCAGTGCAGAGGCATCCCGTTTTTGTGCTGAGGCGCAGCAGCAGCCCGTTTTCACGCCCCATGGCAGCGGCATCCCATTTTTGTACTCTGAGGTGTGGCGGTGTCCCATTTTCGTGCCCTGAGGCGCAGCAGCAGCCTGTTTTTGTGCCCTGTGGCACTGCGTTGTTTTTGCGCCCCACAGCCGTGGCGCTAGCACAAGTGAGGATGTGTGTGCGTACACGCGTGTGCACTGGCCCGCCTGTCCCGGGGCCCAGTGGCCAGTAGGCCACGGTCCACTACCGGGCTGCAGCCCACAGGTTGGGGACCCCTGTAGTAGATGCTTTATAGGTAATGGTGTTAAGTAACTAAGGTAGGACACAGCTATGTACACATTTCTACAAGCAACCTGATGCTAAAAGCACTGAAATAAATATGTCTGTCTCTTATCTTAATAAACAAATTAAGAGCTTCACCTCAATTTAACTAATACGGAACAAGTCACTAATGTTCACATTACACTCAACAATGCCTGTATTTATAGGCAGTGAACTTCAAGGGATAGGAAAATTAACGCAGACTGTAGAGATATGGATTTCTATGACAGATTGATGAAAGCCAGTCTGTTTAAAGTAGATGGCCAAAAAATTTCCATCATGTTGCAGGATGCAATAAAACAAAAAGTCATCTTTTCCTCTTGTCTTCTCCTTTAATAATTACCCAATAAGAAAAAAAATGAAAATCAGTTCTCAGTATTAAGATGCAATGATAGATAACCTTTATTGTTATTTTTTACTGTGGGCACATTGGCACACATTAAAAATGAAATTTTCTTGCTTGTTCTCAAAAGTGTACATATACAGTGACTCGATAGGCATAGGTTATGATTAGTACAATGTACTATATACTATGTACAATGTACAATATACAGTGACTAGATAGGCTTAGGGTATGATTAGTGAAAGGCAACTGTACTTATAATTTTGTTATCCTGACTATTTTTCCATAATCCAAAATTTGCCCAGAAAATATAATAGTCATGTAAAGTGAAATGAATGTTTCATATATTTTCAAAGCCAATCTTATTTCCACTGTATAATCTCCTTTCATTAACAAAAGTAATAGTAGTAGTCAACCTAGACCAGGGGTCCCCAACCTGTGGGCTGCGACCTGGTAGTGGGCCGTGGCCTACTGGCCACCGGGCCGCAAGACAAGCTGGCCAGTGCATGTGTGTGCGCGCACACCCCCTCACTTGCTCTAGTGCCACGGCTGCGGGGTACAAAAACAGGACAACGACGCAGGGTGTGAAAACGGGCCACCGCCGCACCGTGAAGCACAAAAAACGGGCCGTCGCTGTGCTGCAAGGCGCAAAAGCGGCCGCCATCACACTGCAGGGCGCAGAAACAAGGCGCTGCGCCACGCAAGAACCGGGCAGGGCTTGTGAGTATCATGTAGGTGCTAGCCCTGCCCTGTTTGCGGCACGCACATGCTTATGGCCCCGTGTGCGCATGCACGAATGTGTGTAAAATGCTTCCCCCTCCCTTTTCCTCCGGTGCGCCAATCGACAAAGGTTGGTGACCTCTGCTTTAAACTGAAACAATGCAAATAAATTATGATGAATAAAAAATAGAAAATACTAAGTTTTTCTTAAGTAAATTGAGATATAATCATAGCTCTAAAAGTTAATGTCTGAATGTGGATTATTATGCACATTGAGTTAAAAAAAATTGTTAAGCTTCTCTAGTGTAGAGATCCCTAAAGGTAGTCCTTGACTTACAACTGACTCTTTAATAACCTTTCAAAATTAAAAGGGACTTTTAAAAAGCTACTTATGACTCATCCTCAAAATTATGACTCTTCTGATCACTTTTTGGGTACTTGGTAGCTGGTTTGCAATTATGACAAGTTGCGGCATTCCATGGCAAAAATCACAAGCTGGACACATCATGTGTATCTTGACTTGTGATTCCAATGACTTATGACTGAAATTCTGGACTCCATTGCGATTATAAGTGGAGGACTTATCTGTATATTTTTATATTTTTGTAAGCTTACACATTGTAGGAAATACTCATAAAAATTGTCTCTCTAGGTAAATAGGGAAAGTCTTCCAAAATGTTTAAGATGATACAAATCATACTTAATTTAAATTAACAATTTACTCACTAGATGTACTACTTTTAATTATAACAAGTTTTATTAATTTTTCCATATATTCTTTTTGAACAAAGTATTTAGGAAACAACGTGGGGATAGGGTAATCAATCATCTTAAATCAAAAACATACATTCACAAATCAGCAATTGTCTAAAATCAAAAACATACATTTACTAGTCAGGTTAGCTCCTTGGAGGTTCCCTCTCTCTTTCCCTCCATTAATATAACATATTCAGGTTAATACATTCCTAGGTAAATTTCAATCCGTCCATAAAAAACTTTCAATCACATTTTACCTCTAAAAATTCCAAGTCCTGTTTTTAAGTTTAACTATATTCCAATTACCACATTCCAATTTAACATTAATTAGACATACTATCTATATTTCAGGCATCCCTAATTTCCCTAATTACATAACATAACCATTATCAGGTCTACAATAATATTCCAACAATTACCTTCTCATTCTATTGTTTCCATTCCATTAGAAAATAAATATATCTAACATAAACCTCTTATCTTCCAAAAAAGGAATAAAAATAAAAATAAGGTAAAAAAGAAAACGTATATCTTTACACTATTTCAACCATATATAATCTTAATAGGTACACATTTAGAACATTTTTCATTTCACAATTCCAAACTATATTCTAACCAATAATTTCATCTCAATTGTAAATCTGAATCCTAAATATTAAATCAATCCCAACATCCATTCCGTTATTTTCATTCCATTACAAAATAGATATACCTATGATAAACATATTATCTCCATAAAAAAGAAAGGATAAAAAATAGAAATAAAATAAAAGAGAAAATATATACCTTCTTACTCTATTTCAACCATATATAATCGAGATAGGAATACATTTAAAACATTTTTCATTTCAAAATTCCAAATTATAATCTACAATAATTCCCTCACAGTTATAAATCTAAGTCCTAAGCTAGATCAGTCCCAGTTTTATTTTTCATCTCAGTTACTATTAATTCAGACCATATCTCTAAAAAAAACCCTTTTTAGCCATCAAGTATAGATTTAAGTCCCATTTTTAAATCTGACTCTAGCTTTCTTTTTGTGCCAGGCCGGTTTCCATGAAAGGGCCACTATGTCAATAGATCTCGTTGTTTTGTTTACGATATTCATCCTCAATTCAATCTGGTCTTGTGTCTGTTGTCCTTCTTCCATTGTCATCTGGGAGACGTAGTCAATTTTATCTAGTGTTATAGTTATTAGTTGGTTGTCCAGGATATCATAATTCTGATATTCAATGGATTGTAGATAGAATTGTCTGGAATCCTCTTTGATAATGGTAAGTTCTTGTTCTGTTGATTTTTGGTTTATGAAGAAATCAGCTGAAGTCTGGGTGTCAATTTGTGATTTTGAGGCAAAGGCTTTTTCGTAATTAAGTTGTAAATACAGTTCCTCTGTCTCATGTTGTACATAGGGTTGAACACAAACCTCTATGGTATTGATCTGTTCCTCAGTTTGTAGTTCTGGGGAGTCATCTTTAGTTTCCCTCCTGAAGTATATATTCTCAGTAAATTCCAAGATTTTTTCCAATATAAGGTTGTAGTCAAGCTGTGGGAAAAAATCCTCCATTTCCATAATCAAGTAGTCTTTTAGTATTTTAGTGGAGGCTATGTTTAATAACAATCAGCAGTCCACCTCCACACAGCTGCTTTTTTGTGATAATTTGAAGGCCAAGTTATAGTCATAATCAAGAAATAGTACAGTTGTAATGTCAATTTTCACCACAAGATGTCCCCAGTAGGCTGTAAAGTATTTTTCCGGATAGTATTTTTTTCCAATGAGAACAAGAGCAATAATAAAAAAAAATATAAGTAGATTAAAAAAAAAAGTTCAATAAGAGAATTTTTTTGGGAACCAGAGTACCCAAAAATAAAAATAAAAAATAATCAAACTAGGTTAGTTATAGTTTCAAGGCTTATAGTCCCACATGCACAAATGCTGCTTCATAAAATTGGGGAAATAGTTCAGAGGCTTTCACAGGAGAATAATTAGGGTAGAGAGAGGAAAGGAAAGGTCTCACCCGGATCTTCCACGGTGGTTCTTTAATGCTTAGATGTTGTTTGACTTGCGGTTGGTGCAGCTAGATGATTGGCCATGTTAATGTCCGATCTTTTCCCCGTCAAACCAGAAGAGCTGTCTCGGACCGCGGAAGGCGCTGCCGCACCCGCCGCAGTCAACAAGAGTCCTTTCCAGCGGTAGTCGCCCGTCCAGGGCGACTTTCGACCCTGTCCAGGGTCTACCGGCGGAGGGAAACCAGCCGGCGAAGAGAGCGAACTCTTCGCCTGACCGCCAGCGCCGCGACCCGGAACCGGAAGTCTACTAGATGTATTACTTTTAAGTGGGACAATTTGTATTAGTTTGTTATTTGCCATATTTCTTCTTTAATTCATTGATTATAATCGCCTTGATTTAAATCAATCCATCCTGAGTAAGTGCAGAAAATGGAATATACAACTTCCCTATCAGGATGTTGAAGAGGAAAAAAGAGAAAAAGTTTTAACTATTATGTAACTGCCATTACATAATGGCAGTTTGTCTGGGAAAGAGTTTCAAATCACAATCTTCTTCTGAATGAATCCTTCTGATTCATTCTGGTAGAATAGATAGAATAGATAGGAAAGCCAGTAAACTGATGTGGTGCATATTATAGTGTTTTGAATAATTCCCTTATATACTGCTGTTTTAATGCATGGAAATTATCTAGTTTTGGAAGTCGTCTAGTTTTGGAAATCAGTAAGGAAGTCTGCTGCTATGAAACTCAAAAAGAATTCAACGGAACTGGCTAATTTGGTTGCTGTCCATATCAATCACTTGAGAAGAACTGCTTTGGAGTAATGAGACTTGGATTTGAATAGACGTATATAAGCTAGTAAAGATTTTATCCTGCACTGAAGGAGAAGTTGGCTTTTGTTACTTCTAGCTATAACACTTGGCTTCTCAGCAAAAAGCAGGACATTTTCTATATTTTCAATAACTGGGAGGATGCTGAAGCTATGTATTGTACTAACAACTGCTTCTTCAGAAGTGACATGACACAAAAATGCAAACAATTTCAGTTTATCCAATGATCTGGTTGTTTGTTATGGGTCCTGGGAGTATATTTGGAATAATAAAATCTACTCTTTGATATTGTGAAATTATATAGTAAATAGTAAAGGTAAATTGTACCCCTAGTCTTGCTATGGCCTGTCAGTCTTCTTTTAAGTCTCTGATTGAAGGAAAAAAGCATTTCAGAGCTTTAATTCTCAGAATATATTTTAAGTGTGCTATGGCATATACATCAGGAACAGTCAGCCTGAACTTTCTTGACAATCATAGAATTATAAGGCAGCAATTCAATTGCTGTGATTGCAGTAAGAGGACCAGTTCTAATCAATATTATTTATTTTAAAAACAGCTAAAACTATTTTTTTATATTTGTGAAGTCTCAGTATTTTTGAATGCTAATAGATTAAAACTTGCCAAATTCAAGCAATTTCTTTCTGTGAGACCTATACTAGTAATAATAGTAGAGAAGCAAAGCATTACAAAAATAAATGAATAACAAAGCAGTTTACAGCTTTTGTAAAAAAAAAATAGTAAGGTAATTAAATGTTTGTTTTTTATACTGTGAAAAAGGTAATACTCACGCTATTCTAGGTTTAGTAGTTAACTTCCCCTTCAGTTGTTCATCGAGTCTGGCTTTTTATTTTCACATTGAAGAGATTATTCTTTCTTCCATGGGTAGGAACCCATTCATTTTATGCTATTGCTGGTTGGCACACTACGTTCCCTTCCTAACAGTCCCAACTGCCATGGAACAGTTTTAGTCCACCATTCCATTTTCCCTCCCAAAATGGCATTTTCAAACAAGCTTCTTCCTATTTTAATAGTAACTAAGCTTGAGTCCTTTGCATACACTGTTTTGTAGAAACTGACTGTACCAACAACTGCTGCCTCGTAGCTGTAAGCTGGTAAAAATTGGTAGATTTATTACTACAGCAGAGAGATTTTATTTTAATTCCAACAAAGCAGGGCGGTATACCATGCCTGAGAAAGTAATGTACTGAGGTAGGTGTTTAACTGCTCTGCTTTGTTTTCAATTATGAATTGGGCTACCTGCAAAATGAATTAATATACTTTGTCCTTTTGGAGCTAATATTACTTGAAAGATTGTCTCTTTAGAATGTAAAGAGACACCTTTTTGGCTTGAAATAGCTGGCCCTGAAAAACCTGTTGACCAAATTTCATTTAATGGAAAATTGGGGTTATGTGCCCTGTTTCTATGACATGTTGCAGTGTTCGTATAATATCAATTGTTTTTCCAGAAGCTGAAATTTTACATGTCAGAATTTTTTCAGCTTTGTCATAAAGGCCTATGAATGATGTAGATATATTGTTTGGCTTCTATCTATGGGATATTTGATTGAAGACAGATTTGTGTCTTCTAACACTATAAATGTTCAATGGATTCTAATGTCTTTATAATTGTTTTAAATAAATAAATACCAAATACATAGTTTAAAGGCAGTTGTGATTTGGCATGTTTTTAGTTTACATATCTTAAGCATTGAGCGATTGTTATGTTGTATAAAGAAATGAGCATTGTGCAATAATGTGTAGCAAAAAGAACTTTTACATTTAACTTACTGTTTTATACTCTTAAAAAAACAGCTATTATTAAATTGTAATAAATGATACTGAAACGGCAGATATATGTGCCATACCTAAGTTTTATAAGAAACAAGGAAATAAAATTCTTGCTTCTGTCCAGCTGTAACTTTGGAAGAAATTAAAGCAGACTAAATACCAGGAGAAATAATATTTTTGTAATATTAAGATCAAAAGCAGTTCTAAATAATAAGACCTGAACTGACAGAAATATATAGCTTCTTTACAGGGTTAGCAATCAAACTTCAGGTTATGTGGCCTTATGATATACTTTTATTTAAAATATTTCTAATAGAGATCAGAAATCTTCATAGCCCTAATGAGGATTAGCAATTTAGTCAGCAAATTATTCACAGCCTCTTCTCTTCCTGTTAGTAATATATATATATTTTCCAACTTGTATATTTTGGCAGAATTTCAACACAATAGTATTTCAAGTGAAAATTATACACTTGAAGTAAAATATGAATGTACATAGTATTTCTAGTCTGAAATCAAATTAATCTTGAAGTATTAAGATGTATACTTTCATCAACATGTGACATAATAGATTAAATTAACAAAATGGAATTGTGGGATTTTGGTAAGATTAAAACTAGCCCTTCATTTTTTTAGAGTGAGCTACATCTAATAATTACAGTATTAGAATTACATTTAATAGTGATTTTCTGGTTTTACTAATGACTTATTAAATATGCACAATTTAATAAGCAGTACATTTCTTTTAAGTGATACTGTGTTTTGGAGAGGAGAGTTGTTATTTGAAGAGTTATCCTCTCTCAGTCCTTCAGTAGTCTCTCATTCACATTCTTTATCTTGTTAGTGCTGATGTTTAATGTAACAGTCTCTCATTTTAAAAGAAAAGTATTTAGATATTACATTTGGTATTCACCATCCTATAAAAAGGGTGAAATTTTTGCATGTGTATTAATTGCTTAGCAGTGCTGTATTTCCTTAAGAAAAGGGGATGGAAGTAGAAGAAGAAATACAGCGACTCTAATGTAAGGATAAAGTCAGCAGTATCTGTAATTGACTATGAGACTAGGCAAGAGTATTGGGTGATTTAATGTGGGATAAATGAATTAAAAGTCCTAGACAGTTTTTCATTGTTGAAAATTTTCATTCTGTGGAACTGCATTCAAAAATAAACCTTTTGAGAGTAAAAAAACATTTCTGCCTTACTGAATTTATAATTCTATGCTGTATTAGGTATATGTCACTGTATTATATTTTTAGTAGATGTTGGAGTAATTGTGTGAGAAAGAAGATGTGTTCAAGGCCAAAGCAATTTTCTGTAACTTTGCTGAATATGATTGCCATTATTGTTGTAGTGGTTACTTAAATGTATATGTCACCCGACTCACAATAGCTCTGAATGATTACAGGCAGTGCTTTTTTTGTAAAAAGAAAAGGTGCCGGAACTCACACATGTCATACAACCCACTTTGCCTACCCTACAAGGTTCCATCCAAAAAAGGTGCCGAAACTCCATTCTGAGCGTTCTATGAGAAAAAAAGCCCTGATTACAGGTAATAAAGGTTAACAAGAAAAAAATAACAATAGAAAAACATGAATAGTAAAAGTGGGAAAAGTGACAAAAACAGATGGAAACAAAAGAAATAAACCTACATGCCCAAAGGGGGGGCTTGACTCACTCTTGTCAAAGGTCTGGGTGCCAAGGCCCTTCAAAATATTAGCAGGGTGGGGGACATCTTGATCTTATGGGAACCTCGTTCATAGAATAGGCATAGTAACAGAAAAGTTGCTTTCCAGGATACTAATAGATTGCATTGTTTATTCAAAAGAACACAAGTGTGTAAATCTTGTCAGAATGAGATAGTCAAGCAGAAACAATGAGAGGCAGAGTCCCTCAAGTAAATCGGCTATCTAACATTTAGAGAAATTGTAGAAAATGACCAAGCTGACCCCAAGGGAGGGTGATCACTTTTGAATGTCTTCCCGCTCACAAGAGATCTTAAGTCCAGCCCACTTTGAATTCTGTGGATTCTTATCTACCGCCAGTTTGCTTTGACCCTTAGTAATTCAGATTCTTGTAGAGAGCTTTAGCATGCAATAAACCTGTAGTCATTTGAACTGTCTTGCTTCCTAATTTATTGCGCCTGACAGAAATAGAGAAAATAAAGCATACATTTAGAGTTAATAACTGCATTTTACTATAAGCAAACTAAATGCATCTAAAATAATATCTTAGTTTTATTTCCTAGCAAACTCTTGGAGAGAAAAAATTATTCTAATAGAGATGTTTATTTATTTATGTAACTTATAAGAATGCCTATCTCATGTAATCCTAGGCAGCCCACAATCGATGAAAACAATAAAAGCAAAACTATCTTTCCCACCAGGAAAATAGACCAATCAGCCTTCTAATTTAGCCTCCACCCTAGACCAATGCTTATAGGAAGAAACAGGTCTTTATGGCCTTCTGGAAGGTTTGAAGGATAGGGAGTCTTCAAATCTCATTTGGAAGATTTTCCAAAGGACTGGGGTGGCTATAGAGAAGATGCACCTACAAGGTCCCATCAGCATTTAAGAGAGGGGATCTGGAATATCCTAGCTGACCTAGTGGGATGGATAAATAGCCCCAGGCAGAGACAATTCCACAAATAACCTAATTCTCTGTGTCTAGAGAATTTGAACTGGTCTCAGAAATTGGAAGCCAGTGCAACTTAGGAAGCAATGATATAACTCAGGTCTTTGAGGGAGATGGACAGTTCAGAAATACAATAAGTGAAGGCCCCCACTTTGACACTTTTTCGCAAGGCCCTGAAGATCTGGTTCTGCCAACAGGCCTGGGAAACCCAGAGTGGGATGGAGCCCATCAAGTGGCTCATTTGATTGTGTGTTATCGCTGGGGGTGTGTGTGGAGGGTTACTGTGTTTTATTCTTTTATATTGGGTTTTTTAATTGATTGTAAGCCCCCCCCCCCAGAGTCACTGAGGGTAAGTGGTTGCTATATAAATCTTCTAAATAAATAACTAATTAAGTAAATAACTATATGCTGCTGTAGAAGTTGAAGCTTCTAGATGATCTTCCATGGGCAGCCCCATGTACAGCACATTGCAGTAACTATACATCCAATTATGTATAATGTAGTTGTCATGTATTAGTCAATAAGAGTTTCATTCTTAGTATTGTGTTAAATGTGTACTGAAAATATTAATATTCTCATATTAGTCTAACTTGGAGGTTCATGAGAATACTACTATGTCCACCAATCTGACTTCTTTATGAGTTATAATCACAAAAATAATTTGAAAAATTTATAAAATATGTTGAACTGTACCAATATACTATATAGTCTACCCCCCCCACACACACACAATATATATTTTCTGTTTCAAAGATACAAACCATAATATGTTTAAATAAAGATTTCAGTATTATAAAATAAGTATAAGATTGCTTGTTCATGATATAGTTTGGAAGATAAACGTGATATTCTTACAATCTTGAGATGACACTCTTAAAGCAATTTTGTTTCTCTAGGATTTTGAGCTAAACAATTGATTTTGGATATGTGTGTATGTATATAGAATGATGGCTACTTTGGGGTATATTATCCATATGACTTGTATGTGGAAGGTTTTCTAACTTTACTTCTAAATTTCTACAACCATTTATAAAGACTTCTGTTACAGAATAACAAATGTGGAATAAACTGAGATTCATAAAGGAATCTGTAATGAGTAGAGCTACATTTATCTACATTTCTATAACACTAGTACATATTATTTGGAATCACTGTAGAGGAATAACTTGATTGCATTTTTGAAAAATAGCACTATACATTTCTTCTTTCTTTTGTGATACCAAGTAATGGTCTAACTTTCCTGGTAATTGGTTGAACATAAACTGCAAGTATAATTGTAACATAGGAGTTATGTTCACACAATATCTTATGTTTTTATTTGTAGTCCACAATACATAAAAGGAGGTGTTCGGTTTTCTAGACATATAAGAAATTGCTTTAAATGGAATATGGTAACTGTTATGTATTAAGAACTAATGTTAATGTGTTGTAAAACTAACGTACCTCCAACTGTTTTAGAGGGAAACTTCAAGAATTCAAGTTTGGGCGGGAGCGAGCTAACGTTGCGATTGGCTGACGCCCTAGAGGCGGAAAGTATAAACTGCAGGCATTTGCCGGTTTTTGACAGTTCTGTTCTGACTTAATAAACACCGTTGTACCACGCCGGTCTGGTCATTGCCTACGAAACCTACTACACAATAGTGGCGACGAAGGTGGGATGCTGCAGGAAGAGAGCTAATGCGAGCTAAGAGACTGAAGTCACTGGATGTCAGACCAGGCATAGACTCCTGGTAGGACCACGTCCCCGCCCTGCCTGTCAGTAAGACACACTGGAGGTACAGACATCCTGAGGGATCCGTCCCCAGGATCAAAAGGCAACACAGCTCCTACCGCAGCAGTAAAGGCAGTGACCAGGACATTACAGAACTTCCGGAATGGCCAAACCCGGAAGGCTCAATGAGTTTGACATCACCCATCCAGAGCAGTGGAGCTCTTATGTCTCCCGAGTGGACAACTACCTACGGGCGAACCAGATCAAAGACGATAGCCTGAAGGCGACGACGCTACTCTGTGTATGCGGGCAAGCAACGTTCGACATCGCAGAAAACCTGGTAGCACCAGCAAGTGTTGAGTCAGTGATATACGCAGACCTCAAGAGAAGGTTGAAAGAACATTTTGAGCCGAAACTCTCCATAATCGCTTGGTGCCATGCTTTCGAGCAACGAGAGCAGAGGTCTGCAGAATCGGCAGCTGAGTTCGTGGCCGCACATCGACAAGCTTCATGCCACTGTGAGTTTCCAGATTTGGAAGACCGCCTCAGAGACAGACTCGTTTGTGGTTTGCTGAATAGAGAGCTACAGCAGCGCCTATTCGCCATGGAAAAACTGACTTTCCAAGATGCTTTGAAGGAAGTCATGGCGGATGAGGCTGCCGGAGGAGCAATGAAGGCTCTCTGGCCACCAAAAACACATACCAGCCCCGCGGCGATCCACCACGAGACCGCAGATGGACCGGGGGAGACTGATGAAGATGATGAGATCGATCGGTTGCAGAGACAGCCACCCAGATGGCAACGCTCAACAGAGCAAACAACGTCTCCACAGAACTGCGCTAGCTGCGGGGGACAGCATAAAAGGGCAGAGTGCAGATTTTGCACAGCTGTTTGCCGCGCCTGTGGGAAGCAAATACACATCGCCAGAGTCTGTAGAGGTCGCCAACGAGAAGCGTGAACTGCGGCTCCACAGCAGGAAGGTAAATGGGCCCCAGGACAGAACAAGGTTGGACACTGCTCAGGGAGATGAAGTATCCAACAAACGGGAGCCCAACGCCCCCTCAAGGAGAAGTTAAAACTCCAAATTAGACTTCAAGGGGTCCCATGCTCCATGAAGCGAGACACTGGGTCAGCTCTATCAATCATCTCATACAAAACTTTTGATTACATTTGCAAACAAGGAAAAAGGCGAGTTCCGCTCAAGCCATCAAGCCTCATACTAACGGACTTCCAGAATTGCCATGTTTCCGTAAGGGGGGAAGCCACCGTTAGAGTTAAGTTCAAGGAGTTTGAGGGTCCCCTCAGCATTGTGGTCGTAAATGGACAGTGCACCAGTCTCATTGGACTGGACTAGTTCGAAGCCCTGGGCATCCGTGTGACGGGTATTCATCACACACAAACAGCTGACCTGGCAGCAGTATGTCAACAATATCCTGATGTTTTCAGTACGGAGTTGGGACAATACAGAGGGGCGCCCATTTCGCTCAATCTTGATCTAGCAATCACCCCAATCTGAGTGAAACCGCGCAGAGTGCCCTTCGCACTAAAGCCAAAGATTGACGCGGAACTTGACAAACTGGTGCAGCAAGGAGTGCTCCAACCTGTGGACAGTAGCCTGTGGGAGACTCCCATAGTGACCCCAGTGAAGCCAAACGGGGATGTTCACATCTGTGCAGACTACAAGTGCACAATAAACAAGGCACTACAGCAACATGCTTACCCAGTTCCTGTGGTAAGCCACATACTCGCCTAGCTTCAAGGAGGCCGAATTTTTGCTAAATTAGATCTCGCCCAGGCATACCAGCAGCTGCCAGTTGACGACGCCACCGCCGAGGCACAAACCATCATCACACACAGAGGGGCATTCCGAGTGCGCCGCCTGCAGTTTGGGGTAAGCGTAGCCCCCGGGTTGTTCCAAAGCATCATGGAACGGACACTTAAAAACATACCCGGTGTCTGCCCGTACTTTGATGACATCCTGATTGCAGGGGAATCAGCGGCAGTCCTGGCGGAACATCTCCGGGCAGTACTTCAACGTTTCCGTGAGGCAGGCTTAAAACTGAAAAAAGACAAGTGCCAAATTGGCGTGGAATCCACAGAGTTCCTGGGGTTCCGAATAGATGTTTCTGGAATCCACCCATCAGAGGCCAAGCTAAAGGCAATTCAACAAGCCCCCAGACCCAAATCCAAGGGGGAACTGCAAGTATTCCTAGGCTTGCTGAACTTCTACCACTCATTCTTACCACACAAGGCTGCCCTGGCAGAACCACTTCACCATCTATTGGACAAAAAAGCGCCCTGGGTCTGGTCATGATAGGGCATTCAAAATGGTCAAGTCGCTGCTATCCTCAAGCTCCGTGTTGGTTCATTTTAATGAAAAACTGCCAGTAACACTAGCCTGTGATGCTTCGCCATATGGCATTGGGGCAGTGCTAAGCCATCAAATGCCAGACAGTTGCGAGGCCCCCATTGCATATTACTCAAGAACTTTATCATCTGCTGAGAGGAACTATGCACAAATCGATAAAGAAGCTCTTGCCATTGTTGCAGGTATTAAGAAGTTTTACAACTTCTTATATGGGCGACCCTTCACCGTCTTCACAGACCACAAGCTGCTGCTTGGCCTTTTTATGGCTGACAAGCAGACTCTGCAGATCTGTCATCACGGATGCTGCAATGGTCAATTTTCATGGCTGCCTACTCGTACAGGTTAATCCACAAGCCAGGGAAGGAAATGGGCCACGCCGACGCGCTCAGCCGACTGCCTCTGCTACAGATGGATCTGGACCCAGCCCCGGTAGCGCGTATCCTGGCAATCCAGGACCTACCAAAAACACCCCTACACGCAGGGGACATGGCCGCTGAAACCGCCACAGACAGAACGCTCAGCTGCGTTCTCAACTGGGTGTTGGGGATGGCCAGAAACCTGGTCAGGCCCCGAGTTCCAGCACTACGCGTGCCGGAAAGATGAACTGTCAGCCCACAAGGGTTGTGTGCTGTGGGGCAGCAGGATCATCGTTCCACCCAGTCTTCAAGCCAGGGTGCTGGATTCCCTACATGAGGGGCACCCTGGAATCGTGAGGATGAAGGCTCTAGCCAGGAGCTATTTGTGGTGGCCAGGCCTGGACAAAGACATTGAAAATCGAGTAAGGAGCTGTCAGGTCTGCCAAGAGACCCGACCAGAGATGCCCCATGCACCGCTGGGAGACCATGCACGCCCCAAGGTCTCGCGTGCATATTGACTTTGTGGGCCCATTCCAGGGACAGGTATTCCTCATTGTCATGGACAGCTATTTCAAGTGGTTGGAAGTGGTACCTGTCCCATCGATGACCACCGCCAGGGTCATCCAGGAGCTGCGCCGGCTTTTTGCCACACACAGTCTGCCAGACGTCATTGTGTCCGACAACGGGGCACAATTCACGGCGGCCGAATTCCAATCCTTCCTAAACACCAACATGATACGGCACACAACTTCTGCTCCCTTCCACCCCGCTTCCAACGGTCAGGCCGAATAAATGGTGAGGTCTACCAAGGAATCGCTCAAGTGGATGACATCGGGAGATTGGAATCACCACCTGGCAAATTTTCTCCTGTGCCAGCACACGACTCCTAGCACCACAACGGGTCGCAGCCCTGCAGAACTAAGGTGGGGCCGCCGGCTCAAAACAAAGCTCGACCGACTCCACCCAGACAGGACAGCAGCAGAAACAGCTCAACCAAAGCCTCCCAGGAACCTACAGCTGGGTGAACTGGTATGGACCAGAAACTATGGGCAGGGGGCACCCTGGGTTGCCGCTAGAGTGACTAAAGTAACGGGGCCATTGTTTTACGAGGTGGCTCTGGAAAATGGTCACGTGGTCAGACAGCATCGGCAGGCTGGGCCAATCCCGGGAGAGGAGTTCGAGAAGAATTTGGACACACCGGGTGACTATGTTTTTCCGAATATGCCCACACCTGCCAGGGCCGCCTCCGCAGAAACAGGCACCACAGGTCGTGGAACCACCTCTTCCATCAGGTGACCTAAACGGCCATCACGTCATGGGTCAACCAGGGACAGACGATCGTACAGTCAAACAGGACTCCCAAATGACATTACGGCGGTCCGCCCGAATCCGCAGGCCCCCGGTCTACCTTAAGGACTATGTGCCTTAATCAAGCAAAGGATAACAACTATCCTAGGGGGGAGGGGTGTTATGTATTAAGAACTAATGTTAATGTGTTGTAAAACTAACATACCTTCAACTGTTTTGGAGGGAAACTTCAAGAATTTAAGTTTGGGCGGGAACGAGCTAACGTTGCAATTGGCTGACGGCGTAGAGGCGGAAAGTATAAATTGCAGGCATTTGCTGGTTTTTGACAGTTCTGTTCTGACTTAATAAACACCATTGTACCACGCCGGTCTGGTCATTGCCTACGAAACCTACTACACAATAGTAACATTAAAAAATATATACTAAATATTGAATACATTAAATACATTTTTTCAAAGGTATAACTAGCACAAAATTCTATGATTCATGATTGCTGTTAATCTAGGTGAGTAGTTTGCCTTTTTGTTATATTTATAAAGGCATAGTCACAAGCTGACTTTCAAGACTATTAACTATATAAAGAACTGGTGTTTAAAATATAAACTATTTATAATTTAATGGATTTTTTTGAAAAACACTACTTCAGGAAAGCATGAATAATTATTTACAGCTACAGTTTCTAGGTACTTCATGGATTCGAGATTTTAAATCTGGTTCATAATATTTACATCTAAATCTAAGGGTACATTATACCCACAACTACAAAACTTTGGGTTTATTCCAAGGAGAGTCCTAGTTTCATTTAAATAATAATTAAATGTAACAAATATTTAACGTATATTATTATTAAAGCCATTTATAAAGAATTATAGAAATACAATAATTTTGATTGTTAAAATGCTATTAAATTTAGCATCTATTCTGCTATGATATTGCTGTGTGCTGCCCATTTATTCTTTTTTCATGTAGCCCCCCCTCCCAAAAAAAATGTCAGTAAAAAGTCAATATGCCAGATTGGTCTGTATGCACCATAGTAGGCTGGTTTGCATTTTGTCTCATTTCTAAACATGGAAACACATGGCTGCATCTAATATGTGCTGGCTGTTTTGTCCATGCCTATATTATATGTTATATTAAGTGTGGAGAAGTGGAGCATTTATCTTCATTATAGAAGGTGCAGTACTGACCTAAACATCTGCCATATATCTCTATTTGATTAGATCACAGTTTTATATTATAACTTGTAATTATTGATTACTAAATATATCTCTTCTCTGCAATCTGTGTGTAGTTTAAATTTATTCTGTAAATTTACCAAATTAGGATCATATATCTTTCCATTCAGTAAAAAAATTGTCTTTCAACCATACTGTGGTCTTTTTAGCACAATATATATTTGTAATGCAAGTGTTTAGGCTAAAATGAAATGAGCTTGGAGTTTAGCTGAAAATATTACTTTGGTTGGTTGGAAAGAAATTACCATTCTGTTTTAAAATTTGGACTTATAAAATGTATTTATTGTCAGCATTTGAATTAGTCCTTATTGATGAAATAGACTAATTGATATGATTCTGTGTTGACAAGGTTTAATTTGATTTCTAAATTTAGTTGTTAATATACTTTTGGGGGTCAAGCTGAGCCCATTGGTTGACAGGCTAGAAGGACCAATAGAATATAATATTTCTTTATCATCTTTATCTTGTTATATTTTCATGCTATATGTTATGAATATATCACAAATATAATATTAGTTAATATGTATATTAGTCATGAATATAGAAGGCTTGTAATATGAACGTTTTATGAACTTCTGTTATACAACCATAGTTAACTTTTTAATGAACTCATTAGGAAACTCACATTGTGGAATGTGTGCACTACTGATAAGAATGGACTCTGAGTGCGCGGATGCATGATTTATTAATGGTGATATCAGGCAAAACATCAGTGGGTATACAGAATGCAGTAGATTGCATTTTTCATGGAATCTTGGAACAAGGAGTGAGGATATAATGTTCCTGACGTGGTCGGGGCAAGATGTGCCATACACATGGATTCTGAGTAAACAAGTTGGGTATAAAGAGAAGACTGGAATGAAGCCACACCCCGAAGTTTGAGACGACTCTTGTTGGAGCAGGGGACGCCCTGAGTCTGCTTCCCTGCCCACTCTAACGCAGCCTGATCACCTGTGTTGAGAGTGTACGTGAATATTGTGTGAATGAATAGCCTAGTTGGGCAGCAGTACTTACACCAACTTGAGTAGCCTTGTTGGGCACAGTTATTTGCATAGCCTTGTTGGGCACAGTTATTTGAATAGCCTTGTTGGGCATAGTAACCTGAATAGCCTTGTTGGGCATAACTTATTGTGGAAAGATAACTTTGAAATTAGACAAGTATATGTACAAATATAAAGGGACTAATTAAGTTTAATTGCACGCTTGCCTTACTTTTTGTCCGAATAACACAAGAATAAAAGAACTATTGGAAAATTCACTTTGAGTGGCTTGAACTCAGTTTTATGACATAATTGGCGTAGTCGGCAGGATTCTTGGTTTGCATTTGGACAAGAAGGACAATGGCAAGTGGGTTATTGTTGGGAAAAAGGAAAGACAAAGAGGGAAAAAGAGAAAGACAAGGAAAAGAAGGAAAGGAGGCAGACCATTTGAATTCTACCTCCTGATGATGAGGGACAAGCTGGTTATTATGGGGATATGTTGCATAATGCTCAGCAGGGTTTAACTGGAACCTAAGAGACAACGGAGATATTAGAGAGAGAGATAAGAGAGAATTATTGGAAGTGCTAAAGGGAGACAAGGGTTCTTTAGAAAAGGTAAAGTCTACAGTATATAAGAATGTACACCCTATTACTAAGGAAGACAGTACTGATAAAATTCAAAAGGCAACTATAGTCTTTTTAGATTATGATCTGAAATCTGTTTTGGAAAGCTTGGGGGAAACTAGGGACATGATGGTAATGGTGCAAGAGGAAATTAATAAAAAGGATGAGTTAGAAGAAAAAAGTATGCAATATAGGCAAGCTTTGGAACAAGTCCTTGAAAAAATTAAAATAGTTAGAGAAATGAAACAATCTATAGAAGATCAAACCAGACAACTACAGGATATGAAAACTAGAGCAGGGCTTTTCAACCTTTTCACCCATTGTACCACTTTTCGGATAAGGCAATATCCGAGTACCACCACTCGCCCAGCAAGGTATCAAAAACTTGACCCCCCAAAAAAAGGAAAAAATGAGAAAGTACAGGTAGTCCTCGACTTACAACAATTCGCTTAGTGACTGTTTGAAGTTACAACGGCACTGAAAAAAGCGAATTATGACCATTTTTCACACTTATGACTTTTGCAGCATCCCCAGGGTCATGTGATTTACATTCGGATGCTTGGCAACTGATTCATACTTATGACGTTCATAGTGTCCCAGGGTCATGTGATCAATGGCCGGGGGGGCGTGGCCAGCTGATCACCCAGGTTGCAGGGTGCCTGTGGGGGGGAATCTGTGGGTCTCTGGTGGAGGGGGATGGGACTGGGGTGGGTGCCTGGCTTCCTTCCCTCCCTTCCCTCCCTCTTTGTCCCTTCCTCCTTCCCTCCCTCCCTCTCATTGTTCTTTCCTTCCTTCCTTCCTTCCCTCCTTCCTTCTTTGTCCCTTCCTCCTTCCCTCCCTCCCTCATTGTCCTTTCCTTCCTTCCTTCCTTCCCTTTGTCCCTTCCTTCCCTCCCTCCCTCTCACTGTCCTTCCCCTCCTTCCTTCCTTCCCTTTGTCCCTTCCTTCCTTCCCTCCCTCCCTTTCATTGTCCTTTCCTTCCTTCCTTCCCTCCCTTTCATTGTCCTTTCCTTCCTTCCTTCCTTCCTTCCTTCCTTCTTTCCTTCCTTCCCTCTTTGTCCCTTCCTTCCTTCCCTCCCTCCCTTTCATTGTCCCTTCCTTCCTTCCCTCTTTGTCCCTTCCTTCCTTCCCTCCCTCTCATTGACCTTTCCTTCCTTCCTTCCTTCCTTCCTTCCTTCCTTGTCCCTTCCTTCCTTCCCTCCCTCCCTCTCATGGTCCTTTCCTTCCTTCCTTCCTTCCTTCCCTTTGTCCCTTCCTTCCTTCCCTCCCTCTCATTGTCCTTCCCCTCCTTCCTTCCCTCCCTCCCTTCCATTGTCCTGCTACACCGTCCAGATCCCAGCCTGGTTTTGGCAGGCAGCGGTGCATTCTCACCACACGGAGAGGCCGGTGAGGTGAACCGGCGACATCACGGCCCTGCCTGTGCGTGCGCAGAGGCAGAGGGGAGCGCATGCGCCTCAGCCTCTGCGCGTGGGCAGGCAGGGCCTGGATGTCGCTGGTTCACCTTGCCAGCCGCTCTGTGTGGTGAGAATGCGCCAGGCTCGGTGTGTGCAGCTACAGCTGAGCCAGCCGTGCTCAGCAGCTGCCCGCCGCTCTCGGAAGCCGCGCAGCCCCGCCGCCGCTCTCGGAAGCCGCGCGGCCACCGCTCTCGGAAGCCGTGCGGCCGCTGCGCAGAAGCTTCCCCTTCACTCCGGCCAGCGAGCCAGATGGGCAGGGGTGCGAATTGGCGTGTGCTCAGGAGCGCCGATTCCGCGCCCCTGCCCAGCTCGCTCGCTTGCCGGCGCCCACAATCTGCCCGGCCTCCCCTCTGCCTGCTTTGCACAGCTCCTCCTGGGCCCCCCATGCCCACCGTTAACCCTCCCGCCACCATGCAGGGTAAGGTTGGCGCCCCCGCCCAGATGCCCTCGCCTCCCCCAAGCATTTTTTTACTCACCTGCTTTCAGCTGCACTCCCTTTCTCCTTTTGCTTCTTTGCCTTCGCCACGTGCTTGTGGGTAAAAAAAAAAAGTTCCATGAGACTTTCTAACTTCTCGTGAGAAGTTAGAAAGTCTCATGGAACTTTTTTTTTTTGTCTCACAAATACATGGCGAAGGCCGAGAAGGACAGGAGAAAGGGAATGCTGCTGAAAGCAGGTGAGTAAAACAAAATGCTTGGGGGAGGTGAGGGCATCTGGGTGGGGGCGGGGGGGGTAGGCAATGCGTCACGCAGCTCCGGCGGAATCTCCCCTGAAGACTGCGTGAGGCTGCCTGCTACCCCCAAGGCCGCCACCAATCAGCTGGAGCTGCACGCTTTGATCCTGGGCTCTCAGTAGGACCCAGGCAACATGCAGTTCCAGCTGACTTTGCCACAAGCCTCTGCGGCGCTGCTGCCGCTTCACCTCATCCACTTTTACACTTTTTTAAAAAAAAAATTCAAAAAAATTTTTTTTTAATATTTTTTTTTACATTTTTTTTTTACATTTTTTTTCAACCCGTCCTACGCGTACCACCAGCCATGTGCTCGCATACAACTGGTGGTACGTGTACCACTGGTTGAAAAGCCCTGAACTAGAGCACAAAGTCTGGCAAGCTGACAAGTAAAATTTCAGCTGTTAGTAAAAATAAACAAGGAAGGGTCTCTTGTATGAGTAAATACAACCCTTGTGACGGGCTTGACACAATGTGTTGTGATAAATCTGAGTGCTATGCTAACCCCTGTTGTGGTTCTTTTGGATCTAACGTTTCTGCTGTAAAGAAGGTTTCTATTAGTGCAGACACAGGGAGGGTTTTAAACACCAAATTTCTTATGAACCAATATCTACTGGAGAATTAAGGGATTTAAAAGGGAAGCTAGGGCCCATAAAAGAACTGATTGTATGGACTACCAATTTGTCTCTAGAAATTGATAAAGAGGGCTTGATGACCTCCGAGATCCAAAGACTTTTAAGAATGTATGCTGGCTTCTGGTTCCGGTCGCAGCGCCCGCGGACGTGCAGAGAACTCGTTCTCTTGGCCGTCCGGTTTCCCCCCGCCGGTAGACCCTGGATAGGGTCGAAAGTCGCCCTGTAGGGGCGACCACCGTAGAGGAGGGCACTCGTTGATCGCGGAGGGAGCGGCAGCTCCCTCTGCGGTCCGAGAAAACCACCTTTGGGCCGACGGGGAAAAGATCGGCCAGTAACATGGCCGATCACTCAGCTGCTCCAGCCGAAAGTCACAGCAACATCTAAGCGAAAAGAACCACCGTGGAAGATCCGGGTGAGACCTTTCCTTCCCTCTTGTTAATTTACCTTTTTCCCTGCTAAAAGCTTTAAGAACTATTTCCCTATTTTGAGAAAGCAGCGTTTGATTACTGGGGAAAACGGGCTTTGGAAAAACAATTATTGTTTTTTTTACTATTTTATTTTGTCTACATAAGCAGTTGGAACTCGAGCATCTGGGTTATTGTGACTTTCTCTTTTGGCTTGTTTATCTTCAGTTTAGGTGAAAATCCTTAGGGAGGGGGTGGAGTGTTCTTTTTTTCTCCCCCCCCTCCTGAACAGTACTGCCTAAAAAACTTTTTGCTCTCTGGGCGGACTTATGTAGATTCTTTTGGATACAATGCATCCTGGGACTTGGCATGAAGCCCAGAAACTTTGGCTGATACAATGTAACTTGCTCTATTTGAACTCCTACTTCCTGATTTTGGCGTGATGCCCAGACTGGATTACAACATAACAACTGACTGCCAGTTTTTATCTCTGTCCTGGACTTGACTATTGGTTTTTTTTTTTTTTCTCTATCTTTCTTTGGAAATATATTTCTGTCTGCATTTTATATTTTATAACGCTGCAATCTATTTTTTAAGCTGAACTTCTTTAAAAAAAAAAAGATGGAATCCTACTCACAGATTAATTATGGACTTATATTAGAAAAAATCTTGGAAGCGAGACTGGAACTTAAAGAACATATTAGATCGCTTAGTTTCAAGGAGGACTCAGAATTAAAAATTGAAGCTCAACCTTTGATTGACTATGATACACAATCAGATCTACAACTTAATGAGATGGATGGAATACATTTACAATCTATTGAATCTACTGAATTTATTGAAGAGGAAGAGGACACATCCTACATGATGGATTTCTTTGATGATCAAAGGCAGAACTCAACTAAAACATTTACAACTTAAAAAGCAACAGGATTGGACTTCCAAATACGAGGCACAAAAAACGTTGACAACATGACAGTACAGACAACACTGGATAAAAGAGAAAAAGAATATGATTGGACTCAATGGTGGGAAAAGGCCTTTAGCCAGTTACTAAGATGGGAGGATTTAGAGGCCCTGTTGTGGAAACCTACCTGGCACAAAAAGAAAGCTAGAATTAGATTTAAAAATAAGAGTTAAAATTTTATTTGATGGGTAAAAAGGGCTTCTGGACGTTGATTGAACTAATATTTTTGAGATCTTTAAGGTTACTTTGGTATGAGTCAACACTAGATTTAAATTATGGATTTGATTATGATTTGGAATGGCAATAAGAAAAATTGGAAAATTTATAATTAGATTGAGATTGAGACTGGTGAAATATTATTGATATTTTTATTTATAAGAATTGAATGGTAATTAGTGAGGTATTAAATGGATTAAACTGAAACAATTGAGGAATCTTTTAGGGACGTGGACTGATCTATGAAAATATTGGATAGAATATATGAAATAGAATATAGTTGAGAAATATTAAGATATAATAGTTATATTACTTGTTTATGATAAAATAATTATTGTCCTATTATTATTATTATAATGTTATTATATTACTATGTCTAATGCAATAGTTTTAAAATATATAAATTCATGTTTATTTACATAATATGTATGTGAAATAGAATAAGAGATATAATTTGATTGAGAAGCATAAATTGAAATTGGAATAATAGATAGAGGTGAGAAACAATTTATATTTTAGGAATGCTCGAATTGTATACCATAAGAGGGAACTTTTAAAGTAGCAGTTTAAATTGTATATGTATGACTGTATTTTTTGTTGTGTTCTATGGAGTGCCCTATCTCCACGATGTGTTACAAGCACTTGGCTGTAAAACAAACAAAAACTAATAAAACTTGTTATGGAAAAAAGAATGTATGCTGAAATAGTGGACTTTGCTCCAGGATGGACAATAAGCCCTGTTTAGCAGTTCTGAGGGATTTCGTAAAAGAAACCAATTTAACAGGAGCTCGGAGAATAGTAATGAATTGGACACAATAGTCAGGGGAAAGCCCACAACATTATGTTACTGGACTACACTTAACAGGATTGTATTTCCCCTGATGATGTAATGGAGGAAAATATTAATAGTGGAAGTCTAATAGAGACATTACAAAATAATAGCACATTGAGAATGATGGTTGATGGGCTTGTTCCCCAGTTACGACATGTTATCGGAATTCAACCACTGGACTGACCAAAGGACTCCAAGGAACTTTTACAGACCTTAAAGTTAGCAAAAAAGCAAGTTAATATTATGTGCAGGAAGGATTTTGAAGACAAAGATAAAGGAAGGAGGGTTCAAATCAATGAGGTTACGGGGAGACCACCTATGAGGACTAACGGAAAAACTGGTGTTCATAATGGAACCCAGTTCACTAATAAAGGGGTAGGGGGTCATAAATCTAGGTAGGGGGTCGCAATCTAGTAATGTAAGAATGACAATATGGAGACTGCTTTGACAGAAGGGGTTCCTCCTAGTAAAATGGATGGAAAACCCACAGAAGAGCTTATTCAAATGCTAGCATCCGTTGACCCTCTTAGAGTCTTTGAAAGAGAGTTGCAAGATGAAATTGGAAAGTTAAGAGATTTGAAGTCAGGATCAGATACAAGTACAAAAACAAGGATTGACTCTTGCAATTCTCCACAAGCGTCTCCTTCTGCTCCTCCTTATAAGGAATTACTACAGGAGATTAGGGAGTTAAAATCAACTCTTCAAGGATCCTCCGATTAGGAGTGCCCAGCAGGCATAGGACCCCTGAGTTACTTCAAGCCTCTGGGAAAAATTATAGGGGTCCCAGATGATAAAAGATCTTTTTACTTTGTACAAGATGATTCTTTTAATGAACATTGCGCCCTCCTAGACCCAGGTGCTACTGATTGTATAGTTAAATTCTGGCTGCTGGGAGCCCAAAGGCTGGGATACATGATTGTAACAGGTTATTGGGGAAAACCCAGATTTATTCCAATTTTATCTTTTTATCTGATAATGCAGGGTGATAAGATTATGATAAAAGGATTGTGGGACAAAGAAAGTAATGAGAACCTTATTCTGAAGATGTCTTTCTTTAATAAAGGATTTTGGTTTACCCCAAAAGGGTATCTTTTAAAATTAACTCCTTTTAAAGGGAAAGTTCATTCTTTGAAAAAGAGAGAGAGAGAATTAGGGAGACACCTCGGAATGGTGGAAAAATCAGGTCCCTGGGGTCCACCAAACCAGTAAATACCAGGCAGGAAAGCATGTTTCTGCAAAGGTAGAAATTATAGGTCTTGTTATAGCTCCTCAAAGACATGTGCCTTGAATCCGGCTGCTGTTCGGGGCCTTAAACCAGTAGTTGAGGCCTTTAAGCTGAAAGCATTATAAAAGAAACAAGAAGCCCTTTTAATAGCCCAATTTGGCCAGTTTTAAAATCTGATGGAAATATGTATCAAATGGTTGTTGAGTTTAGTAAAGTAAATAGAGTAACCCTTCTTATGGCTCCTATTGTTACCAGCATTACTGATTTGAAGACTCAGATTTTACCTATTTCTAAATATTTCAGTGAGATTGATTTAGCTAATTGTTTAGGGGTTTTTTTGCTTTACCTTTGACTGAAGAAAGTAAACCATGTTTTGCTTTCACTTATGGCGAAAAAAAATATATTTTGTCATGTTCCTCAAGGGTTTCACAATTCGCCTGCGATAGCACATAAATATGTGAGAGAAATGCTAGAAATATTGGCACCTGATGACTATATTCATGCTTACTCTTATGTTGATGATATTTTAGTTCAAGGAGAAACAGCAGTAGAGTAGAGTAGAGTAGATTAGAGTAGAGTAGAGTAGAGTAGAGTAGAGTAGAGTAGAGTAGAGTAGAGTAGAGTAGAATAGAATAGAATAGAATAGAATAGAATAGAATAGAATAGAATAGAATAGAATAGAATAGAATAGAATAGAATAGAGCTGGAAGGGACCTTGTAGGTCTTCTAGTTCAGCCCCCCACTCAAGTAGGAGAACCTATACCATCTCAGACAACTGACTGTCCAGTCTCTTCTTAAAAATCTCCAGTGATGGAGCGCCCACGATTTCTGAAGGCAAGCTGTTCCACTGGTTAATTGTCCTCACTGTTAGGAACTTTCTCCTTAATTCCAGGTTGCTTCTCTCTTTGGTCAGTTTCCAACCATTGTTTTTTGTCCTGCCCTCTGGTGTAAGGGAACGAACTTTGCAGGTCTTATGTTTGATCCATGACACTGGCTTTAAAGTAAATTTTGAGAAAGCCCAGTTAGTAAAGCCATGAGTAAAGTTTCTGGGATTAACAATTGATCAAGGTCTCTGCAGAATAGTTGAGCAAAGAGCACATGCCCTCTGTTGCATGCTGGTGCCTGTTGATATTAATTTTTTGAGGACCCTTTTAGGTGCTTTTGTCCAAGATCACATACCTAATTATGCTGAACTCACTGCTCCACTATACCATCTCTTGGAGAAGAATGTGTCTTGGGAATGGACTGTGGACCTCACTGACCGCTTGGAGAAATTAAAACTATGGATCCTGTGATCCATTAAGTTACATCCTCCGGACCACAATCGTCCTTTCTTTTTAAGACTTTCATGGTTGCTGAAGCTTTTGCTGCCTCTCTATTTCAGAAAGACACCAATAATAAATATGTACTTATTGGTTTAGCATCCAGGAAACGGGGGCTCCTGAAAAATGGTATAATGAGTGTGAATCTGGTGCAGCCTGTATAATGTAGGCATTGCAATATTTTGAGAGCTCCATAGGGTGGCAGCACATAATCATACAATCTACCCATGGCTCTCTGGAATATATTTTACAGGGCAAAATTTTTCCCTATGTTAGACTTGCACAATAGCTTCTATACCTCCACCTTAAAGGTTATGATTTTGAGTCTTTGCCTTCCCCTGATCCTTTGATTAGTTTGATGGGTGTGGGAAATTCCTTTTGCTCTTAAAGTCCAGGGGAAAAAACTGTGTCATTAGTCCAAAGTGGGGTCCTCCCTACTAGTAAACCCGAATTTGAGTTTTGGGCTATTGATGGAGGATCCTGGTGGGATGGTAATCACCAATTTACTGTAACAGCTGGGGTGTCTACCGCTGGTAATACGTTTAGACAAGAATTGCAAACAAAAAGTGCTCAAGAAGCAGAAGTTGTTGCCTTGAGATTGGTTCTAAAAAAAGTTGATGCTTCGGGTTTAGCTACCCTGCATGTTTTAACAGATAGCTGGTATATTTATCAAGCTTTGACAGAATTTTTGCCTTTTTGGGTCAAAGATGGATGGACCAATAGTTTAGGAGGACCCCTGAAACAATCTGAGGAATGGCAACAAATTTATACCTTAATACTGAAAATACAGGTCACAGTCTATTCAATTAAAGCACATCAGAAATCAGGGACTTCATGGGCAGTTGATTTGAATCAAGCAACATTCTACTTCCTCTATTATCATCACTTCTGTAAAATCTGAAGTAGAGAATCTTGTTTTTGATTTACATGCTGTAGGACATGAAGGAGTGGAAAAAATTCTCCTTCGAGGGAAATGGGGGCTTACTAATCAACATTGCTGTCTCATTTCTCATATTGTTGATAATTGCCCCATCTGTTTATTTGAAAAACGTGATTATTCACAATCGTAAATCCCTGTCTTGCTTCAAAGGCAATTTGAATCTTGGGCAGTATTGTATATTGATTATATTGATAAACTCCCTGTTACACAGAGGGAATAAATATTTGTTGGTAGTGATTAATGGATTTAGTGGATGGCCAGAGGCTTTTCCTCCTAAAAATAATGGAGCAGTGATTACAGCTAAGAAACTGTATCAAGAAGTGTTTTGTAGATTTGATACTCCAAGAATTTTGAGTAGTGACAGAGGATCAGCCTTTGTGTCTGAAGTCATAGGAAAAATGACTGATGCATTGGGAATTCATAGGAAGCTACACATTAGCTACAGGCCACAAAGTTCAGGTAAGACGGAACGTTGTAATGGTAAAAGTAAGGAATTATTGAGGAAATTGGTTAAAGCTAATGGAAAGGATTGGGATGAGAAATTGCCTACTGTTTTGGCAGCTTTAGGGAGGTCCCCCATTAGTGGATTGGGGATGAGCCTGTATTAAATCTTAGGGCACAAATGGAACTGGCATTTCCATCATTATGGATTCAAGATGAAATAGAACAGTGGTTTGATATATTGAAAGATAGGGAAGAAATTCGGGAAAAGATAAAGTAAGAAGTTGAAAGAAAACAGGAGGAGGGATCAGTTAAGTACTGTTGAATGTCTGCCTATAGAATCTAAAGTAATGTACAAAAGCCTGGGGAAAAAGGAATATACCTTGGCGCCATGGTAGAAAGGGCCTTTTGTCATTCTAAAATGTATTCCACCTGTCAGTTATCTTTTAAACAATCAAAAATGGGTACATCGCAGTCAGATTAAGCCCGTTTCTGATGATGCGCATGCGTAATTTTCTTTTTTTTCCTAGAAATGAAGTCTTCCCTACCACAGATTAAACAGACATCATGGATTCATCTTGCCAAATTTTTCCAGGAACAATGAAAACTAAACATAACATTCCTCTGCTTTAGAAAGATATGAATAGGTGGTGGTACCGAACTACAATCTATCACAAGAATTCCCTTGAGAATCCCAGGAGACCCCAAGAGGAGAACAAAAGTGTTGGTGATAACACATGAGAAAAAAGAGAAAGGATTATTGCAAATAAAACCTATAACTGAACTTGAAATAACACCTTTAGATACTGAAAATATAGATCTATAGACTGTAAGAATTAGATGGTAAATGTGTACATTCTGTTATTGCCTGTGTGGTTGTTGCTGCTGTTATTATTGCTGTGGTTGTGGTCCAATTTGTGACTCTGAAATACCGTGTGAGAATCATGAAGATCTGGACAATATTGACAGAAGTCTTGACCTTGTGTTGGGCAAGTGATATATTAGTCCTTGAGTACAAAATAGGCTGGAGTAGGTATGGTGATGATTGTCTTTCTCCAGCATGAGGATGGAGAATCCACCAATGGGTTTAGACTATCTTCCTGCCCAATGAGACTAAGTCTGTCAGAGTCGTTACGCCTCCTGCTGGGCTGATGCTCCCAGACACGACTTAGTCTTCAGCCCAGCAGGACACATCGTGTTGGCTCTGAAGATAGGCAGGTTGTATAACTTCCATTCCCCTTAGTGAATTCTCCTCATTTTAAGATCTACTGCTCTAGGCACGGGGAGCTCAAAGCCGTAAATCGCCTATAACAGCCCAGCTGATCGTCGGGGCTTTCCCCTCAGCCACAGTACAGCTGATCGTCGGCCTTCGGGCCCGCTCATAGGCCGTAAATTGCCGTTAACAGCTCGCTCAGCTTATTGTCGGAGCTCTCCCAAAGCCCGTAAATCGCCGATAGCAGCCAGCTGATCATCGGGGTTTTCCCCCTCAGCCGCTGCACCGCTGAGCATCGGCCTTCGGGTCTGCTCATAGACCGCTCCTCTCCACGGCCACTAAATCGGGCGAGAGGCAAATCAGTGAACCTCAGCCCGAGGCGTGAGCAGTACAGCCAGCCCTTTGCAGGCACATTCTGCTGCACAGCTGTTCGTCGGCCTCTGGACAGTTTAGGGGCAGGTTTTTTCAGCGCAGCCGATACAGGCTTCAGCCAACCCTCTGCATACATTGCAGCCTCTCCCCGGCAGCAGTAAATTGGCGAACCTTGCCAGCCTCATATACTCACTGAGGCCCCGGTCTTTTTGGTGCGCAAATTGCGGCCGCCATTTTGTGCACCGAGAGGCCTGACAGGGACGGCCCGAGCAGGCAGCAGTCGCTTTAAGGGCAAATAGGAGGCCATTCACAGAGGCCATTGAATAAATCACGAGGCCTCTAATCTCCATCCTTTCAGAGGAATCTAAAGCAGGTCCAGGCCCCTCAGGCCAAGCAGACCGCCTAGCCCACTTCAAGCGGCAGCCATTTTGCGGCCTCAACAAAGCTGCCATTTTGCAGCATCGAGAACTGCCATTGGCCATACAAACTGATTCAGATTCTGGTCTGGCACAAACAAGGAACTCACTCCTTAGTGTGAAGACACTTTTAGCGTGAGCTGGCACGCCCCTCGGCACCGCCGCCACCACCTAGGTTTTGTGTGCAGGCACAGTTCACTCAGGTGACAGCCGCCACCATAAGGAGAGGAGTGTGCAGGCACATATCACCAGGGTGATCGCCGCCACTGATCGGCCAAAGTGCATGCCGGCACTCGCCGATTGTGGTCCAGACTGCCTGACCGCCACTAAGCGCCCGGCGCACGCGCCACAGTGCGCCATTGGGCATTGTCAGATCCGGAGCTTTTATTACCATCAGCTTCTTTCGCACCGTCAGTCCGGTGCTTCGCTCCTGCTCCAGATACCAAGGCCTCAGGCCACTGTTTACAATGGCTGACAGCGCAGCTCCACACTCTGCGCAGGGCACTTCCGGCACTCCCATTTCAGGGAAGTGCAAATCCTCCAAGTCGGAGGCAGCAGGGAGGATCAAGGCAAAGGCCAAGGCCATCTTTGCCAAAAGGAGCTCTAAGACCTGACAGGGTCTTAGAGGCCTGACAGGGAGGGCCTGAATAATTTCATGCGGCGACAGTCGTTACAAGGGCAATCAAACGATTACAGGTGTTGCTCTGTTTGTTCGGAGCAACCAGTCCTTGAGACCTCCAATCGAACAACGTTTTCAGGCACTTCGGCCAAGCAGCCGTCTTGCCTACTGCAGCGGCAGCCATTTTGTGAGCCTTGGCAAGGCCACCATTTTGCAGCATTAACAAGCTGCAATTTGGCCGAGCAAGCTCAGACTCTGATCAGGTGCCAGACATTCGCAAGGGCATACTGTTAAGCCTGGTAAGGCAAACTCCTGTTAGCGTGAGCTGGCACGCACCTTGGCACCGCCGCCACCACCTAGGCTCTGTGTGCAGGCACGAATCACTAAGGTGATTGCCGCCACTGATCGGTCTGTATGGTCTACCTGTCCCCGGAACACCGGGACAGTATTCGTTCCCTGATCAGACAGGTGCGAAGGGTGCGGACTGTCACACTGGCCTCACTTTCCCAACTACTGGGCAAGATGGTCTCTTGCATGGGAATAGTACCATGGTCCAGGTTACACTTCAGAACCCTCCAATGGTTCTTACTCCCGTACCAGAGGCAGGGCACCAGTGCATCCATCCTGAGGGTCAGGGTTACGTCCCGAGTCCTGGACTCCTTTCGGTGGTGGACATCCCCAGCTGTAGCCAGGGGCTCCTTATTCAAGGAACCGGACAGGCTCACCTTAACAACCGACGCCAGTCTGTTTGACTGGGGAGCACACCTAGGCTCTCACTTAGCTCAGGGACAATGGTCACATGCGGACCTCAGCCACAATATAAATTGGCTGGAGCTCAGAGCCATACATCTGGCACTGTTACGCTTCAGCGACAAGGTGGCGGGATGACATGTCCTAGTGCTCAAGGACATCGTGGCAGCAAAGGCCCACGTCAACCGGCAGGGGGGTACTCGGTCCACGGCCATTGTGACCGAGGCCCAGTCACTAGGTACTTGGGCAGAGACCAATCTCTCCTCCCTCAGAGCGGAGCACATATCGGGAGAGGCAAACCAGCAGGCAGACTCGCTGAGCCAGTCAACAGTGGGCCGCTCCGAGTGGCGCCTGCACCCCGACCTGTTCAGGGAAATCTCGGAGAGGTTCGGACTCCCGGTGTTGGACGTATTCGCCTCACCGGCGAATGCCCAGCTCCCGAGGTTCTTCTCCAGGTTTCCGTCTCCCGGGGCAGAGTGGACGGACGTGCTCCGCAGCCCATGGCTCCAGGGTCTACTGTATGCCTTTCCCCCTCTTCCCCTGTTCCCGGCCCTAATCCGGAAGACACTACAGGAACGGACGGAGGTGATAGTGGTTGCTCCACATTGGCTGAGACGGCCGTGGTTTGCCGACCTCGTGGGTCTTTCCATCTCCCCACAGTGGAAGATTCCTCCAGAACAGGTGGCTCTCAGCCAGGGGGCTCTACAGCACCAGGAACTCCAGCATCTCCAATTAGCCATCTGGCATTTGAACGGCGGCTCCTAGCCCAAGAGTCGTATTCTGCGGGAGTCATTTCCCTGATTCAGGCCTCCAGACGCCCCTCCACTAATAGAATATATGACTCCTCGTGGAGAAGCTTCTGTGGTTGGTGCTCAAGGAACCACCTCGACCTCTCGGCTGTCACGATCCTGAGAATCCTGAAGTATTTACTGGAGGGTCTCAACAAGGGCTTATCGCCCAATACCATCCGCCGGCAGGTGGCGGCTCTGTCCACAGTGCTCACATGTGATGCTCTGACGCCCTTGGCCCAGCACCCAATGGTGCGGTCCTTTCTCAACGGCGCACTCAACACCAAACCACCCGTGGTTCATCGTTATCCCTCTTGGGATCTCCCACGGGTCTTGCAGGCCCTTACTTCATCACCATTCGAGCCCATTAAGACCTGCTCTCTACAATTCTTGTCAATGAAGGTGGCCTTTCTCGTCACCGTCACGTCCGCTAGACGCATCTCGGAACTGGCTTCTCTCTCGTTCAGAGAGGATCTATGCGTCTTTCACAGCAATAGAGTGGTCCTTCGGCTGGACCCAACCTTTATCCCCAATGTGAACTCCTTGTTCCACAGGTCCCAGGAGGTGGTCCTGCCAAACTTCTGTCCCCAGCTTTCTCACGACCTAGAACGCCAATGGCACACCTTGGACGTTAGAAGGGTGTTGCGCCACTATCTCAAAAGGACTTCAGCCTTTCGCAAATCGGAAGCACTCTTTGTCTCGTTCCAGCCTTCTTCCATGGGACGGAAGGTCTCATCTTCTGCCATAGGCAGATGGATCAGGGCTTGCATTGCCAGAGCATATCAATCACAGTCTCTGCCACTGCCAGGCCGTATCACCACTCACTCTACCCGCAGGGCTGCTACATCGGCAGCGTGGGCAACGCAGGCCCCCATTGGGGACATTTGCAGGGCGGCGACCTGGTCCTCGCCTTCCCCGTTTGTGAGACATTACAGGCTGGACAAATTCGCCTCTGCGGAGGCATCATTTGGCCGGAGAGTACTCCAGCAGGTGGCGTCATCCAGTGGGACACAGGCCCTGACTGATTCTCTCCCATTGGGACAGGACAGCTTTGGTATGTCCCATTGGTGGATTCTCCATCCTCATGCTGGAGAAGGGGCGTTGTCTTACCTGAACACCTTTTCTCAGCATGACGATGGAGAATCCATGCCCGTCCCCTTTAGGCCTATCAGGTCGTGTGTCAGGGGCAAAAGAGAGCCAACCCAGGAGAGATAACATCACTCGGGCTCCACGATCATTCACCAGCTCTTCAGTGTTTATTTTGACACAGAGAAATAAACCAGATTCCGGATGTCTGTGGTTTTTCACACACACCCTTTTCTAGTTTCCCGATAAGGAAGAGAAGTTCAGAGGGACATAGGATAAGAGTCAAATGGTTGAATGGGTGAATCAACAAAAGGTTACTTTGTAGTGCAGGGAGGAAGTGAAAGTCATAAAACCCCTCTGCATATCCCCCCTCCCCCTTGGAAGTATGGCAGGGTCCAGGAAAGGATAATAATTGGTTTTAGATTACAGGAGATAGATAGAAAAGAAATATAACTGGATTCTGACAGCCTATACCAGTGAGTGGGTGGAATTCCTGCGAAGGAATGTAGAGTTTTGGTTTCTACCTCTTCCATGTAGAGATTGGCCACAATGGGGGACACAGGTGAACCCATGGCGCAGCCGTGTTTTTGTCTGTAGAAACTTTCATTGTACTTAAAATAGGTAGTGGTGAGGCAGAGGTCCAGCGTGGTGCATATATGGTCTGGGCTGAGGTTGGTTCTGTCACCTAAGGTGCTGTCTTGTAGCAGTCATTTCTTCACTACCATGACAGCTTCAATTGTTGAAATGCAGGTGAAGAGGGAAGTCACATCATAGGAAACCATGGTCTCATCCGGGTCCAGTTTTAGTTTCCAAACCTTGCTGGCGAAGTCCTGTGAATTGTTGATGTGATGGGAGGTGTTGCCAACTAAAGGAGCTAATAAGTGGTTAGATGTTTTGCAATGTTGTAGGTGATAGAGTTGATGCTGCTGACAATTGGTCTGAGTGGTGTTCCCTCTTTGTGGATTTTGGGGAGTCCATATATGCATGGTGTGGCTTCCCCAGGGTAAAGACGGTAGTATTGTGGCTTGTTGATGGCATTCTCCTTCTGTAGTTGTTGCAAGAAATCAATGACTTTTTTCTTGTAACTGCTGGTAGGATCTCTCTTCAGAGTCTCATACGTGGCAGTGTCCTTCAGAACACTGTTCATCTTGGCCTTGTAGTCATCTATGTTCAGGATAACTGTGCATCTTCCTTTATTAGCTGACAGGATGGTGATGTTTGGATCTCTTCCTAGGGATGTCACTTACTTAAACTGACAATAAAATCACTAATTAATGGAGGTCACTGGGATTCTATTAATACAGATATTGTTTGAATGTTTATTTTGCTTATTTTATGACCTCATTAACATGAATTCTAAAAAATATTTATGGTATGGGGAGTAAGGTAAACAACGATAACAGTATTGATATTCTGAGGAAGGAATATGCACTATTAAATAGCACATAATTTTCTAGGAATAAAGTTTTTTTTTATTATCATAAGAATAGCTTCTGATCATCATTATTATCATTAAAGAAGATAATCTCAAGAGAAAACATACCATTGAACTGATAAATTATATCAACTCTTTATTTCAGCCCATATATAACTACAATTATTTCATGCCCAAATTGTTTTGTATACAGAGTATTTGCAAAATGATTTTGTTGTTGAATTAAATGTATGAAGTGGAGTTATTGATGCTTTTATATGGTGGGCTGAATTTATTTGGGAGTATTTTGTAGAAGGCTGCAAAATCAATAGTTGTTGATGCCAGAAATGAAGGTGAGGAAGGCTGCTTGTACCTTTTTTTCTTTGTTTCTTTTACCATAGATCAGGATAAGAGAAATTGCTTTTACCAAGGATCTGAAACTACTATTTTAAAAAGGATTTTAAAAATTAGGCCCAGGGCTATGAGGGGCTTTTAAAATTAGGTCACAGGTTTTCTCTCCTGTTCCATAGGAAGGAATCTCCTCCAGGGATATTGGTCCTTAGAAATTGAATCAGTAGTTATCTTTTCCTTACCTTAATATTTATCCTTGTGACTATTCAGTTGTGTCTAATTCTGAGAGACTTCCTGGAAAAGTCTCTGCATTTTTCTTTGTAAAGTTTTTCAGAAGTGGTTTGTCATTGTTTCTTTTCTACGACTGAGTACGACTAATCCAGCCTTACCCAGCTGGTTCATGCCTAAGGCAGTACTAGAACTCACAGCCTCCCAGTTTATAGTTTGATATCTTAATGAATAATGATGCAATACGCCAAACTGGTTCTCAGCTGCTATTTACTAGAATAAAAAAAAACCTGTAAGAATATATAGTTAGATTCAATGGGCACCTTTTCTATTTTCCTTTAAGTATAATCTCTTACACTTTAACTTTTTGAAAATTAGAAAAAAAGGTTAAAATATCATATTTCAGGTTACTACTGTAGGCTAATCACTTTGTCAGCAAGTTTCTGATCTAACTTTATGGTGACAAGGTAATGCTTATACCATGTATCAGTGCCCCATCCTCTCAGTTTAAAAGATTACTCAGGGCAAACTTGAGTGTGCAATTAATGAGTTGGCAGCCTAACTCCCCTAACAGATATGTTTGAGATGTGTTTACAAACATACTTGTTATTCACATTCACACTTTAAAGCAACCAAAAGGATAGAGATGTTACATTATTTTGTTGTTGTTAGTTGCGAAGTCGTGTCCGACCCATCGCGACCCCATGGACAACGTTCCTCCAGGCCTTCCTATCCTCCACCATCTCCTGGAGTCCATTTAAGCTCACGCCCACTGCCTCAGTGACTCCATCCAGCCACCTTGTTCTCTGTCGTCCCCTTCTTCTATTGCCCTCAATCTTTCCCAGCATTAGGCTCTTCTCCAGTGAGTCCTTCCTTCTCATTAGTTGGCCAAAGTACTTGAGTTTCAATTTCAGGATCTGGCCTTCTAAAGAGCAGTCAGGGTTGATCTCCTCTAGGACTGACCGGTTTGATGGCCTTGCAGTCCAGGGGACTCACAGGAGTCTTCTCCAGCACCATAGTTCAAAGGCCTCAATTCTTTTGCACTCAGCCTTTCTTATGGTCCAACTTTCACAGCCATACATTGCAACTGGGAAAACCATGGCCTTGACTATACGTACTTTTGTTGGCAGGGTGATGTCTCTGCTTTTTAGTATGCTGTCTAAATTTGCCATACCTTTCCTCCCCAGGAGCAAGCGTCTTTTAATTTCTTGACTGCAGTCCCCATCTGTGGTGATCTTGGAGCCCAGGAAGATAAAATCTGTCACTACCTCCATTTCTTCCCCATCTATTTGCCAGGAATTGAGAGGGCCGGTTGCCATGATCTTGGTTTTTTTTATGTTGAGTTTCAAGCCAACTTTTGCACTCTCCTTCTTCATCCGCATCAAGAGGCTCTTTAGTTCCTCTTCACTTTCTGCCATTAGAGTGATATCATCTGCATATCTTAGGTTGTTGATATTTCTCCCGGCAATCTTAATTCCAACTTTTGATTCATCTAGCCCTGCCTTTCTCATGATGTGCTCTGCATATAAGTTAAATAGGCAGGGCGACAGAATACAGCCTTGCCGGACTCTTTTCCCAATTTTGAACCAATCAGTGGTTCCGTGTCCAGTTCTCACTGTTGCTTCTTGACCCGCATATAGGTTTCTCAAGAGACAAATAAGATGGTCTGGCACTCCCATCTCTTTAAGAACTTAATCCATGAAGGAGTACATTATTTATTATTATATTTATTATTTATTTATTATAAAATTTATTGGCTGCCCATCTTACCTCAGGGTAACTGTGAGCAGCTTATTATATTACATTATGTTAATGAAAGCATGGTGGAATTAATCTCATTTAACTTAACCAAATAACTTCTTGCTTTTTGTTTTCATACACGTCTGAAAACAGTTTCAGAACATTTTGGCTTGGAAATACACATTTGGATTAGTTTAATAGTCTGCATATTAGAGATGTATTTTAAAATTCAGTACATATAAAATATAGCCTAGGGCAATTGTAATTCCTTACAGTAACATTTCGTGATTCTGACTGCCCATTCGACATCCTATGTACTATACTACTTTCCAAGTCCTATGTAAATTTGATTCCAGTTGCCTGAAAAAGAGATTGGACAATCGTTTGTATGAAATGTTATAGAGTTTCCTGCTTGAGTAGGGGGTTGGACTAGATCTCCAAGGTCCCTTCCAACTCTGTTGTTCTGTTATACTGTTATCTTCTGCTACAGAAATATGCTGTGGTTGTGCATTAAGCTTTTCTGCTGAAGTTTTTATCTGAATGCCTTTTTCAGGGGTGATATTAACCAGGGAGAAGGCTGATTTGTTTTCTCTTGCTTGAGGGCTGTTTTCTTTGGCAGATATGAAATGTTGCGTTTTGTGCCAATCTGTTATTTAGTTTTGCTATTTTATATGCATTTTAAAAAATAGTCTAGGCTACTTAAATATGATTTATCTATACTATTTTTGCTATTTCTAGCTTTGTGTTCTATGTTGGTATTATGGTTGCACTGTGAACTGTCCTGGAATTATTTTTTAATGAGGATATGCTATGAATATTTTAAATAGTTCAACATTGCATTTTTATTATTCAAATAACTGGGCTGAATGTCTTGAAGCAAAAGTAGTCCTAATTGATAGGATAATGATACTGAACAATGGTCAAACTCCAGATTAGAACTGTTAGTCTGAAAGCCAGAAATTTACATACCTAACATAGTTAATGCCAAGCATTGGAAAGTATTGCTAGGCCTTTCACTTACAAATGCCTCTTTAGGAGAAAAAGTATTTTTAAAACAAATAGATCTCATATGTTAGTAAAGTAACACAATAAAGAATGATATCAAGGTCCTAAATGCTAGGAATCAGTTGTAGATATTTGCACTGTATCGCATTTATGTGATACCAAAATAATCTGGACTCTTTTGAAGGTTAAAAGGCTGGTACTTAAACTACCACCACAACCAATAAAATCTTTAACTACTCAAAGTAGAGCAATTTTATCTTTTTGGAAACTGGTTAAAGAACAAAATGGGTTCTTCTGCAAAGAGTTTTCCTTTTAACATCTTTTTTTTTTTTTAAAGGGTAAAAAAATTGGTTCTTCCCAGTCTGGTAGTACGCCATCACTGGTCATCCTCCTATGACAGAGCACCAAAGCAAAATGCAGCTCTGAATCTTTAAAAAATGTTAATTCTTGGTGCATTTCTTATACTAAAGCAATGCTTAAGTATTCTAGCAAGTAATGGATAGGCAATAAGGAATGCCTAAGTCATCATACATTTACTGTTTAGACTAGAAACAGTTACAGAGATTCAAATATTTGCTACCAATAGCTTACACTAGAATTGTCTTTTAGATTTGGTTAGAAGAAAGAAAACTATAGGTAGTCTTTGACTTACAACAGTTCATTAAATGACTGTTCAAAGTTACAAAAGCACTGAAAAAAGTGACATGACTATTTTTCACACTTAGATTGTTGCAGCTTCCCTATGGTCATATGATCAAAATTCAGATGCCTGGCAACTGGCTCATGACAGTTGCAGTGTCCCAGGGTCATGTGATCACTTTTTGTGACCTTCTGGGAGCAAAGTCAATGGGGAAGCTAGATTCATTTAACAACTGTATTACTAACTTAACAACTGCAGTGATTCGTTTAACAACCGTGGCAAGAAAGATAATAAAATGGGGCAAAACTCACTTAACAACTGTTTCAGCAACAGAAATTTTGGGCGCAATTGTGGTCATACGTTGAGAATTATCTGTATATGTAGTGTTGAATGTTTTAACAAAATATAGTTGGAAGAGGCAAAGTATGTTGAGTTTTTCCTTGTTGTATAGGGAAGAATAATAATTCAAGCTGCTTTTTGTTCCAGAACTCTTAAGAGTGTTAATTCTTAATTGACAGGAAGGTAGCTTTAACTGGACATGCAATCTTCCATGGAATTTCCCTTCAATTAATTTTCACAAGAGGGAGAATAGCTTTTTTTTTTTAAATTCAAGCAGTAGTCAGATCATATAAAAAACAATAAATACAGTTCTTGTTTCTGGAAATTCTATGAGTTCCCACTTCCTTAGCTGGGCTGCCTACCCATAATGTAATGGGAAATATTTTGCAGGAGTGTCTGTGATGTTTGAGTTAAACCACAAGCACTGAGTAAAAGCAACAAGCACAACAGTCAGATTGTCTGCTTTCCTCTGTAACCTAGGGTAGATGTTTAATTCTGGTTATGAAATTAGCTCTGTCACAATGTACAATTGACATCTCCTGGCCTTTGGTTTTAAGTGTACTACATTTCCATTTTCTTTCAAGGTTAATTTACTGTCCATGGTCAGCTGTCTGTAGCTATAAAATACTTTGCCTCTGCCCTTTGCAGATGAAACGAGAAAGAAAGCAGTTCCATCCATAATCCTGTTGAACCACCATCCTTATCAGGTCTCTCTCTCCCTGGTTTGTATCCAGCTAGTGATTATTAGAGGACAGGAACTGAACTTTAGTAACTGGTAACTGAATTGTGTTTTTTTTTTAACCTTGCTCCTATCTCTTTTCATCTCTATCATCTTTTAGATGATAAGCCACTTCAATTACTTTTTTTCTGAAGATAAAAATGTTTTAGATAAATAAATAAATCTTACGTTGGTATAGTATTCCATCCCAGATACAAATTAATTGAGTCACTTAAATGATACCAGTTGGCACAGATATTTCAGGAAGGGAGGTAGCTGTTGAACTCTGCTGCTCAGATGTCTGTCTGCTGTAGGCAACTCCCTCTGCTGTTGTGAAAATGTCATTACTGAAAACAAGCATGCAACATGGATTCATGAAAGTATATCTGAAATAGTTGTTGTTGTTAGTTGCGAAGTCGTGTCCGACCCATCGCAACCCCATGGACAATGTTCCTCCAGGCCTTCCTGTCCTCTACCATCTTCTGGAGTCCATTTAAGCTCACGCCTACTGCTTCAGTGACTCCATCCAGCCACCTCATTCTCTGTCGTCCCCTTCTTCTATTGCCCTCAATCTTTCCCAGCATTAGGCTCTTCTCCAATGACTCCTTCCTTCTCATTAGGTGGCCAAAGTACTTGAGTTTCAACTTCAGGATCTGGCCTTCTAAGGAGCAGTCAGGGTTGATCTCCTCTAGGACTGACCGGTTTGGAGTCTTCTCCAGCACCATAGTTCAAAGGCCTCAATTCTTTTGCGCTCAGCCTTTTTTATGGTCCAACTTTCACAGCCATACATTGCAACTGGGAAAACCATGGCCTTGACTATACGTACTTTTGTTGGCAGGGTGATGTCTGTGCTTTTTAGTATGCTGTCTAAATTTGCCATAGCTTTCCTCCCCAGGAGCAAGCGTCTTTTAATTTCTTGGCTGCAGTCCCCATCTGTGGTGATCTTGGAGCCCAGGGAGATAAAATCTGTCACTACCTCCATTTCTTCCCCATCTATTTACCAGGAATTGAGAGGGCCAGATGCCATGATCTTGGTTTTCTTAATGTTGAGTTTCAAGCCAACTTTTGCACTCTCCTTCTTCACCCGCATCAAGAGGCTCTTTAGTTCCTCTTCACTTTCTCTCCATTAGAGTGAATCATCTTGCATATCTTTGGTGTTGGATATTTCTCCGCCTGCCATTCTTAATTCCAACTTTGATTCATCAGCCCCCCCCCCCCCACCTGCCTTTCTCATGATGGCTCTGCATATAAGTTAAATAGGCAGGGCGACAGAATTTACACCTTGCTGGAACTCCTTCGCCAATTTGAAAACCAATCAGTGTTCCGTGTCCAGTTTCTCACTGTTGCTTCTTGAACCCGCATATATAGGTTCTCAAGAGACAAATACGATGTCTTGGTACCCTCCATCATCATTTAAGAACTTGCACATTTGTTGTGATCCAACACAATCAAAGGCTTTAGCATAGTCATGAACGTCCGAAGTAGATGTTTTTCTGGAATTCTAGCTTTCCTACATGATCCAGCTTATGTTGGCATTTGTCTCTAGTTCCTCTGACTCTTTCTCTTTCGAAATCCTGCTGTACTTCCTGGAACTTCGTCTCGATCCACATACTGCTGGAGTCTAGCTTGTAGTATTTTAAGCATAACTTTACTTGCATGTGAAATGAGTGCAATGGTGCGATAGTTTGAACATTCTTTGGCATTGCCTTTCTTTGGAATTGGAATGTAAACTGATCTTTTCCAATCCTGTGGCCACTGTTGAGTTTTCCAAATTTGCTGGCAAATTGAGTGTAGCACTTTTACTGCATTGTCTTTTAAGATTTTGAATAGCTCAGCTGGAATACTGTCACCTCCACTAGCTTTGTTGTTGCTCAGCTTTTCTAAGGCCCATTTCACTTCACATTCTATGATGTCTGGCTCGAGGTCAGTGACCACCCCATCGTAGTTATCAGGGATGCTTAGCTCGTTGTTGTATAGTTCTTCTGTGTAATTTTGCCACCTCTTCTTAATCTCTTCTGCTTCTGTTAGGTCCCTGCCATTTTGGTCCTTTATCATGCCCATCTTTGCATGAAACGTTCCCTTCATATCTCCAATTTTCTTGAAGAGGTCTCTGGTTCTCCCTATTCTATTGTTCTCTTCTATTTCTTTGCACTGTTCATTTAAGAGGGCATTCTTATCTCTTCTAGCTATTCTCTGGAATTCTGCATTCAATTAGGTGTATCTTTCTCTTTCTCCCTTGCCTTTTGCTTCCCTTCTTTTCTCAGCTATTTGCAAAGCTTCCTCAGACAGCCATTTTGCTTTCTTGCATTTCTTTTTCTTTGGGATGATTTTAGTTGCTACCTCTTGTACAATGTTGCGAACCTCCGTCCATAGTTCTTCAGGCATTCTGTCTATCAGATCTAATTCCTTAAATCTATTTGTCACCTCTACTGTATATTCATCAGGGATATGATTTAGTTCATACCTGAGTTAGGCCACTCAGTAGTTTTCCCTACTTTCTTCAATTTAAGCCTAAATTTTGCAACAAGAAGCTCATGATCTGAGCCACAGTCAGCTCCTGGTCTTGTTTTTACTGACTGTATAGAGCTTCTCCATCTTTGGCTGCAGAGCACATAGTCAATCTGATTTCTGTGTTGACCGTCTGGTGATGTCCATGTGTAGAGACGTCTCTTGGGTTGTTGGGAAAGAGTGTTTGCTATGACCATCGTATTCTCTTGACAAAATTCTATCAGCCTGTGCCCTGCTTCATTTTGTACTCCAAGGCCAAACTTTATCTTTTGGCTTCCTACTTTAGCATTCCAATCCCCCATGATGGTAAGGACATCATTTTTTGGTGTTGATTCTATAAGGTGCTGTAGGGCTTCATAGAACCGGTCAATTTCATCCTCTTCAGCACCAGTGGTTGGGGCATAGACTTGGACTACTGTGATATTGAATGGTTTGCCTTGGATTCGCACTGAAATCATTCTGTCATTTTGGGGATTGTATCCCAGTATTGCTTTTCCTACTCTTTTATTGACTATGAAGGCTACTCCATTTCTTCTGAGGGATTCTTGCCCGCAGTAGTATACCTGATGGTCCTCTGAATTAAATTCACCCATTCCTGTCAATTTTAGTTTGCTGATTCCGAAGATGTCGATGTTCAGTCTTGTCATCTCTTGTTTGACCACGTCCAGTTTGCCTTGATTCATGTATCTTACGTTCCAGTTTTCCTATGGAGAAAAATCTTAACAGCATGCGGACTTTCCTTTCACCACCAGATGCATCCACACTGAGCGTCCTTCGCTTTGGCCATTCGCTTCACTCTTTATGTGCCTACTAGTATCTCGCCCTCTTCTCTTCCCAGTAGCATTATTGGACACCTTCCAACAAAAAAAAAGACAAGAAAAGACGACCGTGCGGGGCTCTCTTCCAGCGTCATCTCTTTTTGCCTTTTAGTACTGTCCATGGGGTTTTCATGGGCAAAGATACTGGAGTGGGTTGCCATTTCCTTCTCCAGTGGATCACATTTTGTCAGAACTCTCTGCTATGACCTGTCCATCTTGGGTGGCCCTGCACGGCATAGCTCATAGCTTCATTGAGTTACGCAAGCCTCTTCGCCACGACAAGGCAATAATCCATGAAGGAGGAAATAGTTGTTAAGCAAATCCTATCCAGCACAATAAAGACATTATCTGTATTGTACACTTCCACTATTACATTCTGGAGCAATCCTTTGGGGAGAGGAGGGACAAATGTGCATAGGCAATGGAAGTAAATGTACTTGGCCAAAATAAGAGCTAAAACATTTATGAATACATAAACAGGTGTTTATACAAAGAATAACCATTATGAAGCTGCTCCCGGTATAGTTCATCTAATATAGGCATAACACAGAAGGGAAGTAAAAAAGACATCTCAGAGACAGAGATGAGCCTGCTAGATGGGAGAAAACATTGAAGCAAATACTGAATTGTAAAATGTATAATGAAGCAGGACAAAATTACCATAGCAGTCCAGAACTTGATTAATGTTCAATCATGTGAAAGCAGTCTTTCATATTTTCCATATAAGCCTATTGAGCAACAGTTGTTTGCTTGACTTCTCTCCCCACTTCTGCAAGACCAAATCTAGGAGGTCCTATAATGGTGAAGAAAGCCCATTATGTTTGATTTTGGCTAAAGTTAAGTATTTCCTAGCAGCACGAACATTTTAACATTTTAAAGTATCATCATCTTTGCCATAAAAATCTCTTGGTCTATATTCTCCATTCTCTTCTCAGTCAGGAACCAAATTACTCCCCCCTCCCATGTGGAAATTCTTTCCTACCTTTGGCACATTCTTCCTGTATTCAGGTGCTATCTATAAATTTCATTCTACTTTGTTTCTACTGGCATTTTAAATACTTGCCTGGAACTTTTCTTTGATGTTGTTTTAGAATCTGGGTTAAAAATGCTTACTTATTTTTAGTAACAATGTTTAATGATTTTCTTAAACATCATAGCTAAAAATAAAAAGGAAATATAAGACTAGTAAGTACAATTCAAATAATTCAAAACAGATTCTGAATTACAAACTGGAAGAGCATTTTCACCATGAAAACAAACACCTTGGCTATTTTGGACCACTTTTTCAGTCCAACTGATGTTACAGTGTTTTTGTTATCGGAAAAATAGGTAGGAGCATTATGTACAACACTTGAGTTACACAATAAAGACAAGATGAAAATCTCATAAATAAAGTATAATGCAAATAATGTTATAAGACATTTTGTATTATAATATAAGACAAAATAAAAGCAAAAATAGGGAAACATCTACTGTCCTACAACATAAAAATGGTAATTGCATTTTTTATACAAAGTATGACAGTTCCTTTTTTTTTTTTTTACAAATTAAACTTCGAGCAATTGGAATCATATTATCCCTTTTGTTCTTTTTGTTCTTTTTTCTTTCCATGGATATAAAGTTAGTTCAAAGGCTGAGATTTAGTAAATTTTATCAAGCCAACATTCTCATCCTTCTAAAATAAAAAGATCAACTTTTTTCAAAAGGCAAACCAGGATATATCCAAAAAAATTTCATAACTGGACAAATTCAATTTTGGGGAAATCTAATACAGTAACTGCATCTTTAAATCTTACCTTCTAAGTGTCAAGGCTCTCACTAATGAAACCAAATAAATCAGAACTCTGAGGCTTGAAGTTTATTGGATACATAATATCGGTACAGTCAAAAGTGAAACCAACTCTAAAATTCCCCTTAGGGATTCGATGTAACTAAATGTAACAATTCCCTCCCCTCTACTATGCTATAGATCATGCTACCCAATAAAAGCAATTGGCGGGCTTTTATCATGAAGCCTCTTCTCTCTACCTTCCAGCTCCTGTGGGAATGACCTTGGTTCCCATAGGATTGCTCTGTGTTTAGTCTAGCAAAGCTGTTGTTTTCTTTCCCCCTTCTGCCCCCAACCCCTGGCAACTCAGAACGACAAAGATGGCTTCAGCCAGGGTCGTTTCAGAAGTTGACAGTTGGACTTCCCTAAAGAGAAAGCATTTCCTGAAAATAACAAGAACAGATACACATTAGTATCTCGCTAATTCCCTATTCTATTGTCTGGGGTTTCTCTAGGTTTTTGGGGATGAAACTTCTGTATTAATCTATCTGCCTTTACATCTTTACTCTTCACCCATGGAGCCTCGGACAAGAATAACCCTTTCATTAACTAAGAATTTGTTTTTATCACAATGTTGTCACTGGGGCGGTTTCGAGGTACTGGTCTTCAATGTGAATTCTCGACTGATTTTCAACAAAACGCATTAAAACTGGATGTATTTTCCAAGAGTCGTGGGAGCTTTATTCCACGGTGACAGGTTTAGATTCTTTATGATCGGGAAGGGACCGCATATATTTAAGTCCTATCTTTTTCAGGGTAGTTTTTATGGAAACGGTTTCTGGGGCAATCGCTTCTTACGCTTTCTCCTTTTGAATCTTTGTGGCTTTGGTTAAGGCACATTTAATTGTTTTTCCCAGCACTTTCAGTGAGTTTACCCCTCAGTCAGTATTTGTGGGGAGGGGGCTCTTGAGAGTATTCAGGCATGGGGAATGAACTCCCTGCCTGTAGCCACTTTGAACGGAGTAAGTCCGTCCTGCTGTGCATTTTTATCGGATGCCACTTCAATCAAAAGGCAGATCGTGCCCAATTAGTTTGCGTATTAAAATTAGCATCTCAGGTCTTGTTCCACCACTGCATTCATATGTTCAGCAGCTCATTCCGTATTTGGCCCGAAAAACTGAGCTGATCATCTGAAGATCCGTCAGCTTCAGGAACTCCCTCCAAAATTTTGCTTGATTGGATCCCTCGGTCTGATATAATTCTTCTTGGTGCCCATGAGTTCGGTATATATGCTTTAAAAAACAGTTTTTGCTAGCTTCTGGGCGGAGGGAATTCCAGGGCAGGCTATAAAAATGAGCTGCTTTGAAAACGTCAATAACAGTCCATAGTTACGGTATTTCTGCTATTTCCGGAGTTCTACGATCGTCCCCTTGCATTTACCTCCCAAGGCTGGGATGGTTCCTCAGAGAAGAAAGAGAAAAAAAAAAACCTGCTGTAATGAGTCCAGGGCTTTCCTGGTCTTTTCTTCATGGCAGCACAAATGCACAGCTCTTTACATAGCTTTCAATATATTTTTTCATCCCTACCACAAGACTGCGTCTTATTAGTGAAAAGGTCTTTAGAAATCCAAGTGACCGCTTGCTTTGCATCATGGCTTCATTGTAGACTTGGTACATTTGGACCTTTCCATGTGTATCCATCCTCTATGTCACCAGTTGCTTATTGTCTCTGAATCAAGCTCGGATTTCAGTCACTTCTGAGTTTCTGGTCGGCTGCTGGCGGGTTCAAGGGATTGTTTTGGGGGAGCTTGATGTCTAGTGTGACTTGAGAGCTTTTTGTGGAGAGGGGATGATTAGCCTTGACCACTTCCTCACAAGCTGTTATACTTTTGCGTTCTAACAAAGTGTCACTAGAAGTTCTTCCTCCAGGAATTTACCTCAGAGAGAAGTTTAAATGATCAAATCTGCCCCATCGAACCTGTTTGGGGGATACTTCTGTGGGGTTTCTAAGTGCCATCAAGATTTTTATGGTAGTCCCACCTCAAATGGTATCTTACTCCCCTCTAGGAAATGGCTCCTTCTCCATACAGCCCATTGCCGCTCTATGTCGGTGAGTTTTTCCCTGGAGGGTGTAAACGCATGGTTGGCAGGTCCCCCTTGTTGTTTTCTGAAGAAGAACATGCTCCCCTGCAACATCGCGCAGCCTCTTGGATGAACAAACTCTCCGCATTTAGGATATTTGAGACTGGTTCTCCTGCGACACTTTTCAGCTGTTCAAAAGCCGCTTACATGCTAGTACATTTAAAGTTGGCTGGGATGGGGTTTTGCCCCAGCTTCCCTTTCTTCACAAGTTCAGTAATCGGTAGGGCTAGTTAGTGAAGGAGGAATGATTGCGGTAAAAATGATCAAACCCAGAAAGCTCTGTATTTGCTTTAAAGTCCAAGGGGTTGCATTCAATAATGGCTTGACTTTTCTGGTACATCTCCACCTTCATTTGAAATTTGTACACCTAGGTAGTCAAGGCATGTCCTGATGAACTCCATTTGGATAGCTTGGCATAAAGGTTGCCTTTAATAATTTTTAGCACTTCATGACCACCTCACATGTTCTCCATTGTTTCTGTAAAGATGAGGATGTCGTCATCAAGGATTGACCCCTTTGTATGTGGTCATGTAACACCTCCATTTACAGCTGCATAACACTGCAGTCAGCCCCTTGGAGACCAAGGCATCACTTTGAATGGAACTCTCCAGCGGCATTAAGGCATTTTTCATTCATCTTTAATTCGTACTCGGTAGTAAGCTCCCATAATCCAGCTTAGTGAGATCTTCCCTTAGCTAGTGAAGGCCAATATGTCCTTCATTGGGGATGTGTACATATTTTTTACACTGACAGTTTACGCCTTAACAGTCAACGCACATCCAGAGTTCCCCATCTGTTTTCTCTTTGAATAACACTGGGGCAGCCACACGTGATTTAGCTGTTGGAATGAACCCCTAGCCAGTTTTTTGTCAATGTTTCTCTTGAGTTTGATCATCTCTCTCGGGGTCATGGATACATTTTCGGCTTAGGGAATTTCACTTCCCACAGGATCTCTATTGCACAGGCAGTAAGCTCGTGAGGGGAGGGAGTCCCATTCCTTCTGCACTGAACTCCCCACTTCGCCAGATCTCGGTATTCCTTAGAATGAGTTGAACCCTGGGCCCTGCTCACTGCATTTTCACAGGCTCCAGTCGATCTAGGTCTGACCTCCAGTGAGGTGGCCTTCCTTTCGACATATGAGTAGGAGGAAAAAGGCCTTTTCCTAATCTCATGGTTCTCACCCATTGTCCCACGATATGGTTGCCCACTTATCTACCAACCACCCCAGGATCAGAGTTTCAGTCAGTTTTGGGCTTCACTACAAATCGGGATAATTTCCCATGCTGTCCCTTTCCAGTCATATTGGCTCATTAGGTGCTTGCAGGTGACTCTCCACTTAATGACCCATCGACCTTCAACTTCATGCCAGGGGCAGTCAGTTGGCTCGGATTCCCATTTAAAGTACTGTTTGGAGGTTGATGAGGCATCTTGTGCGCCTGACAAGCTATTAGGATTCTATTCTTTCTAGGCCTCTGTTTTAGGCATAATAGTTTAGCATGGAGGCCAAAAGACTTACCAGCGATCATTCTCACCTTCGTCTCATCACTGTCATAGGGAGCTGGCAGTTGATGGCATTCAACCAGAGTTCTCTCTCTGTCACCCATGGGGGGGGAGAAGACCTCAGTGGGTTGGCTCTGATGTACTCCAGATCAACTTCTCTCAGCCTCCCACGGTGGGGTTTTTTTCAGCTTGATCAGTGGCTGGGTGCGCTTCGCCTGGGCGGCTGGTACTATGCTTCAGCTGCTTAATGTCCTTGCTGGCCTCACCTAAGCACTTGTAGGGGGCCCATTGAGCTGTAGTACACTGGTTCACTGAGACGGCTGCTGCCCTTCCTGGCTTTGCCTGGCTTCAATTCATGAGTGCTGCGTTTCTTGTGTGCTTGATCTCAATTTTTCTATGGTCACTGCCATCCGTAACCACTCACAGATTTGCTCAGGAAATAGGTGTATGCCTGATACAGGTCGCGGTCCTAGCCCTCCTTAAAGCACTGGATTAGCAACCGCTCCAGTCATTGCCTTATTCTGCCTGCAACTTTTTGGAACTCTCAGACAAACGCCTTTGCTGGTCGGCTCCTTTGCTTTAGGTCACATATTTCAACTTCAGCTTGTAGGGCTTGGGATTCATCTTCAAACCTGGCCCTCAGCTCTTCCAGGAAAAGGTCTATGTTTCCAAGTTCCAGTGCATCTTCATCGTGAAGACTGGTCACCCACTCTGCAGCCTCCCCCTCTAGATTTGCTGCCATTGCATTCACCATCACTCTCTTGTCAGGGTAGGCAGGAGAGTAGTGATTGAGGTGAGCCCACACCTGGCTCATGAAGAACGCCAACTTATCTGGATCTCCATCAAAGATGGCTCTGATTGGTGGTGGGTCCGCAGGGGGTGGAGGAGCCCAGTACGCCAGATGCCAGCCATGCTGCTGGTACTGGAACCCTGGCTGAGGTTGAGCCCATCTCTGGAACCCTCGCAGTTGCCCTACTGGGCTTGCAGCTCACTGCTGGGGAGGAGGGGGACTTCGCCTGGGTGCTGGGCTCAATGCTGCTGCCGGCCTGGGAAGCGGAGAAGTCGTACAGGCTACGATGACCAGACTCGGGCTCCGATGGCAGGGAAGCGGTTGCATTGACCTGTCCTCGGCTCCAGCTGAGACCTTGTACCATATTGTGGTCAATGATGTAACCACACCTCAACCAAGACTGGAAGGGCAAGTTACTGTATATAAACAATCAACAAACTCCATTCTCCCATGTATTGTTGATATTTCCTAGCCTGTTAATGAAAAGTATGTAGGAAAATAAACAAGCTCAAAGGACACCAAGAAACCAATAGTTCAATCTTCTGTTCTCCACAACCTCCACACATCCTCTCAGCAAATTTGCTACTTGAGATTTTCTTTTATAAAACACTGATTTGTTAAGAGTGATTTTATGGCATTAAATTATGATATCCAAGCCAACGTTTTAAAATTATGTGTACAAATAAACATTAAAGAATTTTTGTCTTCATTGTATAAATATGTAAAATAAATAGAGTTACTAAATTAAAGCTATTTTAAAAGAGAAAAGATTCATTCAGATAAGGCTAGAAAAGGCTTTTCGTGTCAAGAATGAAGGGCAGTTACTAAGACTGAATTGAATACATGCCATTTCTATCAAGCAGTACAATTTTCACACTGAATCTTGCAAGAAAACAGCAAGGGAAGGAAACTAGAATCAGTTAAGAGAAGCAGGCTTCTGAGAGTAATCTTGAAGGTAAATGGGCTATTTGGTCCACTAGGACATTGTGGTTCATTGATGTAATTTTTATGTTATCTCACTGATGGAAAATGATTCCAAAAGGTATGGAAAATGATTCCAAAAGGTATTGAAAGATGAGCTGTCATTGACACATAATTATTGAGAGCATATATTCCATTCACTTCTACAGCAGGTCCTTCCCCCTCATGTATATCTCCATTAGCCTCTTGTAATTATTGTATAGCATTGAGTTAGTCTAAACTAGGTGTGTTCAATTAAAAAAGATAACTTTGCAAAATGAATATTAAGGAATATAATAAAGGAAAAGTTCTTTTTATGTACTTGTAATTTCCCACAAATGATATTCAAAGGGACTTCTTTTCTAGAGTCCTTGTTTATCACAATCTGTGTGAATCACTACCTTCTCCTTTTCTTAATATAAGTGATACTTGTCCCTCTTGGGGTCACCTGCCTGCTATGCCTAAAACCTACAAGTTATTGTCTAAATGAACTGGTTAGAAATAAGGACACATTTAAAGGATACTTTAAAATCAGACAGAATTAATACAGCTCGCTTTACAAGTCCCAAACATCTGCAAGCTAATGAGTAGAAATGAGAAAAATCAGATTTTAGCTGGAAGGGACCTTGGAGGTCTTCCAGTCAAGTCCCCTGCTCAAGCAAGAGATCCTATACCATTTCAGACAAGTGACTGTCCAGTCTCTTCTTAAAAACCTCCAGTGATGAAGCACCCACATCTTCATCTGAAGGCAAGCTGTTCCACTGGTTAATTGTCCTTGCTGTTAGGAAGTTTCTTCTTAATTCCAGGTTGCATCTCTCCTTGTTTCCATGCATTGTTTCTTGTCCTGCCCTCTGGTGCTTTGGAAAATAACTTGACCCCTTCCTCTTTGTGGCAACCTCTCAAATACTGGAATACTTCTATCATGTTCCCCCTAGTCCTTCTTTTCTCTGGACTAACCAAACCCAAATCCTGCAACTATGTCCAGGCCTTTAATCATCTCAGTTGCTCTTTGTACTTTTTCCAAAGTCTCAACATCTTTTTTGTGACCAAAACTGGTTGCAGTATTCCAGGTGTGGCCTTACTAAGGCTTTATACAAATACTTCAAGTGATTTTGAGCCTCTGTTTATACAACAAAGTATTGTATTAGCTTTTTTGGTTGCTGCCGCACACTGCTGACTCAAATGATCGTCCACTAGGACTCCAAGGTCCCTATCACAGTTACTGTTTTTGAGCCAGGTTTCACCTAATCTGTACTTGTATCTGCCTAGGTGTAAAACCTTGCTTTTCTCCACATTAAATTTCATTTTGTTGGATAGAGTCCATTGTTCAAGTTTGTCAAGATCTTTTTGGATCCTGAGCTTGTCTTCTGGAGTGTTGGCTATTCCTGCCAGTTTAGTGTCATCTACAAATTTGATGAGTTCCCTTTCTATTCCCTCATCTAAGTCATTTATGAAGATAAATAAATAAATGAATAAATAAATAAATAAATAAATAAATAAATAAATAAATAAGAACCTTGTAGTACCCCACTGCTTACTTTCCTCCATGTAGATGTAGTACCATTAAGGACTACTCGTTGACTACGGTTTGTCAGCCAGTTACAAATCCATGTGGTGGTGATGCTGTTTATCCCACATTTTTCTAGCTTACCAAGTAATAGGTTGTGGTCTACTTTGTCAAATGCCTTGCTGATATCTAAATATACTATGTCCACAGTAAATTTAGTCACTTTATCAAAGAATGAAATAAGATTGGTTTGGCATGATCTGTTTTTAACAAATCTGTGCTGGCTTCTAGATTTATTTGTTTCTAGATGTTCACAGATCTGTGTTTTGATTATTTTTCTCAGTATCTTCCCAGGTATTGATGTTAGGCTAATCAGTTGGTAGTTTCCTGGGTCCGTTTCCCCCCCCCTTTTTTTTTAAAGATGGGAACCGCATCAGCTCTTTTCCAATCCTCTGGTAGTTCCCCAGTGCTCCAAGATTTTTTACAGATATGATACTATGGTTCTGAGATAACATCTGCGAGCTCCTTCAGAACTCTGGGATGTAATCCATCAGGTCCCAGTGATTTATATTCATCAAGGTCAGACAGGTGTTCTCTTACCATTTCCTTGCTTATTTTAATTTTTATTTCTAGTCTGTCTTTTACAATTATGTTTTTGGTAGGTTGGGCTATAGTTTCTTTTTGCATTAAGACTGATGCAAAGAATGAGTTAAGCAGCTCTGCTTTCTCTTTACTGCCTGTTACTTCCTTGTCATCTTCTCTCTTTAATGGACTGACTGTTTCACTGACTTTTTTCTTATTTATATGTTGAAAGAAACTTTTTTTTTATTATCTTTGACTTTTGTTTCAAGTCTTTGTTCATTCTGAGCCTTTGCTTTCCTGACTTCATATTTGAAGATTCGGGCTATCTGCGGATATTCTGCCTTTGTTATATGTTCCTCTTTCCATTTTTTGTACTTATCCTTTTTGTCTTTCAGTTTATCAGAGAGATCTTTGTGCAACCATGCTGGTTTCTTCTTGGATATCTTGTTTTTCTTTTTTAGTGGTATTGTGTTGGACTGGGCTTTTATGATCATATTTTTCAGTATTTCCCACACTTCTTGAGTTGTTTTCCCCTTTAGCATTTTTATCCATGAAATTTTGTTGAGGCTGTCTCTGAGTTTATTAAAATCAGCTCTTTTGAAGTTTAAGACACTGACTGGATTATATTCTATTGCTTATGTTTGCATTATATTGAATTCCAATATGACGTGGTCACTCTCTCCCAAGGTTCTGGCAACTTCAACTCCCTCTATCACTTTTCCTCTGTTAGTAAAAATTAGGTCCAGTATAGTTTTTCCTCTAGATCCCTCCTCTACCTTTTGGATGACAATGTTGTCACCTAAGTTGGTTAGGAATCTGATCAATCTCCCATTTGTTGCAGTTTGTCTCCATTTGATATCAGGGTAGTTAAAGTCTCCCATTACTACTGTGGTATGTTTCCTACATACATTTGTTAATTGATTAGCAAAGAGTTCATCTATTTCTTCTGCTTGGTTGGGTGGCCTGTAGTATACGCCTAAAATACACCTGTTGTTTGTGCTCCTTGACAGGGTTATTTGTGCACCATTTTTGCTCTGGATTCTGTACTATATATTATTTGTAGTGAGTCAAGTTGAAATTCTAAACCTATATGCTTGAGGTATGACTTTTACATCTGAGTGGACTGCTATGAGATGGCAGTATGAGGTATTCAGGCCATCATCCAAGAATAGTTGTGTGAACTCAACCATTGGGGCTCTGTAAACCAGAATTTATGGATTAAGATGTACAGACATAGTTGGCTATGTGTTATTCAATGCCTCCATATAAGCGAACCATGAATTGCATGTTGTATGACCCCAGGAATTGTGCTAGTGGGAAGAAGATATCTGAACCCACCCAAAGTTTAATTCCAAGTTTGGAATTAAAAAGTGTAAAAAGTATTTTATAAAAACTATAATTGCTTTACATTTATATGGACTCTGAAAAAAAGTGTAAGCCTCATTATTAGGTTCTGCTGTTTATCAGATCATCTTTATCAACTATTCATTCTTGGAAGCAAAATATAAACTACAGTACTTGAAAGAGTTCCTTATATAATTTTGACCCTAATGCATATTCCAAAAAACAATTTGTGTCTAATTCTTTTGTTTAGTTTACAGCTGCATTATGTCATTTCAAATATATCAGTAGGAGCCATGCACCTGTTTTGCTGTGGTGAACATGTGGTTTCAATCCCCTACTTCTGCAAGGTATTGTTTATTGTAGCACACAGTAACTAGTACCCCAACAAGGAGCAATATTCACAGTGAACTCTGTTTTGACTAGGTATGTGAATTGATATATATATAACCTAAGTCTGTTAATTACAACAAATTTCCAAATGCTTCTTTATAAATAGACCAGACAAGTTTAGGAAATTAACAATCTCCAGACATTGCAAGAAGTATCTTACTAGGAATTCACATTTATTAATCTTTGCTTGAAGTGCTAGAACATACTAGACTAAAAATAACTGGCTTTAGAGTGTTGTGCAAACCCAGCTGTTGTGATTGCTTTATGGGTCACTGGGTTGTACAGATCTGAACAGTGGTTATTTTGAATGGATCGTGGTTCACTTGACCATGAATTAATGTGCTGTGCAGAGAGCTACTAGATCTGAGTTGCAATATCCAGATAATCATTAGTTGGGAACAAAGAGTCAAACTATGGAGATGTGGCTTGAATTTTTGTACCCATATCTGATGGAACCCTTAAATCAGGCATGTCAAACTCGCGACTTCACATGATGTCGCGCGACGTATCCTGACTTTTCCCCCATTGCCGGCAATGGGGTGGGCACAGTTTCGGCATGACACATCCGGCCTGGAGGCCGGCAATTTGACATGCCTGCCTTAAATTATAAACCCAGTAGTTAGATTTCAGTTATCAATACAGAGCAAACAAAACTTTCATAACTCTGATTAGATAATGAAATTTGCATAGATTTAGTGATTTAATTTTGTTGATTTAAAGAGAATTTTTAATTAAAAACTTCCAGATGTACAAGACTGCATGACTGAGCAGCTACCTTGTGTTCACAAGATTTGTTAAGTTCAATATTTGTGGGTTTTTAAATAGAAAATTCTAATACAATTTTCTTTATTTTTTTACTAAGAACTGGACCAAAAAAAATAATCCTTGGTAGAAGTGCTGGAAACTATCCAATTTGATAAATGGTGTGTCAAGAGGTTCATCTGACTGTCAGGAACCTATAATAATTATTTTATATAGTACTGCACTCTTGAAAGATGAATTATTCTTATGGTGTTTCTCCAGCATGAGGATGGAGACTCCACGAATGGGTTAAGACTGTCTTCCTGCCCATTTAGACTAAGTCTGTAAAAGTAGCCACGCCTCCTGCTGGGTCATGTACTTCCCAGACACGACTTAGTCTTCAGCCCAACAGGACACGTATGTGCTTGGCTCCCTTTTCAGACTTCAGAGCAGGTTGTATTTTAGTCTTTTTTTCTCCCTTCGTGGACTTTCCTCCTGTTTTTCAGCGCTGATACCAGCGCTGCCAAACTGCAGGGTCCCCTGTTCCTTTAAATTTGGATTAGCATTCTTAATTGTCCCAAGCCCTTAGGGGCCCGGGGCTTTAACAGCCCTGCAGTAGCCTTCCCACTTTCTGGTTTAAAAGCTCCAGATCAGCTGTGAGTCGGAATAGCTTGCTCAGCTGAGCGGCGGCTCCATTTGGCGCGCCAAGCGCTGCAGCAGAGCATTCCAAGGTTCCAGAAAAAAAAAAATTTCATTTACTCCAGCAGCTGCAGGGGGTCAGGAGAGGGGGTGATTCCCTAGAACAAAGGAGGCTACATATCGGAGCCTCCACTCCAGGACCCTCTGACTCCTTCCGTTAGAGCGCAGCCGCCATTTTGGACACGCGGCCGGCGCAAAAATCAAACCTGAGGCTTGCCTTTTAGCCAGTAACTGGCAAAACGGCAAAGGGCAATACAAGCAAACCACCTACAGGGAAAGGGGGGGCTGGTTAGTCAGATTCTGCCCCAAAATCGCTTATACCTAACAATTTAAAATCAACGGAACTTGATTACAACAGCAGGTCAGCGCTACCAATTGATTATATATATATATCATCTATATATATGGCGCTGCCGCCGTTAGCCTGCCCTCCAGCTGCTCCCCCGCACTCGCCCTGGGCCCCACACCCAGATCCGGCGCCTCAGATGCCTTCCCATCGCTGCTCCCCTCCTTTCCATCCCGTTTGTCTGCCCGTTGTTCCTGTCTTCCACTATCTATCCCTATTAGTGCTATTTCCTCCGATTTCCTTCCGCGCTTGGATGTGCGTGCGCACAGCCGCATCCCGTCCCTCTGCCTCGTCTGCCCACGACCAGCTGGGCTATCTGCCGGCTCACTCCTGAACTCACCCTCTCTCATCCTTGCAGATCCTATCCTTCCCAACGCTGCCGCCGTTGGTGCGTTTGCCAACTGCCTCACCTTCCCCCCCTCCTTCCCATCCCTTTCCTCCTCCTTTGTTCCAGCGGCTAACGGCGAATTACCCGTTAGTTTGCTTCATGTATGGATTGGAGGGGTTTGAAATGGCTAATGATGCAGCTGTGGTCTGGTTTCTGGTTTGTGGTCGTGCCTCATCATCGGTGTGGGTTTGGGTTTGCTTTTTGCGTGGATGTGTGGTGGTGACATCCTGTGTGGTTTTCGTGAGTGTGGGTCTAGTGACTGAGTTCTTGTGTTCTTCAATGCGTGCACTTATTCTTCTGTTGGTTTGTCCGATGTATGTGGACAAACCAACCGCACCGCCTGCCCCACCACATACATCGGACAAACCAACAGAAGAATAAGTGCACGCATTGAAAAACACAAGAACTCAGTCAGAAAAGAGGAACCAACTTCTTCCCTGGTCCAACACCTTAAAGCCACAGGACGTAAAATTGACTTTAAAAATACCAGAACTATCGCCAAAACTGAACACTTTAACAACAGAATAATCAGAGAAGCCATCGAGATAGAAAAATGCCCACACAGCATGAATAAACGAGATGATATCTCCCGCCTACCAGCCATTTGGAAACCCACCCTTATTGACAAACGAGTCCCTAACACAAAGAATGACACTAGACCCACACTCACGAAAACCACACAGGATGTCACCACCACACATCCACGCAAAAAGCAAACCCAAACCCACATCGATGATGAGGCACGACCACAAACCAGAAACCAGACCACAGCTGCATCATTAGCCATTCCAAACCCCTCCAATCCATACATGAAGCAAACTGACACCCACCTTGATGATATGGCACGACCACGAACGCGAAGCCAAACAACAGCAATGCAGCTCTCCATCTCAAATCCCACTGCAACTCAGACTAATCCGGGCACAACAAAGCCCCCACCCAAACAGAACACACCCCCATCCAATCAGAGCACAGCCAACCCCCCATCCAATCAGAACACAGCCAAGCCCCTAACCAATCAGAACACACCTCCACCCAATCAGAACACAGCCAAGCTCCCACCCAATCAGTTCATACCCCCACTGGCAGTTAAAAGGAAGAAACAGCTGCGATCACACATTGCTCCTAGAAGCACGAGGCCGAAGAGACACCAGCCTGAAGATGACGAATGAGACTTCGTCGAAACGTCGCCAAGACACTTCCAATTTTACGCAGGAGAAAACTCGAATTACCAAAGACCTACATACAAACACCCGTGAAAACCTCAGAAAACAAATATCGTACCTCTACGGGGAGGAAATCTACCATCTGACCAGGACCTATGAAAAACTCGAAGTCCAAAGAGCTTCCATTTTATGTGACCTCGCATTCTTACGCAACTGCCGAGATCAAAATTTAATCCCCACATGCTTCCAATTGAAATTCCACTCCAACTCTGCAGCCACCAAACGCATCCTGAACAGAACAGAATTGGCCCTAATCAGAAATGAACTTCACACAAAAAGATTCCTCCTAGACCGAATCAACAAAGATCTCCTCACACTTCACCTCAAACTCAGCAACAAGATCCACCCCGCACTTTGGGACAAATCCAAACAACTCACCGTCTGGAGAGCCGAAACACAGACCACCCTCAAGACAGACACACACACCAACAAATTCCGAAGACTACAAGAACGCCAGAAACAAACCCCTCCTCCCTCACAGCCACACATGAAACAAACAGTGCATAACATCTCAGATAGGATCCTCACCATAGCCGAAACCAATGTCCTTTCCAAAGGATTCAACTTTGCAGTCGCTCCCAAACACATCCCCACGGAAACCATTATATGCAGAGTTGAAACCAGCCTGACCAACATCAACCCCGACGACGCTAACAGAATCAGACTCGAAATCTCCAACATCCTCTGCACCAGCAAGCCACCCAAAAGCAACTTACACAAAGAGGAACAGACAGCACTACTTAACCTGAAAGAAGACACCAGCATAATAATCCTACCAGCAGACAAGGGCAACACCACGGTGGTTATGAACACATCTGACTACCAAACCAAATTAACCAACCTACTCCAAGACTCCACATACAAACCCCTAAACACAGACCCCACCACCTACCTGGAAAAAACCACTAGATCCAAAATAAAAGCCTCCCCCATCAGCGAAGAGATCCAGCAAAGAATCATTCCCAGAGAAAAGTCATCCAGATGCCCTAAGCTCTATGGTCTCCCCAAAATACACAAAGATGGAACCCCACTTAGACCCATAGTCAGCTCCATAGGCTCACCTCTACAAAACCTAGCCAAATTTCTCGCCAAACAACTACAGCCCTATGCAGAATCCATCACCTCACACGTAAAAAACTCATTCCAATTCATAGAGATCATAAAGAAACAAAACTTACAGCCCAGCGACCTACTCGTGAGCTTTGATGTCATTTCCCTCTTCACCCAAGTGCCAATCAAAGAAGCCTTGACAGCTATCCAAAACAAATATAACCCCCCAAGCACATCCTAGATCTGACCAACCATTGCCTATCCAACACATACTTCATCTACAACGGACAAAAATACAAACAAATAGAAGGAGCACCCATGGGATCACCCCTCTCACCTGTCATTGCAAACCTCTACATGGAATACTTTGAAACCCAAGCTCTAGAAAAATCTGATCACAAACCCAAACTCTGGCTCAGATACGTAGACGACACCTTCATAATCTGGCCACATGGGAAAGAAAAACTAGACAACTTCCTCACACACCTCAACAGCCTACACCCCAAAATACAGTTCACCATGGAAACAGAAGCTAACAAGCAACTTCCCTTCCTGGATGTCTTAGTCTACAAGAAATCCAATGGCTCCCTAGGACACACCATCTACCAGAAGAAAACACACACAAACCGCTATCTGCACGCACTCTCACACCACCACCCCAGCACAGATCAATTCCGTAGCCAAGACACTCATCTCGAGAACAAAACGCTTAGCTGACGAACAACACCTAAAAACCGAACTACACACTCTCACTAATGTACTAACATCCAACGGATTCCAAAGAAATAAGATTACCAACTTAATCCAAAAAGAAACCCCCACTAAAATCCAAGACATAGAACAAGAAAACAGCAAAGCCCTCCTCCCATACATAAAAGGCACCACAGACAAAATCAGCAAGATCCTCCACAAACACAACATCAAGACAGCATTCTGCACAAACCGAAAAATATCCACCATCCTAAGAAACCCCAAGGACAAAATTGAGTTAGAAAATCAAGGAGTATATGAAATCCCATGTACCGCCTGCCCCACCACATACATCGGACAAACCAACAGAAGAATAAGTGCACGCATTGAAGAACACAAGAACTCAGTCAGAAAAGAGGAACCAACTTCCTCCCTGGTCCAACACCTCAAAGCCACAGGACATAAAATTGACTTTAAAAATACCAGAACTATTGCCAAAACTGAACACTTTAACAACAGAATAATCAGAGAAGCCATCAAGATAGAAAAATGCTCACACAGCATGAATAAACGAGATGATACCTCCCGCCTACCAGCCATTTGGAAACCCAGCCTTATTGACAGACGAATCCCTAGCACAAGGAGCAACGCTGGACCCACACTCACGAAGACCACACATGATGTCACCACCACACATCCACACAAAAAGCAGACTCAAACCCGCACCGATGATGAGGCACCACCGCGGACCAGAAACCAGACCACAGCTGCATCATTGGCCATTTTAAACCCCTCCATTTCATTCGTGAAGCAAACTGACACCCACCTTGAAGATGTGGCACGACCACGAACGCGAAGCCAAACAACAGCAATGCAGCTCTCCATCTCAATTCCCCCTGCAACTCAGACTAATCTGAGCACAACAGGGCCCCCACCCAAGCAGAGCACACACCCCGCCAATCAGAGCACAGCCAACCCCCCATCCAATCAGAGCACAGCCAAGCCCCTAACCAATCAGAACACACCTCCACCCAATCAGAACACAGCCAAGCTCCCATCCAATCAGTTCATACCTCCACTGGCAGTTAAAAGGAAGAAACAGCTGCGATCACACATTGCTTCTAGAAGCACGAGGCCGAAGAGACACCAGCCTGAAGATGACGAATGAGACTTCGTCGAAACGTCGCCAAGACACTTCCAATTTTACACGGGAGAAAACCCGAATTACCAAAGACCTACATATATATATATATATATATATATATATATATATATATATATATATATATATATATATATATATATATATATATATATATATATATAGATAGATAGATAGATAGATAGATAGATAGATAGATAGATATATAGATATATATAGATATATATAGATATATAGATATATAGATATAGATAGATAGATAGATAGATATAGATATAGATATAGATAGATATAGATATAGATATAGATAGATATAGATAGAGATAGATAGATAGATAGATAGATAGATAGATAGATAGATAGATAGATAGATAGATAGATAGATAGATAGATAGATAGATTAAAATTAAAAAAAAAATTCTTCTTAATATCAAAGGACAACTGCAAATTGGAATTACCCCATTCCTCCAAAGAGTCATTAGGAGCAATTGGTGTGAGAGTGGCCTGTGTGGTCCAGCATCCGCCACAGTCTAGAGCAATTACTGGCCCTGCCAGTACCTGGGGTTTGCAGCCATACCCAGCGCTCAGCTCCATCAAGGATGGCAGACAACGCGGTTCCTCAGTCCGTGCAGGGTGAGCCCGATGTCTCTGTGCCGGGAAACACCAAGTCCTCCAAATTAAAGGCTGCACGTAAACTTAAAGTCAGGGCCAAGGCTGCTTCTGGCAAAAAGCCCTCTAAGGCACCAGAGAAGGAGGCCAACAGGAGGCACCTAGCCTTAGAAAAACCATTTTCAAAGGCTCAACAGCTGGGCACCACTGAAGGGGTCCAGACTGCCCAGGTTCCGCATGAGGACTCTCTGTTCAATCCGCAACCAGGCACTTCCAGCTCCCTAGCCCAAAGGGTCTGGCTTCCGGTAGTTGAGACCAATCAAGGGGAGGGCTCTCCTCTCAATCAGGAGACAGGTCCCCAGGAGGTGACATCTCCATTCAGGCCCAAGCTGGCACCAGAAGCCACATTCACACCCACAGCGGCCGGCCTCCGTCACCCTGACTCTCAAGGAATACGGCCAGAGCAGATGCAAGCTCTACTGGCCCAAGCGTTTGCCCAGGCGATGACATCATCGTTCTTCCAGGGTCCCAGGCCAGAATTGGGGATCCCCCCAGCCACACAACACTACCGGTCTGAGCCTCAGGGGTACCCTGAATCGGTTTCGTCCGATCACTCTTCTCAGGTCAGAGAATCAAGCCCAGAGGAATGCGGGTCAATGGACATTCAATTACCCGAGGAGCTGGAGTCAGCTCCAGACCCCTCCCCTTTCGTGGGCCTATTCGACCCAGGCCTGTTTAGGTCACTTCTACAGAAGGCAACTGCCTCAGCCAAGATTTTCCCCGATCAGGAACCTGAACCGGTCCCTTCCACCACGCAGGACTCAAAACCTCTCTTTTCCGAACCCAAGATCACGGAAAGACATATCCCTTGTCCCCCCTTTTTTCTGGACACGATTCAAAGGCAATGGGGGGCCCCTGGCATTCTCCCAGCCCCGGGGGGGACAGACAAAAGATTGTTTAACGTCGCCCCGACCTTGTCAGAGATCATAGACGTTCCAACGGTTGATGTATCTTTAACACCAATTCTTTCTTCTTCCGCGGTGTCAGGAGACATGGCTGAAACCTTGAGGGCAGAGGACAGGAAATCAGAGTTCTCTTTACGCAGGTCTCATCAAGCCTCAGCATGGTCAGTGAGGGCATCCACCTCCACTTCCTTCTTTGCCAGAACTTCCATTTTATGGCTTCGAGAGCTTCAGACACTGATTCCCCCGGACCAGGTTCGTGTTCATCAGAATCTGGGTAAGTTAGTGGCCGCATCTGGCGGACGCTTCACTACACACCGCCAGATTTTCATCGCGATCCATAGCCTCTAACATTGCAACCCGCAGGCTATTATGGCTCAGGCAATGGCAGGCGGACTTGAAATCAAAGTGGCGCCTGGCTACCGCCCCCTATCGTGGTGGGCAGCTATTCGGAGAGACGCTCAACCCTTACCTGGTGGAGAACAAAGACAAACGCAGGGTGTTGGGCCACCTTAACAGAAGGGTTGACAGGCGGTCCAGCCCTTACATACGTAGACCACAATTTCGGTCAGGGGCAGGATATGAGTGGGCTCCATCTCCCCGCCCTTCCAACTCCAGACCTGACCGACAGCCAGATCGCTCCACTCCAAGATCACGGCAGCAGTTCCAGTCCAAGCGGCCCTTTCGAGGCAGGGGAGGCCATCCCTTCAAGGGAAACAGATGACTCCAGTTCGAGCCTCCCCATAGGCGGCAAACTCACCCATTTCATACGCCAATGGGAGGACATCACCACAGACACATGGGTGCTCAACACAATCAGACACGGTTTCCCCCTCGAGTTTACATCACCCCCCCCCAGAACGCTTCGCCCCTTGTCCAGTTCACAGAAGTCCGGACAAAGCCAGGCTCATGAACGAAGCCATTCACCACCTTCTGTAAATCAGGGCCATAGAACCAGTACCGATTGGCCAATTAGGAAGGGGGTTCTATTCCATCCTCTTCGTGGTACCAAAGGCCTCGGGAGGATGGAGAGCAATACTAGACCTAAAGGGTCTAAACTCTCACCTAGCCTACAGAAGGTTCAAGATGCAAAGACTTCAGTCTATTCTGGCAAGCATCAGAAGACACGATCCTCTGACTTCCATCGACCTCACAGAAGCGTACCTACACATCCCCAGCCTTCCCGACCACCGAAGATTCCTAAGGTTCTGTTATGCAAACCAGCACTATCAGTACAAGGCCCTACCTTTCAGCCTCTCGTCCGCCCCAAGAGTGTTTACCAAAATCTTGGCAACCCTGGCAGCTCACCTAAGACTGGTTCCAGTAAGAATCCAGTGCTATCTGGACGACATCCTTATCCAGTCCACTTCCTTACAAGGGGCACGGGCGGACCTGACCCTAACCATCAGGTCCCTTCAAAGCCTTGGGTTCTCAGTGAATTTCCAAAAGAGCCAGACAGAACCTTCAATCTGCCTCCTTCACCTCAGTGCGATCATAGACACCAATCTCTGCAAGGTTTTCCTGTCACCAGAACGTCGGGACAGCATCCGGACCCTGATCAGGCAGGTACGGAGGAAGCGGGTGGTCACATTAACAACACTTTCTCAGTTATTGGGAAAGATGGTCTCCTGTATGGGGATAGTACCGTGGACCAGGCTACACTCCAGATCCCTTCAATGGTTCCTATTACCATTTCAGAGATGGGGCACCAGCTCCTCCAGCAGGAGAGTAGTAGTCCCCATCCAAACCCTAGAATCCCTCCAGTGGTGGACCTCCACAGCATTAGCCAGGGGGTCCCTATTCAAGGAACCAGACAGGCTTACACTAACTACAGACGCCAGTCTGTTCGGCTGGGGGGCACACCTCCAGTCACAGATAGCCCAGGGCCGATGGTCACAATCGGACCTCAAACACAACATAAACTGGCTGGAACTAAGGGCTATTCACCTGGCACTACGCCATTTCACCGGCAGGGTGGCGGGCCAACATGTCCTGGTCCTCACGGACAATGTGGCTGCAAAAGCACATGTGAACAGGCAGGGGGTACCCGGTCAAGGTCCCTTTCGAACGAGGCTCAGTTGCTAAGCCACTGGGCGGAAACCAACCTGCTTTCCCTCAGAGAAGTACACATCTCGGGGGAAGCAAATCAGCAGGCGGATTCCTTGAGCAGGTCAACAGTGGACCACTCAGAATGGCGCTTGCATCCCGAACTATTGAGGGAAATCTCGGAGAGGTTCGGAATCCCAGTGCTGGATCTATTTGCCTCCCTGACGAATGCCGAGCTCCCCAGATTTTTCTCCCGTTTCCCATCCCCAGGGGCAGAACGGGCGGACACTCTCCGCAACCCATGGCCAAGAGGTCTGCTCTACACCTTCCCTCCACTTCCCCTGCTCCCGGCAGTTATACGGAAAATACTGCAGGAGGGAGCGCAGGTGATAGTAATTGCTCCACACTGGCCGAGATGACCGTGGTTTGCCGACCTCATGAGCCTTTCCATCTCACCACAGTGGAGGATTCCTCCAGACCGGGTGGCGCACAGCCAGGGGGTCCTACAGCACCCGGACCCACAATGGCTCCAGTTAACCGCCTGGCACTTGAGCGGCGACTCTTGACGCGTGAGTCCTACCCAGCGGATGTCATATCCATAATTCAGGCTGCAAGACGTCCATCAACCAACAGAATCTACGACTCCTCATGGAGGAGCTTTTGTCACTGGTGCACAAAGAACAACCTTGTTCTGTCATCCATCACCATCCCAAGGATACTCCAGTTCCTACTGGAGGGGTTCAACAAAGGTTTGACACCCAACGCCATTCGCAGGCAGATAGCAGCCTTATCCATGGTGATCGCATGCGACAATTCAACACCATTGGCCCAGCACCTGATGGTGCGAGCCTTTATCAAGGGCGCAAATAACACCAGGCCACCCGTGGTTCACCGTTATCCCTCTTGGGAACTTCCACGAGTTTTACAAGTCCTAACCTCGCCACCGTTTGAACCCATCAAGACATCGTCGCTGAGGTTCTTAACCATGAAGGTTGCTTTCCTTATAGCCATCACATCGGCCAGACGCATATCTGAATTAGCCACTCTGTCTGTCAGAGAGGACCTCTGTGTCTTCCACAATGACAGGGTGGTCCTCAGGCTGGACCCATCCTTCATACCAAAGGTAAATTCCCTGTTCCATAGATCACAACAGGTGATCCTTCCAAATTTTTGTCCTCGCCCTTCACACACCTTGGACATGCGAAGGGCATTACTCCATTACATCAAACGGACTGCGGCCTTCCGCAAGTTGGAAGCACTCTTTATTTCCTTCCAACCTTCGTCCATAGGTCTGAAAGTTTCTTCCTCAACCATAGGCAGGTGGATCAAGGAATGCATTGCTATAACGTACCAATCGCATTCTCTGCCAGTTCCAGGGCATATCACCGCCCATTCCACCCGCAGTGCTGCAACATCAGCAGCGTGGACATCCCAGGCTTCCATTGGGGAAATTTGCAGGGCAGCAACCTGGTCCTCACCTTCCCCATTCGTGAGGCATTATAAGCTGGACAAATTTGCCTCAGCGGAAGCCTCATTCGGCCAGAGGGTGCTCCAACAGGTGGTATCAGCAAGTGGGACACAGGCCCAGGCCAGTTCCCTCCCATAGGGACAGGGCAGCTTTGGTATGTCCCATTCGTGGAGTCCCCATCCTCATGCTGGAGAAGGGGCGTTGTCTTACCTGAACGCCTTTTCTCAGCATGATGATGGAGACTCCACACCCACTCCTTTAGGTCCGCCAGGGCCTGTGTTAGGGGCAGGGGAGACAACACATCGGACTATCATCATAGCTTTGCCTTCGTCGTGTCTGGGAAGCACATGACCCAGCAGGAGGCGTGGCTACTTTTACAGACTTAGTCTAAATGGGCAGGAAGACAGTCTTAGCCCATTCGTGGAGTCTCCATCATCATGCTGAGAAAAGGCGTTCAGGTAAGACAATGCCCCATTTGTTGTGTCCTGGGCCTTGCTGAGTTATTCAGCAAGGCTCAGGAACTCTGCAGATGGTTGTAGAGACCCAGGCAGACCACATGTCTGCCCGGGACCCAGACAGGCTGTCTCCAGCCTCGCGCACATGCACGAGGCGGGAGAATAGCCTGCAATCATTGGTTGAGTATCCCCTTGCAAGAGGAGTATAAAAGGGCTTGTTGCCATTGTTCACTTGCTTCTGTTCAGTGAATGTACCAAATAAAGAGACATCTTTTGTATGAACTGCCTCGTCTCAAATGTCTGCTGTGCGAACAGAACATTGGCGACGAAGGTTGGATCGCCGTTTGGAAGCCTGCAGAAGTAAAAGAGGCCTAATCACCTAAGGCCTGAATGAGAAGAGAAGAGCGGCGTCCAGGAGGAGCAACCGCCTGCCAGTACGCATTCGCTGGAGGTGGGCTTGGCTCCGTCGGACCCCTTCTCCTTCCTTGCGGCGAGAGATGTCCAAGCTTGGTCATCTCGGCGAATTCGACACTTCGCACCGGGAACGCTGGAGCTCGTATGCAGCTCGCGTTGAAAACTATTTCTGGGTAAATGGAATCCAGGAAGACGGCCTGAAAGCGGCTACCTTGTTGTGTGTCTGTGGGCAAGAGACTTTTGAAATTGCCGAAAATCTTGTCGCCCCTGCACCGTTGGAATCGATCGCGTATGCCGATCTCAAGATGTTGCCTGAGCATTTTGAGCCCAAGCTATCAGTAATAGCTTGGAGGCATCAGTTCGAGCAGCGGGACCAGCGGCCCGGTGAATCAGCTGCGGATTTTGTCGCGGCCTTGAGGCAGGCCGCACGACCATGTGCGTTTCAAGATTTGGAGGAAAGGCTCCGAGATAGACTTGTGTGCGGGTTGCGAAGCCGCGAGGTGCAGCAGAAGCTGTTTGCGAAGGCTGATGTAACATTCCAAGATGCCTTAAGAGAAATTGCAGCAGAAGAAGCAGCCGGCGGCATGGTGAAGGCCTTGCGGTCTACGAAGATTCGTCCAGCGCCCGTCCCTTTCCACCAAGAAGCTGCGCGTGAGGCCTCTGGAGAAGACTCCAAGGAAGAACAGGTGGACAGACTTCAACCGTCGGTGGAGAGACGACTGCCGGATCACAGAGGACCACCGCCTGCATCCACTTGCTGTTTCGGCTGTGGGGGTCGCCACAGGAGGGCCGATTGCCGTTTTCGTTCTGCTGTCTGCCGAGCATGTGGCAGGCAAGGCCACCTAGCACCAGCCTGCATGGGTCGTCCAAAGAACAGGTCCTCTGAATTGCCTCTGAAAGATACCAAGGTCCCCAGCCAAAACAGGGTGGGTTTTTGCGTGTCCCGTAGGGGGGTGTTTAAGACAGGGACTCACAGGCCCCTTAAGAAAAAGCTGCGCATAGATGTACAGTTGCAGGGAGTTCCCCTGGCTATGGAGCTGGACAAGGGTCCGCTCTTTCAATTATTTCAGTGGACACCTTTAACAAGGTTTGCTCCAGGAGTGGCTCACGAGTCAAACTCCGGCCCTCCAATCTCATTCTCACGGATTTTCAGAACTCGAGAGTAAGTGTGAAGGGGGAGGCCATGCTCAGAGTGCAGCATAAAGGTTTCAACAGATTATTGGATGTGGTGGTTGTTGGGGGTGATCGAACGAGTCTTATAGGACTCGACTGGTTCGAGGCACTTGGGATCCAGGTGACTGGTCTGAATCATCTGCAAACAACCAGCCTTACAGGAGTCTGTAAGGAGTTTGCTGATGTATTCAGCCCAGAACTTGGCTCATACAAGGGGCCTCCCATTGCATTAAAGTTGGATCCAAACATTGCACCCATCACGGTCAAGCCAAGGAGGGTGCCTTTTGCCCTAAAGAGCAAAATTGATGCTGAGTTGGACAAATTGCTCCAACAAGGCATTCTGGAACCTGTGGACTCTAGTCCACGGGAAACCCCCATAGTAACACCACTGAAATCCAATGGTGAAGTCCGAATATGTGCGGACTATAAATGCACTTTAAATAAGGCTTTGCAGCAACACGCATATCCTGTGCCCGTGGTGAGCCACATTCTGGCCTCACTGAAAGGAGGGAAGCTTTTTGCTAAGCTTCACTTAGCTCAGGCCTATCAACAGTTACCTGTTGATGAGGCAACAGCTGAGGCACAAACTATAGTTACTCACAGAGGGGCTTTCAAAGTAAAGAGGCTGCAGTTTGGGGTCAATGTAGCCCCTGGCATTTTTCAAGGGGTGATGGAGCGAACGCTCAGGGGTATTCTGGGGGTCTGCCCCTATTTTGATGACATCCTTATTGCAGGAGAGTCATCAGGGAACTTGGCTGAAAGGCTGAGGGCTGTCTTGCGGCGTTTCCGCCAAGCGGAGCTGAAGCTACAGCAAGACAAATGCAAAATAGGTGTAACATCCACCGAATTTCTAGGGTTTCGTATTGATGCAGAAGGCATCCACCCCGCAGAGTCCAAATTCCAGGCCATCCAACTGGTCCCTAGTCCCCAGTCAAAAACGGAACTTCAGGCACTTCTGGGCCTCCTTAATTTTTACCATTCATTTTTCCCCCACAAGACTGCTGTGGCTGAGCCGCTACACCGGCTCTTAGACAAGCAGGCTCCATGGGCATGGACAAGGGTCCATGAAAAGGCTTTTAAAGAGGTCAAGGCTTTGCTATCCTCCAATGCTGTACTGACTCACGTCAATGAGCATTTGTTTGTGTGTATCGCATGTGATGCTTCCCCTTATGGGGTAGGAGCAGTGTTAAGTCATCTCAAGGAAGATGGGACTCTGGTCCCTGTGGCCTACTATTCTAGGACCCTCTCATCTGCAGAGCGTAATTACGCGCAGATTGACAGGGAAGCCTTGGCAATAATCTCAGGCATCAAGAAATTTCATGATTTCTTGTATGGACGCCATTTCACGGTCTATACTGACCACAAGCCTTTGCTGGGGTCGTTTACAACCAATAAACAAACTCCTCAGATTATATCTCCTAGAATGCTGAGATCGTCTATTTTCTTAGCAGCTTATGATTACACCCTGGTTCACAAACCAGGTACTGAGATGGGTCATGCTGATGGCCTAAGCAGGTTACCTCTTAAACAAATAGAGGCAGACCCTGCTCCTGCTGTACACATTCTGCCTATTCAGGACTTACCTGAATCTCCCCTCAATGCTAGGGATGTGGCTGCTGAAACTGCCACTGATCACACGCTTGCACGCGTGCTGACATGTGTGTTGTCAGGATGGCCTGACACGTCTCCTGGTACAGATTTCCAAAGCTTCTGGCATAGGAAGCATGAATTGTCCACATTCAAGGGGTGTATCCTGTGGGGCAACAGAGTAGTCATCCCGGCCTCATTGAGGACTAGAGTCTTGCTCTCTCTTCATGAGGGACATCCGGGAATAGTGAGAATGAAGGCGCTTGCACGCAGCCATCTGTGGTAGCCTGGACTCGATAAGGACATTGAGGCCCAGGTTCATGGGTGTCAAGTGTGCCAGCAATCACGGCCAGAAATGCCCCAGGCCCCTGTACATAGGTGGGAGGAGACACTCACTCCATGGTCACGCGTCCATATAGATTATGCTGGGCCCTTTCAGGGGCAATTCTTCCTCCTCCTTGTGGATAGCCATTCCAAGTGGCTAGAGGTTGTTCCTGTGTCCTCCACTACTACTGCCAGGACCATCCAGGTGCTCAGAGGAATCTTTGCTTCCCATGGCCTTCCTGATGTTTTAGTATCAGACAATGGTCCACAATTTACCTCTTCTGAGTTTCAGGCATTTCTCCAAGCCAACATGATCCGGCATGCCACGTCTGCTCCTTTTCACCCTGCCACCAACAGTCAGGCTGAATGCATGGTGCGCACCACAAAGGATGCATTAAAGAGAATCACTCAAGGACCCTGGCATCACAGGTTAGCTGACTTTCTCCTTACACACCACACCACACCATGCACAGCTACTGGAAAGAGCCCAGCTGAACTCCGCTGGGGTCACAGACTTATTATGAAGCTGGACAGGCTTCACCCAGACCGAGTGGCTTCACAGGTGTCTCAACCGTGGGCACCTAGGAGACTTCAAGTGGGTGACCCGGTTTGGACCAGGAACTATGGGCATGGGCATCTCTGGGTACCTGCTGTAATCTGTAAGGTCTCTGGGCCACTGTCATACGAAGTGGCCTTAGAGGATGGTCGTGTGCTGCGACGCCACATCGACCAACTGCGTTGGCGGCTTCCTGGACGCGTTTCCTCCCCTGACTCCGCTCTCGGGGGGAGGGGGACCCCAATTACGATTGTGGATCACAGTCTCTCCAAGCGGGGGGTCTCCAAATGCTCCAGATGAGGGACTTGCCATGGAGGCGGATCCTGACTCTGGCATAGACGCAGGGGTTTTTGCCATGGAGGTGGGGCCTGACTCTGGCAGAGGTCCCTGGCTTAGGGCAAATCGCCGTAAATCGGCTACTCAGGGCACCCCTGCTGCTGGCCTTGGGCCTGAAGGACATTGCTCCCAAGGGGAGTTCCTAGGGTTTTCGGGGAACTCCACCCCACCAAGGGACTCGGGGAACTCGACCCCTCCAAGGAAATCTGGTTTGGGTTTATCGGATCCAGCCAGTCAGCAGTCAGAGGGAACCCCTGAGTCTTCTGGGTGACAAAGTCCTGGTTTGTTGTGTGCAAGCCGGGAGCAAGCACTCCAGGCACCCAATACCCTTCCCCCAAATACCATCACACCCGTCCCTCCCATGGAACCATGAAGATCTGGGCGGGTTAAGGGTCCGCCTAAGTATTTGCAAGAATATGTGAGGTCCTGCGAGACCCATGTTTTCAAAGAGTGAAAGAACGTGGATTGCACAGAACCCAAAAGGAATGGAGGTGCTAGGAGCAGGGGGGACCACCTAGCGGTTGCTCGGCTGACTTTTGGCCTAGTGCTGTCAAACGACAGGGACAGCGTTGTCTAAGCCAAGAGGGGAGGGGTGTTGTGTCCTGGGCCTTGCTGAGTCATTCAGCAAGGCTCACGAACTCTGCAGAACGGCTGCAGAGACCCGGGCAGACCACGTGTCTGCCCAGGACCGGTTGCAGAGACCCAGGCAGACCACGTGTCTGCCCGGGACCCAGACAGGCTGTCTCCAGCCTCGCGCGCATGCGCGAGGCGGGAGAATAGCCTGCAACCATTGGTTGAGTATCCCCTTGCAAGGGGAGTATAAAAGGGCTTGTTGCCATTGTTCACTTGCTTCTGTTCAGTGAATGTACCAAATAAAGAGACTTCTTTTGTATGAACTGCCTCATCTCAAATGTCTGCTGTGCGAACAGAACAGTATTCATAACACCTTTTAAAAGCATTATGTATTTCTTTTTTTCCCTTTTCTTTTTAAATGCTGCAAAAGTCTGGTTCCAATAAAGATTTCCCTACCCAATCATTTTCCATTGAACCTGCAGTTTTTCATCTTAAAAGTTCTTTCTCTTCATTATGGGGATGTTGGCTGATCCTATAATAGTTTGATGGTTATTATTGTAGTGTTTTTGGTTGCAATTTAAGAACACTGTAGTTGTTTTCAAATGTGATAACTTTATATAGCTATGCTGTGCTTTAAGGCTCTCTGAACTCTGATGAGCCAGAGAGAAAGTAGTAAAGGAAAAAAAATGAAGCAGATGCCCAACAAAATCCCATGTAGATTGGATTTAAAGAAACAATGCTATCCAAGTTTGAGTTGGTTTAGAATATAGAAATGAAGCCAGACATAGTTGATGTAATAATTATTTTTTATAACCTGCTTCCTGATTTTTCCAATATCATTTGCAAACTTGTGCTCACCATTAATTTCCCCCAAATGAGAAGCAGCTTGGTAGATAATTGAGGAAGATGCAGCTGTCCTTCTAATTACACCTGTGAATGTCCATCCTGTCTTTTAACTGAAGGAGTTGGCAGCTTCTTAATGACTGTATCAAGTTTCCTGCAAGTCTGATTGGGCACACCTTCAGAAGAATAATATATAATTTTTGACTTGTAGGGTTTGACTCAGCTAAATAACAGCATATTGTGCAACAGATTTGGTGAAAGAAAAATCTTCATCAGGGTCCAGTCAAGCCAGGAATAAACAAAATGGAGACTGTTTTAGGAAAGAAGCTTCTTGTTTATTGAGTTGCAGAACCAGACAGAAATATGGCTCTGGAGCAGCTGTTGACATGGTGCTGGGAGTGGTGGGTTTTTATACCTTCTTGGGCTTTTCTGTTTGGAGTTGTTCCTGTTTCTGTGGCATGACCTGAGCTTTTGAGCGTGTCCTTTTGGTATTCTGATGGTGGTGGGTTAATCCTGTTACGTGTTGTGTCCTGGGCCTTGCTGAGTCATTCAGCAAGGCTCAGGAACTCTGCAGAACGGTTGCAGAGACCCGGGCAGACCACGTGTCTGCCCAGGACCCAGACAGGCTGTCTCCAGCCTCGTGTGCATGCGCGAGGCGGGAGAATAGCCTGCTATCATTGGTCGAGCATCCCCTTGCAAGGGGGGTATAAAAGGGCTTGTTGCCATTGTTCGCTTGCTTCTGTTCAGTGAATGTACCAAATAAAAAGACATCTTTTGCATGAACTGCCTCATCTCAAATGTCTGCTGTGCGAACAGAACATTGGCGACGAAGGTGGGATCGCCGTTTGGAAGCCAAAGAAGTAAAAGAGACCTACTCACCTAAGGCCTGAATGAGAAGAGAAGAGCGGCGTCCAGGAGGAGCAACCGCCTGCCAGTACGCATTCGCTGGAGATGGGCTTGGCTCCGTCGGACCCCTTCTCCTTCCTTGTGGTGAGAGACGTGGACAAGGCCGTCGGTCAAGAAGATGTCCAAGCTGGGTCATCTCGGCGAATTCGACACTTCACATCCGGAATGCTGGAGCTCGTATGCAGCTCGCGTTGAAAACTATTTCCGGGTAAATAGAGTCCAGGAAGATGGCCTGAAAGCGGCTACCTTGTTGTGTGTCTGTGGGCAAGAAACTTTTGAAATTGCCGAGAATCTTGTCGCCCCAGCACCGTTGGAATCGATCGCGTATGCCGATCTCAAGAAAATGCTGCGTGAGCATTTCGAGCCCAAGCTAACAGTAATAGCTTGGAGGCACCAGTTCGAGCAGCGGGACCAGCAGCCCGGACAATCAGCTGCGGATTTTGTCGCGGCCTTGAGGCAGGCCGCACGACCATGTGCGTTTCAGGATTTGGAGGAAAGGCTCCGAGATAGACTTGTGTGCGGGTTGCAAAGCCGCGAGGTGCAGCAGAAGCTGTTTGCTAAGGCTGATGTCACCTTCCAAGATGCCTTAAGAGAAATTGCAGCAGAAGAAGCAGCCAGCAGCGCGGTGAAGGCCTTGCGGTCTACGAAGATTCATGCAGCGCCCGTCCCTGTCCACCAAGAAGCCGCGCGTGAGGCCTCTGGAGAAGACTCCGAGGAGGAAGAGGTGGACAGACTTCAACCATCGGCGGAGAGAAGACTGCCGGAATGCAGAGGGCCACTGCCTGCATCCCTTCGTTGTTTCGGTTGTGGGGGTTGCCACAGGAGGGCTGACTGCCGTTTCCGTTCTGCTGTCTGCCGAGCATGTGGCAGGCAAGGCCACCTAGCATCAGCCTGCATGGGTCGTCCAAAGAACAGGTCCCCTGAATTGCCTCTGAAAGGTACCAAGATCCCCAGCCAAAACAGGGTGGGTTTTTGCGTGTCCCGTAGGGGGGTGTTTAAGACAGGGACTCACAGGCCCCTTAAGAAAAAGCTGCGCATAGATGTACAGTTGCAGGGAGTTCCCCTGGCTATGGAGCTGGACACAGGGTCCGCTCTTTCAATTATTTCGGTGGACACCTTTAACAAGGTTTGCTCCAGGAGTGGCTCACGAGTCAAACTCTGGCCCTCCAATCTCATTCTCACGGATTTTCAGAACTCAAGAGTAAGTGTGAAGGGGGAGGCCACGCTCAGAGTACAGCGTAAAGGCTTCAACGGATTATTGGATGTGATGGTTATTGGGGGTGATCGAACGAGTCTTATAGGACTCGATTGGTTCGAGGCACTTGGGATCCAGGTGACTGGTCTGAATCATCTGCAAACAGCCAGCCTTACAGGAATCTGTAAGGAGTTTGCTGATGTATTCAGCCCAGAACTTGGCTCATACAAGAGGCCTCCCATTGCGTTAAAGTTGGATCCAAACATTGCACCCATCAGGGTCAAGCCAAGGAGGGTGCCTTTTGCCCTAAAGAGCAAAATTGATGCTGAGTTGGACAGATTGCTCCAACAAGGCATTCTGGAACCTGTGGACTCTAGTCCATGGGAAACCCCCATAGTAACGCCACTAAAATCCAATGGTGAAGTCCGAATATGTGCGGACTATAAATGTACTTTAAATAAAGCCTTGCAGCAACACGCATATCCTGTGCCCGTGGTGAGCCACATCCTGGCCTCACTGAAAGGAGGAAAGCTTTTTGCCAAGCTTGACTTAGCTCAGGCCTATCAACAGTTACCTGTTGATGAGGCAACGGCTGAGGCACAAACTATAGTCACGCACAGAGGGGCTTTCAAAGTAAAGAGACTGCAGTTTGGGGTCAATATAGCCCCTGGCATTTTTCAGGGGTGATGGAGCGAACGCTCAGGGGTATTCCGGGGGTCTGCCCCTATTTTGATGATGTCCTCATTGCAGGAGAGTCATCAGGGAACTTGGCTGAAAGGCTGAGGGCTGTCTTGCTGCGTTTCTGTCAAGCGGGGCTGAAGCTACAGCAAGACAAATGCAAAATAGGTGTAACATCCACCAAATTTCTAGGGTTTCGTATTGATGCAGAAGGCATCCACCCCGCAGAGTCCAAATTCCAGGCCATCCAACTGGCCCCTAGTCCCCAATGAAAAACGGAACTTCAGGCTTTTCTGGGTCTCCTTAATTTTTACCATTCATTCCTCCCCCATAAGGCTGCTGTGGCTGAGCCGCTACACCGGCTCTTAGACAAGCAGGCTCCATGGGCATGGACAAGGGTCCACGAAAAGGCTTTTAAAGAGGTCAAGGCTTTGCTATCCTCCAATGCTGTACTGGCTCACTTCAATGAGCAATTGCCTGTGTGCATCGCATGTGATGCTTCCCCTTATGGGGTAGGAGCAGTGTTAAGTCATCTCAAGGAAGATAGAACTCAGGTCCCTGTGGCCTACTATTCTAGGACCCTCTCATCTGCAGAGCGTAATTACGCGCAGATTGACAGGGAAGCCTTGGCAATAATCTCAGGCATCAAGAAATTTCATGATTTCTTGTATGGACGCCATTTCACGGTCTATACTAACCACAAGCCTTTGCTGGGGTTGTTTACAACCAATAAACAAACTCCTCAGATTATATCTCCTAGAATGCTGAGATGGTCTATTTTCTTAGCAGCTTATGATTACACCCTGGTTCACAAACCAGGTACTGAGATGGGCCATGCTTGTGGCCTAAGCAGGTTACCTCTTAAACAAATAGAGGCAGACCCTGCTCCTGCTGTACACATTCTGTCTATTCAGGACTTACCTGAATCTCCCCTCAATGCTAGGGATGTGGCTGCTGAAACTGCAACTGATCACACGCTTGCACACGTGCTGACATGTGTGTTGTCAGGATGGCCTGATACGTGTCCTGGCACAGACTTCCAAGGCTTCTGGCGTAGGAAGCATGAATTATCCACATTCAAGGGGTGTATCCTGTGGGGCAACAGAGTAGTCATCCCGGCCTCATTGAGGATTAGAATCTTGCTCTCTCTTCATGAGGGACATCCGGGAATAGTGAGAATGAAGGCGCTTGCGCGCAGCCATCTTTGGTGGCCTGGACTCGATAAGGACATTGAGGCCCAGGTTCATGGGTGTCAAGTGTGCCAGCAATCACGGCCAGAAATGCCCCAGGCCCCTGTACATCGGTGGGAGGAGACACTCACTCCATGGTCACGCGTCCATATAGACTATGCTGGGCCCTTTCAGGGGCAATTCTTCCTCCTCCTTGTGGATAGCCATTCCAAGTGGCTAGAGGTCATTCCTGTGTCCTCCACTACTACTGCCAGGACTATCCAGGTGCTCAGAGGTATCTTCACTTCCCATGGCCTTCCTGATGTTTTAGTATCAGACAATGGTCCACAATTTACCTCTTCTAAGTTTCAGGCATTCCTCCAAGCCAACATGATCCGGCATGCCACGTCTGCTCCTTTTCATCCTGCCACCAATGGTCAGGCTGAACGCATGGTGCGCACCACAAAGGATGCATTAAAGAGAATCACTCAAGGACCCTGGTATCACAGGTTAGCTGATTTTCTCCTTACACACCGCACCACACCATGCACAGCTACTGGAAAGAGCCCAGCTGAACTCCGCTGGGGTCGCAGACTTATTACGAAGCTGGACAGGCTTCACCCAGACCGGGTGGCTTCACAGGTGTTGCAACCGCGGGCACCTAGGAGACTGCAAGTGGGTGACCCGGTTTGGACCAGGAACTATGGGCATCTCTGGGTACCTGCTGTAATCTGTAAGGTCTCTCGGCCACTGTCATACGAAGTGGCCTTAGAGGATGGTCGTGTGCTGCGACGCCACATCGACCAACTGCGTTGGCGGCTTCCTGGATGCGTTTCCTCCCCTGACTCCGCTCTCGGGGGGAGGGGGACCCCAATTACGATTGTGGATCACAGTCTCTCCAAGCGGGGGGTGTCTCCAAATGCTCCAGATGAGGGTCTTGCCATGGAGGCGGATCCTGACTCTGGCATAGATGCAGGGGGTTTTGCCATGGAGGTGGCTCCTGACTCTGGCAGAGGTCCCTGGCTTAGGGCAAATGGCCGTACATCGGCTACTCAGGGCACCCCTGCTGCTGGCCTTGGGCCTGAAGGACATTGCTCCCAAGGGGAGTTCCTAGGGTTTTCGGGGAAGTCCACCCCACCAAGGGACTTGGGGAACTCGACCCCTCCAAGGAAATCTGGTTTGGGTTTATCGGATCCAGCCAGTCAGCAGTCAGGGGGGGAACCCCTGAGTCTTCTGGGCGACAAAGTCCTGGTTTGGTGTGCGCAAGCCGGGAGCAAGCACTCCAGGCACCTAATACACTTCCCCCCAAATACCATCACACCTGTACCTAATCTGGTTCCACGGAGATCGGAGAGGGTCAAGGGTCCTCCTAAGTATTTGCAAGAATATGTAAGGTCCTGCAAGGCCTACGTTTTTGAAGAGTGAAAGAACGTGGATTACACGGAACCCTAAAGGAAAGAGGTTGCTAGGAGTATGGGGGACCACCTGGTTGTTGCTGGGCTGACTTTTGGCGTATGGCTGTCAAACAACAAGGACAGCGATGTCTAAGCCAAGAGGGGAGGGGTGTTGTGTCCTGGGCCTTGCTGAGTCATTCAGCAAGGCTCAGGAACTCTGCAGAATGGTTGCAGAGACCCGGGCAGACCACATGTCTGCCTGGGACCCAGACAGGCTGTCTCGCTTGCTTCTGTTCAGTGAATGTACCAAATAAAAAGACATCTTTTGCATGAACTGCCTCGTCTCAAATGTCTGCTGTGCGAACAGAACATTATGTCCTAAAGATCATGTCCTGCTTTTCTGTGGCTATGGCTGATGGATTACTTCCTGTGTTGGATTTTTTGGGTGAAGGGTTGCTGGTTCTATTCCTATCACTTTGCTGTTGTTAGCTATCAGATCTTGCCCCAAGGAATTTTGAAATATCCTGCCTTGAATGGGTTTCTGCAGGTAGTATTTGCTCATGAATGGGGCCTCAGTCTTTCTGAATGGGATTATCAAATCTGCATTTCTACAGACCTGGCCTGCTGAGTTTCTGGCTGGGGGAGAGGGAGAGGTTTCTGCCTTTTAAGATTTTCTCCATTATTCCTTTGGGGAAATATAACATTCTGCCTTTTTAATATCCCCAAAAATATTTCTTTCTCTGGGGGTGGGGTGCTGTCTTCCTACAGATTCTTGAATCTTTCCAGCGATGTTGTCCTCATATTTTTCTTAGCCCTGGCAATTAGCAGAAGCCTTTATCACATTTTCCAGAAAAAGGTATCATATCAAATGCAACATAGCTTGCTTAGACAGATAAGAAGCAATGGCATTGGCTAATTGTATCAGGGCTTGATTTTTTTCCCCTTTCCTCTGTGTTTTAATTGCTAAAAAATAAAATACATGTTATGATCATGATGGACCAATATTTCTTTGGAGCTGTTTTTTCTGAGAAGTTTTTATTCAGTTTTTAAATTCTAAAATGAACGTCTTACATCACTTCCAAACATTGTTCATTTTTTTCCCCACAGAGACCTTATACCTGCATGTAATTCACACAAGAAATGAGAATTATAGTTGGTTGTCAAGGTTCCAGCTAAGGATCCCAACGAAGTAAATACATCAGAGTCATCTAGATTTCTAATGCAGAGTTCCACAACCTTTCCGGCTTGGCAGTCTGGAAGGAAAGGAAGCAGCATGGAAAAGTGCTCAGTGTTGTTTCTTGTTAGAGCCAGGGGTGTGGTAAGGACTTCTGACAGTAGAGCCTCGGAATGGTTTCAGTAGACTGCAATGGAACACTGGATGTACTTTCCCCAGTATTCTAGGCGGTCTGAGCTCCACTGTCATTGGGTTTATGACTTTCACACTAGGAAAAGGGCCTATGTACCTCAGACCTAGCTTTTTGCAAGTTTTTTAACTTGATATATTTAGTGGATAAATACATTTTATCCCTTACATGGAATGTCCCTTGGGGAGCTTGCCTTTTGTCTGTCTGTTTCTTCTGACTCTCTGCTGCTTTAGTCAAAGCTTTCTTCGCATCGCTCCAAACACATTGGAATGAATCTACCCTTTCAGTTAAGGTGCCCGAGGATGGAGGTTCTTGAGGGCATTCTGGCATGGGTATGAACTCCAGCCTCATGGCTATTTTAAAGGAGGTGAAACTGCTGCTATGTACTGCATTGTTATATGCCACCTCCACAAACGGCAGGAGCCCTGCCCAGTTAGTTTGCTGGTAGTTGACATAGCAACGCAGGTACTCCTCTACCATTGCGTTAGCTTGTTCTGCACCCCCATTTGTACTCGGATGGAAAGCTGAACTAAGGCCTTGGGAGGACCCAATCATTTGTACAAACTCCCTCTAGAACTTAGCAGTAAACTGGACCCCTCAATATGATACGATGCGCTTAGGTGCTCCATGCAGTCGGTAGATATGCTGTAGAAACAATTTCTCTAGCTTTTGGGCTGAGCACATGCGATGAAATGGGATTGCTTGGAAAAGAGGTCTATCACAGTCCAAATCATGGTATTCCCCCCACTCTGAGATAGCTCCATGATAAAGTCCATTGCTATCTCCTCCCAGGGTCTGGCTGGGTCAGCAACCTGATGCAATAGGCCTGGGTTTTTCCTGGCAGTCTTTTGCTAGCTGCAGAAACTGCACAGCTTTTCACGTAGCCCTCAATGTCCTTTTTCATCTTTGGCCACCAGAACTGGCGATTAGCCATATGTAAAGTTTTTAAGAACCCAAAATGGCCAGCCTGCTTAGCATCATGGCTGTGCTGCAGGACTTGCAGTCGCAAGCTGTCTGGGACATATAGTTTATCTCCTTTCCATGCCAGCCCCTCCCTTAGTTCTCTTTGATGAGCCACAAACCACGTATCTGTTTGTGGCTCTTGCTTCAGTTGTTGAGCAAACACATTGGTGGGAGGTGAGCCCCTTTTCTTCTCCTCTTGCCTGGTCAGAGCTTATGCCACTTATAGCTTTGTGGGAATGATGGAGCTCACCACCTCCTTCTGATTGCTCTTATATTGGGGCATGCAGGACAGAGCATCTGCCAGGAAGTTCTTCCCTCCTGGGATGTATTTCAGTTCAAAATCAAACCGTTTGAAATACTGCACCCCTCAGACTTGTTTGGGAGAAAGCTTATGAGGATTTTTTCAGGGCTTCTAAGTTTTTATGGTCAGTGCACACCTCGAATGGGGCTTTACTCCCCTCTAGGAACTATCTCTAAGTCAATAGCGCCATCAGACCGCGAAAGCCTCTTTCTCCCACACAGCCAACCGTCGCTCAGTCTCATTCAGGTTGCGGGACGTGTATGCATATGGCAGCAGGTTCCCCTCCTTAATTTGCTGGAGGAGGCCTGCTCCCATGGCCACATCACTGGCATCTGCCTGTATCAGAAATGGCTCCTCTGGGTCTGGGTATTTTATGACTGGCTCAGCGGCAAATAGTCCTTTCAGTTTTTCGAATGCTGCTTGGTACTCCATCGTCCAGTTCAAGGCCCAGAGCTTCTCTCCCCATCTTCAATAGCTCAGTGACTAGCAAGGTGATCTTTGCGAAGGAAGGGATGAACTGCCTGTAAAAGTTTGCAAACCCCAAGAAGCTTTGTAACTATTTGTGGGTACAAGGGCCTTGCCACTGCAAGATGGATTTTACTTTCTCTGGATCCATCTCCACCCCCTTGCATGACACTCGATAGCCCAAATAATCCAGACTAGTCTTGTGAAACTTGCATTTGACAGTTTGACATATAGCCTAGTGTTCAACAGTTTTTTTCAGCACCTGTTGCACGAGTTTCACATGTTCGTCCATGATCTCAGAGTAAATGAGGATGTCATCTAAGTACACCAAAATCCCTTTATATAAATGCTCATGCAGCACCTTGTTTAGGAACTGCATAAACACAGTAGGGGCCCCCCTGCAGTCCAAAAGGCATTATTTTGAACTTATAGGGGGGAGTTGAAAGAAGTCTTCCACTCATCGCCTTCCTTGATTATCACTCGATACTATGCCTCCCAAATTTTGTGAATATTTTCCCCTTGGCTAAGTGTTCCAACATGTCCTTCATGAGTGGAGAGGGGGGTACATGTTTTCCATGCACACTCCATTAATCCCACGGAAATCAATGCACAATCTCATTGACCCATCTTTCTTTTCTTTAAACAACACTAATGCTGCCACTCGAGATTTCGCCGACTGAATAAATCCTCTCGCTAAATTTTTATCTATGTAATCCCTCAGTTCCTTCATCTCTTTGGGAGTCATGGAATACATTTTTGGCTTGGGGAGCTTTGCTCCGGGCAGGATCTCAATGGTGCAGTCTGTGGGGCAGTGAAGGGGCAGGACATCACACTCACTGAATGCTCACACGAGGTCTCGGTATTCTCTTGGGATGGAGTGCTGCTCCTCCCCCTTCTCCAATGCTGCTTTGCTGCACTCAAGGGGTTTGCTCATTCAACTCCCGGGCTTTTCCTTTTCTTTCTTAGGAGAATCAGGGCTTCGCCTCTTCATCACCACTCACCTCGAGGCTTTCTCCCAATTAATCCAGGGGCCCCATTTTGCTAGCCAAGCTAGTCCTAAGATAATTTCTTTAGTCATCTTAGGGGCGACCACGAATCGAATAGTCTCTTGGTGGTCCCAAAATTTCAGGTACACTGGCTCCGTTAAGTAGGAGGCAGCCAAGCCTCCTACCAAGGTGCCATCAACTTGCTTGAACTTCATGGGCTGCTTGAGCTTCCTCACTCACAACCTTAGCTTTTGTACTGTGGGCTGGCTAATCAGACATCAGGTACAACCCGAGTCTATGAGTGCTTTTACCACCCCTCTTGCTCCTGAGCGGGATGCTATGATGTCCACCATTGGATCATCTTTTCCCTCACTGTTGCTATCATAGAGGATCATCAGCAGTTCCTCTTCAGTCAGAGTTCCCTCCCCTTCACTTTCGGGGGGGGGAGACCTCAACAACCTGTATTGCCACTCGTGACTTCTTCCCCTTCTTTGGTGGCTTTTTAGGCTTCGAAGGAGGGGGGCTGTGGGGCCCGGCTGGGGTGTTGGTGCTGGGCACATGGCTGGCTGCAGCAGAAGTACAGGATCGATGCGCAACTCAAGGCTTCCACAAGGGAAAGACTCACCACTGCTGGTTGCTTCCTTCCTATCATGCACTTTTCTTGGCTTCTCTTCGTGTGCGGCTCGAATCTCCCACAGCCTTTGTACTCCATCAGGTCCAGCTCCACAGTGGTCATCAGTTGGTACAAATCATTGAGCCAGTTGGGGATTCCTTTGGCCAGGCACGTGTGGTACAGTACTCAATCTGTCTCGAAAGTAGTAGGTCAGGAGCTGCTCCAGCCAGTGCCTCAGCCTTCCCACATTCCTTCTAAGTTCTCTGATGTATTGTGCTACGGGTCTGCTCCCTTGCCTGACATTTCGGACCTCAGCCTCCGCTCAGTTGCGTGGTGTCACCCAACTGGGCTCTGTGTTCTCCTAGGAACACATCTGGATCCACCAATTCAGGTGCTCCCTTGTCGTGGCGGGCTGTCACGCACTCCGCCGCCTTTCCTTTGAGGTTGGCCATAATTGCGTCCATCTGGGCTTCGTTGTCACATTGTCCAATTAGTCTTCAGGTACTTGTTATGAGCAGAGCGTCTCTGCTCGCCACAACATTTCTTCAGTGACCTTGGTTCCCATCCAGATAGAATCCACCTGTGCATTCCAAACCTTTCCTTCCCCCCCTCGCAACTGTAGGCAAGCTAGAAGCAGCATGGCAGTCCTAATACAAGCAATCTTCATAGTTTGACATTGATTGTAAAAACAAATATATATCACAACTTAACTGATTACTTTATCTTTTATCAACAGTTCTTTAAATATAATCCTTGGTGACAGAGTTCCACATTAACCTACACATTTATATATATAATAAACCTTAACTTCCTAGAAGATGAAATTATGTATAATATAGACTTCACATTTCAATGTTTTTGCTACCATTTTGAAATTTTGTAGCTGGAGGGAGGGAGAGGGGAACTGGGCCGTGCAAGCAGCGGGCTGACACATGTGTGCATGCAGCCCTTGCGCATGCCAGCACGCATGCACGCAGCTTGACTTGTGCAAGGCCATGGCCTATTTGGAATTGGGCCACGTGAGTGTCTGGCTGTTGTTTGTCTGGTCAGTTATAATAGCAATAGCACTTAGACTTATATTCTGCTTCACAGTGCTTTACAGCCCTCTCTAAGCAGTTTACAAAATCAACATATTGCCCCAACAATCTGGGTTCTCATTTTACCCACCTCAGAAAGATAGAAGATTCAGTCAACCTTGAGCTGGTCAGAATCAAACTGCTGCCAGTCGGTAGAATTAGCCTGTAATACTGCATTCTAACCACTGTGCCACTACAGCTCTTACTCCCAAGCACTGGTATCACCACTTATGATGACTGTTGGAACGGCCTCTCTTTCCAAGTTTTAAAGAAGGAAATAGAGGAGAGAGATTTGAGAGTTGTAGAGAGGAGGCTTGTCTAAATGGAATTCAAAGTTTTAGACTGCGAATACATTCCCTCTGTTTTTATGACAAACAGAAATATTTTAGAAATGTTAGAAATATTTTAATGCTGGGGAAGGCTAGTATTTTTGGGATATAGAAGATTAGCAAATTAAATGAATCTTTTTAGTGGAATTTATTAATAAAATATTATAAAGATAATCTTAGGGAAATTATTCACAAGGCTTTACAAAAATAAAACGTGCAGGGAGGGAAAAGTGTGCTGACTCTGTAAACTGCATAGAGAGAGCTGTAAAGCACTAGGAAGCAGTATATAAGTCTTATTGCTATTGCTAAATAACAGTATTGTTGATGTACATTGCAGTTGTAAAGGAATGTGAAGGTAGAGCTTATTTCATGAAGATGTGACTTATGTGGAAAAACTCATCTTACTATGGAACCACTTTCCTAGTGACCTTTCACAGTATGATGAACACATTTATTCAGTTTTATCAGTAAAATATTGTATAACAAGATTTATATAGAAGAAACTTTCTGCCATATAGTTCAGATCTCACAGCACGGGATTTGTGAGTCCTGGGATTTGTCCAAATGACTGCATCCAGGGGCCACAATGCATTACGCAGAAAAAAATCAACAGATATCAGTCCTTTATCTTTTAAAGTAAAAGTCCATAGCTCAACTGGCAAGGATCACATTTATGATAGGGAGTTTTTATTAACTGTACTGGGAATTATTCAGCAAACCTGAGTTATTTAAGCACCTTACATTACACTAAATATCAAAATACCTTTTGGTTTAAAGAAATAATTTCCTTCACATGAACATTGTATAAGATGATTTTACTTTTGCTGTCATCAGCAAATTATCCATGTCTGCCCTTAACCACCCACCCACAAAAGCATTAATAATTTTATGGTTGTTTGGTTTTGTTCTGATTATCCATTGATGGCAACTTTACACATTATATTTTTTCTTTTTCTCCCTGCTGTCTCACAGATCTTTTTATTGGCTTTTGAGCAAGTTTTGTTACATCCTCTCAATGTTTTTATATCATTCCAGTAACTTGAGACTTTTTAACTAGATTCTCCTGCCCCCTTAATATGGTCTGGGTTTATTTTGATAATTCTACATATCATTTATCTCTAACTGTTCAATGCCACTCTGTATATGTCTTCCCAGATTTAAATCCATTGTATTAGCTTCTCAAGCTTAAGTAAATGTACTAGTATAGATTGCAGCCTTAATGAGTGAACTGTTTTCCCCCACACATTAAATTATGTTATGTTACTTGCAATGATGTAACCTTTACTTATGTGCTTTAGCAGTATAATTTATCTAGATGATAAATGGTGATAAATTTCCCAGTTCCTGAATTAATCTAGTATCTGGATTTTCACAGTATATTGTACCATTACTTAACCAAACACACTAAGCCTGAAAAACTAATAAAGACTAAAGATAATCAAGCTCAGAACAATGTACTGCAAATGGAATCCCATGTTTGTCATCAGCAGCATATGTGTGTTTTGGGGCTAACTTCAAAGACTGTAGCCTTTCTTTCTATAGAATAAGCTGCAAAATGGTTCAGTGCAAATGTTGGTAAGATTATATGTAACTCAAATAACAAATAGTTGTTTACTAATTGCATGATTCATAGCCTCTGCAACTGTGTTTCCAAAATTAAGTGGCATATTGCTGAATATTAGTGGTAAAAATTCCCATTTATTTCTGATAGGAACATAAACAAGGTACATAATCTGGATAATCTTAGCACATGTTCAGTGACTCAGCAGAAGCCCACTGTCTTTGAAAATAGTTTAAACAATTTATCAAGGCATTCTCCCCTTTTTCTGGCCACCAAAAGTTATAGAAAATGCATGCAGAGAGAGAAAGGCTACTTGCTTCAGATGTAGCAGTAACTGGTTGATCTACAGAAGATGGCACATAGAAACTACAATTTAGGAAAGTGTTTGAGGACATTGGAAGTGCAATCAATTAGATTCCAGTTAAGTATTCATCAGATAGCAGGCTTAATGCAGTACAATAGAAAACTTGTTCGTGATCTCACCTTCATATCATTTCAGATTTCTATGGATTCTTATCTATTAAGGATTCTATTTATATAGGATTATCAAGTCTCACTTCACACTAGTTTTTGAACAGTGAGACCTGGGTATCACCTGGTTGACTGAATGCAGAATGGTTATGACTCTTGGTTATTAAATTGTCTTGTCTTAATATGTGTTCAGCAACAGCCTTTGCTGCTTATATAAAACTGAATTCTAGTTATTTGAACTAATATTCTCTTAAACAATTTAACAAGAAAATTGTGTAGATGAGAATCTTTTAAATCAGCTTAATATGTTAAATTTACCACTATAATGATTCATAAATATGTCTAAACATAAATCACCTTAACACACAATCAACCTGCTTGACAAACTTAATCTATATCATGATCTATCTATAATCTCTGTTCTTCTATAGAGTGTTGAGAAACATTTCACATGTTAGTGCTACCTTGTTCAAATACAGGCATAAAAAATAAAATCAGATTTAAGTTGATCTTTTTCAGATCAATGGCTCCTTTCAATTGAGTTTCTTGATACAAAACTGTGAATGTCACTTTTTTCAATCTTTTATTTTGCATGCTAATCTTGCCCAGCTCCTATAACCATTCTTCATACGTCTTGGCTTCTAGATGCCTTATTCATGTGTGTTCTACATATGCATTCCAGTTTGCTTTTACTGAGTGATATCAATCAGTGGAACCTGTACAGTCTGACCAGTGCAGAGTACAGTGGGATTATTACAGTGTTAATGAAGTGTAAAATTATAGGCTGTTGCATCACACAGCTTTTTCACATTCAACTAGTGATCCATTAGGATATCTACATCCTTTTTATATACTTTCCCCAAATCAGTTCTCTCCATGCCTATATCTATGCATTTGATGCTGGAGATTTATCTGTCATAATTGGACAATATCTTGTTGGACACGATCCATTGTTTAAATCTGTTGAGATAATTCTGAATGTAAAAGTATCAGCCAGTACATCTAGTTTTTCTTGTTTATAAATTCAATAAGCACCCTTTTCATTCCATCTCCAGGGCTATTTATATGTTGAATAGCACAGGATCAAAGATGAAGCCCAATGCTCAGTGACATCAGTCAATTCTAAAAAAGAGCACATTTTTAATGATGTGTCAAAGAAACCCAAGGCATGGTTTCCAGAATGCAGCATGATTACAAGAACTGCTTCTATTATGAAGGGATAAATCTGAACAGAAAGTGAATATTCTTATGTCATTGTACTCTTAAGTTCTGTCTGCTCTTTTGGATGTGCTTCTCAACTTACAGCTTTGAACAAAAATATTATTTTATTATAATGGTTTAATGTAGTTAAACATACAGGCAGATATTCTTACTGTTTTAGATTTATAGTGTGTGCATGTAATTCTAAATATACTACCAGTGTTGCCTTTGTTTGGCTTAGTTGATCTAGTTTCTCTTGGCAGTATACCTATGCCACTTTCACTGTCATCATTAGAGTCATCATCATCATCTACCACTTTTTTGTATGTGTTGCATCGTGCTACCATTTACAATGGTGGGAATTGTTATACACTGTGATTTAGTTGCTGGTCTATCACTTTGCTGTTATTGTAAATGTAAAATATGAACTGTGTAACTTAGAACTGAATCATATTGTGAAGTTTTCATATATTTTTTTGAATGTTCATGCAGGGTTCTCTGGAACCTGAAAATTATGTCAAAGGTTCCTTCAGAGTAAAAAGGTTTGAGTTTTGATTGGGGACCCCTGTGCTAAACATATGTCTTTTCCTTTTCACTTTCATTCATCTCTGAGGCATCCTTGAGATTCTGGAAAATATTATCATCTTAATAGCTAATGGACCTTTATGTTGAAATATCCAGTGTTCTGAAATGAGAACATACGTTTCCTCATTAAAATCACCTCTAGCTATGAGCAGTCATAGAAAGCCCAGCTTTCCAACAAATAGCATTCTGTCTAGATATATCTTGATACCATTCTTGATTAGCTGAAGTATTTGGTTCCACATGCTCAGAAAAATGTTGAAATATTAATTTGCTAAGAAAGATGGTTAGATGGAAAGACATGAACAGACTTCTGTTCAAATATTAGCATTGGTTAAAACATGGAAAATGCTTCATTTTTAGCATGCTTGCTACATTTTTTAATAAAATCCACCTCTCTTGCCTTCAGCAAACCAAACAACACTGGCTGAACATCAACATAAATGTGTTGTTTTTATATCTTTTTTGTCACATAAAAACATGAAGCCATAAATCTAAAACAGCCCCATATTCTTTTCATGCAGCAGAATTAGACTGAAGAAATCCAAAGCAGAAGAACCAAGTGAAGCATTCAAATTGAAGCAGAAAGTCCATTTTTGAATGTACTCCTTTGGGAGAACTTAACTTATGAAAAAAGTAGCAGAGATGGGGGAAGGCAAAGACAGAATCTCTGTTCCTGATCTGCAGTCTGTTTTTTTCCCCCTGTCAAGAATAATCTCTCTTCCTCCCTGCATTCTAAAGTGGTAGGCGGTGGTAAGAGGACATGCTTATCCATGCTTAACCTTATTTTCTGGATGAATCGTAAAATAAGCACTTGGACTGGGTTTGAATGACCTACTAGGCTAAAATGTAGCTGGGCAATTTGTAGTTCAGTGTGTCATGCAGAGTCAGTAGAGTGAGATGCAGAGCTGAGGAGGCCTGTGACAAAATGACTACAGGAATGTGCTCAGTGGTGGGATTCAAATAATTTAATAACCAGTTCTCTGCCCTAATGACCGTTTTAAGTATAAAAAACCGATATACTGAAAAGAAGTTTATTATTTCATGTATTTAACAAATAAGAACAATAAAAGAGGTACACAAAACTAGATTATGTTACATGATCCCATCTTGCTTGGTGTTTTCCAAATGTGTATATGGATGGTTTAAAAGTTTCATTCAGGAAAAGTAATTGCTGTGATCTGACTTAATTATATTCATAGAGTGCACAAGTACTGATACTTATTCTAGTCGCAATTAAAATGGGTCTTCTTTATTTTATTGAGAATAGAAAAACTAAATATGCAAGTTTAAAAAAAACCTCAACGTTTTCATAATGCATAATTAAAACCAAAGTTGCATTATGGGTTACTTTCTTCAAAGAAGATATACAACAGATAAAGCATAAAACAAAAGAAAATATTTCCCTATATTCCTTATTTTCAATATAATTTTTTCTAGTATTTAACATAAAGACTACCCCATTACAATGAAGTGTTATTTTTCCAGAGATTTTAATGATGACTCGGGATTTCCCCCCACTTCAGTTAATATTTATTAAAAGAAGCTAAGCTATTTCTACACTTGAGGTAGGTAGTAGATACTTCCCAGTTGCCATTTCAGGTAACAGCTCATATCTATCTGTTACATGCATCTCTATCTGTTGTAAAAGTTTTGAACAACTGTTTCTCCTGCTCATCTTTTAATTGATTTTATTAGGTGCAGGCTACATATTTTCTCTCTTTTGCAGGCTTTCTAGGAAAATACAGGAGATATGGATCTGCTGGATCCAACCCAACTTTCTTGAGCTACTCATGGCAAGCTCCCAGCCTTTTAATACTTAAGGATGGCAGAGTGTCAATGACAGGATAACCACAGTGGGAGAAATCCCTGCCACTGTTCAGGCAAAACCTCTATGAGTCAACCCACTTTCTGAAGAGAAATTCTTCCCTGCCAGTAAATGAAAAATGCGGGATTTTATGCTCCAACACTTCCCTGTTAGGTTCATAGGATTTTTTTTTTAAAAAAATACAAATTGATAGATGGTAAGCCAAATGATGTATCTATCAGGGAAAATGTATAATATAGTGATTTGTGTGTGTGTGTGTGTGTGTGTGTGTGTGTGACAGAGAGAGAGAGAGAGAGAGAGATTTCAAATCAGTGTTGATTCCTAGCAGTTAGCCTGGACAAGTCCCTGAAGTTTTCTGAGCATTTTTGGAAGACTTAAGCACAAGAGATAGAAAGGGTTGCATAATGAAAATAACTTTGTATTTCCAAACAAGCACAGCTTTTAAAAGAATGCATACTAATTTATATGAAATAGTTATAGCAAAATAATATATTAATTCTGAAATAATATATTAATTCTGAATTCTGCCAAATGTTTTATAGTACATCTTGGTAATGGGATAGGACCTTTACTCAGGTACACTCATGATTGCATAAACAGTAACAGAATTGCCTTTGTGGAAGAATGGTGTTTATTTTCTGATTCTCCTATGCTTCAAAACTTCAAAATAGAAGAACTAAGTTTCTTTAAAGCAAGTAAAAACAAGGTACAGTTTTTTAAAAGTCCTTAAATAGAATATCTGGTAATAAGCCACAAAACTACATGTCCCCCAATATTTCCTCATTATTATTCAATTCCAATCATCTATTTGACTTTCATTATTATTACAGACTTTTCTGTACAAAATAAAAGCTCATCTCTCTTTTTCCCAATAAGTTTCCAAAACTCTTTTAATAGATTTACTTCTTCTGTTGGATAAGAAATCAGGTTTCAAAGTTTCTATAATGAAATTGACTCGTTCCTCTCAAACTGGTCTGTTTAAGTTACAAAATAGTATTTATTTTTAATCTTAATATTGGCTTGGTTCAATGTTTAAAGATCTTATATAACCTTTTTTACACCTGTGAATTTCCCTTGGCTAGAAAGATTTCCTTTTATGCCAAAACAAGCAGTACTGTTATTAGGCAGTGAGAAAATAATGTGAATTTACAAGAAATCTCCAATAGTAAGTTTATTATAGTCAAAGACCAGAGACCAGAATAACTTAAAAATACTCAAGGAATATCCGGTAAAAAATTCTAAAATAAAATAATAAATAACAGATAAAATCTATATTAAAATCACAATTTGGCATCCAATCTGTCAGTTATAAATGAGCAAAACACAGCATGGGCTAACTATACTATAATATCAACCCTTAAACTGTGAGACCCATGGTCATTAAATACTAAAATGCAAAAGAATAGTAATGCAAAAGGGTTTGCTGCATTAGTTGTGTAAAATAGCTAATCACGTGTTTCCAACAAATCCCCAGTGCTGCTGTGCAGAATATGGCCACCTGCGCTGTAATCACAGTCCTTAAGCTGCCACTGGAGATGAGCAGTGTCGGAATGGCCAGGATATCTATCGATTATTGGGAGGATATTTCTTTTAATATCTCTATAAAAAGAGCATCAAAGGAGTATGTGTCCAATGGTCTCCACCTCTCCTGAGCCACAGAAACAGAGTCTTTCAGTCAACTGTATCTTTTTATACTTTCCATGCAGGACAGCCAATGGAAGCACATGGCACTGTGCAAGTGAAAATACTTTCCTGTGGTTTGCCATCTCCAACTAGCTAAGATAACTGGCAGGAGTAACAATATATCTAATACAGTCTGGAACCAGTAATAACAGAGCTTTCCCAAAGTCCACTTGTCCTCTACCCTTTGTCGCAAGGTTTGTTTTGCTTGGCCGTAGCCCAACTTGAGTGTTGAGGCTAGAGTAAAGCCTAGTTTGACACAACGGGGCTCCTGGAGAATTGCTCTAATAAATTTGGATTGAACTCTTTCCAATGGTGTGAAACTTGAAGCTGAGGGTCCGAGCAAGGTCCCGTAAAGAAGCTTTGCTGGCGACTTGGCCTGAAAGAGCTTAATTGCAACAGGAACATAGTATCCTCCCTTTGTGATCACGTTCAAGGTACGCCATTCACTCCTAGGAATCCTCGCATTACGAATGGAATGGGCAGGCTCTATTACATTTGTAACTCGAGGACTACCTGTATTATGACGATTAAGATACCATGAACAGAGTTTTGGCCTTTTTGCAAAGGCCATAACCTTGGTTTTCTGGTAATTTATGTCCAGTTTATCATAATTACAATACTAGATGAGGACTCACAGGGCTCTTTTAAAACCCACAGGTGTCCTGGAGAGGATCACAGCATCATCTGCACAGAACAGCAGGGCGATGCTTCGATCACCTATTTTTGGGGAGTGGTAATTTGATTTATTTAACCATTTTACCATTTCATTAACATAGAAGTTGAAAAGCAAGGGGGCCAAAATGCACCACTGTTTAACCCACTTTTGAGTTTTGACTGACCTCAAGAAGGACCCTTGCATATTCCACCTAACCTTGAAGGGTGTTTTAATATGTAAGGCATGTAACAAATGGAGAAGTCTATTGTAAGGACCCACTTCAATCCCACATCTTAACAAAGCAGAACTCTTGGAGACGGTTTCCTCCAACAGGAACTTTTATTAAGAGTAGTTGATAGCAGGCATAATAGACAGGATCTGAGGGATTTCTTTACAGATCAATATTTTAAAGTGTCCCTAAGTAAACCTCACCCCATAGTTCATCCGGACGGTTCAGACCGGCCAATCCCCAGGTGTTAAGTCCATCGTGGGAAACGGGAGATAACATCGGTCCGGCTCCGGTTGTAGCACGATGTTCCACAGCTGTTCACACCTCCTTTTGAGACCAGAGAAATAAGCCAGGCTCCGGAGGTTTGTATTTCTTTCCTCCCCCTTTTCCTAGCTGCTAGGTTAGGGAGAAGAAAGTTCAGAGAGATGCATAGTGCAGGAGGCAATTTGTTACATTGTAATGGGCCAGCAGACACAGAGGCAATAAACAAAAGGTTACATTGTAGTGAATAGAGGAAGTGAAAGCTGTAACCCCGCAGGCATATCCCCCCTCCCCCTTGAGAGTATGGCAGAACCCAGGGGAAGGTGAGAGTTGGTTTTAGATCAGAGGAGATAGATAGAAATGAAATATAAATGGGTTTTGACACCTATAGTCAATTGAAGCAGCTTCCAGCTGCTCCCATAGCTTAGTCCTGGTAACCGTATCAAAAGCTACCTTGAGATCTGTAAAGGCAGCATATAATGATACAGTTCTATTTGATGCATATTTTTCAATCAAGTAGTGGAGGACTAAGCACTGATCTATGGTGCTTCTCCCCTCTCTAAACCCGGCTTGCTCTTTAGCAATCAAGTTCTCAAGATCCAGCCACTCCTTTAATTTATCTTGGAGGTGTTTGGTATAGAGTTTGCTGATTATATTTAGCAGACTTTTTGGTCTGTAATTAGCAGGGTCGTCTTTCTTCCCCTTTTTAAAAATCGGGACAACAATTGCCAAGCTCTAATCCTCTGGGACATGACTAATGGAGTCGATATAAGTGAATAGCGCTGCCAGGACTGGTTCCAGTAGTTGAAATTTGAAATCTTTTACAGGTATCCTGAGGGATGGGAGCTCTCTCCCCCTCCCTCAATAATTAAATGGAAACATGTCATCTCCATGGAAATGGGCAGCCAATAAATAATAAGTAACTTCTAAAATTTTGAAATATTTTAATTAATGCTGTCTAAATTACAGTTGATCGCAAGCTGTATAGAAGCAGTAGTGCAACATGTGTGGACTTTATAGCAGCCCTGTTACTCTATTGGTTCATATTCAGCTTCTTATCAATTATAACTCTTATCAAGATCATTTTGAATTTCATTTCTACCTCATGCAGTCTAATTATTTTCACTTAGTTTTTTGCTATCAGCAAATTTGATAAGTATTTAGTCCATATCCTCATATGAGACATTATTGAATATGCTGAAAAATATTTATAAGCAATCACTATAGATATTTTTGAGACAGTTGTGAACCATGTAAAAGCTAGGTCAACCAGCACATCAGAACTTAACTACTGAAGTATAATAGCTTATTCATTTTCAATTCTAAGCTATGGAAATAATTAGAATGGATGCAATCTGAATCAAATTAAGCATGTTTTCATAAATAAATAAACTAGATTGATCAGTATATATGCAAGTCTTAAGTATTGGTTCTAGACAGAAACTACACAGAGTTTTGAGTCTTTTAAAAGAGTCTCTCATAAAAGCTATATGTAAATACTTTGGATACAAAATATATTAACATATGATCAAAAAGGCCCCAAACTCAATAAATTATATTACAAAATTAACTTTATTATTATGATAGTAAATAATAAAAATATATTTCACACCAGAACAATACAAAGAAATTAAAATTAAGATTTTACTGAATCAGTTCTACTTAAGTCATAGAAATACTCTAAAAAATAATTCACAATTTGATTCTCTAATTACTGGCCAACACTAGGCACCGTGAAATGCTTTGGACTTGTGCTAGTAAACTTATAATCATGTAGTTGGGTAGTATTTTAAGTTGTATCTAATGAAAAATTAATACTCAGGACACTCCAATTTTGGTTTCTAAAATTCATTTTCAATAGTATATTGGATTCTTTTTATTAACAGTATGTTTATATGGATATGGAAATTTGGCAATGTACAATGCTGTTGTTAGTGGCTCTGTTTTATCTCATTTTTAAATTATATAACTATGAACAATTAAACTCATAACTTGCTAATCTGAAAAGTATAACTACCTAAGGTATTTTAAGCTCTTATACAAGCAAAGACAAAATTAACTTCTTTGCTCTAGACTTGAAAGTATTATTAATACACAGGTAGTACTTCTTTTCAGTGTCAGAATCCAATTATATTTTATTTCTAGCTATCTACTCTGAGAAAACCCAATTCTTACTCTCTTTTGGATTCTGTCATACTACAAAGGGGGGGAGTAAACACGGGTGTTTATGACTCGCATTCCTCCTATCAACTACAAAGGAACATCCTCTGTGGATTCCCTTCGAGAGTACTAACAATAACAATGCGGCCATCAGCCTTTGATCTCACTCCCTATGAAGCCTCCTTTTACCGGCAGCAAGGAAAAAAAAAGGGGGGGGAAGATTGCAACGTTTGGCATCCGATGGATTTAACACCCAGCCATCTGCCAATTTGAATTGACCGGAAGGAATGTGGAGTGGGGCTGCCTGGGAACACTTTAAAACATTGAATGGTCAGTGGGATCCCTCAGATCCTGTCTAGCATGCCTTCAGTCAGTTTTTCTTAATAAAGATTCTTGTTGGAAGAACCGTTCCAAGAGTTCTGTCTTCTTAAGATGTAAATTGAGATGGGTCCTTACATTAGACAGGATCTGCAAAATTGGTCAACCTGGAAGGAAGAACCTTGCCGGGGGACTTTGCAAAAAATACCATGTCAGACGAAGCGGGGAAGGGGGAAAGCCCCCCGGAGAGGGAGCCGTTGCCCCGACTGGAAACCTGCCAAATATCCAGATCTGAAGGGTCAGATTCCTCAGGAGAAGAGGTGGTGGAGACGCGTAACCACAAGCCTCGGTGGTCAATGGGCATTGGAAAGAAATGCGAATGGGAAAAAAAATCAAGAAAGGTGACCCTGAGACGGGGGGGCAACCAACCAGGATGGAAGCAGGAGATGGAGAGATCCCTGCACAAGCGAAGATGAAGGAAGCTGGGCACAACACTCGAACTGGATCCTAGAGAAAGCTATCGCCTTGATGAAGAGAACCATCAGCTCCCTAGGAGAGGAGGATCCTGAGTCCCACGGCCGCACCAACTCCTGGAGCTGCAACTGGAGAGACACTGAGGGGGAATTGGAACCTGCAGCCACGGAGACATCCGCTGATCCAGTAGTCCCCACCCCCCACCGACCTGCAGATGGCGATCCGGATGGAAGACAATATCGACGAAGAAGGCACCAATCCATTCAAAGACTGCCGCTGCTGGACGTGAAATTCAAGGGGGAGATGACACGCTTGGGGTTTTTCCTAACCCAAGTCCTTGGCTACATGGAGGAACATGGGCGACACATCCCTAGCAACAAAGCCCGTATCCGGATCGTGCAATCTGCTCTGGATGGACCGGCCGCCGATTGGGTGGTGAATTTGCATGATTCCAATGCCCCAGAGCTCAACGACTTCAACCGTTTCATGTCCTTTCTTTTTATATATATATATATATATATAACAAGTTTTATTGAATTTTTTTGTTTTACAACCAAGTGCTTAGGACTCATCGTGGAGATCGGGCACTCCATAGAACTAAGTAGAAAATATAATCATACATGAACAATTTAAGTTACTTCTTTAAAATTTCCCTCTCTATTTTATCAATCAAGAAAAGAAAAAACAGAAAAAACAAAACTATCAATAACATTTCCACCCGTTTTCGAGCTTAATTAACTTCCATTAACATATTCCAATTTGGCATTACATAAACATATAGTATACAATTCGGGTATCCATATAATATAGATTATTCCTAGCCTATACATATTACTCCAACTATTCACTTTATACTTCTCAATTAAATTCTATCTCTTATTCTATTCTATTTCACATACATATTTTATAAATGAACATGACTTTAAGTTTTGTTTTTGTTTTTTTAAAAAACCATTTTACATTAGCCTAAATTATTTCTAATTATTTCTAAAACAAACATATAATGTATCTATTATATATATATATATATATATATATATATATATATTTCTCCACTATATTCTATTTCCTATACTCTGTCAAACATTTTTATAAATCAATCCAACCTTCAATCATTGCAAGTAAAAATATCAATAATATTTCACCAATCTCAATACAACTCCTTTAGTAACTTTTCCAATTTTCCATAATTGCCATTCCAGACCATAATCAAATCCATAATTTAGATCAATATTAACTCAGACTAAAATCTTAGATCTTAGAAATCTCAAAAATATTAGTTCACTTGAAGTCTCTAAAAACCATTTTACCCGTCAAATAGAGTTTTAACACTCATTTTTAAACCTAATTCTAGCTTTCTTTTTATGCCAAGCAGGTTTCCACAATAGGACCTTTAGCTCCTCCCATCTTAATATTTGACTATACACATTTTCCCACAGTTGCGTCTGATCATAGTCTTCTTCTCTTTTTCCCAATATTGTCTGCACTATGTAATCAGTCTTAGTCAGTATGGTGATTATTCGTTGTTTATATATATTGTGAGCATTTTTAATGTCTCGTGTTTGGAAATCCATTTCTGTTGTTTTTAAGATTATAGATGTTTTAGTTGAATTCTGCCTTTGGTCCTCAAAAATCTCCATCATTTGTATATAAGGTGTAGCATCTTCCTCTTCAGTAGGTTGTAGATATAAATCCTCCATCTCATTAAGTTGTAAATCTAGTTGTGTATCATGATCAGTTAAAGTTTGAGATTCAATTTTTAACTCTGGAACATCCTCTTTCCTGAGCATCCTGAAATGCTCTCTTAATTCCTCTTTCATTTCCAAAAAATTTTCTAGTATGAGTCCATAGTTAAGCTGTGAGTGGGATTCCATTCTTCTTCTTTTATTTATAGTGAAAGTTCAGCTTAAAAAATAGATTACAATATTATAAAATATAAAATCCAAACAGAAATAGAAAAAGAAAAAAGGAAAACAAACAATCAAACCCAGCAGAAAGATAAAAACAACAATAGTCCCAGTCAGTGTTGTGAGTATCTAGTTTATAATCCAAAGTGATAATAGAAAAGGATGTCTTAAGTCAATTATTATAATGTAATCCTCAAACGAAAGAAAATCCATTTTTCTAGTAGATATATTTTATATTATAAAGTCAAACGAACTAGAAGTAGAAGAATAAGTAAGTTCCAAAAGATATACCAGTGTCTGGGCGTGACACCAAGTTCAGCAGTTCAGCTGCAAATGGTTACAGTGTTACGATAAGGCTTTCTGGGCTTCACGCCAAGTTCCGAGCTACATTGTAACCATGCAAGCCACATAAATCCGCCCAGACAGCCAAAGAGGTTTTTTTTCTTTTTAAAGTAGATAAAAATGTTCAGAAGGGGGGGGGAGGAAAGAAACACTCCAACCCCCTCCCTAAAAATTTCCACTTAAGCTGAAAACAAGCAGGCAGGCAGAGAGAGTCACAGTAAGGCTTTTTTTTTCTTCTTTTTTTTTCAGGATCCCCCGAATTCCAACAGTTCAAATAAACAATAAAAATTAGTTGTTGTTTTTTTCCACAGCTCGTTCCCCAAGTATTCGAACGCTGCTTTTTCAAGGGAGGGAATAGTTTCTAGAAGCTTTTCACAGGGAAGTAAATAGAATAACAAGAGGGAAGGAAAGGTCTCACCCGGATCTTCCACGGTGGTTCTTTATGCTTAGATGTTGCTGTGACTTTCGGCTGGAGCAGCTAAGTGATCAGCCATGTTACTGCCGCTCCCTCCGTGATCAGACGAGTGTCCTCCTCCACGGTGGTCGCCTCTCCGGGGCGACTTTCGACCCTGTCTAGGGTCTACCGGCGGGGGGAAACCGGTCGGCAAAGAAAACAGACTCTTTGCCCGACCGCAGGCGCTGCAACCGGAACCGGAAGTCCCGTTTCATGTCCTTTCTGAGAAGGCGATTTGAAGACCCCCTGGCTGATCGCAAAGCACGCGAAAGAATCAAAACGATGAGGCAAGGCAGACGGCCAGTAGCTGAATATACGCAAGAATTCCGAACCATTGCCAGCAAGCTGAACTGGCCGGAAGACATCCTCCTTAACCATTTCAAAGACGGTCTGAATTATGACCTATATGATGCTTGCCTGCCCTGGGGGGACCCACACCAACTCGATGAATGGTACGTCCTGGCAGAGGAAGCATAGATCGACCTACTGAAGAGGCACTGCCGAGGAAAACAATGGAGCTGCTCACCTCCTGAACCGACGCGCGAACCAGCGAAGCCATTGGCTATGGCCAAGAAGCCAATTGGCTGTTTCAAATACAGGAGAGAGGGGCATCGGTCTGTAGAATGCCGCTCGAAAGCCCCCCAGCACAACCCTGACAGGGTTGTCCCCAGCTAAGTCAAAAGAATCTGCCATGAGAGGGACAGAGGCTGTGGAATCCCCTACCTCCGCCCATCATGGAGAAAGAGCTCCAGCCTACACCGCAGGGCCGGTGGACGCCCCAGATGACAGTTCGGAGGGCGAACCACTGGTAAGTGGATCCATCCCACCCATCCTCAAGACAGTGACTATATTAGCCCCCTCCATGCCCAAAGCTGTCAAAGTGAAAGCCTTAATAGACTCTGGCTGCACCCGCTGCCTAATTAGCCCGCTAGTGGGAAATTTGGACATTCCAGTGAGGAGGCTGGAACAACCAATCTCATTTGGCCAGTTAGATGGGTCCATAGCAGGGGGGTGCCAGCTACCCTAGCCACGTTACCAATCCACCTATCCCTGGGAAATCATGAGGAAGACATAATGTTTGTAGTGACCCCAGGCATGGAATGCCCGAAGATCCTAGGGTTGGAATGGTTAACAAAATGGAACCCCTGGGTAAATTGGAGGATGAAAGAAATCAATTTCCTGAAAGAGGACCCTACAGACTTAAAACCCCAAGGGGATCTACCAAAATTAAAAACGGAAATAGCATCCATGGGTGAAGAGAAGGGGCTACCAGAAATACCAGAGGAATACAGAGATCTGGCTGAAGTTTTCAGCGAGGAGAGGGCGGATGAGCTTCCCCCCCACCGACCCATGGACTGTGCCATAGAATTCAAGCCTGGGGCAAAACTCCCTAAAGCCCAGATTATACTCCATGAGCCCAAAGGAGAAGGAGGAAATGGAGAGATTTACAAAGAAAAACCTAGAAAGGGGGTTCATTGAACCAGCCAAGCCTAAGGTGGCCGCTCCAGTCCTCTTTAGAGAAAAGAAGGACGGCTCTCTATGCTTATGCGTGGACTACCAGCTTTTGAATGCAATCAGTGAAAGCAACCTATACCCCCTACCCCTCATGAAGGACATGTTATCACACCTCTCGAAAGGATTTTTTTTTACTAAACTAGATCTAAGGGAAGCGTATTACTGCGTGAGAATTAGGGAAGGGGATGAATGGAAAACCGCATTTAACTGCCCAATGGGGTGCTACAAATTCAAAGTTTTGCCATTTGGATTACAAGGGTCCCCCGCAGTATTTATGCAATTAATCAATGAGGTACTAAGGGAGCACCTATTTAAGGGGGTCCTGGTTTATTTAGACGACATCCTTATCTTCACCGAATCAAAAGAGGAATATGTCAACCTAGTCAGAGCGGTTTTAAAGAAACTGCGAGCTGCCCACCTATATGCCAAATTATCAAAATGCGAATTTCACCAGGAAAGAATAGACTACCTAGGTTACCGCATATCCCCACAGGGCATTGAAATGGATCCAGAAAAGGTCAGGGCAGTATTAGAATGGGCACCACCTCGCACAAGAAAGCAACTGCAAAGTTTCCTGGGTTTCGCAAACTTTTACCGCCAATTCATCCCCTCATTTGCCCAGATAGCCCTGCCCCTCACGAACTTACTAAAAATGAAGGGAGAATCCTCAGCGAAACCTAGCTGGCCACTAAAATGGACAATGGAATGCCAAGCAGCATTTGAGAGATTAAAGAGGCTTTTTTCTGCCGAACCAGTACTGAGGCACCCAGACATGGACAAACCCTTCGTAATACAGACGGATGCAAGTGATGTGGCTGTGGGGGCTGTACTATTACAAGAAAATGATGAAGGAATATTGCAACCCTGCGCGTATACGGCCAGGAAACTCACTGAAACGGAACAGCGCTGGCCCGTGTGGGAGAAAGAGGCATATGGGATACGTTGGTCATTACTTACATGGTGCCAATTCCTTGAAGGCAATAAAATCCCTTTCCAGGTGTGGACAGATCACAAAAATTTGGAAGCCTTGAAAACACCCAGGAAGCTCAACCCCAAGCAAGCCCGCTGGTCCCAGCATTTTCACCAATTCAATTTTAAGCTCAAGCATTTGCCGGGGGGAAAGAACTTTCTGGCAGATGCATTATCTCGCATGCCCCAATATAACAGCACGCGAGCCACTGACTCTAAACCGATCATGGGAGAATCACAACTGGCAGTGCCAGTGACTACCAGAGCCCAAGTTAAATTAAAACAATAGCTGGATAGCCAGACCGGAATTGAATTCCGGAAAAGTCTGGAAACAGATGAATGGTTCCAGAAAAATAAACACGTGTGCACAATGAAAGACGGACTGCCTTGGGTGGGGGAGAAGTTATATATACCGACCACCCAAAGGATCACATTCATGCAACTTTGCCACGACATAAAATCAGCAGGGCATTTTGGATTTGTAAAAACATTGCACTTAATTAAACGGCAATTTTGGTGGCCATCCATGAAAAAAGACATAGAAAGTTACGTGGCCAGCTGCCCAAAGTGTGCAACTGCAAAAAAGTTGCAAGGGAAATCACCAGGACCGTTACAAACAGTGGCAAATCCCTCAGCCCCCTGGAGGGAAATAGCCTATAAAATGGATTTTATAAAAATCCTATAAAATGGATTTTATAGTGGAATTACCAGAAAGCAATGGGAATACTGTCATTTGGATGGTCAAGGACCTATTTTCCATACAGGTTCACTTTATTCCTTGCCAAAAGATCCCCACCTCAAAAGCTTTAGCGAAACTTTTCGTGCAACATATTTACAGATTGCATGGGGCACCCCAACGCATCATATCTGATAGGGGAGTGCAATTTACATCTGCATTTTGGAAGGAATTTCTATCCCTTTTAGGGACCACCCAGGGACTGACATCTAGCCATCATCCTCAGGGAAATGGTCAATCAGAAAAATGTAACGCAGTACTTGAGCAATATTTAAGATGTTTTCTTAATTTCCAGCAGTCAGATTGGACGGACCTGTTGCCTTTCGCAGAGGTTGCCTACAATAATGCAGTCCACTCCAACACAGGTTACACTCCTTTTCAAATAGCTACCGGTCAAAGTTTCAACCCCATGCCAGAACTAACCCAAACGAACCAGCAATCCCATCACTGAAAGAATGGATGGAACAATTACAAAACACCTGGCCAATAGTTAGAAAAGCTCTAGAGGAAGCTAGGCAAGCATACAAAGCACAAGCAGATAAGAAAAGGGTGGAGCCCACACCATTCATTATAGGAGAAATGGTGTACTTGTCTACAAAATACTTAAAATCCATACAACCCTGTAAAAAACTTGGACCAAAATATATAGGGCCTTTTCCAATTAAAAGAATCATAAACCCAGTAACAGTAGAATTAGAATTACCCAAGAATCTTAGGCAAATACACCCAATTTTCCACTGCAGTTTGCTGAAAAGAGAACAACAGTCACCCTTACGGCCAAAAATCCCCCCCCCAACCCCAATCATGGTAGAAGGAGAGCAACACTTCGAAATAAGGGAAATCCTGGACTCTAGAAAATATCGTGGGGAAACTCAATACCTAGTAGCATGGAAGCACCTCCCCGCCTCTCAAAACGAGTGGGTCCATAAACGTCATGTCAGAGCCCTGAAGCTTTTAAAGAAGTTTCATACAGAGTATCCTAACAAGCCAGACTAACTTTTATACCTGTTTTGTTTTCTCTACAGGTGGACCTCTCTTATTTTTAAGGGGAGCCGGATGTCAGAATCCAATTATATTTTATTTCTAGCTATCTACTCTGAGAAAACCCAATTCTTACTCTCTTTTGGATTCTGTCATACTACAAAGGGGGGGGGAGTAAACACGGGTGTTTATGACTGGCATTCCTCCTATCAACTACAAAGTAACATCCTCTGTGGATTCCCTTCGAGAGTACTAACAATAACAATGCGGCCAGAAAAACAAAGTACATAGATATTTTCAAAGCCATGCCATAAGGAATGCTTTGTTTTCAGAGTGGGAGAAAATTAAACATAAAATTTATATGAAAATACCAGAGTGGCTTTCAACAATGGAAGCATTTGCTTATCCAAATCTAATTAACTATGATAAACTTGTTACTTATAAAGACATTTTGGATAAAGATGGAAAACTTAAAGACAGACTAACTCTTTATCAACAAGGCATTGACTTAACATGGTGGTCCTATTTGCAAATTCAAACAAGATATGAAAAAGATGTAAAAGTGAGGGATTTTTACAGAGAACAGACACTATTTGACAAAATACTTTTGAAAACAGACGAAAATTTGATTAAGAAGCTTTACAAATTTCTATTAAATTGGAAGATGGAAGAAGAACAAGTAAAAGAAACAATGATAGTGTGGGCAAAAAACTTTGGATATTCCATAGACTTAGAAGATTGGGAAAAGCTTTGGGAGAGAAATCTCAAACTTACTAAAGCAGTTTCATATCCAGAGAATTTATATAAAATGTTTTATAGATGGCATATGACACCAGTTAGATTAGCGAAAATGTTTAAAAATGTATCGAATATTTGTTGGAAATGTAAAGAAAAACCAGGTACTTATTATCATATTTGGTGAATATGTCCTAAAGCTAAGAAATTTTGGTTTAAAATTCATAAATGGCTAGAAAAGATTACTAAAATACAAATAGAATATAAGCCAGAATTATTTTTGCTAGAAATACTAGGACTTAATTATGGTAAAGAGAATGAATATTTAATATTATATGTATTGACAGCAGCGAGAATTGTATTTGCCCAATTTTGGAAAAATGGAAATTTACCACACGATCAGATTATAATTATGAAAATTTTAGAATGTGCAGAAATTAATAGATTGACGTTGGAAATTAAAGAGAAAGAGGATTCAGTGTATTTTAGGACATGGGAAATTTTTTATCAATGGTTAGCATTACGCTAGAGCTAAAATATACTTAATTAGTAAGCTTAACTTTATGACTATTTTCAGTATTAATGATAATAATTGTTTAGTATTGTATTAATTACTATTATTTAATATGTGTACCCGGACAAGAGTCTGCTTGTTTAAGGTTTGGATTTTTTATGTGGGGGTAACCCCACTATTGTACCTATTCCTATCCCTATTCCCATCCCTATCCTAATCCCACTTCCTAACCCCATCCTTTACCCATACTATCCCTATCCGTCCCATACTCATAGAAAACCTGATAAAATATATTAAAAAAAAACACACAACAATACGGCCATCAGCCTTTGATCTCACTCCCTATGAAGCCTCCTTTTACCGGCAGCAAGGAAAAAAGGGGGGGGGGAGATTGCAACGTTTGGGATCCGATGGATTTAACACCCAGCCATCTGCCAAATGGAATTGACCAGAAGGAATGTGGAGTGGGGCTGCCTGGGAACACTTTAAAACATTGAATGGTCAGTGGGGTCCTTTAGATCCTGTCTAGCATGCCTTCAGTCAGTTTTTCTTAATAAAGATTCCTGTTGGAAGAACCGTTCCAAGAGTTCTGTCTTCTTAAGATGTAAATTGAGGTGGGTCCTTACATCCAGTAATGAAAGAAAAAAAGATGAAAATATATAGGTTTAATTAGAGTTCTAGAATACACATAGTAATCTTCATTTTATTCATTTTATTTTTAAATACTAATAAGAAAGTGATTATTAGAACTCAAGAACACTTATACTTTTTAAAATTGTTATTAATGTTATAAAAAAGCAGAATGAAGGCATGCACAAATGTTCTTTCTGCTCTGATGAGAAGTGGTTATTGATTTATTTTAAACAATGAAATGCACCCATAATAATAAAAGAAAAGCCCTTGTAACAATAATATTAAATGTACACCAACAGAGGGATACAGACTAGTTCACTTTCTGGATGTTGTTTAGCAACATAATGTATTTTAGCAATGTTTTCATGTTGCTAATGTCCATGCCACAGTAACATAATGTATGAAATACAGAATGGCCCTTATTTATATTCTTCAATCTGTATTCTTTTAACTATTCTAAAATCTTTGGTTTTGGCTCTTGGGATAAGTTAGCTAATGTGGGTCTTTTCTAACAAAGGTTGTTTTGGTTTCTGGACAAAATGTTCAGTTGCATCAGTTTACATTCAGTAACATCTGTGGCAGGTGCATGCAGACAGGATTTTTGACATGTATTAGGTATTCCCAAACTGGGATTACAAAAAGGTTAGGGGTTGCAGTATCTTTTTGTCTCCTCCTGGTGTTCAAATAGATTTTTGCATTTTGCAGATGCAGACAACTTAAAATTGTGTTCTCTGAGATGGCAGGAAAAATGTCAAGAAGCAGAGCAGTCAAAACAGTTGACAAAAGAAAAATGTGTCAGAGAGTAGATGTGGATGGAGGGCACATTTTAAAATCTGGACAATTAGGCAGAATTCCAGATGGCTGGTCTTCCTATCTTCTATGTTCCTAACTAGTGATAAAATTCAATTATCTAAAACGTCAAGGATATTCTGACTTGTTAATCATGGGGATCTGAGTATTTGCTCATACCATATCATAATGTTGTCTTTTTTGATCTTTTCAAAATTTTACTGCATACAGACCTATTTGTGTTCTTACAATTCTATATAACCAAACTTCATATACAGCAATCACAAAAGAAGGCCATCACATGAAAATAAAATATCAACATCTGAAAATGAATATATAACAAATTATGCAAATCCATACTCTTATGAAGTTGTTATATGTCAGAGATAAGTGTCAAGGTTCCAGCTGATGATTCCAATGAAATAAGCACAGCTGAGACATTCCAATCTCTAATGCAAAACTTTATTGAGTACAGCATACAGGCACTGATGAATAGAAAATCAGCTCTGGCAATTTGGTGCCAGAATGACATATTAAAAGTATAGAAACTCCCTTCCCCCTTGACAGTGCAGGTTACATTGCCCAATTAAGCTTCAGACAGTTGTTACAAGAAAAAGTCTCTGCTTGCAATAAACAAAACTGGAACAACCTTGATTCCCACGCAGACTGTTAGGCAGTTGCACCTCACATTCCATTCAACCCCCTCCCCTCCGGGTCTGTTGGCAAGCTAGGAAGAAGCATGGCTGCAGCAGTGTAAGCATCTTTTGTAGCTTGACAATAAGCTTATGAAGTGCACAGCTACCCCATTTAGATCTGTGTTTTTTTCCATACTGCCTTATATCTAATGCAGAAATAATAAAATACTGTTAGGTTGTATATAATTCATAGCACTTATATGAAATTTTCTACACTCTAGAATAGTAATTGAGTCAAACTTGCTGTAACTCATTTTTACAAGCTTCTATTGTAAACATTTGGAAGATATATGTCTCTTTCTAGTATGTCACCTGCCAGTTTATATTAATTCATCTTTATCTATTGTGCTCTATTTCATACTGCTCCAGGAGATTTTTGCATGATTTCATCTGACAGCATACATCCCACTATAGTAGAAAACTGACTTGAAATTCAACTACTTTATCCCTCCTGTCCAACAGACACTGAAATACAAAATAAAATTTTATATGAAGATGGAAACAATAACAGATAATTGATTTTTCCAACTGGAGAAGTATTCATGAACTAAGAGGATATTTGATTGGGTGGATTAATAATATATATCAAGACTTTTAAGAGGAACTTTCCAAGCCAGAAAACAACTTGGGAATGTGTGAGTGAGAATATACAGTACATATGAAAATTATATGTTCTTTTAAACGTATTTATGAATATTTACTTCTCTTCTTGTGTTGATCTATTAAGTTTTTAATCCAACTCATGTTGATTTCTTAGAACATTTCACTCATTGTTAGAGGTTGTAACTAACCAGCATTTATTCACATTTAGGTTGTAAAGTGGTACCTGCTCCTTTTAATAATTTGTCAGCGATGTTCCCCATGTTTTTTTTAATAATTTTTAGAGGATTTTCATGAAGAAGCATTTGTGTTAGGTATTTCTCCCGTTTAATTTTGCTCTTAGTTTTCCTTGAAATATCTGGAACGGTATATGAAATGACAAGCTTCACAAAGTAGACGACATGCTGGAAAAAGTCAATAGAAAGACAATCACTTTCTTACAAGGATTATTGGAAGAAAAAAAATCCAGCAATATTGTTGATGTGTCCCAGTTTGTAATTCTCTGATCAATGTGAAAGGTATATAATGCTGTTTCTTATTATTCATTGTGATAGAGGGATCTGATCTCCAGACAAAAAAACAAAATGTGCCCCACAGAGCAATTGTCTCAGCTCAACTGAAAAGGGAAATATTTCTTTATGCAATGTTAAAAAAAATGAGGGTATTTAGTTGGCAATTTTTGTTCCATTAATTCAGCACTTGATTACTAGTAAACTACTGGCATTGTGGCCATTATTATGTATATAAGTGTGGGAGCAGAATATTCTAATGCCATCTCCTTAACATTAACATTAAATTTGCTTTTTCCTATCTCAATCATTACAAAAGTAGTACAAAGGCAGCATCCATATGTGCATTCTATTTGGAAATTAATTTTATCCTCCATCCTAAAAAAGAATACGGAAGAACCGTTGACAACGCAGGAAAAGTTTTTTTAAATACAAATTTCATCCTCATTGAACATTTTTTCACAAAGTGCATATATCATACATCTTTAACAACAGTGAAGATAAAATTAAATTGATTTAGAGTCTTTTCATTTAAATGAAAAACTGCAAATTTTTAGTATCCATTTTTAACTATAGAAGGAACATAAATTTGATAGTGAGAATCAGAAATGAATTATGGATGGAGTGAATAGGTTAAAAATTATAGTAAAACTGGATGAAGAGTTAATGATAACAGAGATAATGCTTTAAGTATAGAACTGAATTTAGCATGGGTCAAAGTAGCAGTGAATATTTCCATACATTCATTTTGTTATGAATTGTTATGAGAGTTGACATCTTTAATCCTACTGCTAGCTTTTATAGTTATATAAAATAGAATCTGTACATGAGTAAGTGTGGGTAACAAACTATTGGGACAGACTCAAACAGCAAGATCTTGTAGGGTCCCCTTAAATAACATACTCTTATTAATAATTTTCACTGATTGCATATGATAATTTCTGATGGCTGGCAGAGGGAATAGGTTGTGACAGGTTTATACAAGGATAGAGGAAGTGAAACTGGATAGTTGTAAAGAATATACAACAGATAACTGACAGGGCTTTTAATACCAAATATTGAAAAAAAACCTCTTAAGATTTAGAAATAAATATACTGACCTCCATCACAAGGATGAATGCTAACTTGGCTGCAATAACATGCCAGTAATAAATATTATGTTCATATTGATGTTTATGTCCAGGAGGGTATCGGAAATCTCGATATCTAACATAGTTAAAGAAAGTAATTCAAACAATTATTTCAAATGTCTCTGCAATAATGTACATAGACCAGAAGGGGGAGCAAAAGATACATGTTGCTCTGATTTTAACATAACACACTATGTAAGTAAATGTAATCAGAATAAATTACAACCAAATATACAACCATATCAGAGTTGCAGAATTACATCATGCTACTTTTATATTATAATGTAAGATAATAAAAATAGTTGTGTAGAATTAAAAGACTTTGATTTTCCTTCTAGAAATTTTAATTCCATTATTTTACACAATCTAACAAGTAAAAGCATACTGATTTTGTTCCTATTTAGTTACTTTAACTAGGATATAGACTTGCCTGCATATTGTTAAATTGGCAAATACAGAAAGAACATGTGGCTTGTTTTCATTTCGGAAATTTGATACAGCAAAAATAGAAAGAGTATTGTTTATATATCCCTTCATGGTATAGCTACTGTGATCTCCATAGGGTGGAACTGAAAATGACCAGAAGTAAACCAGGCGTGGAATCATATCTGATGTAAAAGCAATTATCATTGCCTATATTGAAAACAGGAATAACAGAACATTTGCTTGCTGAGATGGTTGGCTATAGAAATCAAATAAATAAAAACAGATTGTCTAAATCTTCCTAAACAGAGATATGCACAGATAAACATTTTACAAATTATATATGTTCTTGGTAGAAGGGTAGAGTACAAATATAGAACTCCTATTTATTATTTCTACTGTCACAGTAAAACACATTGCTTTCAGGAAAATCTGTTATAACATATCCCTTCTTTCTTTATGATTGCACCTCCTTTATGTCTCACCACTTTAAATTATTGCAATGTATTCTATGAACCAATGCCATTTTCTAATTATTGTTACTAATAATATAACATTATTCTTTCTATAAAGTTTTTTTTTGCAACAAGAATTAGTAGCCTCTCTGACTGGTTGAATTTTAAAAAAAGATGATTTAACTATTTATTTAATTTTAAGATGTATAAGTCTGCCCAACTCAGTCAGTGTGAATCTGAGGGTACAGGGTACAAGATAAATGCAATAAATCAAGAAGAAACAAGCTAATATAACAATGAGCAGTCAGTATATAAATACAAAATCTGAAAAGGTGACCAAGCACACAACAGAATGCTATGGGGGTGGCGGGGAGAGGGGGGGACACACTCAACTTAATGGCTGGGGGAACTGCCAGGCCTTAACAGCTTTCCTAAAAGTAGGAAGACTTGAGGCTTGTTGTGTATCAGAGGGATATAGACAGATCATATTTTATGTTCCTATTATTACTCTATCTCTATAATTTTTTTTTTAGAAAAACAGTATGATATTCATTTAGCTGGTCTAAGTCACGACAGATGGATTTACTTATTTAATAAAATTATATGCCACCCATCTGGCCTAGAAGTGATTCTAGGAGGCTTACAAATTGATAAAAAGTCCTTCACAAATTTAGTAACCAATTATCAATTTTGTGTTTGTAACGGATACACTAGGTATGTTGGTGTTACCCTGTGTAATATTTCAGGCAATCATTTTAAATATGAATAAAAGATATAAGGAGATATCCTTGGATTTCAGTAGACATAGTTCTAAAATCTTGGTATATTACACACTTTATGTGGATTTTATTTTCTTTCATTCAATCGTATCCAAATCTCAGAGACTGCCTGAACAAGTCCCTGCAATATTCTTGGCAAGTTTTTTTCAGAAGTGTTTGCCATTGCCTCCTTCCTAGGGCTGTGAGTGAATGACTGGCCCAAGGTGTTTTTGTGTCTAAGGCAGGAATACAATTCACAGACTCCCAGTTTCTAGCCTGATGTCATAACCACTACACAAATTCCTGGCCTGCAACCAGAGTGGAATGAATCTTGATAATTTGCTTTCTCCTAGCCAATACCCTTCTAAGCACCTTGCACTCAAGTGGCATATCTCATATATTTCTGTGCCCAGGAAATTATTTAGGAAAGCTACTAGCAGGGCTTTTTTTGTCATAGAACGCCCAGAACGGAGTTCCGGCACCTTTTTTGGATGGAACCTTGTAGGGTAGGCAAGGCGAGTTGTATGACGTGTGAGTTCGGCACCTTTTTTTTTTTTTTTTAACAAAAAAAGCACTGGCTACTAGTATGTCTCTTTCAAGGTATCCAGATGGTCTCCTGACGTAATAGGCATCCAGTCACTTTTCTCTGCTAGCTGCAATCTTTCCTGGTCACAGTATTTCATGCCCTAGTAGCTTCCTGTCTAGATAAATTCAATATACTGCATATGGAGTTGCATGTGAGCATGAGAAGAGGCTACAGACAACTGTCAGGAATAGTTATTAAACCATCATTTCTAACAAATTCACATGGTGAAGAGAACTGAATATTAATTTAACAGAGGAGATTGATGGCTCTTAATAAGAGGAGATTATTTTTCACTCTCTCACACCAATAATAATGAAATAGATAGAGGTAGTTTGGGGTTTTGATTTGAAATGTTTGGCTAAATAGGTACCCTCAGATTTCTAGTGCAGAGTTAGTGATTGGGCTGCCTACTGAAGCCTATTTGTAGCAGACTCAGCTTTTAGATTTGTGATGAGTCAAATATTACAAAGGCACCTTAAGTCTCTCATGGTTCTTAATGAAAAGGACAACATATGAAAGCATTTCATCCAGACTATTTATCTTGTATTTGGGAGAGGATGACTGAAAATTCTATTCATTGCATGTGATGTCTTTTGAATGAGGATCTATTAACTGAGGTTGTCCTGAATTATTTAAAGATTTAAATCCCATCTTTTTTCTAAGATCTCCTTCATTTTATTTCCACAAAAAATAACTGTGAAATGGATTGGAGATAGACAGACAGACAGATAGAGGTCTAAGTGATCCCATGAGTTTTGGTGGCTGAGGGCGAACCTGAATCTGAATCTCTCCAGTCCAATTACTGTTTAATCATGGTTTGGGTTTTTTTAATATCTAACAATTGTATTACTAAGAAGTATAAATTGTTGTAATGTTTATAAGCAGGTAATGATTGTTGTAAATGTGTACTTACATTGGTTACCACAGCCAGAATAGCTATTCCTTGCATGATAGGTTGCCATGCGCCTATATGTTGAGCTTTTTGAGAAACCATGCGTCTATACTGTATGGTAATCTTCCAAGCATCCACGTGAATTTCCAATAAATTGTTAATAAGGGCCAGAAGGGGTGCCAATGGGAATGATGTCACAAATAATGTTACAAATCCAAACTGTATAACTGGAAATAATACATTATTATATCATTGATGAAACAATGTAATAAAGTAATTGATGATAAAGCAGTGCTTTATCTGTTTTCAAATATTGTATCAGCCAAAATTGTAGCTACTCAAGATTAGCCAAAATCCATCAGTTCCTAATAAATGTAAATCAATTGAACACAACAATCTGGTATGCTTATTTAAATATATTTATTAACAATTTGTATCTATCAAGTATCAAGGCAACAATTAAAAGATTCTTATTGCTAATTTTAAAAAAATTAAAAAGTTTTTGAATTGAGCTCAAATTTCAATGATGAAAATGCATGCAATACACGAAGTTTCTGGCTAGCTTTAGGGATGGAGTTGCCAAGCCTTTTATGGAATGTTCTGACATCTTTCCAATCCAACCCACAGCCCTAAAAGTCCTAGATTGTCTTTATTAACCAGGACTGACCTTGGTTAGCTTTTTATATCAGCAGAAGTCATCTAAGTGCCACCATCTGTTGACTTATTTTGTTAATTAGGAAGTTTTTTTTTTTTTAAATACAGCTAAAGTATTTTATTGCTATATACTTCTCTCTTGCAAGAATAGACCAAAACATACAGGAGATATTCACAACATGTTGCATATCATTCCAGGTTTATTCAATCATTTACAGTATCTTATTCAATACATTTCCAACATGTTACTCAATATTTCAACAAAAGAATATTTACATTATTAATGTGATTATCTATCTATCTATCTATCTATCTATCTATCTATCTATCTATCTATCTATCTATCTATCTATCTATCTATCTATCTATCTATCTATCTATCTATCTATCACATACATATACAGTGCATTCAGAAAGTATTCAGACCCTTCACTTTTGTCAATTTTGTTATGCTGCAGCCTGACTCTACAGTTGTTGAAATTCATTTTTTCTCATTAATCTACGTATCCCATAATGACTAAGTGAAAACAGAATTATAGAAATGTCTATAAATTTATTAAAAAGAAAAAAACTGAAATATCACATTGACATAAGTATTCAGACCCTTGGCAACACTTGAAATTTAGCTCAGGTGCCTCCCATTTCTCTTGATCATTGCTGACATGTTTCAACACCTTTATTGGAATCCACTTGTGGTAAATTAAATTGATTGAACATGATTTGGAAAGAACACACCTTTCTATAGAAGGCCTCTATAGATGTACATACATTTTCTTTTCTTTTCCTCTATTCTGTGTTAATTGTTTAACAGAATCTGGAAGCAAACTTTTATCCAATATATCATATGACAACAAGAAATAAAATGGTTGGCTTACCCATTTCAAGGTATTCATAAAACAATCCAAGCTTGCCAATGGGCTGCAAATGGTAGTCCTGCTCCCAGTAAGGAACAATAGTTTCTGATCGTGTAGCTGAGCGCCATGTCCCAATCAGATTCTTAAGCCACCTGTATGTTTGGAGAATCAGCAAGATTTATTCTATCTGCTAGAGTAGAGGTGTCACATTTGAACTCTATCAGCATTTCTTTGTAGCTTCTAAAGTTCCTCAAAACAGTAGAGCTAAACATTTCATTTTTTTCCACACTGGGAGGATTTAATCCATTTATTTCAAATTGGAAAAATAAAACACAATCCTTTTATGATTTCTATTGTTCAAAATCATCCCAAATTATCTAGCTATCAACTCTGGGCTGCAAAACTTCAGATGACCACAAAATGATAACAATGGCTTATGGTATCTCTTTGTTGCCATCTAGATTACCTGGATTTTGGGGGCCCAATGGGATAGCCGTAATTTAGTTCAAATTGAGTTATAGATTTAGTTGACTTCAAGATAAGTACAAGATATAGAACTACTACTAATTTTAAAAAATCCTTTAATTCCCTTTATTTCTTTGCTGAGTATTTCCTAGATCTTCACTATTTTTCTGAGCATTTGACAATTAAATCTATTTTACTGATAAAAAGCTGTTTCTTAATTCAGGGACTGCTTTTTGGTCAGATACAGTGCAAACCAGTTGTTCAGGTTTCTTTCAACTCCAGCTATCGATACTATTTACTTATGAAAAAAGCACTTCTTGAACGTTATTCCAGATGGCTTTGCCTCCCATTATTATTGCCAGCTGTGTTGTCAGCTCAAGAAGACATCCACCTGGATCACACTTTGAAAGAAGGGAGGAGGGGGGCAGAAAGAAAGGATGTTATAACTTGTTCCCTGCAAAAAATGTTCATAATAGTTTCTTAACTAAATTATGCTAAACTTTATGAAAATGTTTTTATACTAAAATCTGCTTAACTGGAATTACATAATATTTTTATTTAGTCAATTTTATCCAACTATTCAGACAATAACTTTCTGTTCAACCTAGTATATTAAACTTAGCACTAAAGAATGCTGGAAATCTATTTTTTTTAGTTTTTCAGTTTTATTGATCAATAATGAGATTAGCTGGCCTGAAATTATATATCCCACATCTGAATATAAACAGAGATTAAACGATCTCTAGTCCACTGTCTTGTTTCTCACAAGCCCTAGAAGCTTCTTGGATGACAAGTGAAACATTTTCAAGGAAAATTATGTCGCCTTTTGAAAAAGCATGGGACAACCATGACCTGGATGACTGAGAATCTCCATAGACATACAGTTGTTGCTTCCCAAAGTTGATAATTCAATGATATTGTAAGGACCTGCCTCAGCTAAACCTCCCAAGAAAGCAGAACTCTTGAAACGTGCATGATTTCAACAGGAACTTTAATTGGGGGTGCTGACTACAGGGAAGTAAGGCAGGATCTGAGGGTTTCCCATGCGAAGCAATACATTCAAAGTAGGAATCCAAAACCCCACCCCAACTGTCCATCTGGTTGTTTCAAATAGAGCCAGGCCAAAGGTGTCAAATTGTTGTGGGAACGAACCGATAAGGTGCCACTCTCAAGGTTGTCAGGTCTCTTTGTGCCGTCTTCCCTCCGCCCGGAGATAAGGCAGATGGCCAGAGACACATTCCTTTCTCACCCCAAGAAAGGGATGGGACATTTCAAAGAGAAAGAACAAAGCAAAGGAAATACACTGCCGAAAGCCTATATGCCCACTCCTCCCCAACAGAATGACAAAACCCGAAAAGGGAAAAGGGGATTAAGGGAAAAAGGGGTTTAAGGGTTCTGACAGATATATTGCTTGCTTGTCCTATCTAGTTCTAACTAATGACAGATATTTTTATTTAATCCCTTTTCTCAAAGATATAACAAAGATCATCAGTTGTCCTTAAAAATTAATTAAAATTAATGAATTTTGCAAGTAAAGTGATGAGCTTAATTCTTTGTCCTCAGTATACTGCCCAGTAAAGAGCTAGCTTTTTGTCCAGGTGTTGAATTACAGCCACAGTGCCAATGGCTGGTTGTTGAGCATTCCAGCACTGCTCAAAAATGGCAATGACTAAGGTATTTTTTTTTTAGTTTTTTTGTGTTATAGTTTGGTAGTATTACTGTTGTGAGCCCAGAGTTGTACTTTAACATAGGTGGTCATACAAATAATAAATAATTATTTGACTTCCGGCTTGATGTCATGTTTATGCCCATGGTGGAAGAAACTGGAGCTGCGGCTTCTTAGCCCAATTTCGCTCTGTCTGGGGACCCTAAGAGGTCCGAAAGTTTCCCTGGAGAGGCAACAAAGAAGAACGGAAGTTTTGGGAGCCTGGATCAGATGGTGGTCAATCCAGATGAACTGAGGAATTCCTCCAAACAGACAGAAGAAAGGCACAAAAGCAAGGAGCTGCGGCAAGCCGCCGAACAACTGATTGTCAACAACGTGCTGAGAACTGGGTGAGACTGTTCTTTAATTTCTCTTCCTTTCGGATTTGGAAATAGAGACCCCCTGATTGGATAAAACTTTCAAAGCAAATACCCCAGAAAGTTCTGGGAGGAAAGGAGTTAAAAGCGGCGAGAAATTACAATGGGGGAAGGAAATAAAGGAATACAAAGGAATTTATAAAAACGGAATCGGGACTGAGTTAAAAAAAATCTAGTTAATTCTTATGGTGTGGAAAATCTTTTCATATTTAACTTTTATGAGGAAACAGCTTGAAAAGAACTTTTAAAAGAAAGAAAAAACTTTTAAAATTTGGATATAGACAAGATGTTGTGGTCCGAAGGAGGAAGCAATCCTTGAAAACGGAAACATTATTCTCTGTTTTAGTTTCTTTATTTTGCATTCCTTGCCAGGAGTTTTGCTACAATACTTCAGTACATTACAAAGCGGATGCCAGAATCTGGATTTCTCTGGCTTGCGTCTGTCTTATCTTGCTAACTCCTCCCTTACTTTACTGTCATGATTTATGTCTTCCAATTAGGCTGGAGGCCAAAGATTCCCTTCCCTTCCCAGTCTCCCACTTTTTTCATAATTCTCCTCCCTTCGTCTGTCATCTGATTTAACTCCAAAAATACCAGACAGTTCTGCATATCTTGTCAATGCAATAATATCCCATATTAACAGCGTTGACATCCAGCCCCCCTTACAAAAAAGGACAGATCCTGTAATGTAAACAAAAGCATATATTAATGACTAGTCTTCGGTTTGTTGGGGTATTTCGTATGAAACCTTTTGACGAGCCTGTCAGCTTTCACCTCACTGGATTTCACCCAAGTGGCTTCAGACATCGGGTATCCCTTCCATTGTACTAGGTACTGCAATTTCCCTTTAAAAATTCTAGAATCAAGAATATGTTTGGGTCTGTCCTGCAACTATGAGGGGCCTAGGTGCTTTCTTCGGGGGAGGTCTTAAAGTGGAGCCCCGATAAGGTTTTAACAAGCTACTGTGGAAGACAGGGTGAATTTTACCCAAAAGTCTAGGGAGTTTCAGTTTTACAGTGACTGGATTGATGACCTTTACGATAGGAAAAGGCCCTAAGAATTTCGGTCCTAACTTCTTGCTGGGTAATTTGAGGCGTAAATATTTGGTTGACAAATAAACCTTTCCCCCAACCTGGAACATTCTTTGGGGAGCCCTCTTTTTGTCAGCTTGTTTTTTATAGGTTTCAAAAGTCTTTTTTAAAGCAGTTTTTGTGTTTCTCCAAACTTCCTCCCATCCCCTCACCCATTGGTCAAGTGTCTGGGAAGCGGTTGGCACTTGGGGATATTCAGGAATTGGACTGAACTCTTTGCCTGTGGCTACTGAAAGGTGTGTAGCCGGTGCTGCTGTGCACAGAGTTGTTATACGTCACCTCTGCGAAGGGGAGGAGGTCAGTCCAGTTTGTCTGTTGATAAGACACGTAGCATCTGAGATATTGCTCCACCATTTTGTTAGTGGCTTCTGCAGCTCCGTTGGTGGCTGGATGAAAAGCAGATGACAAGCCTTGAGATGATCCAATTAATTTAAGAAAACTCCTCCAGAACTTTGCTGTGAACTGCACCCCCCTGTCTGAGATTATTCGCTTACGGGCGCCGTGCAGTCGGTAGATATGTTTCAGGAACAATTTAGTCAGTCGTTGAGTGGATGGGAGTCCTTTGCAGGTGATGAAATGAGCCTGCTTTGAAAACAGGTCTATTACAGTCCAGATGACAGTATTTCATCTACTCTCAGGTAGGTCTATGATAAAGTCCATAGCTATTTCTTCCCAGGGTTGGGAAGGGTCTGCCACTGGCTGCAGTAATCCAGGGGTTTTCCCTGGTATTCTTTTCATTGTAGCACATACGGTACAACTCTTCACATAGTTTTCTACATCTCGTTTTAGTCCCGGCCACCAAAATTGCCGGTGGGTGAGATGTAGTGTTTTTAGATATCCAAAGTGTCCAGCCTGCTTTACATCATGGCTGTGTTTGAGAGCATTGAGACAGAGGGATTCGGGCAAATACAGTTTCCCCCCTTTGTAAGCCAAACCATCCCGGCATGTCAAGGAGGTTTGGTTATCTTTGAACCATTGATCGGTGAGGAGCTCTCGTTTTATTTTCTTTGCTCCAGGGTCATCCGGATTTGGGACCCTGCGAGGCGTGATTTGTGCAACAGGTTGTGGATTGGAGATAATCGCCTCGTTGACTTCTTCACGTTCGCTTTTGTATTGGGGCAATCTCGATAGCGTATCAGCTAGGAAGTTTTTTCCCCCTGGTATGTACTTTAGAGTAAAGTTGAAGCGGTTAAAGTACTGTGCCCACCATACTTGCTTTGGGGACAATTTGCGAGGAGTTTTAAGTGCCTCTAGGTTTTTGTGATCTGTCCATACTTCAAATGGCACCTTGCTCCCCTCCAGGTAGTGTCGCCAGTTTAACAGCCCCCATCTAATTGCGAAGGCCTCCTTCTCCCATATTGCCCATCTCCGTTCACTTTCTGTAAATTTTTTGGAGGTGTAGGCGCAGGGTTGCAAGACTCCCTTCTTGTTCTTTTGAAGCAATACAGCTCCAACTGCCACATCACTGGCGTCGGCTTGAATTACAAAGGGCTCCCCTATACAGGGGTGCTTTAGGACCGGTTCGGCAGCAAATAGTCTTTTTAAATTCTCAAAAGCTGTTTGACAGTTCATAGTCCATGCTAGTGGTTGGCCCGGTCGCGACTTCCCTCCTTTTCCCCCTGTTTTTAGTAAATCTGTAAGGGGTAGGGCAATTTTGGCAAAAGAAGGGATGAATTGACGGTAGAAGTTGGCAAAACCTAGAAAGCTCTGGAGTTGTTTGCGGGTTTGGGGGGGCTGCCATTCGATTATAGTTTTCACCTTGGCTGGATCCATCTCAATGCCTTTGTTGGAGATTCTGTAGCCGAGGTAATCTAATCGGGTCTGGTGAAATTCACATTTTGACAATTTGGCATAAAGCTTGGCATTCAATAGTTTCTTTAACACTTCTCTTACCAGCTTTATGTGATCAGTCATATTTGTGCTGTATATCAGAATATCGTCAAGGTACACCAGAACCCTTTTGTACAAGTGTTCATGTAGGACTTCATTAATCAACTGCATGAATACGGCTGGGGCCCCCTGTAGTCCGAATGGCATGACTTTGAATTGATAGCTCCCCATGGGGCAGTTGAAGGCAGTTTTCCACTCATCTCCTTCTTTTATTCTCACTCGGTAGTACGCCTCTCTCAGGTCTAATTTAGTGAAGACACTCCCCTTAGCCAGATGAGTTAATAAGTCCTTTAGGAGGGGGAGGGGGTATCTGTTTTCCACACTCACAGCGTTGAGGCCCTTATAGTCTATGCAGAGACGAAGAGACCCATCTTTTTTTTCTTTAAATAACACGGGGGCTCCCACAGTAGATTTGGCCCATTCAATGAACCCCCTCGCTAAGTTTTTATTCACGTATTGCTGCATCTCTTCCATCTCGAGGGGGGACATGGCGTACATTCTCGGGCGTGGAAGTTTGGCTCCTGGCACCAGTTCGATAGAACAGTCATTGGGTCTGTGAGGGGGAAGGACATCGCATTCATTTTCACTAAATGCCTCTGCTAAGTCCCGGTATTCGTTGGGGATGAGTGATTCATCTGGTGACGGTGAGGCAGGTATGAGTGCTCACTCATTAGGTGGCCTAAAGTGTCCCGCCATGTCAGTTGAATCAGTGGGAGGCTCAGGCCCTATAGGTAGTCTCACAGTTCTCATTCCTTTCTCCCACCAGATAAATGGCTTCCATTTGTCCAACCAGGCTAAGCCTAGAATCACAGTCTCAGTCATTTTTGGGGCCACCAGGAACTGAATAAATTCCCAGTGTGCCCCTATTTCTAGGCGTAAGGGCTCAGTTAATTGTGTGACTAAAGTCCCTCCCATCAGGGAGCCGTCAGCTTGCTCGAACCTCACAGGGTTGGAAAGTTGTTTTGCCCATATGCCCATTTTCATGGCAAAGGGTAGGCTAATAATGCATCAGGTGCATCCAGAATCAATTAGTACGTTTAAGTCTATTTGTGCTCCCGACTTAGGGATTGTAAGCTTGGCGGCCAGTGAAAAAGATGGGATTTGTCGACTCACCATCGGGTCGTTCTCCCCTTTGTCGTCACCGTCAAAGGAGGGTAGAGCGGGGGCGGGTCCACCTGGAGTCCCGGCCTTCTCTTGTGTGGGAGGTGTAATCTGGGTAACAGGTGCTTGCGTGGCCCGGTTGGATTTTTCTCTCATTAGCTGCTGGGCAGGTCTCCTTCTCGTTGCTGGTTCCGGACTGCTCTGCAGTTGGGGGTAGGGGACCGGACAGTTTGCTGCTCGATGTCCCTTCTTTCTGCACCAGAAACACTTTATTGACGCGCTTGCAGGTGGCCCGGTTCTTCCAGTCATCGTGGTAGCCGGAGGTTCTCATGGGGGTGATTGTTGTTCGGATTGTTCTGGTTGCTGCTCAGATTCAGGTGGGGAAGGCTTTTATAGCGGGCGAGCTGAACATCTAGCTTCACCGTTGTCTGGTACCACTCATGCAGTCGGTCAGGTACTGCTCGAATAATGCAGGCCTGGGCGAGGTGATCATCTAATCCCTCAATGAAGTGATGGATTAGGGACTGCTCTGCCCACCCCTCTATCCGACCTGCTATCTTGCGAAACTCTTGCACGTACTCCAGGGCAGGCCTGCCGGCTTTTTTCATTTTGTGGATTTGTTCTCTTGCTTTTAAGTCAAGGGATGGGTCCTCAAATCTTTCTTTCAGACCCAGGAGGAAGAGGTGGGGGTCTTCCAATTCTGGGGCTTGCTCATTATATAGATTGTTCAGCCATTCGGATGCTTCTCCCTCTAAGCCGGATGCAATCACATCGACCATAGCCCCTGGGTCTGGGTAGAGATAAGCCCAGCGATTCAAGTGAGAGCGTACTTGGTTGAGGAAAAAAATCAGTTTCTCTGGGTCCCCATCGAAGGTTGCTCTGAATGGTGGAGAATGGGGCCCCCACTGTGGCTGTTGCTGCTGCTGGCCCCATCCTGGTTGCTGGTTTATGCCCAGGGGTTGCACGTTCGGGGGCTGGGCCCAATCTCCTTGTTGTGGCCATCCTCCCTCTAGCAGCTGATCTTCTGGGCCCTGCACCATCCCAATCTGTTGCAAGGTCTCTATCAGCTGTGGTGAGCTCAAAAGTTGTCTGCTCCCTGCCGGTTCGAATGCCATACTCCCCATTGTTGCAGAGGCCTCAGACATGGAATCCCTCTCTCTTCAGGGCTGGGGTCCGTGATAGAGGATGACAGGGTCTGAAAGGCTGTCTGATATGAATTGGAGGGGCTGTAAGCTTCTTTTTGCAGGAGTGGGTCTCTGCTTTTCTCCCCTGGGGTTTGAGATATTTCCAGTAAGTCACCCAGGTCTTGAATGGCAGTTTGCCCATTGTCTGTCCACCGGTTCTCATTCGTCTGCCAAAATTCATTTTCCCACAGCATGCTGTCTGTTACTCCCCCCTCTGGGATATCAGGTGCTGCCGGGCTGTATTCAACAAACTCCTGTTTCATGATAGATTGGCCTGCTCCTGAATTCTGTCATTCTCACTCCAGGCTAGGAGAAAGAGGTGGGGTAATGCACTTCCCTGTTGTTTGAAAAGTTTTTTTTAGATTCTGGCATGATGTTGTGGTCTGAAGGAGGAAGCAATCCTTGAAAATGGAAACATTATTCTCTGTTTTAGTTTCTTTATTTTGCATTCCTTGCCAGGAGTTTTGCTACAATTCTTCGGTACATTACAAAGCGGATGCCAGAATCTGGATTTCTCTGGCTTGCGTCTGTCTTATCTTGCTAACTCCTCCCTTACTTTACTGTCATGATTTACGTTTTCCAATTAGGCCGGAGGCCAAAGATTCCCTTCCCTTTCCAGTCTCCCGCTTTTTTCATAATTCTCCTCCCTTCGTCTGTCATCTGATTTAACTCCAAAAATACCAGACAGTTCTGCATATCTTGTCAATGCAATAATATCCCATATTAACAGCATTGACACAAAACAGTAAATAAGGACATCTAGTGGTGAAAGGAGATACTACAGCAATACCAAATACTAAAAGAACTTGAAAAGCTCTTGATCTTGAAACAACACCTGGTGTAAACAAAGGGCTTTATATGACTTTACACTAGAAAAGGCTCTCCACAATCATATCTTTTGACCCTGGATATAACTACAACAGAAACTATTTGGAAACAGAGGGCTTTTCACATCTTTAAACTAACTGGAGCATCTGCATTTAGCCTAAAGTAGTTGGCTCGTTATATGGTTAGATTTTAGCCTAAGACAGTTGGCTCCCCCCCCTTTTTTTATCTTGCTTTTTCTCCTTGTGGATTTATAAAATCCACTCAATTAAAAATGAGTGCACCAAATCTCACTAGAATTATGAAAAAAATTTCCTCTGTACCCTCGGTTGGAACATCTAGCCCAATAAGCCAGGGATCTATTGAAACAATGTTGCAGTGAGAAAAAATAAATAATGCCCAAACTGAGATGCAAACTACATTAAAATTAATTCAATAATCAATACAGAGAAATCATGAAGAGACAAAAAGTAACTTTGATAAATTAAACGAACAAATGCTGGATATAAAGACATAATTTGAGGCTCATCAGCAAATGATTGCTAAAAATGAACAAAGAATTCAGAGAATGGAAAATAAATCAGATGATATTGACAAAAAAATGGAAGCACTAATGCAAGAAAATGAAAAATTAGAACAAGCAAACCAAAGCTTAGAAGGAGCAATTGCAGCTTTGGAAATGGAGTAAGCTATACACTACTTAAGATTCCAAAATATTCCTGAAGACAGAGAAGGAAGATATAGCAGAAGTGATTATTAATCTACTGGCAGAGGCTTTAAAAACAGACCAAGCAGAGGTACAAATGGAGATAGATGAAATATTCCAAATGAATTCAAGCTATGCAAGGAAATATAAACTACCCAGAGAAGTCCATGTAAAATTTATAAAGAAAACAATAAGAGATGAGATGAGATGAGATGAGAAGTGTTAGAGATGAACCATTACAATATAAGAATAAAGAAATTGTGGTGTTAAAGCAGATCCCTAAGAGAATAAGAGAACCCGAAGACAATATCACTTTCTAACCACAAAGTTAATTGCAAAAGGTGTAAACTTCAGATGGCTGATGCCAGAAGGTATCTTAATCAACTGGAATAATACAAGATATTGACTGGATTCAATTTGGAAGGCACAAGACTTTGATGAAAGAAATCAAGCATTCCTAAATGAAAGAGTACAACATCAACAAGAAGAGAGAAAAGACCAGAAACAGACAGAAGAAACAAAAGAGGAAACAATTATACAAACAGAAGAACAGAAAGAGAAGCCTGACCAAGAGAGTGAGGGAATGGCAAGAGAACAGAGGACTACAAGGTCAACAAAACCTAAATATAAGTAATTAAAATGGAGAAAGAAAACGGAATTTTTTCAGTGAACATAAATCGACTGAATTCCCCATCAAAAAGAAGTAAAATTTTCAGAAAATTACAGAAACTAAATATAGATATAATTTGTTTGCAAGAGACACATATAAAAAGACAATACTACAAACTGTTGGAATACCCCAAAATTGGGAAACTTTATCATGCATCAGTGCAACAGAAAAAAAGAGGAGTAGCTGTATACATCAAAGAGACAATAGATTCTAAAATGATTTATTCAGATGAAGAAGGAAGAATTGTAATGGTAGAAATATTTTTACATCAAAAACAAACACTGTTGGTAGTAATATATGCACCAAATAATAAACAAGAAGAATTCTAGCAAAATCTCCATAGAAAAATAACAGAAATGGAGTATCAAAATATTTGTTTAGTAGGAGATTTCAACGCAATAGTAGATAGGACATTAGACTATAAAAGTATCAAAACAGGTAAAAGTTGAAGAAAAAGACTACCTAAGACTTTTTTTTAATATGATAGAGGAAATTGGGGTACAAGATGTCTGGAAACTAATCCAGAAAAACTACAACACACATTTTATTCAAACAGTCATAAATCCTGGTCCAGATTTGATATGATTTGGATGACACCTGAATTAAGGACCATTATGCAGGAGATTGAGATAGAATTAGGTACATGGGCAGACCACAACCCTTTAAAAATGACATGGAAAGGAATACAAAAAAAAATTAAGATGGACTTTGAACCAATCTATATTAAAAGAAAAAGAATTTATAGAATTAGCAACAAAAGAAATGGAGTTTTTCTTTAAAGAAAACAAAAAAGAAGATACAACATTACAAAATGTATGGGATACAGCCAAAGCATATTTTAGAGGTATAGCTATAACATATACGGCAAAAAAAAAAAAAAAAAAAAAAAAAAAAAAAAAAAAAAAAAAAAAAGACAACAATATATATTATTAAGGGAAGAATTTGAAAAATTAGAATTAGAACTGCAAATAAACCCACAGAAGAAAACACTGAAAAGACAAATGGAAACAATAAAACATAAATTAAATTTGATGGAATCAGAAACATTGGCACAGCAAATTAAAAAAGCAAAACAATTTTTTTTTGAAAATGCAAACAAACCAGGAAGATGGTTATCTTACAAACTTAAAAAACAGAAGGAGAAAAAACTGATAAATAACAGTGGATGAAAAAGACTGTTTACAATTTAAAAATGAAGAAATAAAAAAGATAATTAAAGAATACTATAAGAAATTGTATGATATAGAAGAAATTTCACGGGAGAAAATGATTCAATATCTGGAAGAAAATAATTTGCCAAAAATTTCAGAAGACTAAAACTATGTTAGAGGAAAAAATAACAATGACGGAACTAACAGAGGCTATAAGAAGACAAAAAAATGAGAAAACGCTGGGACCAGATGGACTACCGGTGGAGCTATATAAATGTTTACAAGATACATTAAGTGTAACATTGAAGGATGTATGTAATGAACTTTTGTTGGAGGCTAAACTCCCAAATACATGGACAGAAGCAAATATTACTTTAATACCAAAAGAAGATTCAGATTTGACACAGATAATAATAATAATAATAATAATAATAATAATAATAATAATAATAATAATAATAATAATAATAATAATAATAATAATAATAATAATAATAATAATAATAATAATAATAATAATAATAATAATAATAATAATGTTGGAAGGGACCTTGGAGGTCATCTAGTCCAACCCCCTGCTCAGGCAGGAAAACTTATACCATTTCAGACAAATTGCTGTCCAGTCTCTTCTTAAAAACTTCCAGCGTTGCAGCATTCACCGCTTCTGGAGGTAGGTTGTTCCACTGGTTAATTGTTCTAACTGTCAGGAAATTTCTCCTTAGTTCTAGGTTGCTTCTCTCCTTGGTTAGTTTCCATTCGTTGCTTCTTGTCCTGCCTTCAGGCGCTTTGGAGAATAGCTTGACTCCCTCTTCTTTGTGGCAGCCCCTGAGATATTGGAATACTGCTATGATGTCCCCCCTCGTCCTTCTCTTCATTAAACTAGACATACCCAATTCCAGCAACCGTTCCTTATATGTTTTAGCCTCCAGTCCCCTAATCATCTTTGTTGCTCTTCTCTGTACTCTTTCTAGAGTCTCAACATCTTTGTTACATCATGGTGACCAAAACTGGATGCAGTATTCCAAGTGTGGCCTTACCAAGGCATTGTAAAGTGGTATTAATACTTCACGTGATCTTGATTCTATTCCTCTGTTAATGCAGCCTAGTACTGTGTTGGCTTTTTTGGCAGCTGCAGCACACTGCTGGCTCATATATAAGTGATTGTCTACTAGGACTCCGAGATCCCTCTCACAATTACTACTATTGAGGAAGGTACCACCTATACCTGTACGTTTGGTTTTTCTTGCCTAAATGTAGAACCTTACTTTTTTCACCATTGAATTTCATTTTGTTAGATAGCGCCCAGTGTTCAAGTCTGTCAAGATCCTCCTGTATCTTAAGCCTATCTTCTGGAGTGTTGGCTATTCCTGCCAGCTTGGTGTCCTCTGCAAATTTGATGAGTTCCCCATCTATCCCCTCATCCAAATCGTTGATGAAGATGTTGAAGAGCACTGGGCCTAGAACAGAGCCCTGGGGCACCCCATTACACACTTCCCTCCATGTAGATGCAGTTCCATTGAGGACCACACGCTGAGTACGGCCAGTCAGCCAGTTACAAATCCATCTGGTGGTGATGTTGTCTAACCCACATTTTTCTATCTTATCAAGTAGTAGGTTGTGATCTACTTTATCAAATGCTTTACTGACGTCCAAGTAAATTATATCCACAGCATTCCTCTGGTCCACTAATTTTGTCATTTGGTCAAAGAATGCAATAAGATTTGTCTGGCATGATCTGTTTTTGACAAACCCATGTTGGCTTTTAGTAATGACTTTGCCTCTTGATGTTCGCTGATTCGTTGTTTGATTATCTTTTCCAGAATCTTTCCAGGTATTGAGGTCAGGCTGATAGATCTGTAGTTTCCTGAATCTATTTTTTCCCTTTTTTGAAGATGGGAACTACTTCAGCTCTTTTCCAGTCCTCTGGTAGTTCCCCAGTGCTCCAGGATCTTTGAAAAATATAGTTCAGTGGCTCTGAGATCACATCTGCCAGTTCCTTGAGAACCTTGGGGTGTAATCCATCTGGTCCTGGTAATTTGAACTCGTCTAGGCTGGACAGGTGCTCACTTACCATTTTCTTGCCTATTTTAACTTGTGTTTCTATTCTGTTTTTTATGGCACTGTTTTTGATAGGTTGGACTGTTTTTTTCCTTTATGTAAAGACAGATGCAAAAGAATGAGTTAAATAGTTCTGCTTTCTCCCTGTTGCTTGTCACCTTCTTGCCACTTTCCCCCACTAATGGACCAATCATTTGCTTAACTTTTTTCTTGTTTTTTACATGTTAAAAGAAGCTTTTTTTTGTTATTTTTGACTTTGGTCGCAAGCCTTAGTTCATTTTGAGCCTTAGCTTTCCTCACTTCATCTTTGTAGGCTTGGGCTATTTGCTGATATTCTGCCTTAGTTATGTGCCTCTCTTTCTACTTTTTATACTTGTCCTTTTTATCTTTCAATTTATCAGAGAGTTCTTTATGCAGCCATGCTGGTTTCTTTTGAGAGGTGTTATTTTTCTTCTTTGTTGGTATTGTGCTAGACTGGGCTTTTATTATCTCATTTTTCAAAAATTCCCAATCTTCTTGAGTAGTTTTCCCCTTGAGGATTCTCATCCATGGAATCCTTCCTAAGCCCTCTCTAAGTTTATTGAAATTAGCTCTCTTAAAGTCCAAGACTCTAGTTTGACTGTGTTCTATTGCTTGTGCTTCCATAATGTTGAATTCCAATATTGCATGATCACTTCCCCCCAAGGTTCCTGTGGCTTCAACACCTTCTATCATTTCATCTCTGTTAGTGAGAATTAGATCCAATATGGCTAATTCCATATGGCTAGTTCCCTTCTCTACTTTTCGGGAGACAAAGTAGTCTGCTAGGATTGTCAGGAATCTGTTTGATCTTCCACTTGGTGCAAGGTTTGTCTCCCAGTTGATGTCAGGGTAATTAAAGTCCCCCATTACTATTGTGATGTGCTTCCTACATACCTTAGTTAGCTGACTAGCAAAAAGTTCATCTATTTCCTTTGTTTGGTTGGGTGGCCTATAGTATACATCTATGGCAATGTCATTTCCCCCCCCTTTTATATTGACCCAAATGCATCCAAGATAGTTTTCATCATTGTTGTGCTCTATTTCTGTAGAGATGTAGTTATTTCGTATATATAGAGCAACTCCACCTCCTCTTTTATTTGGTCTGTTTCTTTTAAATAATTTAAATCCCTCTAGCTGTGTGTTCCATTTGTGGGTTTCATCCCACCATGTTTCCGTAATGGCAACAATATCATATCTGCCCTCATTAACCTGAATTTCTAGTTCACCCTGTTTACTGTTCATACTCTGTGCATTGGTGTATAGACATTTGAGTTCTTTATGACTGACCCTGTGTTTACTTTCTACATAACCTGTGTGGTGCCTGAGTTCCCCTATTTTCTTATCACCTGTTTGGTTAGTGCATTTTGTTTGGCACTCGCTATTAAAAGCTTGATTTTGCTTGACAGCAAGGTTGATATTCTTGTTCACACACACATCTATGTTACATGCACTGATAGCCCTATAATTTTTAGATTGCCAGGGACAGGGATGTTCTGTATCAATTAACTCACTGTCCCCATTGTTTAGTTTAAATATTCCTCCAGAAAATCTGTGAATTTATTGCCAAGTAACTCAATCCCTTTCTTTGATGGATGCAAACCATCTCTTTTGTACATTTTTTCATTGGACCAGCTACAGATATTGTGACTAATATAACCAAAGCCTTCCCCTTTACACCACTCCTTTAGCCACATATTGAATTCTGCTATATGCTGGCCTTTTCCATTTTGCTCCTTATACACTGGTAAAACTTCTGAAAAAGTAAGCCTACAGCCTATCCTGCTAAGTTCCTGCCCCAAGCTCTGGAAATCATTCTGCACAGAGAGTACATCTTTTTGGGACAGATCGTTAGTGCCAAGATGTACAATAGCCTCCACATCACAGTCCTTGCTGGCATTCTTGACTATTTTAAAAATATGCTTCTTGTCCCTACTGGCAGTAGCACCTGGAAGACACCTGACCTCTTTTGAAACCTCTGTGTCCTTTCCTAAATTTACATCCCTTATAATTGAATCACCAACTAGAAGGTGGCTTCTCTTTTTGGAAGTCTTTCTCTTCTTGCATGACTGATGTGTAATACCTGATTCGCACTTCTCCCTATCAAAAACAAATTCTTCATCTCAGACCACGATCCCCTGCTTATTTGAGTTATCATCACAACTACCTTGACCTGTCTTCTTAATGTCCCTATTAAGGTCAGCAAGGGCATTGTATCTGTTATGCAGGGACACAGCGAAAGCTTTGTGTTTATGGTTCACAGCTTTCACCCTGCCAGATCCCACGGTTGTCCACACTGCCCTTCTCCTGCAGGATCTTTGTGGTAGAGGGGGCTAATAGCGCGGAGGCTCAATAGAGTAGAAGGGCTGAACTGGACACCTAATTTCTGCCTGAAGAGCACAGATTACAGACCCTAGATAAATAATATGTCCTTGTAGACTAGTGATTTGTTTACAGATAGGACAGTTTCCAAGTTTGAAAAGAGTACTGCGAAAGACAGCTGCAAAACAAGTGTTGCTCTGAACTAAGCCAGACATTCTGAGATAAAAGGAATCTCAGACACACTTGCCCTGAATGTACTGCTGCTGTTTTTGATTTTTAGTTATATGAGGTCCAATCAGCAGGGGCTCAGCTGCTTGCTACTTTCCTCCTCCACCCTCCTCCTTCTTAACTCACAGATTGTAGCTCTTCCCAGCAACCTCTGGGCAGTTTAAATGCAATGGAGCTCCAATCAGCAGAGGCTCAGCTACTTTCCTCCTCCACCCTCCTCCTTCTTAACTCACAGATTGTAGCTCTTCCCAGCAACCTCTGGGCAGTTTAAATGCAATGGAGGTCCAATCAGCAGGGGCTCAGCTACTTTCCTCCTCCACCCTCCTCCTCCTTAACTCACAGATAAAAAAATTACAGACCGATATCATTACTAAATGTGGATTATAAAATTTTTACTTCAATAAATTTTTACTTCAATAATAGCGGAGAGACTGAAAAGATTTTTAACTGAATTTATACATACAGATCAAAATGGATTTTTACCAAAGAGACAAATTAAAAATAATCTAAGAGTTATAATGGATATATTGGAATATTATGAACTGCATCCAGGGAAACAATTGGCACTAATATTTTTAGACGCTCAAAAGGCATTTGATAATGTTTCCTGGCAATTTATGATCCAACAACTAAAAATAATGGACTTTTGACAAAACTTTATAAATATGATTGAAACAATATATTATAAACAAACAGCAAAAGTGGACAGACTTCCTTTGAGGTTGAAAGAAAAAGAAGAAACAGAATATTATCAAACTTGGGACTTATTTTATCAATGGCTAGAGAAACGAATAAAGGATTAGGAATTACATTTGTATTAGTGAATGTAAAACTCAGACAACACGTTTGTTGAACAAGTACTATTGAATGTATGAAAAAATCAATAAAAATTTTATTAAAAAAACAAATAATAAATAATTATTTAATTTAATTATACATTTAAATAAATTTAAATGTATAAAATAAATAAATATGATATTGAACAATTTTGAGTGTTGATATTATGAGAAAAAGAAAAATATCCTTTCATACTGCCATTTTAACATACCATATACATAACTGTAAAAACATATACATTAAGCACCTTTTTTTTTAAAAAAAAGAGATCTAATATGTAGGGTTTTCTTTCAATCCCTGATTTCTCTTCAATCGTTCCAATTTTGGGGAAATCAGAGTAATCTATAGGGCCCAGCTCATATGATGAGCTTAGCTGAGCAATGGGAGGAAGGCACAATCACATTGTGCAAACTTTCCAATACACACAAACAGCTTGTTTAAATAATCTAGAGATTAGCTTAGATTTAATCTAAGCAGAATTCCTCATATTCAGTTATTCCTCCAGTGTTGTGTGAACACTTTATTAGGGAGCTGGTTCACTCTCTTAACCCCAAGATTAAGACAATATCCTCAGGATCAGGAGGATTCTGGTAGCACTTTTTCCTCTAACCAATTTTATTGACTGCCATAAACTTTTATCTTGGAATTCCATATCATACAAGGTATGTACAAAAAGAGAAGAAGGTCATGAAAAACAAGACAGATTCAGCATCAAATAACAATGATTGAGACCAACAGAAGAGCAAGAACCAGAACTTTGTATTGCCCTCAACACCAGAAGTAGTAAAAGAGGAAGAGGAGGAAGGAAGAAGTAGTAGTTTTGTGAGTTTAGCTGTAGCTTCAGTTTCCCATGCCATAATAGGGTGCACATGTGAAAAAGAATATAAAATGGATTCCATACTGTACAGGGTATATACAAAAAGAGAAGAAGGTCATAAAACTCAAGACAGACTCAGAAGAAGTTAGATAAGAAAATATAAATATAAAAATGACAACTCCAACTGACTGTTTTGTTGTTGTTGTTGCATGAATCCAAGTAGAAAATAAACTACTACATAGATTGTAATTATAATATTGGTAGTTTTATTTTCAAATATAATCATATGACTCCTTGCACTGAGGGCACTGTTAATTCAACATTTTTTCAATGTTGCAAGTGATTGTGGAGATCTTTTTGGGAGAAAGGAAACAATAAAAGCAAGCTAAGGCATGGAAAGAGGTTCTTATTTTGAACAAGGCTCATAAGGAGCACGTTATCATTATAGTAACCATACACTGAGATTTTACAGTCACCATTCATAATTTTAAACTGTAGCAAATAATTAGATTCAGTTCACTAAGTGGCTGGATTGAGGATCAAGCTTTATGTTGCATAGGAAAGTTGCAAACATTTAAAATAAAGTAGTAACAGCAATAGCAGAGGAATAATTAACACCTTTCTTTTGGCAGTTTTTCTGCTCAAAATTGGTCACTGACATAGTTTTCACTTTCAGGACTACAAATTCATGTTTTGGGGAGAAATAGCAATAGCACTTAGACTTATATACTGCTTCACAGTGCTTTACAGCACTCTCTAAGCAGTTTACAAGTCAGCATATTGCCTCCAACAATCTGGGTTCTCATTTTACTAACCTTTGAAGGATGGAACGCTGAGTCAACCTTGAGCCAGTGAGAATCGAATTAGCCTGCATTTTAACCACTGTGCCACCATGACACTTATATGTAATGTTGCCAAAAGGAAGATAATTCCTTGACACCAGCCCTCCTCCCCTCCCAAAAAAGAAAGAACATCTGGAAACAGAAGTAAAAAAAATCCATAACCTAATTTGAAAAAACCACAACCTACTACTTGATAAGATAGAAAAATGTGGGTTAGATAGCATCATCACCAGATGGATTCCTAACTGCCTGACCAATCGCACTCATGTAGTCCTTAATGGAACTGCATCTATATGGAGAGAAATGGGTACCTCAAGGCTCTGTCTTAGGCCCAGTACTCTTCTCAATATCTTCATAAATTATTTAGACAAGGGGATAGAAGGTAAACTCATCCAATCTGCAGATGACACCAAGCTGGCAGGAGTAGCCAAAACTCCAGAAGATAGGCTTAAGATACAGAAGAAACTCAACAGACTTAAACACTGGGCCCTCTCTAACAAAATGAAATCCAGTGGTGAGAAAATTAAGGTTCTACATTTAGGCAACAAAAACCAAATGCACAGGTATAGAATAGGTGGTACCTGGCTCAACAGTAGTAACTGCAAGAGGGATCTTGGAGTCCTAGTGGACAATCACTTAAATACCAGCCAGCAGGGACTTCCGGTTTGTGATTGCAGCCCGGCTGGACACATGGAGGCAAGTCTCGTCTCCAACATCCAGTTTTCTCCCGCTGGGGGACCCTGGAAAGGGTTGAAAGTCACCCTGTAGGGGTGATGAGCAAGGAGAGGACCCCCGTTTGATCATGGAAGGGCGGCAGCCCTTCCATTTGATCTGGGGCAGCTCTTCAAACCGACGGGGAATAGCAATATGGCTCGTCACTAAGCTGCTGACAGCCAAAGTCAAATTTACTACCAAGCACTTTGAAAGCAACGCGGATGAAAGTGGGTGAGATCTTCTCTTCTCTTTACCCTAAGTACCTTCTTCCTGTAAAAGCTCTTTGAAGTATCTTCCCCCTGTGAGGAGAGAGGAAAGGGAATTTCTATCCCACCCTCTAAGAACAGCGGCGTCTGACTACCCAGGGGAATCAAAGCTTTAAAAGAACAATTTCAATTTAATTGGATTCATGTGCTTCTGAGATTTGGGGACCAAAAACTTTCCTATTTTTACTGGAGACTTTTGTTGTTATCTACAAAAAAAAGAAAAAAGAAATAAAACTGGATAAAGAATTAGAAAAATTCGGGACTTTTCTTAAAAAAGAAGAAAATCTTAAATGGTATCAGTGACATCTTGTGGTGAAGCTTGGTACGGCAATTTGTTATTTACTAAAATGAGACTTGGCTTAGAGCCCAGAACATAGATAAGCTTCCTGACCTTGGCACCACCTGTGAGAGATTCAATTGTAAGAGAACAGCTGGGCAGTAAAATTGGCCTTCTTGAACTGTGAATGTAAACTTTTACTGACTATTGCTTAACAAACAACTTTCACTAGAAAGACTATCTACAAACATGTGAAAGATGGATGAAGACCAGGAAAAAACTCTTGGCATGTTGAAAAGAATACATCAAACTATTCTTTTAGCTTGTGAAAAAATGAGACCTAAAATAAAAGACCAAGATGCCACTTTAGATGTACAAAGCCAAACTTTGACTACAACCAAAGAACTAACAATGCAGAAGATAACAGAAGAAGTGGAACAACTAAATATTAAGACAGAAGACTTAAGGAAGTAACAACATTGAAAATGGAAATGACTTTCTATACAAATCAGAAGAAATTCAAGAAAGAAGAACAACATATTGAAGACAAATACACCAGAGCAAACATGGGGGACTGGAATAACAGGGCGACAACTAAATGAATACAAATGGGCTAGTCCAGTGATGGCAAACCTTTTAGAGACCGAGTGCCCCCAAACCGCCCCACCCTGCCCCCTGCTCTGCTCCTGTCCCACCCCCACCCGGCCCACTGCAGATCGCCCAGGTGGCCCCAGCAGCGCCATGGCAGCCATGCCCTCTGCCCGTGCCCCGCAGCAACATCTGCATGCGACAGAGCATGAGGGTGGAGTCTTGTCCCCGCTGCCCAGCTGCCATGTCCTTGGCTGTGCTGCTCTGGGCAGGCCGCACCCAGGGGCAACTCTCCTCAGGGGGGATTGCTGGTGAGGAGGGGGCCACGGGGGGAGGTGGAGCTGCGGTGACAGTGCGCGTGCCCACAGCCAGAACGGCACCGCAGAGCTCTAATCTGGGTACGGTGTGACCTTGTTGTGGTGCCAGTTTCGCCTTTCCCATAACGAAACCAACGTTGTAGCTCTCCACGATGTAGACTCTGATGTATCCTACAGCTGCTATTGCCTTTGTTGAAGCATCTGAGAACACATGCAGCTCTTTCTTCATTGCGGCAGCAAGTGAACTGAGAACATACGTGCGCTGTATGTGGATGCTTTGGAGACAATTTAGAGATCTACGCCACACCTCCCAGTCTTGCTTCTGTTCTGGCGGAAGCGGTTCATCCCAGTCTGTGGTGTCTTGGGAGAGTGCGCGCAGAAGGAGCCTCCCTTGGACAGTTACAGGTGCAGCAAACCCTAGAGAGTTGAACAGGCTATTTACTGTAGACAAGACCCCTCTTTTTGTGAAGATGGTGTTCTGTGTCGGAGCTCTAAAGGTGAAGACGTCTTTCTTTAAGTCCCAACACAGACTGAGACTCCGTTGGATGAGAGGGTCATCTGTGCCAAAATTGAGGTCCTGTAGACTTTTAGCGTGGTCTTCAGGATTGAATGCTTCCAACACTTCTTCACTTGTTGGATGCAATTTTGTGTAGCCTAAGGTTGGCTGCCACTAACATCTGGCATGTCCTTTTGAACAGACCTATGGCTTCTGCTGGAGTGGGTACAGATTTTAGGCCATCATCAACATAGAAATCCTGTTCTATGAAGCTTCTGGCGTCTGCACCGTATTTGGCTTCGCCTATGCGGGCGGTGTGTTGCAGGCTGTAGTTAGCAATTGCGGGGGAAGAGCCATTCCCAAAGACATGCACTCTCATTCTGTACTCTGTTATTTGCTGGCTGTGCTGTTCATCGCTGAACCACAGGAAGCGCAGGTAATTGCTATGATCTTCCCTGATGTAGAATGAATAAAACATCTGTTGGATGTCAGCCATGACTGCTATAGCTTCCTTTCTGAAGTGAATGAGCATGCCAATTAGACTGTTGGTGAGATCACTGTGAGAAGGACTTTGTTCAAAGAGATGCCTTGGAACTGCACACTGGCATCGAAGACTACTCTTATCTGACCTGGCTTTTGTGGGTGGTACACTCCAAGGAATGGTAAATACCAGCATTCTTCATCTTTCTTCAGTGGTGGTGCAAGCTCGGCATGTCCGTTCTGGATAATCTTTTCCATGAACTCCACTAAATGAGCTTTCATTTCTGGCTTCTTGTTCATGATTCTCCTCAGGCTGTTGAGGCGAGAGAGAGCTTGCTCATGATTGTTTGGCAGGTGGCTGCCTGGGTATGTGGAAGGGTAGTGGGGCTACCCAATTCCCTGTGGCATCCTGTAGGAATTCTTTATCTATAAGCTCTAGAAATTCTTTGTCTTCTATCAATAAGGCCACATCATTGTCATTTTTGCTGGTCTGGAACACTGTCGCTCCTAAAACGGGTTTGGTTGTTGAAAGCGTGAAGTGTTCTTGGCATGGTTTCATGTGGGACGCTCTCCCATTACTGAGAATGGAAGTCGCTGCGATGTACGCTTGGGTTGGGGCTTGCAGCCGATCAACACAGACCCTTCATGCTATGATCCATCCAAGATCCGTCTTAATGGCAACTGGGGTGCCTGATGGGCCTCTGACTGCTTCCTGACAAAAAAAGGCATCAGGGGTGTCTTGTCCCAACATAAGTAGAATTTCGGCTTCGGGATCTAGGGGAGGAATATGATCTGCAATGTGCGACAGGTGAGATATGAGTCTTCCCACCTCTGGTGTTGGAATTTGACTGCAATCATCTGGTAAGGCATCCCATTCTGGCAATGGCGGCAATGGGGACTGTGAACTCCCATTTAACGACTGGATGCGGAGTGAGACGTCCCATTCTAGCAATGGTGAACTCCCATCTAATGACTGGATGCAGAGTGAGGTGTCCCATTCTAGCAATGGTGAACTCCCATCTAATGACTGGATGCAGAGTGAAGTGTCCCATTCTAGCAATGGCGGCAATAGGGACTGTGAACTCCCATCTAATGACTGGATGCAGAGTCCAGTGACTTTCCTCCCCGCCATGCTCTGTGGCACAGTGCACGTTGTGAAAGGCGTTTCTTCGCTTGGGAGTTCACTGGGGAATGGTGAGTCGCTACATACTGACGTGCAGTTGACCTTGGCGGGTGCCTCTGGGCGCTCTTTGGAGCTATGCTGGGGCTCCTTGGTTGAAGGAGGAGTAGAGGTTGCTTGTTGTAGCTGTTCAGAGTCTGGATGCAGGGCTCTCGGGTGCTTGTCACTCTTGCTTGGGTGACACTTCCTCTTAGCTGCGCAAGCTTTGGCCCTGTGTTCCGGAGACTCACAGCATTTGAAGTAGACCTTGTACTCTCCCAAATCCAACCTTCTTCTCCAGGATGTTGGAGGACCCATTGGTGCTGTGTAGGATTTGCCATCAGGCTGGGTTGGTACGGTGTTGAGGTCATCAGGAGCATGATCATTGGCTTCTCGTTGATCCTCATAAGCATTGCTCCCAAGAACAGGGGAATGTACTACAGACGGCTGGCAGTTTTCTTCAGAATACTTCTTGTTGAGGGTGACTTTCTGTGGTGCAGATAAGGGGCCTTGAAGGTCTGGCTGAAATTCCTTTGCCTTTGCGTTGAGCTTAGGAATCACAGCTCCTTGTGTGACCTCCTGCTTAGGAGTATTCATTGTTGCTGATGGACAGAAGGGGTGGTCTCGTGATTTAGATGGTACTATGTCGGCTTTCTGGCTGATTTGCACATCTGGTGGTTGAGATTCTCCTTCTTGTCCACTTGGTTTTGGGAGATTTGTGGACAACCGCGGTGCTCCTGCCTGCTCATGTTGTGGCGCGTCCTGGTCATCCACATAGGCCTTGACGCGGCTATATGAGTTTCCACCTTCTGGCCTCTCTGACGTGGGCGTGAGGGTACCACCTTGGAGTGCCTTCTGAAAGGCTTTCGCTCTTGCCACTTTTTCTGCCGCCTCCCGCTTGCACTGTAAAAATTCAAGCTTGGCTTGAACTTCCTTTCATTTGGCCTCCATTTTAGCCATTTCTTCCTTTCGTTTGGCCTCCATTTTAGCTGCTTCAGCCTCCAGTTTGGCCAATTCTCCCTTTTGCAGTTGCTCTGCTTCTGATACACGAAGAGCTGCGTTGGCTGCTTCAGCTTCGATTGTTGCTTATGGAGCTTGAGCGGCAAAGCTCTCTGCCCTTGAAACTCAGGACGCTTGGCTGTGGCGAGAAGATGCTTTAGAATGATGGGAGGTGCCTGAGACATGGGATTGCTTTGACATGCTGCTAAGGTGAGAAGATGCATTAGAATGACGGGAGGCGCCTGAGACATGAGTTTGCTGTGACACGCTGCTGTGCGCCTCGGACTGTGGTGACTTGGGATATGAGGATGAAGCTTTCTTGGAGGAGTGAGAGAAAGATACGTGTGTACGCTGGGATGATGCATGCGAATGACGGGAAACTTCGGACTCGGCACTCTCGATTGGTATGTCTTTCGTGTGAGGCTCAGCCTCCGGGAGGCATTTTATACTTTCTAGGAACTTTTTACGTTCCTTGTTCTTTAGCTTGAGGCTTTGCATCAAGCTGTCGAGTGTTGGATCTCCTAGTTGCGACTGGATTCTTTCGAGATGGCGTTCGCAGTTTGTCCATTGTAAGAAAGACTCTTCCCTATCCTCTTTCAATAAGAGAGCATGCTTGGGGGAGAGCTCCTCTTTGTATGCTTCGCAGAGTTCCCGCAACTTCTCCCAGTGTTTTTCATGATGGTCATGGATCCTATCCCATTTTTCCATCAGGTTCGACCGCATGATTTCAGTAGGTTTTCTTTGTTGCCTCAAGTCATAGGGTTTCTGAGATGTGTCTGCTTTTTCTGTATTATGGGCATCAGGTTCTGCGTACAAGTTGAGGTTATTTGGTTGGACCAGCTCTTCTGGTTCAATAGGGCACTCTGCCATGACTAGGGAGATTTCCTAGATATTTTGAATGAATTCAGTGAACTTTGCTCTTTGACCACCAGGATGCGCTGTCTGCGCGGGCAAGGACTTTAGTGAAGCTCACTCTTTGGCCACCAGGGTGCACTGTCTGCGTGGGTAAAGGCTTCAGCAAAGTTCCCTCTTTGACCACCAGGGTGGACTGTTTTGCAGGTAACATGAATGCAAGCTTTGTTTTTAGGTTGGCCACCCGAGAGCGCTGCTGCACCTAGACCAGGGCTTTTCAACCTTTTCACCCATTGTACCACTTTTAGAATAAGGCAACATCCGAGTATCACCACTCGCCCAGCAAGGTGTCAAAAACTTGACCCTCCAAAAAAAAGGAAAAAAATGATAAACTACAGGTAGTCCTCGACTTACAACAATTCGCTTAGTGACTGTTCGAAGTTACAATGGCACTGAAAAAAGTGACTTATGACCATTTTACACACTTATGACTGTTGCAGCATCCCCAGGGTCATGTGATTTACATTCGGATGCTTGGCAACTGATTCATAATTATGACATTCACAGTGTCCCAGGGTCATGTGATCACCTTTTGCAATTTTTTGACAAACAAAGTCAATGGCGGGGGGAAGCTCATCACTCAGATTGCAGGATGCCTGTGAGGGGGGAATCCATGGGTCTCTGGTGGAGGGGGGTGGGACTGGGGTGGGTGCCCTCCTTCCCTCCCTCTCTCCCATTGTCCCTTCCTTCCTTCTTTCCTTCCTTTCTTCCCTCCTTCTTTGTCCCTTCCTCCTTCCCTCCATCCTTACCATTGTCCATCCCTCCCTCCCTCAGGTTTCAGGGTGCCTGTGGGGGGGGAATCCATGGGTCTCTGGTGGAGGGGGGTGGGACTGGGGTGGGTGCCTTCCTTCCCTCCCTCTCTCCCATTGTCCCTTCCTTCATTTCTTCCTTCCTTCCCTTTGTCCCTCCCTCCTTCCCTCCCTCCCTTCCATTGTCCCTCTCTCCCTCTCATTGTCCCTCCCTCCCTCCCTCCCTCCATCACTCAGTTTTAATTTCTTCGATGGTGGTTCCTTTGCTGAATCACTTTCCTTTTGCGGTTGCGCTCGGTGCGCAGGCAGCGGAGGAGCGCACGGGGGTGGGGAAAGGGCCACGGCTGCCAGACTCCCTCTGGTGCGTTGCGCACGGCTGCAGCCAGAGAAAAGCAGTGAGCGGGGAAGCACTTATTCATTGCTGCAGCCAGCCCCGAGGAAGAGCCGGCACAACCCCCAGGTGAATCCCGCCTGACTACATTCTTTGTGGCCGAAAGAAGGGCTTTGATCCCGCTTCCCCTTCGCTCCGGCCGGGTCCGTGAATGCCAGATCTAACCCCAGGGCGGTTCGAAAGGCCAGCAGGCTGGCTGGGGGTTTTGGGGTGGAGACATGTGAGCCTTCCTCTGTCTTCTTGAATCTGGCTTTGATCCCGCTTCCCCTTCGCTCTGGCCGGGTCCGTGAATGCCAGATTCAAGAAGACGGAGGAAGGATCACATGTCTCCACCCCAAAACCCCCAGCCAGCCTGCTGGCCTTTCGAACCGCCCTGGGGTTAGATCTGGCATTCCCTTTCGCTTCCCCTTCACTTCGGCGGGTCCGTGAATGCCAGAAGAAGCGAAGAAGCGCTGATCAGCTGGAAAGCGGGCTGATCCTGGCGCTTTCCCTGAGCTCCCCCGCCACAGCCCCGGAGAAGCGCTGATCAGCTGGAAAGCGGGCTGATCCTGGCGCTTTCCCTGAGCCCCCCCCACAGCCCCGGAGAAGCGCTGATCAGCTGGAAAGCGGGCTGATCCTGGCGCTTTCCCTGAGCGCCCCCCCCACAGCCCCAGAGAAGCGCCGATCAGCTGGAAAGCGGGCTGATCCTGGCGCTTCCCCTGAGCCCCCCCCCAGCCCTGGAGAAGTGCTGATCAGCTGGAAAGCGGACTGATCCTGGCGCTTTCCCTGAGCCCTCCCCCACAGCCCTGGAGAAGCGCAGATCAGCTGGAAAGCAGGCTGATCCTGGCGCTTTCCCTGAGCCCCCCCACAGCCCCGGAGAAGTGCCGATCAGCTGGAAAGCGGGCTGATCCTGGCGCTTCCCCTGAGCCCCCCCACAGCCCCGGAGAAGCGCTGATCAGCTGGAAAGTGGGGCTGATCCTGGCGCTTCCCCTGAGCCCCCATAGCCCCCAAGCATTTTTTTACTGACCTGTTTTCAGCTGCACTCCCTTTCTCCTTTTGCTTCTCTGCCTTTGTTTGCTTCTCTGCCTTTGCCACGTGTTTGAGGTAAAAAAAAAAAAAGTTCCATGAGACTTTCTAACTTCTCGCGAGAAGTTAGAAAGTCTCATGGAACTTTTTGTTTTGTCTCACAAACACATGAAGGCCGAGAAGGACAGGAGAAAGGGAATGCTGCTGAAAGCAGGTGAGTAAAAAAACACTTGGGGGAGGCGAGGGCATCTGGATGGGGGCGGGGACCCAGGCAATGCATTGTGCAGCTCCAGCGGAATCTCCCCTGAAGACTGCGTGAGGCTGCATGCCACCCCCAAGGCCGCCGCCAATCAGCTGGAGCTGCGCGCTTTGATCCTGGGCTCTCAGTAGGACCCAGGCAACGTGCAGTTCCAGATGACTTTGCCACAAGCCCTGTGCAGCGCTGCTGCGCTTCACCTCATCCACTTTTACACTTTTCTTTTACATTTTTTTTTTACTTTTCTTTTTACATTTTTTTCAAGCCATGACCTAGACCACTCTTAGAATAGACTTTTCGCTGTTTGATTCCTTTTAATGAGTTGTAAATTCTCTGGGATTTTAAGGTTTGCTTCCCATAAATTGGGTACCAATTTAGGTATTTTTACTTCTTTATAAAGAAACTAAATTTTGATATCTTTCTTTCATCTCTGGGTTTTCTATTTTTTTCTCTCCAGAGCTAGGCTGGCCTGTACTGTTAACACAAGCTTGAATCATTTGTTTCTTTCTCTGCCGGCATTCCAAGTGGAGGGGGCGACTGGGTTAGGAGTCAGCTTTCGCCCACCAGTTGCCTGGTTGTCATGACAATTTATTGCCTTTTTATGGCTAGTCAGAGGCCCCACGGGCTTGCTGAGCCAAAGGACAGAATTCCTTTTCTTTTTTTTCTTTTTTCTTTTCACTTTGAAATGCTGAGTTTCTCAGATGGCAAGCAGAGAATACATGCAGGAGAAGACTTTTTAGAAGGCTTGGGTTCTTTTTGCAAGTAAACAGACACACATATTTCCTTCACTAATGCAGGCAGACGAAATTGGCATGCAGGAAGTTCTGGGAATGTTGCTAGCAAGCAACCAGTTAAGCAGACATGTGAAGAGTTAATTACACACCTCTTCATCTCTGAATTGTCTCTCTACAATAGACTACCAGAAGAAACATCAGAGATGCTGTTTCTTTTCTTGGAAGAGAATTAATCCTTTGCAGCCAGTTATTAAAGATACAGCTTTAGTTACTTTTGCCAAGCATGGAGAGTAATTTATTTCTTTTTACTTTTCTGGAACCGTGAACTAAGATGCATTATAGTTCTGATCCAGATAGCATAAACTCCACAAAAATGGTTTTAAACAAATATTTATTGTCCAGGAATTCTAAGCAGAGACTTACTTTGCAGTAGATACATCCGGTCATATCCATATCTGTCCATTCTCGTAGGTAAAAAGAAATAATTCCCCATCTCAGCTAGGCATGGTTACGGATGCCAATCGATGCGTGCATGATGCTTGATTAAACAAAGGCTTTTACCACCCTGACACGTAGCCAGGACATCCTGTAATAAACTTTGAAGCCCCTCCCACTGACTAGATAAGATATAGGACTGACTAACAACTAGACTACATTTCCAAGAGGCCATCTCTTAAGGAAACAGCATTTAACCCTTTAAATGCTAAATGCTCTAACACAGTTCTTTTAAGCTAAATATATGCTCTGGCCAGATTTACACACTGGTCCAGCACACTCCCCGCTTGGAAATATAAATTTCCACTATTAATTAAAATGTTTTTATTGAGTTGATATAATTAGAAATGTACTAGCCTGAATACGAGATAGTAAATATTAAGGGGAAAAGAGAAGAAATATCTGTTGTTGTAACCTGAGATTTGCACTAAAGATTTTGTTATGGAATTATTGATTAACCCAGTCACCACATTGCTTTTTAAATACTCAAATGTAAAATTGGAAAATTAATAAAATATTATATAAAACAAATACCAGCCAGCAGTGTGCTGCATCTGCCAAAAAATGCAGTCCTAGGTTGCATTAACAAAGGGATAGAATTGAGATCATGTGAAATGTTAGTACCACTTTATAATACCTTACTAACACTACACTTGAAATATTGCATCCAGTTTTGGTCACCACAATATAAAAATGCTGAATGCAGAATGAGCAACAAAGATGATTAGGGGCTTCATAAAATATATGAAGAATGGTTGCAGGAATTGGGTATGTCTAGTTTAATGAAAAGAAGGACTAGGAATGACATGATAGCAGTGTTTCCAATATCTAAGGGACTGCCACAAAGAAGAAGGGCTCAACCTATTCTCCAAAGCACCTGAAGGCAGAACAAGAAGCAATGGATGGAAACTAATGAAGGAGAGAACCAACCTAGAACTAAGGAGAGATATCCTGACAGTTAGAACAATTACTGAATGGAATGACTTGCCTCCAGAAATTGTGGGTGATCCAAAACTGGAGGTTTTAAAGACGAAATTGTACAACCATTTGTCTGAAATGGTATAGGGTTTCCTGTTTGAGCTGGGGATTGAACTGGAAGACTTCCAAGGTCCCTTCCAACTCTGTTATTCTGTTAAATTATTCCATGCAATGCCTAACCCTCCCATCGTATCCATCTACAGTTCCCAAGTCCACCTGAACTCAAAGAGTTCTCCCTCCTCATTCAATATATAGAAGAAAGAGAGAATAACCAAGATAAAAATAAGGCAAGGGTAAGGAATAGTGGATAGACATAGAAAGAGAGAGAAGCTGATATAAAAGAGTTAAATCCACCAGGCAATCAGCTGTTTCCAAGTGATGGTTAATCATACAACTAATCTCTCATAGCTTTTCAATAGAATATCTGTGGCCATTTGTACTTTCTATCCATTACTTTGTTTTCAGTAGCTTTTTCTATTTTTATGAGGGACTGTAAGATTTTTTGGGGGAAAATCCTAGTCTTCATATTTGTAAGCAAATCTGAAATTGTTGAGTTTCTCATTTTGCCTATGCCCAAAGTGGGACGTTTTATCTGCAAATAATATCATTCTCTAGTTGTTAAAGTTTCTACTTATGAAAAAAACAAAAACACATGGAATTTTCATTCATACCTCCTCATTTCTGTATTTTCCCAGCCAATAAACTGGATCACCAGGGAAACCTATAAATTTACCCTTAAAGAATGCAATGTAGAAACACGAAGAATAATAGTTGACAAATTGAAATAAAAACATCTTCGTAGTTAGGCTATTTTCATAATCAGTCTGTGTCCTTGGTAATTCTGCAGTTTACAAGCAAAGGAGAGAGAAACTGTTAATCCAAGAGCAATTTTGTGGCAAATATATTGTGTTATAGCCTAAATACATTATTTGGGCTATTGCAATATGTAATTGTTACTATGTTATTATCTTTTCTTCTTTTACCATGTGATCAACTGATGTTATACATGTGTGTTCTGGCTAGCATCGTTTAGGATAGGCATTCTATTGAGAGCCATGGTGGCGCAGTGGTTAGAATGCAGTATTGCAAGCTAGCTCTGCCCACAGCCAATGTTTGATCCTAACTAGCTCAAGGGTGACTCAGCCTTCCCTAACCCTAACCCTAACCCTAACCCTTCTGAGATTGGTAAAATGAGGATCCAGATTGTTGGGGGTAATATGCTGACTGTGTAAACCACTTAGGGAGTGCTATAAAGCACTATGAAGTGGTATATAAGTCTAAGTGCTATTGCAATTGCTAACTGTGCACCTTTCAAAAATTGATTCCGAAGAAGAGTTTTAGACCAGGCACAAAGATGAAGACAGCATACTTAGATATTCATAAAAGCAACTCAACTTTTTTTTAAAATTTCTTCATCTGCCTGAAAAATATTGTTGTTGCTTTAAGGAATTTACTTTTTAAAGTTGAAGCTTTTGACAGGTTACTGGTATTACTTAATACATTTTACTCTGGATATTGTATAGAATGTTATGATAACCTTACCAAAGTCAGTAATCATGACTGCTACTTTCTCATAGATAATGTTCAGAATCATAATAATGATAAAGTTGAGCACTGAAGCAGATACTGAAGTTGCTAATTGTGGAGTCAAGTACTTTTGTATTGTGTCTGTTCCATCGATGTGCCTTGGCAGCGTTGCAGAAAACACCAGGAAAACAGAAAGTCTGTAAACAATTATACCAACAACAGATGCAAGAATGAGCAGAATCTAAAAGGAAAAGGCAAAAGATACATTCTTAACTTAGACATACTTTCCTAAACATAACAACTTCCTTCATAAGCATACCTATTTTTCTTAGTTTCATTAAGAGACTCCCAAATAAATTCTAGGAAAAATGATATAGAAAACCTCCAAGATCCTTTACAATTCTATTATTCTATTATGCCGTTACTCTTTTTTTCTAATTTTTCAAAACGTTTTTCTATTTTTTTCATTTTTCAACTAAGGTTATTTGTTTTTTTCCCACACATTTGAATGTGTTTTCTTCGGTATTCCACAATATTTTTCATGCTCAACTTACATTCTCTTAACTTTTAACTGAAGCAGAAATATGGGTAAGATTAAAAACTAACGGAGATGAACAGGCAAAAAAACCAAGATACTCTGTGTGCCTTCAAGTCAGTGATTTCTGGCAACTGCCCAAACAGATCTCTGCAGTTTTTTCTTGGCAAAATTTTTGAAAGTGGCTTGCCCTTGCCTGCTTCCTAGGACTGAGTGGGTATGACTGGCTCAAAGTCAGCCATCTGGATTTGTGCCTAAAGTGGCACTAGAACTCATGATCTCCCATTATCTAGCCTCATGCCTTAACTACTACACCAAACTGGCTGTCAGAACAAGGTATTCTTTCCTAAATGTGCTTGGAAAAAGACAATCTCTCAAATCTATTTGGGAACAATTTAGCATTTTTTGATACTGAACAACACAAATTGAACAAGAAATAAAAGATAGGGAAATAAAGAAAAAAGGAATGTGATTTATCTTTAAAATTACTCACTTTGCATTCACTACATGCAATAACAAGCTTAATAAAGTGTTTTAAAATATTTAAAAAACACTACACTAAAATTTAAAACAGAGACTTCTAAATACATTTTTTTCCTGAGAACAAATTGGAAGAGCAAATAGCTATTTTGCAAAAGCATAACATCTGTTCATTCACACACACACACACACAAACACGACTAAATCAGCTAATGCAAAGATTGCTGTACTGTGTTTCTAAAGAATCAACTTATAATGCAATGGGAATTAACTTTCCTTTTTCAGTTATGATGTGAAAACTGAGTATTTTGCACCGAAGGGGGAGAATTATATCTAATTGCAGGTCCTTGTATTATGGAATTAGCAGAACATGCCCTTTGTTGTACATAATGTGATATGTATAACTGCATAAAACTTTTAAAACATACTATCATGTGTCTTATGGCCCATGTAATGCATGAAATTAAGCTGATATACAATCTGTACCAAGAGAAAGAAAGAGAGGGTCTGAAATTAAGAAATCAAGCTGAACAAACAAGGCAAAACCCCAGAAACAGTTATCATGGGTAGCCTAGCAATGAAAAAATACGGCAGATTGCAGAAAGAAACAAGAATAAGAAATAAGAAGAAAAAGAAAAGAAAATAATAAGAAAAACAAAAACAAAAGGAAACAGAGGTCCAAGAAAAAAGGTACCAGACTGCTGGTAAGGGAAAAAGAGACAAAGTGTGCAGGTATGTGTATGGGCATGTATGTATATATGTACATGTGTGAATATGTATTTGTGTATGAATGTGTGTGCATGTATGTATATACAGGTAGTCCTCGACCTACAACAGTTTGTTTAATGACCATTCGAAGTTACAATGGCACTGAAAATAGTTACAACTGAAAAAACCCACTTATGACCACTGTGGCATCCCCACGGTCACGTGAATAAAATATGAATCCTTGGCAACTGACTCATATTTATGACAGTTGCAGTGTCCCAGGGTCATGTGATCTCTTTTTAAAAAAATATATATTTTTATTTTATTCAAAGACAAATAATACAAACATAATACATATGTCTAAGTAAAAAACACAAATAAATAAAAATAAAAATACTACAGTGCACCCCCCCCCCCCAGAGACCATTTTTATTACCTATATTTCTTCTCATATAACAACTAACAATATACAATATATTTCAATTGTGCCCTTATCCCCTCCAAAACAGCATATATTCTTGAGCAGGTTTATTCCTTTTGCCTTCCACCAAGACTGTTTTTATAAAATCATCCCATATTTCATTATAATTATTTACTTTAATCATCCCTTTTTAAATTTAATTTCTGTTGTAATTTATCATTTATTGCCATATTCCATATTTCATTATCCACTCATTTCTTTGAATAATCCAATTCCGTCTCCAATATTTAACCATCACTAATCTAGCTGCCATTATCAAATTACAATCAATTCCTTTTTTGCTTCATTTATATCTTGTTTTTCCACCAGTAACAGTAATGCAATCCTCGGTGACATATCTAAATTTACCTTCAAAAGTTCTCTAATTTCCCTAAATACCATGTCCCATATCTTTTGTACGCTATCACAATCCCACCACATATGTTTATATGTTCCAATCTCTTTCTCGCACCTCCAGCAAATATTTGTATATTTAACATCTATTTGATTTAATTTACGTGGTGTTAGGTACCACCTCCATATCACCTTATATCCATTTTCCTTAACTCTAACTGACATATTCTTATATACTCTTCTGTTCCAAATATTTTTCCAATCGTTATCGTTTATTTCTCCTAAATCTGTTTCCCAGATTAATTTTAAACCTTTTGCCTGATCTTCTAGTTCAGTTAATATTCTGTATATTTTCCCAATTCTTCCTTTACCTATATATTCTTCATTTTCCTCACTTTCTTTTATAATATTTCAAATTTTGTTAACTGTCTATCTTTCACCTCAAATTTTTCTTCCATTTTTATCCATTTCTCTAATTGTATTAAATTCAACAAATTTAATTTAGTATCTGATAAAACATTCTTTAATTGTATTATATTCTTTATCTTGTTCTTCCAGTCTTCCCATTTATATATCTGATTTTTTTTTAATTTACTAATCCATTCTTTCAATTCAATCTTAGGGAATTTCTCCATTTCTACCACCGGTGTTAAAGGAAAATTTCTGGCATTAACTGATATCTCCATTCATTCCATAATTCTATCAAATTTTTTAAAAAGGGATTTTGAATTCTCTTAACAATTTTTTTAATATCCTTTTTAAACCAATATGTTTTTATAGGATCACCTATTTCCCTTAATTCCTTCAACTCTATATCTCTCGATAATAAATCTCTATTTACTGCTATTATATCTGGGACCACCCTTAATTGATTAGCTACCCAATAATTTCTAACATTTGGAAGACCCAGCCTACCCATACCATAATGCTTTACTTATTCTTGCTCTCTTACCTCCATTACAATACACCTCCAGCAATCTCTGTATTTCCTTTAATTCTTGATCCAAAAACTTAATTGGGATCATCCAAAACAAAAAATTAATTTTTGGTAAAACTTTCATTTTTATTGCTGCAATTCTTCCGAACCATGATAATTTTACTTTTTCATATTTATCCATTTTATCTTTTATATCTTTCTTTAACTTCTCATAATTTATCTTCTTTAATTCTTGAATATTTTTGGGGATGTCAATACCTAAATATTTGATACTATCTACTATTTTTAATTTATATTTTTCTTTCAGTACATCCATTTCTTCTTTACTATGGTTATATAACATAATTTCTGATTTTTCCCAGTTTATTTGCAATCCACTATATTTCCCAAATTCATTCAAATGTGAATATACCCTCTCTATAGTAGCTATGGGATTTTGAAATGTTAGTAATGTATCATCTGCAAATCAATTTATTTTAGTTTTCTTATATACACCAATTCCTTCAATCAATGAATCTTTCCTGATTGCATTTGCCAAAACCTCCATCAATAATGCAAATAAAACTGGGGATAAGGGGCAACCCTGTCTCATTCCCCGGCTTAAGGTTATTGTCTCTTTAACGCCATCATTTATGACTATTCTCGCCTTATTATCTGAGTATAGTTGATCTATCACCTTTCTAAAAAAAATTCCAGAGCCTAACTTCTCTATTAATATCTTCAATGTAGGCCATTCCACACAATCAAAGGCATTAAATACATCTAATGCTAATAAACCAGTCTTTAATTTTTGATTCTTTATGTAATAACCTATGTTTAATATCCTTTTTACTACATCTGACATTTGTTGGCCTCTTATAAATCCACACTGATCATTTTTAATATAATTCTCTATAAATGTATTCAATCTATTTGTCAATATTGCTGTAAAAATCTTAGCATCCTGATTAATAAGGGATATTGGTCTATATGATCGTGGGTTTGTAAGATCTTTGTTAGGTTTTGTTATCAATACTATCAGAGATTGCTTCCAGGAACTTGGAATAATTTCCCGTGCCATTATTTTATTAAACATTAACCTCATCTTCGGCACCAATAATCCTTTAAAATTTTTATAATATTCTGCGCCTAGTCCATCTAACCCTGATGCTTTACCTATTTCCAATTTATTAATAATTTCCAGTATCTCCTCCTCTTCTATTTGTGATTCCATTTTTTTATCATAATTCTCGAATTTTACAGTTTAAATTCTTTTCTATATATGCCTGACTTTCATTCACATTTATTTCCTTTCCCTTATATAATTTTTCAAAAAACTTCTGAAATATCAACAATTTTTCTCTCATCATGTTACATCTTTCTCCCTTATCGTTCTTTATTACTCCAATGAGGCTTTTTGCCTTTTTAACTTGTGTGGCTCTAGCCAACATTCTAGAATTTTTATTACTATTTTCATAAAATTCCCTATTTAAATAAATTAGATTTCTTTGAACCTGTTCTAACTCAATATTTTGCAACTCTTTTCTTTTAGCTAATAATTCTAACATAATCTATTTTCTTTACTTTCTATATTTACTCTCTAGCTCTTTAATTTCCTCCTCCAGCCTTTTGATATGTTTCTCTTTTCTGTTTTTATATATTATAAGAATATTTTATCCCTAAACCTCTTACCACTGCTCTCATTGCATCCCATATTACACCTATATTACTACCTCCTTCTTCATTTATAGTCCATATGTCTTTTAATTCTCTTTCCATTTTCTCTAAAATCTCTTTATTTTTAAAAATCCTCAAATCCATTCTCCATCTACTTGCCTGTTTATAATCACAATCTATTTCCATTTCCATAGTTACCATTGCATGATCTGATATTTTAATTATTTTTATCTCTGCTTTCATTATTTAGATATTTCCGATGTTACAAATATATAATCTATTCTTGTAAAATTTTTACGTCTACTAGAAAAATATGTATAACTCTTTTGATTGCCATGTAATTCTCTCCAAACAACTTTTAATCTATTTCTATTCATAAATTTTCTTAAATCTGTATTATTATACTTTATTTCTGCTTTTGATGGATTAGATTTATCAATTCCTGTATCTATAACCATATTATAATCACCTGCCATTATCACATAACCTTTTTTTATTTCTTCTATTTCTTTATATACCCTATTATAAAACTCTCTTTGATTTGTGTTAGGTGCATACACATTTGCTAAAGTGACCTCTTGTCCATAAATCAAGCCTTGAATTATAAGAAATCTTCCCATATCATCCCTTTTTATGGCTTTTATCTTAAATTCACATCTTTTAGCTACCATGATTGCTACCCCTCTTGCTTTTGATGTACCAAATGCCTTTTCATATACATCAGCCCAATATAACCTAAGTTCATTCACCCCTTCTTTCTTTTGATTGTTTCTTGTAAAAATACAATATCTATTTTCTCTTTGTTAATCAAGGCTCTGTCTTAAAGGTGTTTAATATTTTCACTTTCTCCAGATCTCCACACTTTGACTGAAAGGAGGGAGTAGCGGGCCTTCACACTTTACACTTATAAATCAGCTATTACCTTTTCAGCTGTACTCCTTTAAACTCTCTCCAAATTCTTTCTCCTATCAGTCTTCAATCATAGGGCCCCTCCTCTCCCCATCAGCCTTCAGAAGCCTCTCAAGTCTCTTAGCCAAACATCCAAATTCAAAGCTTCTCTTGGAGAATGTCCAAAACCGAATCAAATACAATCCAAATTTCAGGAGGAAAGTAAGAGAAGTAACTCACGTTTCATAATCTCTTAAATTTTCATAGTTCTTAATTGGGTGTTATATTTCTTAATCAATTCTCTGCGATGGTCCGGAGGAGGCAGAAATTCAGCATCCGTCGTCCATCCAAGCTAGCTCTGCCCCCCCATGTTATCTCCTTTTGCGACGTTCTGACAAATAAAGTCAATGGGGAAACCAGATTCACTTAACAACCATGTTACTAACTTAACTGCAGTGATTCACTTAACAACTGTGGCAAGAAAAGTAGTAAAAAGGGGCAAAACTCACTGAACAAATTTCTCATTTAATAACATAAATTTTGGGCTCAATTATGGTCATAAGTTGAAGATTACCTATGTGTATGTATGTGCATGTATGCATGTATGTATGTGTGTATATATATGTGTGTGTGTGTGTGTGTGTGTGTGTGCACGCGCGCACATACACACACACTTACTAGACTGCTTATGTTGGCTTTCTATATGGAGTGCTGTATTCCAAAGCACACCTCCTACTCCAATCTATAAAAAGAAAGAATTACACTATTGCAGTAATTGTCATTTAACTAGGGATCACATAATTTTGCTCTTTCAAGGAGCTGTCATAGGAGAAATCAATGTTTTCTAAATAATATGAACCAAATAATTTTACCCAGAATAAGACAGCACATGTACAGAAGACGATCCGTACACACTTTCCACAGGTTGTATAAGGAACATACTCTTCTTGCTGTATAAATGAAGTTAATTGAAACAGGATTATTAAGACATGTAATTGCTCTTACATTCTAATTTATGTCTAAACTAAAAACTTCAATCCTGTCTAGTTGATTCTTCTTCCACTCCCGAGGGATTTTTCATATCTCATTAATTGGTGGAAATAGTTTTTCATTAACAGCAAGTTTTTTTTTTATTTCCAAACAGTTATTTCATTTTTACATTCATTTATTTTATTTATTAAAAATAGAACAAAAAAAAATAACTTTGATGAAAGAATTTTTCATATACAAATCTAGCAATTAAACAATAAGAAAAATGCAATGTGTTAATACACTTTATTTTGGCATACACCATCATTAGCAAAATGAAATTGAATATAGTAATAATTTGCACATGACAGATACCCAAAATGACCTTTTTGTATATTATATTCTAACTATAATGAAGAAATGAAGAAAAACAAAGGGTTTTTATAGCTTTAACAGAGAGAGAGAAAGAGAGAGAAAAGAAAAGAAAAAAGGGAAATTGGATTTATACATCCCCCCCCCAGTAGTTTTAGCTAAGTTTTTAAAGCTGGAGATTGAAATACAGGTACTCCTTATTTAGCAACTGCCACATTGAGCAACCATTTGTAATTACCATCAACCATTGATGGTAATAAACAATAGTACAAATATCATTTTATGGCCAATGTGTGCACTTATGCTCAAATTTCTGCACCTGACAACCACTGTCAGAACCCATTTCTTTGCTGGTTCAGTCTTTTTCTTTCTGCGGGTTCTGCCATACTCCTGAGGGGAGGGGGGAAGCTTTAGGGAATTGTTTTGTATCTTCTTCCTTTTGCTTAGCTGCTACAATGTATCCTCTCCTCTTCTTCTATCTGCTTGCTCTTTGGACTGTTTCCCCCTTGATGCCAACCTGGGGTGAGAAAGGAATGTGCCTCTGGCCATCTGGCTTCTCTCTCTCTGCGGAAGAGAAAGTGCGAAGACCCAACGTTTTCACAGCCTTGGGAATGGCGTCTTATCAGCCCCGTTCCCACAGCAGACTTAACACCTGGGGATTGGCCAGTTTGAACCGACCGGATGAACTATTGGGGTGGGGTTTGCTTTTTGCACCTTTTGGGATGAAACTGTTCCAAGAGTTCTGCCTTCTTGGGAAGAGGTTTTGAAGTGGGTCTTTACAACCACACCAGAATGAGAGTAAATTGACATTGCTAAATGAGAGAAATTTATCTAAATGAGATGGCAGCAGTTAGAAATCTTCATGATCTCTCTGTCTCTTTCTCTCATATGTGATTTGCTTAGCAGAAGTCAGAAGAGCCCATTTTTAACTTCAAATATCATCACCCCTACTGTGTAATCTGTCATAGCAGGATACCATATCCATAGTAGCAGTGCTACCACAGGAACTCTGCCACCAGAGAGCCTATGATCCAGGAAAACCCCAAACTTGGTATCTGAAAGAAGTTTATTGCTATGCAACATTGCATAGACATGTGCCACTTTAACTCATATAAATAAAAAAACCGAAAATGTAAATAGCATACAGTTCACACAAGAAGCAAGTGGCCTACACTTTCTGCCTATTTCCCATGTAATTTTAAAAGCAAGATCTGATCATTTTAGATAAGTCAATCTAAAGGTCACACACCTGTTGCCCCCTTAATTGGCACTTTTACAATGCAGATCAACTGGCAAGGAGATGCTGCTTCTATCACCACCACATTTATTTACATAGGTAAAAGAGAAAAAAGGTCATAGTGCACTAGATAAGACTGTGGTAGAAGAAGTCAAGAGAAAAGTTTTCTAAGAAGCTGCCTTTTGTTCAGCATTATTGAAAGTTGTCCCTCTGTTGCAACATGTTTGTACATTGCATAACTATACACATAAAGCCCCAGCAATTAGAAAAAAAAGAATTGAGTGAATTCATTCAAACTATTTTTTTAATTAAAAATTTAAAACTGTAAATACAATTACCTGTGTAATTTCATTCACTATTACATGGTGGCATTTTGCCTCATACTCTGGACGTATTTGTTCTTCTTGCTCTAAAAACTCAACTGTGTCCCATTCGTATTCTAATTCAACCTGTCGCCGTTTCCAAAACTCCAAAAACAAGCTAACTAATCAAAGAATAAGTCAAGAAAAACAATCAGTATATTCTGTATGAGTGAAAGTCAAATTGTTGCCACCTGCAACAGTTTCATGCCATTTTATGTACTGTTTCCCACTCTTTTTTTTTTTTTTAAGATTTTTCAAAACATGTTCACTTACATCTTCCCTAGCTTGTGAACTCAATTTCCTGTAGCTTACTTTTTGAAGAGAGAAAGATGAACTAGCAATTTGATTGCAACAAGGCATTTTCCATCAAGGATATATTGCATCTGGATTGTGGCAATTCCAGAATGGAATAGCTGGGCAATTCTGGGTGTTGAAGTCTTAACAAAGTTGGACACCCTGTTCTAGGCCATATCCCCTTTTTCATAGGAAGACTTGTAAGTACCGGAGAAAGATTGTTACAGGATTTAGATCTGTTTTCTTCTCTGTTTTTTCAGGAGTGCCATGGAGGGCTAACTAGGGAAATTGAGAAGCTTTTAGGCTGATTAATTTCTGTGTACACAGCTGTGCAGGAGAAAGTGATGGCACATGCCCCCAGTTTTTCTTTTATGTGCCCAAGTCCTTAGGCTGGTTTGCTGACATTTGTCTATTGTTATACAAATTCAAATATTATACCAATTCTGCAATAATGATTAAGGTGTCTCATAAGCATAAATGACACCCTGTCCCATTTGATTGAATTAATCACCTCAGTATGCAAAACAAATAAAGAAGTTAGCTTACCCCAAATCCCCATAAACACTGCAAACACTAATGTTCCAAAGCTGTCAAATATACAGAGTTTCTGAAAAACATGAAGGAAAAATGGCTTAACATATAATATGATATTCTTTACTTTCAGAAAAATAACACTAGCTCTTCTGTTGTCATTGCAGATTTTGTCCTTTGGTTGTCATGTGCATATATTCTTTTATAACATTTTATTACATTATGCACCTAAGCATCTGCATTCAATCATTGCTGCACTGCACTATATACACCACAGTGACAGACAACATTCCTTCATTATGGAAATGACTGAATCTCTTCCTGGGGCCCCAGCTGATAGCTGACAGCCCTGTTCATCTGTTTGCTTGAGGAAAATATGTAAGTAAAGTAGCCTAAAAGGGTGTGCTCTTTGTTGCTGTATATACAATTCTAGCAAAAGATAGCATGAATCCATAAAAATAATGCCACAGATCAGCTTTTCTAACTATTTCATTCTTATCATATAAACAGATGACAGTTGATTGACACCAATCACTCTCTCACATCAAATAATTTTGCAGGATTGATGTGAGGATAAAATGGGGAGATCCCCATCTTAATTTCTTGGAAGTAAAGTGAAATCCAAATAATATTTTTATAACTCCAATCATAAAAATCAGATTTATGTATTTGGGCAAATGGCACAAAAAGGAAATGTGTTAAAGAAAAATGATTTGCAAAAATATACATGTTATGAAGATGCACTAAAATAGTTCTATTTAAGAAAAATGCATATAAAATATTAGAATTTTATACTATTTCCCAAAGTTTTTAAAATTCCAAACTTATGTTCAATGCATAAAACAAATTTAAGATTGGAAAAATGGGAAATTGAATGAAATTAACTTGATATTTCCCTTAATCCCTAGTCATGTTCACCATACTATTGTTTTTTTCTTTGCACATAGAAGAAGGATATACCACAGGAGGTTTGCTTTATTAAGGTGATTTCATGAAACCCAATCTGTTCAGCTGTACACCATGTACAGTAGCTTACTTCACTTGTACATTTACAGGCCTACAGAATCTCTCAGTAGTTTATGATTCTTTACTTGGATTAATTAAAAAAAAAACATATCCATATGTGCTAAGATTTGTGCTCATCAGTTACACATTTTATGTTTATTACTGATCTTAATTATGTGATATGCTTCTTCCTTCTCCATATATTTTCAGTTTATTTCAAAACAGCATTTTATGTCACAGTAATATTTTTTTTAATTCTGAAGGAAAAATACCTTGGAAGAGTCACATGTGATGTTGAGATTCCAGTATGTGCATTCTTGATCACATTGTGGACACATTATAATCTTACCTCCTATGTTTGGGTCACATACTTCTTGACTGAAAGAATGAATAAATCCATCTTACATATTATGAAACTCAATGAATGGACTGCTAAATTCATAGTTTTCATTGATCACTACTGTCCTGATCATCTTCCACTTAATAAGTACTATGGTACTACCAGTGTAGCTACACTGGCCCTTTTTAGATATGCAAAACACAAGCAAAAATGTATGATAAGTGAGTAGCATTGATGATGAGGTCTTTCCTCATCCAATAATTCTCTTTTTTGGTGAATCATCTCTTCAAGAAGTCTCTTCCAATTCAGTTCAATGATGGTTGGCCTTTAACTGTGGACTGGGAAAAACATAATTTCTATAGTTCTTACAAAGCTGTCCTAGGGCCTCTTGCCAAAAAATATTCCATTTATTTTGATGTTCCTGATAATTATTTTGTTTTGTTATCTTCCTGTATTATTTAATTTTATTTATTTTTAATCACATGGTTTATTCATTCACAGCAGAAAGCTGTATGATTTTAATTAGGAGTTGATATTTCTGTTTATTCTTCTGGCAAACACAAGATAAAATGTTTAATATCTCAAAATAATATTGATAAATATGACACAAAAGATTCTGAGGAATACAGAAGTTTAGTACATTTGTCATAGATGATACTTTTTTTCCAGAACATATATTATCATTCAGTGAAGATTCCGCATTCTCAGCATATTTTAGTAGTTTTTCACTGAACAGAGTTAGTAATAAAAAGATACCATATACCTTTAAGTTTTTTAAAAAAAACACATAAAACTGAAATAATAAAATGACTTAGATTAAACTAGCATAAATATTGAGTGATGCAATCTTATGCATGCCTGCTCAGGTAAGAGTACAATCTGGTTGTCCAAATCATCTGGCTAAAAGTGATTAGAATAGGATTAACAAATCTATCTGTGGATATGAGGGAGGGGTAGTTCTGTTGAAAGTCTATAATCATGTCCCTGATATGTTGGCCAAAATTCTACAAGTCTCTTCCCAGTCTCTGCTGGGGTTATCTCCACAAATGGGGAATTCCAGTAGCAAAAGAAGTATATTATCTCTCTTTTCCCCAAATCCCTATTCTCCTGATTAAGCCCCAATTTAAAATATCCTGGAGATACTTTAAATATTTTCATTCCTATGGAAATCAATTCCAAGATCCACCAAAGAAAAAAAGAGATCATGCTTCTGCTGCATCCTTACTACTTTGCCCATGGAATTCAGTATTTTATTATTCTCTGAGAAGTATGTACAGAATTTGCAGCCTGTGTGAACTAATAAGGATAAATTATTACATGAGAATGGTCAGGTCTATAGCAATAGGATCTTTATGCATGACTATAAATAACACGAGAAGCATGAATCATAAGGTTACCTCCAAGTGCAGTTATCCTTTGTGAAATATCCATACAAAAAACATCCAAGACCAACTATTGCTGCCAGAAGTAACATCCGGGTGTAGAATCCCAGCCAGGCAAAATAGATCCCAATTTTCTCACCGTAATATTTCCTATGGACACAACAACCTCCCTTGAATATATAGATGTGTATTTCCTTTATTAATAAAATCGGTTTCTCATATATTCAAGAAGAAAGCATTATAATGCACTCCTGTGCTACCTTGATTTCTGCGTTTAAGAATGATTCCAGGATAATTCAAAAGTAATTATTCTTTTTAAATAGCAAAGCCTTAATTGTTCTAAGATACAATAACTAAATAGGATATTAAACAAATATTAAAAGACAATAGATCAATCTCTGCACGGACACATTGAAGGAAATGATGATTTCCAGAAAGTTAAGGAGAGATTTAATGAATGGTACTGTTGAAACTGAAATTTATATTTCCTTTCACTTACCTTGTGCCTTAACTTCTTTTGCTTACTGCTTCTTTTTCTTTTTCTATGCTGTGCATAACATATAGTTCCCCCCTAAAGGGAATAGCATAATGGATTGTATGCATTCTCATTACACAGATGTTAAAGTAATGGAAACTTGCTCAAAAGGAATAGTATCCTAGATGATTAGCTGTTTTCTATCTTGCAATTCTTCTGAATCTAGTTAAGCTGTTTCAATATTGATCCTGGGGGTGTTGACTATTATCTTATTCATAGCGAGAGACAAACATGCCTTTCTTCCTCTATGTCAGGGGTCCCCAACCCCTGGGGTGTGGCTCACCTCCGGGCCTTGAGCCATTTGGAACTGGGCCATAGAAATGGCAGGTGAGCGCACATACATTCAAGCGCATCCCCACTTGTGCAAATGGAGCTGTGTGCATGCACTTGCCCGCCACTTCCATGGAACCATTCTCTTCCTCCCGACCGCTAGTCCACAAAACTGAAAAGGTTGGGGAACTCTGCTCTCTGCCATGGGAGAAAGAAAAAAAAAATCCTAATACAAAATCTAAGAGGAAAGAAAGACAAATCAATGTCTTTTCCAGATGCCTTGCTTAAAGTTTAATTCATGAGCAACATCAGCATCAGATTTTTCCTTTATTGTCTGCTCACTTCCAACAAACTTCTAGGCTGTTTTATGAATATTTGGAGTCTTTTCTAATAAAAAGTGCTTGGCTATAGCAATATCACTTAGACATATACCACTCCATAGTGCTTTACAGCACTCGTTGACCAGTTTATAATGTCAGCATATTGCCCCTAACAGTCTGGCTCCTCGTTTTACAAATCTCAGAAAGATGGAAGTCTGAGTCAATCTTGAGCTGGTCAGGATTGAGTTCCTGGCTGTGGGCAGAATTAGGCTACAATACTGCATTCTAACCACTGTGCCACCAAGGCTATAGACTCTACTTTAACTTAGCTGGAAGTATGTGTGGCTTCCATTTCTTTCCATTCAGTCCCTTGGAAAAGCAACTCTCTATTTAACAAACTGTGATACACTGGAATTACTTGAAATAGTAACTCTCACATTTATTTTATCACTAGAATGATCCTTTCATATCACACTGTGAATTTCAGTCTGGAAGTGCTGTAAAAGTGTCATAATAGCAGTTCCAATTGTGAATAATCAGGTACTATATTCACCACTGTGAACTTTATTTTTCCAAGAACTCTTCAAGAATTCAACATTGTTCATTTATTTATTTTTAAAATATATTTTATTAGATTTTATAGGGGTACAGGGATTACATTAAGGTGCTTAGGAACCACCATGGAGGTGGGTATATTAAACATCCAAAGAAAGAAGGACAATCACAAATATATAACTCAAATCAAATCTTTTAAACTTCCCTCTCTAATTCCCTCATTTAATCTTACTTATTCAAATTAATAAATTCTATATAAGTTTCAAACGATCCTATCAAATATCAGTTACATTTCAATTCTAAAAATCCAAATCCTGTTTTTAAGCTTTACTAACTTACAATTACTATATTTCAATTAGCCTTAAATAGACATATTATTAACACTTCGGGTGCCCTTTTTTTTTTTTACATAATTATATCTGGTATATTGTTCTCGCAACAACATTCCCATATCTTCTTCATTGATACCATTTTTTTCTCTTATCACCCATCCCTCTTATTCTCCTTTTATTTCCAAATAATTCTCTTAAAATAAAAATATCAGGCCAACAAATAAATTTCTATCTAATTTAAATATATATTCTATCAATGCCTCTATATCTATAAAAATCTTTTTAAACCAGTAGATAAAGTTTACTTCTCCAATACATATCATATCTAAAACAAAGTAATATTACAAAGGGTATCCTCTTAAAAATTTCACGTGTTCCATTAGTTGTTAAGTCAGTCAAGAAATCAAAGCCTTTTTAATCCCATTAAATAAGACTTTAAAATACATTTTTAAATCTAACTCTGGGCTTCTTTCTATGCCATAGTGGTTTCCATAGTAAGGTTCCTACATAATCAAACCACAATATTAAAAGGTCCATATTCTTTAACGCTTCAAATTGGTCAAAGTTCTCTTTCCTTTCTTCTAATAGCCTTTGGATGGTAAAAGCTGTTTTATTCCATGTTATATTTGCCAATTGTTTATCCACCTTTTCTCGATTTTCAATAAGTTGTATCTGAGTGTCAGTCTCTGTTGGTATTGATGCTTCAGACATCTCTGTTGAAGTTGTTGTATAGTCATCAGACTTCTCGATAGGTTGTGTTGGAAGTTGAATAAAATTAGTTTGTTTTGTGGTTTCCACGGTTTCTCTCAGTGTAGGGAAAAGGGATTGAAAATAGGAACTCACATCCTCTGCAGCTTCTAAAATTGTTTCCAATATAAGTTCATAGTCCAGTTGTGTATTAAGTTCCATATCGATAGTAATAAGGCTTTTTAATCTTTAATCTTTAAAGAAGGCTCTACTTCATAAGAATCAAGCAAGCATTCACCTTCAATTTTCAATAGGCCAGCTGCATCCGTTATCTTGTAGTTATCACCCTTTCAGGGTCATAGCCATTCCCAGCCATAAAGAAATATAATTGCAGTACCACTTTTCGACACAAGATGTCCTCAGCAAACCAAAAAATCTTTTTTTTTTTTTTTCCTTTCCAAATAATAGATTTTTTATTTTTCGTGTTGAAAAAGATGAAGAAAGGGTTCAAAATAATAAATGCGTAGTTGTAACAATAATAGTCAAGAATAAAATGTTTTCAGGTCCCCTCAGTATTCCAAAATTTAAATAGTCCATCAAAATTGACTGGTTTTTATTTATATATTTTTTTTTCCAACGCTGTTTTTCCCCATTGCCCAAACGCTGCTTCCTCACGACAGGGAAATAGTTCAAAGAAAGCTTTTAACAGGAAAGTAGTTAGGGGAAAAAAAAAGGGGGTAGGAAAGGTCTCACCCGGATTCTCCACGGGGGTTCTTTCGCTTAGATGTTCTTCTGGCTTTCAGCTGGTGCGACGAAGTGATCGTCCATTTTATTGGGCGATCTTTTCCTCCGGCGGCCCTAAGGAGATAGCTCGAACTGGGGAGAGCCGCCGCTCTTCCCCAGTCGAGCAGGAGCCTCCTCTAACGGTGGTCGCCTCTACGGGGCGACTTTCGACCCGATTAAGGGTCTACCGGCGGAGGGAAAGCAGCCGGTGGGAGAGAGAGATCTCTCCGTACGACTGCTGGTGTTGCGATCCGGAACCGGAAGCCAACATTGTTCATTTATGAAGGTATAATATGATCCATATGATTGTTTTTCTGTAGCTTATGTTCTATAGTCATAGGCAGTCCTTGCTTAACAATTATCCTGACCGTTTGATGTTATGACAGTGCTAACAAAAATAACTTTAGGACTACTTTTCATATTTAGAACTTTTACAGCATCATACAGTCATGCCATTTGCATGTTTCACAAGCAGAGTCAATGGAGAATTTGGTAGTACAATCACAAATTGTGATCAAGTGATGTCTCTCTAAATCACAGGTGCACTTAACAACCTCAGGAGAAGTGAGGTTATAAATCCTTCACAGCCATGTAATATTTTAACAACCATCTCTTAGCAATGAGGTTGCCGGGCCTCATAGTCATTACATGGCAACTACTTATATATATATATATTAGCACCACTGAACTTTTTAAAAAATATTATTTTAAGAACAGTTCTACTCATAGTGTATTATTAAAAGTAATAATACAAATATACAAATATAATACAAATAATGCAAATAATGCAAAATATATTTAGAGGTCTGGATGGTTCACACTCTGAAGATGTTCAGGAAACAATTAAAAAGCTGGTAATTCTCCCAGGCTTTGGGACCAAATAGAGCTTGAGCTGGATTTTTTGGTTTGTATGTTTTAATTGCAAGCTGGTCAGAGTCACTGGCAGTTTGATAGCCTATTTATTGAATAAATTGCATAAAGAAACACATCTTTGCTTTTTCTCACATTTGCCTAATGCAACATTATATATGCTTGTTGTCTGTTAAATGATTATTATTGATAGAAAAATAAAATACTCATAAGGAGAGGTGTTCTGTTCGCACAGCAGACATTTGAGATGAGGCAGTTCATACAAAAGATGTCTCTTTATTTGGTACATTCACTGAACAGAAGCAAGTGAACAATGGCAACAAGCCCTTTTATACTCCCCTTGCAAGGGGATGCTCAACCAATGATTGCAGGCTATTCTCCCACCTCGCGCATGTGCGCGAGGCTGGAGACAGCCTGTCTGGGTCCCGGGCAGACACGTGGTCTGCCCGGGTCTCTGCAACCGGTCCCGGGTAGACACGTGGTCTGCCCGGGTCTCTGCAGCCGTTCTGCAGAGTTCGTGAGCCTTGCTGAATGACTCAGCAAGGCCCAGGACACAACATCCCTCCCCCCTTGGCTTAGACAACGCTGTCCCTGTCATTTGACAGCCCTAAGCCAAAGTCAGTCCAGCAACAACCAGGTGGTCACCCCATACTCCTTGCACCCTCTGTCTTTTAGGGTTCCGTGGAATCCACGTTCTTTCACTTTTTGACAACATTCGCACCGCAGGGACTTCACATATTCATTCAAATATTTAGGAGGACCCTTGACTCTCTCCGATCTCCGTGGAACCGGAGTAGGTATAGGTGTGATGGTATTTGGGGGAAGTGTATTGGGTACCTGGAGTGCTTGCTCCCGGCTTGCGCACAACAAACCAGGACTTTGTCGCCCAGAAGACTCAGGGGTTCCCCCTGACTGCTGACTGGCTGGATCCAATAAACCCAAACCAGATTTCCTTGGAGTTCCCCGAGTTCCTTGGAGGGGTGGAGTTCCCCAAAACCCCTTGGAACTCCCCTTGGGAGCAATGTCCTTCAGGCCCAAGGCCAGCAGCAGGGGTGCCCTGAGTAGCCGATTTACGGCCATTTATCCTAAGCCATGGACCTCTGCCAGAGTCAGGAGCCGCCTCCATGGCAAAACCCCCTGCATCTATGCCAGAGTCAGGATCCACCTCCATGGCAAGACCCTCATCTGGAGCATTTGGAGACCCTCCCGCTTGGAGAGACTGTGATCCACAATTGTAATTGGGGTCCCCCTCCACTCTGAGAGTGGAGTCAGGGGAGGAAACACGGCCAGGGAGCCGCCAACGCAGTTGGTCGATGTGGCGTCACAGTACACGACCATCCTTTAAGACCACTTCGTATGACAGTGGCCCAGAGACCTTACAGATTACAGCAGGTACCCAGAGATGCCCATGCCCATAGTTCCTGGTCCAAACCGGGTCACCCACTTGAAGTCTCCTAGGTGCCCGCGGCTGCGACACCTGTGAAGGTAAATTGTGGACCATTGTCTGATACTAAAACATCAGGAAGGCCATGGGAAGCGAAGATTCCTCTGAGCACCTGGATGGTCCTGGCAGTAGTAGTGGAGGACACAGGAACAACCTCTACCCACTTGGAATGGCTATTCACAAGGAGGAGGAAGAATTGCCCCTGAAAGGGCCCAGCATAATCTATATGGATGCGTGACCATGGAGTGAGTGTCTCCTCCCACCTATGTACAGGGGCCTGGGGCATTTCTGGCCGTGATTGCTGGCACACTTGGCATCCATGAACCTGGGCCTCGATGTCCTTATCGAGTCCAGGCCACCATAGATGGCTGCGCGCAAGCGCCTTCATTCTCACTATTCCCGGATGTCCCTCATGAAGAGAGAGCAAGACTCTAGTCCTCAATGAGGCCGGGATGACTACTCTGTTGCCCCACAGGATACACCCCTTGAATGTGGACAATTCACACTTCCTATGCCAGAAGCTTTGGAAATCTGTACCAGGACACGTGTCAGGCCATCCTGACAACACACATGTCAGCACGCGTGCAAGCATGTGATCAGTGGCAGTTTCAGCAGCCACATCCCTAGCATTGAGGGGGAGATTCAGGTAAGTCCTGAATAGACAGAATGTGTACAGCAGGAGCAGGGTCTGCCTCTATTTGTTTAAGAGGTAACCTGCTTAGGCCATCAGCATGACCCATTTCAGTACCTGGTTTGTGAACCAGGGTGTAATCATAAGCTGCTAAGAAAATAGACCATCTCAGCATTCTAGGAGATATAATCTGAGGAGTTTGTTTATTGGTTGTAAACAACCCCAGCAAAGGCTTGTGGTCAGTATAGACCATGAAATGGCATCCATACAAGAAATCATGAAATTTCTTGATGCCAGAGATTATTGCCAAGGCTTCCCTGTCAATCTGCGCGTAATTACGCTCTGCAGATGAGAGGGTCCTAGAATAGTAGGCCACAGGGACCTGAGTTCCATCTTCCTTGAGATGACTTAACACTGCTCCTACCCCATAAGGGGAAGCATCACATGTGATGCACACAGGCAATTGCTCATTGAAGTGAGCCAGTACAGCATTGGAGGATAGCAAAGCCTTGACCTCTTTAAAAGCCTTTTCATGGACCCTTGTCCATGCCCATGGAGCCTGCTTTTCTAAGAGCCGGTGTAGTGGCTCAGCCACAGCAGCCTTGTGGGGGAGAAATGAATGGTAAAAATTAAGGAGGCCCAGAAAAGCCTGAAGTTCCGTCTTTGACTGGGGACTAGGGGGCAGTTGAATGGCCTGGAATTTGGACTCTGCGGGGTGAATGCCTTCTGCATCAATACAAAACCCTAGAAATTTGGTGGATGTTACACCTATTTTGCATTTGTCTTGCTGTAGCTTCAGCCCCGCTTGGCGGAAATGCAGCAAGACAGCCCTCAGCCTTTCAGCCAAGTTTCCTGATGATTCTCCTGCAATGAGGATGTCATCAAAATAGGGGCAGACCCCCGGAATACCCCTGAGCATTCGCTCCATCACCCCTTGAAAGATGCCAGGGGCTACATTGACCCCAAACTGCAGCCTCTTTACTTTGAAAGCCCCTCTGTGAGTAACTATAGTTTGTGCCTCAGCTGTTGCCTCATCAACAGGTAACTGTTGATAGGCCTGAGCTAAGTCAAGCTTAGCAAAAAGCTTCCCTCCTTTCAGTGAGGCCAGAATGTGGCTCACCACGGGCACAGGATATACGTGTTGCTGCAAAGCCTTATTTAAAGTGCATTTATAGTCCGCACATATTCGGACTTCACCATTGGATTTCAGTGGTGTTACTATGGGGGTTTCCCATGGACTAGAGTCTACAGGTTCCAGAATGCCTTGTTGGAGCAATTTGTCCAACTCAGCATCAATTTTGCTCTTTAGGGCAAAAGGCACCCTCCTTGGCTTGACCCTGATGGGTGCAATGTTTGGATCCAACTTTAACGCAATGGGAGACCCCTTGTATGAGCCAGGTTCTGGGCTGAATACATCAGCAAACTCCTTACAGACTCCTGTAAGGCTGGCTGTTTGCAGATGATTCAGACCAGTCACCTGGATCCCAAATGCCTCGAACCAATCGAGTCCCAACAACCACCACATCCAATAATCTGTTGAAGCCCTTTCACTGCACTCTGAGCGTGGCCTCCCCCTTCACACTTACTCGTGTGTTCTGAAAATCCGTGAGAATGAGGTTGGAGGGCCGGAGTTTGACTCGTGAGCCACTCCTGGAGCAAACCTTGTTAAAGGTGTCCACTGAAATAATGGAAAGAGCAGATCCTGTGTCCAGCTCCATAGCCAGGGGAACTCCCTGCAACTGTACATCTATGCGCAGCTTTTTCTTAAGGGGCCTGTGAGTCCCTGTCTTAAACACCCCCCTACGGGATGTGCAAAAACCCATCCTGTTTTGGCTGGGGACCTTGGTACCTTTCAGAGGCAATTCAGGGGACCTGTTCTTTGGATGACCCATGCAGGCTGATGCTATGTGGCCTTGCCTGCCACATGCTCGGCAGACAGCAGAACAAAAACGGCAAGCGGCCCTCCTGTGGTGACCGCCACAGCCAAAACAGCGAAGGGATGCAGGCGGTGGCCCTCTGCGATCCGGCAGTCTTCTCTCCGCCGACGGTTGAAGTCTGTCCACCTCTTCTTCCTCGGAGTCTTCTCCAGAGGCCTCACGCGCTGCTTCTTGGTGGACAGGGACGGGCGCTGGATGAATCTTCGTAGACCGCAAGGCCTTCACCATGCCGCCGGCTGCTTCTTCTGCTGCAATTTCTCATAAGGCATCTTGGAATGTTACGTCAGCCTTCACAAACAGCTTCTGCTGCACCTCGCGGCTTCGCAACCCGCACACAAGTCTATCTCGGAGCCTTCCTCCAAATCTTGAAACGCACATGGTCGTGCGGCCTGCCTCAAGGCTGCAACTAAATCCACAGCTGATTCACTGGGCCGCTGGTCCCGCTGCTCGAACTGATGCCTCCAAGCTATTACTGATAGCTTGGGCTTGAAATGCTCACGCAACATCTTGAGATCGGCATATGCGATCGATTCCAACGGTGCTGGGGCGACAAGATTTTCGGCAATTTCAAAAGTCTCTTGCCCACAAACACACAACAAGGTAGCCGCTTTCAGGCCGTCTTCCTGGATTCCATTTACCCGGAAATAGTTTTCAACGCGAGCTGCATACGAGCTCCAGCGTTCCAGGTGCGAAGTGTCGAATTCGCCGAGACAACCCAGCTTGGACATCTTCTTGACGCACGGCCTCGTCCACGTCTCTCGCCGCAAGGAAGGAGAAGGGGTCCGACGGAGCCAAGCCCACCTCCAGCAAATGCGTACTGGCAGGCGGTTGCTCCTCCTGGATGCCGCTCTTCTCTTCTCATTCCGGCCTTAGGTGAGTAGGCCTCTTTTACTTCTACAGGCTTCCAAACGGCGATCCCATCCTCATCGCCAATGTTCTGTTCGCACAGCAGACATTTGAGACGAGGCAGTTCATACAAAAGATGTCTCTTTATTTGGTACATTCACTGAACAGAAGCAAGTGAACAATGGCAACAAGCCCTTTTATACTCCCCTTGCAAGGGGATGCTCAACCAATGATGGCAGGCTATTCTCCCGCCTCGCGCATGCGTGCGAGGCTGGAGACAGCCTGTCTGGGTCCCGGGCAGACACGTGGTCTGCCCGGGTCTCTGCAGCCATTCTGCAGAGTTCCTGAGCCTTGCTGAATGACTCAGCAAGGCCCGGGACACAACAAGTGGCATAACACTTCTTAATACTCACCTGACAAGATCTAAGGGTTGCAGTTTGAAAATATTTCGAGGATGGGCCCATTCTCTGTATAGCAGGTACCGTTCATTTGGGCACTTAGGATCCTGTGATTGGTAACTGAATCTTGACTGTAAACAAAGTATTTTCTCATTAATTGATGATTCAAGGCCACAACATTGTGTTTATTTTAATCAGCTTACATTTAGCCCTACATCCAAGCATGAATAATTACTCTGGAAGTTTCTGAAATTACTACCAGCTATATGCCAGATCAATATATATTTCATCATTATTATGGAGGAAACTAGAATCTCCTGTATTATTTTTAAAATGCTGCTCAAGAGGCAATGGTGGTCATAATTGCTTTATTTTGTACTAGTAGCAGATTGAGCTAAGACCTGTCCACACAAATCAGTTTAAGGATCAGAAGTGGCACTTTTTTGGAGTGGAGAAATTTTCTCTGACAGTTTTTTGTGTCTTCTTTGAATGAAGAAATGTTTATATTCTGTATAATGTGCAATCTTTTTCAAACTAAGGATTACTCCTGAGTGGAATGGCAGAATATGCACTGGAAACATTTTTGGAGTCAGGATAAGTGCATGAAACTAGTGAACTCAATTTCATTACATTTTAAAGCTTGACATCTGGTACAGGAGAGCAAGTAATCTGATTTCAAGACAATTTGGGTATTAAAAATCAAAATGTGTTCATGAACTCCTCTTAAAAATCTGTCACCATGACTATATGAATTTCTCTTAGGCTAGCTATAGGTAATAATAATATGATATTCTTCCAGCAGCTGCATAAAATGTTGACGTATTCACAGAGAGTCTTAAGAGTCACTTACTGGAAATGCAATTAAACTAGCTATGTAAAATAGTTGTCAAAATCCAGTCCCCAATGAATCATTCATGTCCTAGATAACTCTGGAGTATTTTCATGACTAACTCAGTCATTGTTCATCTCATTATAACTTCTTTTTCATGTATCTTCTCCTGGAAACAAATTTTGGAACATTCTACTTTGTCTAGTGTTAATAAGGACCAAATTTTATTTGCGTGTTGTGTTTTATTATAGATTTAAAAAACTATTATCAGGATTACCAACAATTGTACCATTGAAGACATGCTTCTGTGAATCTATAAGCAATTGTTATTTACCACATGAAGGGACAAATTATAGTCTATAAGACTAGCACTAATGATGTTGCCTAGTATGGGTAATCAAACATCTGCAAGAAAACAACCAAGCTCAGAGAGCACCAAGGACCCTCATTTCAATCCTGAGCTACAAATATTCTCCTTTATTGGGACAAATTACAGTTAAGAATTAAATGATCAATACATAAAACTGAAAAATAAATTAAAAATATAGTTCAAGAGTTCAATTTCCAAGCCACATAAATTTTATAAAATGTAGAAAATAGAGTCTAAATGCCTTAGTTTTAAAATAGTTTTATTAATATATTATTCCGGAAGATGAAAAGTACAGTATTGTTTTTTCTGAAGTATGTTCAGAAGTTTCCTAATTTTCAAATGAAGAATAATGCTTGATGCAATCACAACTTTTCTCTTCCATACATGCTTCCACATTATTGATTTATGCCTCTGTAGGGTATAGCAATTCACAAAAGGGATGTGGAGTTCTGTACACAAACATTCTCCCAGACTTCCTAGCCCTGTCCCTTTAAGGCACACTGCAATAAGTGAGAGGGAAAAACCTACTATTATTTAACATTATGGTTGAATTTCAGAATTTCTCAATCAAGTCATGTTTTTAATTTTAAAACAATTTGGATTATAGACTACACATATTATGAAATTTAAATCAAAATGACTTTTATAAAGACACTCTGTATGACAGAGAGAAGCTACACAGTCATTTCAGTACAATTTAGTATGTAAAATTTATATATTTCTATGTTGTGGTCCATTGTGAAGGTTTTTAGTTGAGCTTGCATAACAGTAAATTTGGTATATCTTTAAAAAATATCACAATATTAACATTTTATATCACTATAAGAAAAAAGAAATTCTTCATAAATTAAACTCACATCATGGAGTGGAAAAGCAGCCTTGTAGATTCCAGAGTCCAGGAGTTTATTGATACCAAACTTTTTCACATTATCTTTTATAGCATACTCTCCTCGACAAAGAATAACGTAAACCTGAAAACTCCCAAATTTCTTCATTAGCAGGGAATTAACTCAAAAAGTGGGGAAATATTTATGAGACAATACTTATGAGTATAGTTAGTTACTAGGCAAAATGTCTTCCTGTTGTAATTTTCTCTTGGCATTTACCAGTATTCTTTTTAAATACTTTTCCCCAGTTGAAACTAATTATGGGATAAACAAATCCTGGTAAGAAATTTTGTTTGCTATGTCTCCATAATGTTGCCTCATCGTCTCTTCAGCCCATGAATGAAACAGGCATAAGTCACCCTTAGGTATTAAAATAGTATTTTCCCATGTATTATGACACTGTCCAAAGGCAGCCTCAAGCAGTGAGAAAACTATTAGATTTTGTCACCCATTACCCTTGGGTGAAAATCAGGTGATAGCAATGGTGGCAAAACAGCATTCACTTTTCTTGAATCTCTATTATGGTAAATCATAGAGCTCAGCAGTAATGAAAAGTCAATAGAAACAGAAACAGAAAGAATAGAATAGAATAGAATAGAATAGAATAGAATAGAATAGGGCCTTGGAAGTCTTCTAGTCCAGCCCCCTGCTCAAGCAGGAGAACCTATACCATTTCAGACAAGACAAGTCTTAGTCAAGGTTAGTAGCTGAATACATTTTTTTTCTTTATTTGTGCCTTGAATCTTCCATAGCCCATGTGAACCAATGTTTGATTTTTCAAAAAATACAGTTTTTATTGCATATGGTCCTGGTTTCATGTGGATTGCAACATCTATAATGACTCTTATGTCATGTGTTGCAGATCAAAAGAGTTTGTGAATGTATGATTTCTTGTTTTTTAAGAGTACTTTCACACAAACAGCTTTGAAAATGAAGTTTTGCATAATAAAATATGTTGAAAAATCATGGCCAACACATTATAATTTGCCAATATTCATATGTATGGTGGTAAAACAAATTATTGGAATAAAAATTGATAGTATTGACAATATCATATAGAAACCAGCCTTATGCAAATGCCCTTGGTATATATATTATCTACATTTGCTGAGATCAGTTTGCCCATCAGTTTCAAAGAAGAATCTTGCTCAGCTCCATCTGGAGATGGTTTAGACTGAAATGAGAACCAATTTGATTCAAATTATTCTTTCTACTAGTGAGTTGTAATCCGTCTCCAACTTAATTTTCCAACATTTGATATTTCCTTAACATTTGATTGTATGCTGCAATGCTTTTTTTACATACTGCTTCACTCTTTTGATATTCAGAAAAACAAAATAAATGTTAGTCTAATATTGCATTTAAAAATACATCCTTTAATAAATTCTACAACTTACCATTCGGCTCCTAGTTGCTGAATTGAAGAATGAGTCCTTATCCTGAATATAAAAGTCTGAAATACGTTCATTTTCAAATGCAGCAGTAAAAAACTCCTGTTCTGGTTTGATTATATTTTCATCCACATTAAAGTGTCTGCTAATCCATGTAAGTGCTGAGTCATGTTTTTTTGTATCATCGGGTTGCAAAGGCAATTTGATGTGCATAATTTCAGCATAGCTACATAGCACTTCCCAAGGCGCATGCACCTTTACAAAGATCAGCTTTTCATCCATGATCTGCAGGAAAAGGATATCGATTATAATATACTGAGATTTTAAAAATACCACATCTCATGAATAATCTTAATATCTCTTTGGAACCACTATATATAAATAGAAGCATTACTAAAGAAGTGACAATTGTTGAGAAAAGACATGCCACATCCTGTAAAAACCTTTTTCCTCAAATTTTAATTGAAATTCTACCACTTAGTGATGGATGATTCTAGCTCTTAGTGATGGATATGAAAGTCAAGTTGTGGAAATTCAGCTTAAAATCATGAACTTCAAAATAAGAGCAATGGTCTACCTGGTTCAACATATCATTCTCATAATAGCTAATTAGATACCTATGAGAAGTCCTTAAGCATAACATGAGTTCAGTAATAATTTTTCAATCAGGCCTCTTAGTCAGGCTTCCTAATAAGTTATGGTGAGAAGTTTTCAGTCTTCCTGTTGCATAAGTTTAAACCTAGAGTCACCCAGTGAAATTAAATAAAGTACATGCAGTCTTTTTCTATTAAAAGAACATATTTTTATAAGCTTTCCAAATAGACCCATTTTAATTGGTTGCCTCTTTTCAACTATACAATTTCCTTTATCAGGTATGGTGATCAAAACTATGATTTCAAATGGAAATATGGCTTCAACTTATGACATTTATTTTCAACAGCAGTAGCAGCACAGCTCTAGAATGATGTATATTTGTCAAAGTGTGCACCAAAACCCTAAGTCTTTATTTTTCTTTTTCACTGCTAGTTAAGACTGCCACTTTCAGTGCCAGTTAAATATGCTTCTTTACTTAATGTATTTCACTTCATGCTTACTTACATTCATCTGTATTTGCCATTCTAATGCTTTAATTTAGAGTGGTTTTTGTAATTGTTCTACATAATTCAGTAATATCAACAAACCCGAACAACTCATAGCAAATAAAAACAACAGTTTCCATTAAAATCCTAAATTTACATCCTAATTATTTAAGTTTACCCATATCTGATCTACATACTGTGCATTTGGTCAACGCCAAATGAAGCAAATAATTCATTCAAATATACAGTATTCAGAACTGAATATATCTTTTTTTTTTTTTCTAAATATATTTTATTAGATTTTTATAGGGGTAAAAGGGTTACATCAGAGTGCTTAGGAACCACCGTGGAGGTGGGTATATTGAACATCCAAAAAAAAAAGAAAAACAATCACAAATATATAGCCCAAATCAATTCATTTAAAATTCCCTCTCTAATTCCCTCATTTAGTCTTGCATATTCAGATTAAAACATTTCTATATAAGCTTCAAACAATCCTATCAAATATCACTCACATTTCAATTCTAAAGATCCAGGTCCTGTTTTTAAGCTTTACTAACTTACAATTACCATATTCCAATTGGCCTTAGATAGACATATTATTAACACTTCGGGTATCCCTTTTTTTTTTACATAGTAATTATATCTGGTATATTATTTCCGCAGTAATATTCTTATATTTTCTTCATTAATACCATTTCTTCTCTTGTCACCCATCCCTCTTATTCTCCTTCTATTTCAAAATAATTATCTTAAAGTAAAAGTATCAAACCAACAAATAGATTTCTATCTAATTTAAGTATATATTCTATCAATTCATCTATATCTATGAAAATCTTTTTAAACCAGTAAATAAAGTTTACCTCTCCAGTAATTATCATGTCTAAAACAAGGTATTGTTACAAAGGGTATCCTCTTAGAAATTTCACGTGCTCCATTAGTTATTAACTCAGTCAAAAAATCAAAGCCTTTTTAAACCCATTAAATAAAACTTTAAAATACATTTTTAAATCTAACTCTAGGTTTCTTTCTGTGCCATAACGGTTTCCATAATAAAATTCCTGCATCATCAAACCACAATATTAAAAGGTCCATATTCTTTAACGCTTCAAATTGGTCAAAGTTCTCTTTCCTTTCTTCTAGTAGCCTTTGGATGGTAAAAGCCGTTTTATTCCATGTTATATTTGCCAGTTGTTTATCCACCTTTTCACAATTTTCAATAACTTGTATCTGAGTGTCAGTCTCTGTTGATGTTAATGCTTCAGACATCTCCGTTAAAGTTATTCTTTGATCATCAGGCTTCTCCATAGATTGCGTTTGGAGTTGTATAAAGTTAATTTGTTCTTTGGTTTCCACAGTTTCTCTCAGTGTAGTTTCATAGTTGAGTTGTTGACGTGGTTCCTCTTTAGGTTGTACATATTGTTCACTAATCTCTTTGGCGCCAATCTGCTTCTTCTGCGCTGTCTTTCGGTCTATAATTTGATCTGTCAAAGTTTGAAAGTAAGAATTCATATCCTCTGTGGCTTCCAGAATTTTTTCCAATATGAGCTCATAGTCCAGCTGTGTGTTAGGTTCCATATCAGTAGTAGAAAGATTTTTTAATCTTTTAGAGAAGGCTCTATTTCGTAGAAATCAAACAAATGTTCACCTCCAATTTTCAATAGACCAGCTGTTTCAGTTATCTTATGCTTATCATCTTTTGAAGGTCATAGCCATTCCCAGCCATAAAAAAATATACAGTTGCAGTACCACTTTTCGACACAAGATGTCCTCAGCAGACCATAAAATCTTTTTTTTTCTTTCCAAATTAATAGATTTTTTATTTTTCGTGTTGAAAAAGATGAAGAAAGGCCTCTCCAAAGTAATAGATGCGTAGTTATAACAATAATAATCAAGAATAAAATGTTTTCAGGTCCCCTCAGTATTCCAAAATTTAAGTAGTCCATAAAAATTAACTGTTTTTTTTTTTTTTTTTCCAAAGCTGTTTTTCCCAAATGCCCAAACGCTGCTCCCTCACAGCAGGGACGTAATTCAAACACAAAAGCTTTTGACAGGAGAGTAATTAGGGAAAAAAGGGGTAGGAAAGGTCTCACCCAGATTCTCCACGGGGGTTCTTTATGCTTAGTTGTTCTTCTGGCTTTCAGCTGGTGCGGCGAAATGATCGTCCATTTTGCTGGCCGATCTTTTCCTCCGACGGCCCTAAGGAGATAGCTCGAACTAAGGAGAGCTGCCGCTCTTCCCCAGTCAAGCAGGAGCCTCCTCAAGCAGTGGTCGCCTCTACGGGGCGACTTTCGACCCGGTTAAGGGTCTACCGGCGAAGGGAAAGCAGCCGGTGGGAGAGACGGCTCTCTCCGTGCGACTGCGCGTGCCGCGATCTGGAACCGGAAGCCAGAACTGAATATATCTTTACTGTTGATTTAAATTCCTAGTTATCCAATTATCCTACATTTCGGTATCCGGTTTCCTACTGTGTTATATCTAAATAATTTTTGTACTTTTGACCTCTATGTTTTCATTATTAGTCAACTTAAAATGCTTTCTAGTTTATTTACACATTAGTAATTCTTCTTGAACAGAACTTTAAAAACTTCAATTTTATGTCCACTGTGTTGGTTACCTTTTGATGCAATGTTTATAAGTTGCAATGTAACAATATTCTAGCTGTTATTATTGAATTCAGTAATTTCTAAGCAGTCCAGACTTAACCTTTTTCATTTTCATTTTCTGTTTTACTAATTCCTTTCTGCTGTTGAACTCAAAAATAGCATGTATATTTCAAATAAATTAAACTTGACAAGACGATGATCATTGTTCCCAATCAGCTGACAATACATATATGTATATAAATTAGATACTGCTTATATGATTAAGATTTCATGGTAGGTTTCATATGCTAATGGAACACAATACCTTTATTCAAAATATGTGTGAAACACTTTACAAGCAAGGTTGTATAAATACTGTGTTTTCCCGAAAGTAAGACCTACCCCCAAAATAAGCCTTAGCTTGATTTTTGGGGGTGGGCCTAATATAAGCCCTATCCCAAAAATAAGCCCTAGTTTTGGGGTGAGGCGCACACCTAAAAATCAAGCTAGGGTGGGGGTGGAGCTTACCATTGCAGCCAAGCCTCCTATGGATCGACACTTGCCTCGCTGGCCCACTTCCTCTGTGGCCAAAGGAGCAGCTTCATTCTGCAGCTGAGAATGGAGCTCGGGCCTGCATTTCGCAGTCAGAGGCTTTTCCGTAAGGCCTATGCAGCAAAGAACTGAGCTATGGATTCAATCCATAGCTTGGTTCTTGGCTGCACAGGCCTTCTGGAAAGGCCTCTGATGGCGAAATGCAGGCCCGAGCTCCATTCTCAGATGCAGAATGATGCTGCTCCTTAGTCGCAGAAGAAGTGGGCCAGCTGGGCGGGGCTGTCGCTGCCACTGCCGCAAGGTGAGTGGAAAAGATCCCTCCCCTGAAAATAAGACCTGGTGCCTCTTTTGGAAGAAAAAAAAATAAGACCGGGTCTTATTTTCGGGAAAACATTGTAGCACAATATTAATAGTTGTGACTGTAAATTTATTCTGTGAGCATGATTGCCCACAGAATGTTTCAGTTGATGAACATTTCCAGATGGAACCAGCATACAATTGATTTATAATCATAAATATTACCAATTTTAGTATAAGCCTTTGCTTGCTCTTAATTTTACTGCTTTCCTGTGATAATCTGAGCTTCAAATAATATGTAAAGTTGATCTTGAGGGTGAAAGTTCGTTCTCCGAGGTTATGGGTTGGTTTCAGAACATTTCGTTACCAGACTTGGTAACATCTTCAGTGGAGTTTAGGGGATGTCAGTGTTCTGTTTATAAGGGCTTCAGGTGTGGGTGTGTCAAGTGAGGGTTTTGTGATGGGCGTTGTGATGGGTCAGGTGTGAGTCATCAGTGAGAGGCTTGTGATGGATCTTGTGATGGGGAGGTTACATCAGATTAGGGTCATTGGGAGGTGGTCTGCTGGTGGGGGGCTTGTGTGGGTTGGTTGAGGATCGGTGCTGTCTCTGGTTGGCTGTGTGGTTGATTTGGATTCTGAGGGGTTCATAGGCTGGTTGTAGGTCCATATGTCTGTTGATGGAATTGCTGGTGGAATGCCAGGCTTTGATAAACTCACAAGCGTGGCAGGTGGTAGCGTGGACAATGATTTTAGTGTTGCTCCAATCGAACTGGTGTTGTTTGGTGTCGGTGTGGGTAGAGATTAAGGATTTGAGATCATGGCATTTGACTAGGCACCCTTTCGCTCCATGGGACAAGAAGCTGCCAGCCAATAGGGTGGCAGGCAGCAACAATGGTGCTGGGAAGGGTGACCGAGGGGGCTGTGAGAGGATGTAGTGACAGATTATGGGAGAGAGCAAGATCTGCGGGGAGGGCGGTAGACAAACGCTGCTTATGTGTGGCTCCTGGTGGTGTGGGGAGGGTGGCAGGGCACTGGCGGTAAGCACAGCTGCTAGTGGGGGGTGAATTGTAGTGGCGCGTGGTGGTGGGGTGGCAGCCAAACTGCTTGTTTGACGTCAGGCTGGCAACATCAGGTGTGGGGTGGGGAGGGTGGCAGCCGAATGTGTTACAGCTCTCTTCCATCCTCAGTTGAGGGCGTAGGGGTGTGAGAGGGGAGACCACTGCAACACATATGTACACGCAAACCCGCCTCCCTTTTGCTTCCTCCCCTAGATAGGCCCTCCCTCTTCCTCCTCCATAGCTAACTACAAGCAACTGGCCTTCAGAAATGGCAATTTTACCAATCACAGATATATATACCAAACACTGCAGAGGAAAGGCATCTTAAGATAGTAGATTTGTTATCCCCTTATTTATTTATTTATTTGTTTATTTGTTTGTTTGTTTACTTAATCGCATTGATTTATCTCCTCAAATTATTACAAAAGCAATTCATAAATCATACAAATGTATAAAGTATATAAAACTACAAAATATGTAAATATTTATATAAATGTATATAAATACATATATCATAACTACTTCTGCATAAATTCATTTCTTTTTAATGCAGCAATAGATATATTTTTAAAAAATATGTTAATGCACTCACCGACTTTGTGGCTTCAAGCTGCAAACCACGGCTTATCAAGTTTGACTCATAGACTTGTCTCTTCCTCTGTTAAAATTGGTTAAAATTGTGAAACTTTTTTATGATTCATATCTTTCAAAAGAAATGAAAATATTTTAACAAAAATAAAACATTATTTCAAATAATTTTATTTATCACTGAAACAAAATTTAAAATTTAGCCTTCAGCAATTAATGCAAAGATAAGCGACCAAGAATCTCTGTTGTCGAAATTAAATAAAATTTGAATTACTAGATTTATTTAGTAAAACTAGTCAATAAAATTGATTTAATTATAAAATTAGATTTTTAAACTGGAATTTTTGCTGTAGTCATTGAACACAATTTTGAATTTGATCATAATCATGATTTGGCACTATAAAAGCACTTCTTTTTTTCTTCACTTCCATCTTTCTTTCATTAGCTGTTATAGAGTTTGTAGCAATCCACCATTGGCAGTTGTAATAAAGACAATCAACATTTGCTTTAATTACCTTCCAAACCAGGATTCTAATAAAGTTGGTTTGAAATTTTGACTTGTAGAAAAAGAACAAACCATGTTTCTCATTTCAAAGATACAGTAGAAGAAGCATGAGGATTAGCAGCAGCAGAAGTGAAAGAGGAAGAAGCAGAAGCTGAGCAAATAAAGAGAGAAGAATGGAATGAAGAACCATACGAGGAAGCCCTTAGCATTATATATAACTTTTTGTTTTTTCTCCCCAAGCTGATGGTGAGGATTGCAATACATCTTAAAACCATATCAGTGTCTTACTTCCCTGTTGGTATTTCATTTGGTCACATCTTAGAGGTGGCTCTGATAATCTTAGATGGGATTTAATATTGAGGAAAAAATAAGCATAGTTCAGGGATTTAAACTGCAGTTTCTGACACCAGAGTAAAAATGGTTGAAAATATGTTTAATTTGGTCACTTGCAAAGAGGTTTTGGAGAGCCACCCCTATTTCCGTGCTATTAACAATATTCCGTACTGTTTAGGAACAAAATATCAAAGGAAATAAAAGGGTTAACACAGGAATGAACAACACATTGCCACTTATATTCATCTCAAAACACTCAAGTGCCTCTCCTGATGTCCCATCTGATGCGAGAAGCTGATAGTTTCTGCAGCTGCTGCATTAAAATGTTGGCAGTATGCATGTATAATCTTTATATGGCTGGGTACACTTTTGAAGACAGTTATGAAAAGCAGAACTGATGGTTTCTATCCAGAACCTACTTTATTTAAATATCTCAACAGCTTTTCTGTTCTTCATTTTCCATATCAAATTAGAGACTGGGTAAAAGCAGCAATCTCTTCTCAGGTATATTATATCACAGTATGGCAGCCATGGCTATTCTCCTCAACCTGTATCATGATTTAAGGCATAGGACAGCCATCACAAGTGCAAATGTCAGTCTCTCTGTAATAGAATTTAGTGGTGGATTAGACTGATGCTGATTCTTTGCTAGTTGTTTCACAAATGTTTCCCCTGCTCCTGCCATCACTGAAAATACACACACTCACTTCTCCTCCTCCTGCAATCATATTTTTCTGGTTTGGATACAAAAATGTTTTATGTGTTGTTCTAAAGAGGTATGAAGCCAAATTACTTATTTGTTTATTCAAAAATCCAATGAATAAAGTGACAAGGTTTTGTGTAGAAAGTTCCCATGCTAAAAGAATTAATGGTAATTCTGCAAAATAATAGTGAAAAAATACTACCATGTTTATTTTCATTGTGCTTTTTGTTTGTCAGTAATACATGTACCTTAATTTAAGAGGTCACTGTGAATTTACTTAATTGAAGGATTGCTTCACCCTTATTGCAACTTGAAACCATATGACAGTGACGATGTTTCCATATGATTGTACTTATTTTAAAATATGAAATTAGAAACAAAATAGATGCACCATTTTTATCTTGATGTTTTAATATGGCTTAATACTGTTTCATTTAAAACATAAAACTTGTCTATCTAGAATCTGGATTGGTTCACCTTTTGTGGGCCTTCCAAAACATTGATAAGACTATGCTATTTCAGAAATCCTTTGATGAATGACGGTCACTTATTTATGATTATTTATAGGACTGATATTTCAAGTAATTAAATTATTATATTTTGAAATATTATATCATGGATGTTATATTATTTATTGCTTCTATGAATGTTCATTATAACTTTACCATGGATATTGCTATCTTTATTGTGGACATTTTAGTTGTTAATACCTTAGATGTTGTTAATAATTGGAATTTTAAATGATTAGTTTGCTGTGGTAATTTTGGATCTAATGTAAGCTGCCATGACTCTATGATTCAGCAGCATATAAAGCCAAAAAATGAATAAATATATCTATAAATGTAACATTTTAGCCACAAACAAGCCGGATTAATAAAAATGAAAAGCCTGCATGTATAAAATTACCTAAATTTCACAATGTGGTAATGCAATATTTAGACTGTTCCCATTTTTGAAAAGCTAAAAAATTAAGGGACAATTAAAAATTAAAAATTAAGGCTCTTCTGACTGGAGAAGAGCCTAATGCTGGGAAAGATTGAGGGCAACAGAAGCAGGGGACGACAGAGAATGAGGTGGCTGGATGGAGTCACTGAAGCAGTAGGCGTGAGCTTAAATGGACTCCAGAAGATGGTGGAGGACAGGAAGGCCTGGAGGAACATTGTCCATGGGGTCGCGATGGGTCGGACATGACTTCGCAACTAACAACAATAACAATAGTTGTATATAGTTATCAAAATCAGTGGAATTTTTTAAAAGTTGAATAACAATTTTTTTCCCATTGTAGACCTGGTCTGAAACTTGCTATAGTAAATGTTTGCCTCACAAATGTTTTGCAGCCTTCCTTAGGGCACAACATTGCAGTCCTAAATAAAACTAAAACCGAATGTTAGTGTTTATCATTTAATCCATTCTGACTTCAAGATTCTAATGCAAAATAGGATGCTGATCCGAGTATACATGCTGATGCAGCTGACTTATAAGACAGTGATATTTGAGCCTTTTTATTTCCCCATTTTAGCTTTAATAATGACTGACTTGCATAGAATCATATGGAATTTTCATTATTCTGAGTTTGAATGGAAAAAACATGTGGTTGAACTGCTCTTTTCATGCCAAAGAATTCCTGGCTATGGAAAGGGAGAAATATGATTCCTTTGGGGCAAAGTTTAACGTTGTTTGGGTAATCTTTACATATTACTGCAATATATGTGTGCATTTTGCTTCACTGACTTGTTATTTTTGTTCTTTTTTGTTCATTCTTGTTTTAAATATACATACTTACTGTTTGTAAAAAAAATAAAAATGAAGAGAAATACTGTATTCTGGGTTGTTTAATTTCATTCTTCTTTTTTAATCTTATTGACATTTAAATATGCATTTTGACTTGGTTCAATCCCAAGAAGGCTATAGAACATTGAATTGTGATAGATCAAATCCTCCTCCTGTCTGAAATTATATAAGTGTTATTAAATCTTACTCATCTTGGTGGAGTTGGGACAGACCAAAAAGGAATCCTTTTAGAAATTATCAGAATCTTAAGAGGAATCTATCTAAATTAACGGATTAAGTAAATCCGGATTAAGTAAATATTAAAGCTTTATCAATAGCAGCATCAAATAGAAAGCAATTCATACCTTTTGCTTTTTATGAAAAGTCTTTTGACTTTCTTTTTTGCTTTCGTCTTCATATACTAAGATAAAGTCAACTTTTCTTTGGCCATCATTAAAGTACAGAGAGTCAGAATTCAGGTCAAACTCTACCTGGAAAGAACATATTTGTTGAATATTACACATATTTCTGTATCCATCTTTATCTTCTCTATATAAATATTAATATACCTAATGGAATTTGGGAATAAAAATATATGTGGTTGATTAGCTTAGGATAGCAAAAATAGGCCAGCAGAGTCCTAGAGAGAGATGTCTGAAAAACATGTCATACTCCCAAATACTGTAGTCTATACTGAGAGTGTTAATATTTCAGCCAAATATATGTTGAATCAGTCTTCACAGTGGAATAAATAGTAGAAAACAAAATATCTGAAGTTTTCTATCTAATATTTGATTAACTTACTCAAATACGTATATCATATGGATTTCCAAATTTTCCAAGCATGAAAAAATAGGTTCTCAATAGTTTTTTTGAGTATTGTGAACTGAAGAAAAATCATCTATGTTCTGAGATTCTAGTCAAATGTTACAACTAAATTCTAATTCCTTACTAGATTCAGACAAAACACAATTGTTTGTGTGGCATTGTTACATAAGCCTGCAACAAAGTCAAATGAAAGTAAATGTAATTACTCTTATTGTCCAAGACTTGAGAAGAGAATAGAGGCAGAAATTATTACATCATTTGCTCAGAGCTAGTTCTTGCTGCTGGATCCTAGTTACTTGCCTAGATCAAACAGGTTATTGCATTTGCATTCAATGTCCATTTGGGATGGCTGAATTCCAATGTACAAGAATGGGCAGAGGCAGCTTTCAATTGTAGTTTATTGCTATTGTATTAAACTTTATATGTTGCATGTTCTGAGTTTAAAAAAGAAAGGTGTTGTGCACTATGAGTATTTTTCCTGGTTTGATTTTTCAGTTTTTAAATGCAAATTGTAAATATTATGTTGGTTATGCTAAAGTTTGCTGAATTTGCATGATGGCTCAGTGGTAAAGATGCTGAGTTTGTCAGCTGAAAAGCTGACAGCCCATGTTCGAGACCAGAGAGTCGCACAATGGGGTGAACTCCCGTTCCTGCCCCAGCTCTTGCCCATTAGCAGTTCAAAAGCATGCAAATTCAAGTAGATTAATAGGTATCACTTTGATGGAAAGGTAATATAATATATAATTCGGTGGGCATATGAGCAATACAAAAACATAAAACTAGTCCTAATGCCATCTGTGGTTTCTGGCTAAAAGAAGATCTTTTGGTGTTCTTGCATGCCTTGAGAAATGTTTTGAATGAATATTTTTTTAAAGAATCTTAAGTTAAATTGTGGACTCCAGTTCTTCAAACAGTAGTGATAGCCATATACCTAAATGTCTTTATTTCAATATATATACCTACCTATCTCATATGAGACTGGGTGGCTAGTAATGATTAAAAACCATATAAACAAAAAAACCCCATATAAACATAGATTTAAAACATGTAAACAACAATACAACACAGATCCTAGCTGAGATATTCAATAATATATAGACCCATCAACAATAATTAATACAGTCATTCTACAGGCTCTACTGCCCATCCAGGTCCCAACGCCCAATGGCAAAACAAGTCTTTAAGGCCTTGCAGAAAATTAGTAGGGTTGTGGCCAATCTGCAAAGATTGATTAGGCTTGATTAGAGTGGAGCCTGAGGTGAGACATGCACTGGCCCTGCCCCCGTCCACCTCTGGTATGGACGGCTCTGCTGTCCTGGCTTCTCCTCCCCTCGGAAAAGACTGCTCCCCCCCCCCGGCACTCTACCTCTCTGGGACTTTCTTCTTAGGGAGGAGGAGGCCGACAGGGAGAAGGAGCTGCTGCGGCAAAACTTCCAAGGCGGCAGCAGAGGGCTGCTGGGGCTCGCCTATCTCAGCCTGCTGTAGGAGGCCATAGTTGAGGCTTCTGGCTCGCTCTGGGAGAGGTGCTTGGAAAAGAGGATGAGAAGCGGAAAGTGGGAGAAAGGACGTCTTCCAGCTCTCTGGGGTTCTTTCGCTGGGAGGATGACGAAGCAGCGGGGAAAGACAGCTCCGGAGGGAGGCAGCCCTGCAGCCAGAAGCCGGCGGTCCGAGCAGAGCGGCACGGAAGACCTACCGGTCAGCTGCGGGGCTGCCTCCCTCCGGAGCTGTCTTTCCCCGCTGCTTCCTCGCCCTCCCAGCAAAAGAACCCCAGAGAACCCTTGTCTGTGAGCCAGGCCTGCCATCCACGTGACTGTGATAGGCAACGGCCCCAACTCTGCTCCTGGGCCGCAAAGGGGCGCGGCTGCCCGGTCGCCACCGCCTCTCCGGCCCCGCTCAGCGCGGGCGGCAGCAGCAGCAGGAGGACGGCAAAGGGGCACGGCTGCCCGGTCGCCGCGGCCTCTCCGGCCCCGCTCAGTGCAGGTGGCAGTGGCAACACGAGGACGGCGAAGGGGCACGGCTGCCCAGTCGCCGCCCCCTCTCCGGCCCCGCTCAGCGCGGGTGGCGGCACCACCAGGAGGACGGCGAAGGGGTGCAGCTGCCCGGTCGCCGCCGCCTCTCCGGCCCCGCTCAGCACGGGTGGCAGCGGCGACACGAGGACGGCGAAGGGACACAGCTGCCCGGTCGCCGCTGCCTCTCCGGCCCTGCTCAGCACGGGTGGCGGCGGCGACACAAGGACGGCGAAGGGGCGCGGCTGCCCGGTCGCCGCTGCCTCTCCGGCCCCGCTCAGCGCGGGCGGCGGCACCAGCAGCAGGACGGCGAAGGGGTGCGGCTACCCGGTCGCCGCCGCCTCTCCGGCCCCGCTCAGCGTGGGTGGCGGCAGCGGCGACAGGAGGACGGTGAAGGGGCACTGCGCAGCAGGTGGGAAAAGGGCCGGGCAGTCGCCGCGGGGGAATCTCAAAAGAGGCCGAGACGGCTGAAAGGCGCGGGCCGAGAGGGGAAGTTTCCGAGACCCCCGTTCACCCCCCCCAAGCCTAGCAGAGGCGACAGCGGAGAAGGGCGAGGGGAGACCTGGCGGGCAGGGAAGAGGCACCCCGAGACTCACCACCCCCACCCGCGGCTCCTTACCCAGGTTTTGCCTCCGGAGGACGGCAAAGGGACACCTTTCCAGCCGTCCTCCCGGCTCTTCCACCACTGCTGCCACGTGCGGTCCGAAGAAGGACCAATCAATTAAAACTTTGTGAATTTTTTTTTTTGTGAGAAGTTTGAATTCATTGGTTGAACTTTTTTTGTCCCCCCTTTTTTTTTCGGACTGCACATGGCAGCGGAGGACAGGGAGCTGCAGGAGACGGCTGAAAGAGCCGCATGCGGCTCCGGAGCTGCGGGTTGCCGACCCGTGGTCTGGGGAAATAGTTTCAGGCTAGAAAGGTTAGGGTCAGGTATCTCAGGGAAGAAGCCATTTAGTAAATTATATAAATTGCTGTGTAATTCTTTAGAGTAAGTATATCAGATTGTACTGAGCACTTTAATTACTTCACAATTCCTTTATATTGCCACCCCCATGCCCGGAAATAATGTGTGTGCTATTATGCTCCACCCTTGAAATTCAGCAAAAGGTTTTAAAACAAGAGTAGAAAGCTTGCAAACTTCTGTTTAGGATTTATTTCCTACAGAGCTTCCTTTGACATGAGTACTGAGACAATAATTAATAGAACTTCTTTTTTTCTTTCTGGTTAACGCTGAGTTTTTATTTCATGAGCCCTGAAATAAGGTTTGGTGCATCAGGCATCAGGCTAGAAACCGGGAGAGCATGAGTTGATACTTAGTTACAACAATCTCATCATCGCATTATTATTCTGTAAAACCAACATCAAAACTTCAATATATATTATAGCCTCATGCGGTTTACCCAACACACACGTGCTTTGTTCCGTTACCTACATTTCTTTCAGTTTTTTTTCTTACCTGACATCTGTTCTGTCTAGATAAAAAATCTGTGTTGGCAATTCAGGTAAGTGGGGAAGTGTTTTGTTTTTGCTAAGAAGCCAGGAAATATCACACTCATTAGCAGCTTTTTTCTATCCTTAAGCAAGAACCATAAATATAAACGAAATACTCCTTCTAGATGGATTTGGACCTTATCTTTATAAATCTCACTTTTGTACTTCAGTCTCAAAATTTGGAAATAGAACAAATATGGCAAACTTCTGCAAAGCAGGGTGGATATATGAAAATGGGAAGAATAAATTTAGTTATCCAAGTGGAAATGGCAAATACAGGAGTCATTCTTAGTTGAACGGTTTAAATCCTCATTCTTTCTTTTTGAACAAAGTGCAAAAACATACTGAAGAACTTGACTGATCAGATTAAGCCAGCTTGATGACTGCTTCTCAAGAAAGTGTGTAGCGTTACCTCCTCAGAGGCCGCCAAAGCCCAGGCCCTACCAGCCCCATTCCCCTCCGTCGAGCTCTGCAGCTGTGCTCTCTAGGTGTTAGTAAAGTGTCTCTTCTAGCAAAGGCTCACGCAAAGTGAGAAGGCAGCAGGCTCTTGTCGTCAAGAAGGGACTTCCAGGAACAAAGATGACCAGCCCCTAATCCCAATAGTCAATGCTGTGGTGGTGTCTAGCAGCCCCAGGCTGTCATAGCAGCAATAGTCAATGATTCCTCATTGGAAACAAGTGGGGAGGGGAAAACCCCCGGCTCCAGGCAGCAGTAAAAACAAAAGCAGTCAGCGTGCTGCAGTAATGGTTTGCCCCCCCCCCCAGGGCAACTCCCCACAATGTCTAAAACTTGCACAAGCAGCAATAATCACAGTTCGGATGGACAGCAGCAGCAGCCTCTGTGGCTTCTTTCAGTCTCAGGCCCCGTCGGTGTCAAACCCCTCCCCCCTTATCCTTCATTATTAAAATCTGAGGTTAACAGCCCCAGCAACTTTCTTTCTCCACACACTCTCTCTTGCCTCCACTTGGGATATTCCCCTTGCGAAAGAAAGCAGTAAAATTCCACCCCTTCACTCTCTCTCACTCTCTCCTTTCCCTCCTCCTCCACAAGAAGGGATCAGCTTAAAACCTCCAACCCCTCTTTGTCTTCACCTGGCCTTTCTGACGAGCAGCCATGCCACCACTCTCCTTTCCTTCCTTCCTTTTCTGTCTTTCCCCCTCGTCCACGCCTGTCACGCCCACCACGCCCAAAACCAGCAGCAGCTGTCCCAATCTCTCTCTCCCCGGCCAGGCTCCTGCAGACACTTTCAGACAGCCCCGCTACACACTCTCCCCACCTAAGCAGTTTCTTTGGTCCCCCAAAGAATAGGGAACTTTCTACTAGGCATCTGTATTATCCAGGGAGCGAACGTCACTCTCTCTCTATGCTATGGCTCAGGGCATCATATGTTAGTCTCTTCACTGGGCATATCACCCACCTTGGTCTCTGCACTTTAGGCTCAGCAGTATCATGGGCATCGTCCGCTAGTAACTCCCCACCCCCGGAGGTACCCGGGGCTGGCAACTCCTCCTCTAATGCTGATGATCGCAGACCATGTGAAGTAGCCTGATCCACCTCTAATGACTCCCCTAGCTCTGTGATCTCCGGGGTCACCAGCCCCTCCTGTCTCAACAATCCCCCAGGCTGATCCCTTGCCTCAACTCTCTGGGGAGTCCCCTCCCGTTCACAAGCTCTAGGCATGGGTTCCAAAACATCAGGCCCAGACTGTTCTAATTCCACCTCGCTACCCACAGTGGAGGGTATGGTCCCAATATCCCCTGATGACCACAACCAACCTATACAACTCTCTTCTTCTTCAGAGTCTTCCGTTTCCCTTCCTACGGACAAGACGGGTTTCGCCCTAGTTCCTAATCACCTTCCCACTACAGGGGGCTCATCTACGGGGACTGGCTGGGTAGCTTGTACTGCCTCATTCAAGGGCAATAAATGGTTCCGATGCCACACTTTCAAAGGCCCTGAGCTTCCCTCTGGTCGTATCCGATACACTGGTAGTCCCGGCAGCTTCTCAATAACAACATACATCTGGGAACCCCACCGATCTGCCAGTTTGTGCTTCCCAGAGGAGCCCAAATTTCTTAATAGCACCCGATCCCCAAACTGCAAATCCTGGACTCTTACTTTCAGATCGTAATTTCTCTTATTCCGCCGTTCCCGAACCCCTGCGGCCTCTGCGGCCTTTTCATAAGCCCCCTTCAAACTCTTCCTCAACCTATCCACATAATTACGATGTGACCTAAAGGAGGTCTCATCCATTGAGGTGCCAAAGGCTATGTCTACCGGCAGGCGGGCTTCCCTACCAAACATCAACCGATATGGGGAATACCTAGTGGCATCATTCCTCATGCTATTATAAGCATGCACGACGGTAGAGATATGTTGCATCCAGTGTTGTTTCTGTTCTTCAGTAAGTGTCCCCAACATGTCCAAAAGAGTACAATTAAATCTCTCAGGCTGCGGATCTCCTTGTGGGTGATACGGGGTGGTACGGGACTTCCGAATGCCAAGCAAGCCCAGTAGTTGCTTAACAAGCCTGCTTTCAAAGTCCCTCCCTTGGTCAGAATGTATGCGCTGAGGCAGCCCATAATGTACAAAAAACTTCTCTACCAATACTTTGGCTACCGTAACAGCGCGCTGATCTCTTGTTGGGAAGGCCTGAGCATAATGGGTAAAATGATCAGTCACGACCAACACGTTTCCTTGTCCGCTTGCATCCAGTTCCAGGCAAAGAAAATCAATGCAAACCAAGTCCAAGGGCCCATGACTTTGCAAATGGCCCATTGGCGCAGTTCTTGACGGTAGGGTTTTCCTCTGAATGCAACGCAGACAAGATCTACAATAATCCCCAACTTCCTTCTTCATGCAGGGCCAGTAGAATCGATCCACTACTAACTTAAAAGTCTTTTCCGGCCCCAAATGCCCGTGCTCGTCGTGAAGCGCAGTCAGCACTGCTTCTCTGTGTTTCTCTGGAAGCAAAAGTTGCCACCTTTCTTCAAGCCCATCCGAAGGGCCCCTCCGATAAACCACTCCATCACGAAGCTGTAAACGATCCCACTCCTTGTACAGCACTTGGGCTCCTCTCGGTGAATTGGCAAGTAGAAACTCCTGCTGACCTCTTCTGACCAGGCCACAGAGGGGATCTTCCACCTGGTCCCTCCACAGATCTTTCTTAGTCAGGGCAAACCTACCCTCCCCTCTGATCTGAATGGGATTACAATATAATTTGGGGATGCCTGCAGTGGTAACCCCCACCAATTCAGCCCCAGTTGCTCCCCTAGCTCGGTGCTCAACCCCTTGATACAGTGCTTGAATACCATCAGGGAACAATTGTACCCACTCTCTAATGCCTGCCCCTGAATCCTGGGGCCTCATTGACAAAGCATCTGCGTCGATGTTCCCCATGCCCGGGTGATATCTCAAACTAAACCTAAACCCAGAAAGGGCAGCTAGCCATCGATGCCCCGTGGCATCAAGTTTAGTGGTTCTGAGCAAATACGTAAGTGGATTATTATCTGTTTTAACCTCAAACTCTACCCCATACAAATAATCCTTCAACTTATCCACAACCGCCCACTTCAGTGCCAAGAATTCCAGCTTATGAGTGGGATAGTTCTTTTCCCTGGGGGTTAAGCCCCTGCTAATATATGCGATGGGCTTCAAATGTTGATCATGCTCCTGATATAACACCCCCCCAAGGCCATCCCGACTAGCGTCCACATGTAACTCATACGGTCGATTGGGGTCAGCATAAGCCAGGACTGGGGTGTTTGTAAGCCTCCACTTCAACTGATCAAAAGCCTGCTCACAGCGCTCAGTCCATTCTGCCTGAATAGATTCCCGAGACCTCCTGGGTCCCCTGGTTTTATGAGTCGGATTCGAACAACCCACTGCATCCTCTACTTCCTTATTCTTCAACAGCTCATTGAGCGGGCGAGCTATCTTCGCAAACCCTTCCACAAACCTCCGATAGTATGAACAAAATCCCAGAAATGATCACAATTCGGCTACACTCTGGGGCCTGGGTCAAGAAACCACTGCCTCAAGCTTAGCGGGGTCTGTTGCCACCCCCTCAGCTGAGACGACATGACCTAAATAAGTGACAGATGGCTGGTAAAATTGGCATTTCTCTAACGACAATTTCAGCCCTTCCTCCTGGAGTCTTGTCAATACCTTCTCTAAACGCTCCTCGTGCTTCTCAAGTGTCTCACCAAAAACAATAATATCATCTAAATAGACCAACACCTCTATCAGGTTCATGTCCCCCACTGTCCATTCCATGAGCCTTTGAAAAGTTGCTGGGGCCCCTGATAGCCCCTGTGGCATTCGATTAAATTCATAAAACCCCAGTGGGCAGATGAACGCGGTTTTCTCCCTATCCTCTGGATGCATGGGGATCTGATGATAACCACTCCTTAAATCCAGCACACTAAACCACTTCGCCCCTGACAAACACTGCAAAGCATCCTCTATCTGAGGAGTTGTATACTGGTCAGGGATGGTCCTCCGGTTAAGAGTGCGATAATCTATACACATCCTTAGGGTCCCGTTCTTCTTCCGGACCACCACTATGGGGGAAGCATAAGGACTTCGGGATTCCCTAATGACCCCAGTCCTTTTCAGCTCTGCTAGATGCTCCCTAAGATCATCTAGGTCGCTTAAGGGGATCTGCCGAGATCTCTCCCTAAAGGGTTTATCCTCCCTCAGTCGGATTTCATGTTGGGCACTCCTAGCACAGCCCACATCAAAATCGTCTCTCGAGAATAAATGTCTCCACTTCCAAAGCTGGTCTCTCGCTCTCTCTCGCCACTCAAGAGAAAGCTGGGTGTTCTTGGGATAAAACTGATCCATCAAAACCTCCCCCTCCATCTCTTCTTTACCATCCAGAGACTCAATCGGAGTAGCTGGGCTCACCTGCCCCAACAACATCCGATCCCTCAACCATACAGGGAGGCCCGTGATATTCCGAATACCAACCGAGATCCGCCCTTTTTCCTGTTGTAAAACCCGCATGGAGATTACCTCTGGAATTAATTCCACTCCACCATTCCATCCCTTTGGGCCAGGTTCAAGAATGAGATATGGCCCAGGCTGCTCCCAATCTAACTTAACGGAGGCCCTCGGGCACACCACTTCCCCTGGTTGTATTATCCTTTTTTTCCTATCCAATTTCCATAAGCACCCCACTCCCTCTGCAGGGGCCTGCTGTTCCCACACCAAACCCTGACATACTGTCTGCAGTGCAGGATGAACATCCCTCACTATCGGGTCATTCCCTAAGGGGTGAGTAACTGCCTAACTAAACTGGTGTTAGTCCCCACAATCACTGAACCCTGACTAACTCCCGGGGGATGAGTGCACACAATAGCCAGAGTAGCAAAGGTCTCCGTATACCCAGCAACAAAAGGGCCAAACGTCAGCTGTATAGGTAAATATCCATCATAGGGAAATTTTTCGGTCCCAATACCACAGATTTTCAAATCACCCAATTCCTGTATGGGCATATATGTCAAATACTTATCATAAAAATCCCCATATAATAACGTAACCTGCGCACCCGAATCCAAAAGGGCCTTAGTATAAATACCTTCCACCTGCACTGACACCACTGGAGAGGGGCCCACCAGCTGCTGAGGAGCCCCAGTATTGGAAAACCCAGTGTCTGGTTCACCAGCCCACACCTGGTTCTCCTGTTGCTGGGGAGCCATGGCTTTGGCCTCTGTCAATTCAAGGGGACGGGGATCTCTTATCGAAGGGGGTACTCCCATCACTCCCATTTTTGATGAGGGTTTCCAAGGGAACCCTCTATTGTCGGAGCTGACTGATATCACCGGGCACCCAGCTAGCTCCTTCACTGGGGCCCTTGATAGTTTCCCGACTGCACTGGGTTCCCTGGTCTTCTGTACGGTTTTGGACACGCATGCTTATAATGCCCCACACCCCCACAATTGTAACAGACCACTGGTCTTGTTGGATTATTATCCCAGGCGGGCGGGCCCATCCTCCCATCAGTTGTCCTAACCCGACCTCCATTCAGGGGTGGGCTATTATCTTGGTTAACTCCAGTATCTGGGTTTGCATCGCTGTTATCCGGTCATCCTCCTCCCTGGCCTTTCTCACTCCTGGGCCTAAGGGCTGTCCTACTGGCAACTCGGCTGTCACCTCCTTAGCCTCCTCCACTACCTCGGTTGTCCGCACTCTCCTTATAAGCTCGTGATACCCCCAAGCGTTCCCTCTAGCTTCAACCTTTATTTGGCCCAGACAGGGTCCAAAGTCAAAGCACCCCGGGAGAGTTGTTCTATCCTGGCCTGTTCCACCCCAGCTGGATCCAATCCCCCCTTCTCCACTACCTGATATAATAATCTATTCAGGTGCCTTACATATTCGGACAGCTTCTCACCCCTCTTCTGGTACATATGTTCCAACCGGAACAGTAAACTGGAGACCCAAACTCATCATGCAACAAAGAGAGATAGTCATGTATAGTAAACTGTCCCCGACTCAATGTTAAACTTCTAATGGTTTCTGCAGCAGGGCCCTTTAAACTCTCTCTAACCCGTTGTCTTTTCTGGGTGTCCGTTATATCCCATTCCTCAACTGCCTGTATTGCCTGTTCCATCCAAGCTTCATACTCCTCTTCCCCTTTTGGCACCGGTTGCATCCCCGAAAAAGTACGTAATTTCCTATATTCAGCCCCTATGCAATAACCCCCCCCATCAGGTTTTGGACGGAAGTCAAACTTCCCCCCGCCTGTGTGAACCCCACTTCTGCTATCCCTGCAGGTGGGGAAACGCACTTCTCTTTCTTCTGGCCTAGTGGTTTGGTCAAAGGTGTGCTCTATGCAATAGGAAGAATCACCCCCACTCTGACATCTTCTGCCAGTTGCAAACTTTTAACCTGAAAGCACTCCGGAATTCTCTTTTTCCATTCCAACAGTACATAAAAATGGGGGAAATCCCGATCCACCCTCGTATCTATCACATATACCCTCTGGTCCGGGACAAAACCCCTCAATGTCTGTAAAATTCGCTCCTCTGACCAAACATCACCAGGAACATTGATTACCACGCTTGTCCTTACTTCACTATTCTGCTCTTCGCACCACCTGGTAGCCGCATTAGAGTCCATTTTGTTCTCCTGGCTCATATCCCTACATGAGACTAACCCTTCCTTACTAAGGGGAGGGGCCAGGCAGGGAATCCCGGACGAGCACCCGATGTGTAGCGTTACCTCCTTAGAGGCCGCCAAAGCCCAGGCCCTACCAGCCCCATTCCCCTCCGTCGAGCTCTGCAGCTGTGCTCTCTAGGTGTTAGTAAAGTGTCTCTTCTAGCAAAGGCTCACGCAAAGTGAGAAGGCAGCAGGCTCTTGTCGTCAAGAAGGGACTTCCAGGAACAAAGATGACCAGCCCCTAGTCCCAATAGTCAATGCTGTGGTGGTGTCTAGCAGCCCCAGGCTGTCATAGCAGCAATAGTCAATGATTCCTCATTGGAAACAAGTGGGGAGGGGAAAACCCCCGGCTCCAGGCAGCAGTAAAAACACGAACAAAAGCAGTCAGCGTGCTGCAGTAATGGCTTGCCCCCCCCCCCCAGGGCATCTCCCCACAATGTCTAAAACTTGCACAAGCAGCAATAATCACAGTTGGGATGGCCTTCAGTCTTCACAGCAGCAGCAGTCTCTGTGGCTTCTTTCAGTCTCAGGCCCCGTCGGTGTCAAACCCCTCCCCCCTTATCCTTTATTATTAAAATCTGAGGTTAACAGCCCCAGCAACTTTCTTTCTCCACACACTCTCTCTTGCCTCCACTTGGGATATTCCCCTTGCGAAAGAAAGCAGTAAAATTCCACCCCTTCACTCTCTCTCACTCCTTTCCCTCCTCCTCCACAAGAAGGGATCAGCAAAACTTTCCCCAATATATATGCCGTCTGTGGAACTGTCCAAACTCTTTGCAATCTTTGCCAAAGTGAAGAGAATTAGAAGGCGGACATGGCAATGGGTGAACCTAATAATCAGTCAAGCAGAATCTTTTAAAAATATCCAGCTGTTATTTGCTGAAGAGAAGAGCTTCTAGGTCCAATCTACTTTGGAGGAACCTCTTATATCTCTCCTTTGCTCAAATCTGCTCTGCTCTCCTTGTCCGCTTGTTTGCCTCCCTCCCAATCTCCTTACCAATCTCTCCATCTTCTTCCTCTCCTTCCATTTCTTCTTCTTCTTCTTCTCCTTCCTCCTCCTCCTGCTGCTCTGAGAACCTTTCTCGGTTCTCTACATTCATCACGCCAGAAGGCTCTCCTCTCTCGTTCTTTTCTTTTTCCCTGGGCGAGAGAAGCAAAGCGAGCAATTAGCGGAGTTCAGTCGCCGAGGGTTGCGGCTAAGAAGCTCCCAAGAGCCCAAAAGCTCGACTTTCGCAGCTCTTGGCAACCCAATGGGCTTGGGGCAAGATCGGGAAGGGCGGGGCGAGACGAGGCAGCTTCGGTCCTGCCACGGAGTTTCGCGAAGAGTCTGCAAACCTCGCTTGCAGCCAACCGCTGCCGCCACTTGGAAGACTTGAGAACCGGAGGGGAGTTTCCTCTGGTTGCCATAGAGACCCTCTAGCTGGAAGCAGTGATGTTTTGCTTCAGGCCATGCTGCGGCCAACAACTTTTCCCGAGTTTCAGCCGGGTGTCAACCAAAACAAAGTTCTGCCTTCCATGCAAGGGGCCGGCTTTGTGGTTAGCAAAGTCTTTTGAGGGAGAAGTTCATCCTTATCCTACAGCATATCTCACCGATTAATATATAGGACCTTGAACCTGATTCCACTTTTTATGCCAAGAATGCCGTTAAACCATTTAACTGCTACAGCAAAGCCTCGATGGACATAGGTATCCTGGCAGTAATACCGAACTGGCTTCTTGTTCATTTTCACTCAGTTCTACAGTTCTTCTCAACTCAGGAGCTAACAATAAGAATTTCCTGGATAATCTCCCATACACACACAACCCTTCTTAGCTCATCCAGATCAGCCAAGTTCCATTTCAAGGATTTGGTTGGGTATGAGAATTAACATGAAAGCATCTTGTTGTGCCCCTTGATATGTACAAAATAGGTCTTCCTCAGAATTACCATTTTGGTGAAGATATACTAGGAAGTGCAGAAACATTCTGGTCCTAAAATAAGATAAAAGTGATTCAAAATACAATGCTGCTGTTGAACTATGCCATATAGCTTGCTGTGCACTGCATATTGCATGAAGTAAAATGTGCAAGGCATACATGTACTCTTCCTTTAACTAACCTTCCTCCAACAATGCTTCAAACTTCCTCATTCTTACCTGTTCTGAAGTAAATGGGTGTCATAACCTGCCACACTTTTCTTAAGTGTATGAGCACCTGATGGTAATTGATAACTGCTGATTAAAGAATCTTCAATGATAGAATGACCTATCTGATTAGAAAAGTGTTAAGAAATGTTTAAAGCAAAGGATGGATAACTATATATTAGGAATGCTGTAAAAAAAAATTCAAGTAGGAGTTTAGATCTTAGAGGTCTACAGTTCTACTTATAATAGCAATAGCAATAGCACTTAGACTTATATACCACTTCACAGTGCTTTACAGCCCTCTCTGAGTGGTTTACAGAGTTAGCATATTGCCCCCAACAATCTGGGTCCTCATTTTACTGACCTCGGAAGGATGGAAGGCTGAGTCAACCTTGAGCCAGTGAGACTTGAACCGCCAAACTGCTGGCAGCTGGCAGTCAGCAGAAGTAGCCTGCAGTACTGCATTCTAACCACTGTGCCACCAGTGGTTAGAATATTAGAACTACTTTTATAATTGTTAATATATACCTTTCACAAAGTTTGGGATTATATCATATAATCATCTTCACAATTGTTTTGTGATGTAAGTTTTGAGAAACGGGGAAAATATAATCCAAAATCACCCATGTTTCATGATTATGCATAGATTTGATATAAGTAGATTAAACATTCAGGCAGAGTGTAAATCAGCACCTTTTATCATGATGGAATAAACACATGCAGAGAATGATTGTTTGGTAATGTTTGGTAATATTTTGCCTACATGCACCTTATCATGCAGTGATGAACAAAAGCAGAACTCTTTTGTCCTTTCTTCACTTAAGCTATGAAATATTACATAGGAGCCATTACACTATAGGGATTTTACTGTTATGTTGGATTCAGCAAAGAAGGTTCCTAATAAATTTTCTTTTTTGGTCAGTAGTTATGCCTTGCTTAACTGAAAAACAAATACAATGGAACATGGCTTTGTTGTCATGATTAGCAATGCCTGGGGCATCTTTGTTTTTAGGAAGATATGCCTATGCATATATGTGACATATACCGTATCTGCAGAAAATTCAAGCTTGCTGAAGTGCTTGAAAGGAAAATAAAAATGCTACTATGTCTATGGAGATTCTCAGTTATCCAGGTCATGGTTGTCCCAGAGGTGCTTTTTCATGAGGCAACTTGGGCTTTCTTGTTTTTCTTTGAAGATGTTTTGCTTCTCATCCAAGAAGCTTCTTGAATGAGAGCTGAAGAAGCTTTTTAGATGAGGAGTGAAACGTCTTCAAAGAAAAACAAGAAAGTCCAGTTGCCTCATGAAAAAAGCACCTTTGGGACACAAATGCTACTAGTGACCACACTTCAGATATAATAAAGAATAAGATTTATCATAACCAAGAAAGGAAACATTAGAAGAAGAACTGTCATAGAGTTTAAAAGAACTGTCTTTCAAAGGAGGATAATCAAGGGACCAAGACCATGAGAGACACAACTAGGAACTAGAGGCATAGAAAAGAAAATAATCAGGAAATAGCTTTCATGTGCTTGCACAGAAACAGCTCTGAATTACCAGGAGAGGAACAAGAGACTGAGCTGAACAGGAGATGCAAAGTTGGAGTTCTGAAAAGAAGAGACACAATGAGTAAAGAAGATGATGAAAGGAGCTCTAATAGTTGGTGACTTCTTACTGTGATGAACAATGTTACTTTACACTGAAACAAAAGATCAAAGAATAATAGAAATATCTACTTGGGTACAATAAATCAGCAGGATTATTCTTGGTTCATTGTTCTGTGTATTTCTCTATACTGTGACCACTTAGTCAATATTATGTAACAGTTCCAAAGTAGTTGTTGGATAATAACCGAATCAAAACTAAACAATGTTATGTTCAATAATTAGATATATATTTCAATAATATAGTACAGATTTCTGGCTAGTATTCATAAATAGGGTATTTTTTTCATAAAAATAATTAATTTCACCTTGTTTATTAAGCAGGGATTAAATGTATAAAATACATAAATCAGAAAAATCAAAATTAAAATAACATTTTGTAGTAACTAATTTTCTTTGCCATGGATAAAACACATTTTAAATGAGCAGGTATAAAAAAAGCACATGACTGTAGTTGCATTCCTAATGTCAGCATTCACTATACACAATTTGTGTTAATGGGGTCAAGAAATGGAGTGCAGTTAGAATTGAAACAAGTTAGAATTCCTCTGTTTAAAAATGTGTGAAAAGGTGACCATTCAATTTAATGTAACTTTCAGTTGTCTTCAATCCTATGAAGATGTTTTCATTTCATGCTTCCCTGCATCTTCTAATATAAGAAAATGATTCTCTTGCCCTCTACTGTGGTAAGTCGGTAACAACAGTCAACAATCAAAATTGAATCAAGAACTGAATTCAGATTGGTAGATAGAGGTTTAATGTGTTAGGTCTGTTGGAGAAAATTCTCCTACTGAATTATAAATGATGTAAGCATTCAGAAGAGTTGCTATGCAATATGTAAACATGAGTGAAACATTCAATTTGAAAGCAGCCACCTGGTTTGGAAAATTTGAGTAGCTACTTTGAAGGATGTCCCCAATCATCTGTGCATGTGTGCATTTGCATAGTAGGTTTGTTTTACTAGTATTCCAAGTGAAATGTTGGCTATAATGAATACATACAAGAATGCAACAAGAGTTCAATTTTATGAAGCAGCTAGGTGAACTTTGCAGAAGATACAGCTGCTTAATATTTCAAGGAGAGATGTTTCACTCTTATTAACATACTTAGATAAGTATTCCTTTTGAAGCTTTTCAAAGCCCTGCTGTGTATAGCAAACTTGCTTTTGCTTTTGTTACCATAAAATTCTTTGTTTGTAGACATCATTCATCTTTAGCTTTAATGGAGTCACTGTCTAATCCTTTCAATCCTTTCTGATACAAAAGCAGCAGCAGCAGCTTTAATGGAGAAAACCTATTTTCCTGAGATAGAAACAACACTGTCCCATCATTGTATAATTTGTAAGCCACCCAGGTTACCTTATGGAAGAGAGGGCACCATAAAAATTTAATACATAAAAATAATTTAAAAAAACTTGAAAGTGAAAAGGGATACTATTTTTCCATTTTGAGTCCTGTAGTGCTATGGAAAAGACTAGATATGGATCCAGTACACCTGCCACCTACTACTCAGCCTTGGGATTTAGTTTATTGATATTCTTTAAATCTTCTTACTCATTCATAGTTGAGATAATCCAACATATATTATGAAACATACATAGCAAGAGGATTTAATCTTTTACTACACTAGAAAAACAGTATGGGGAAAACATTTCCATACTTATATTTGTGAATTAATACAGCCAACTAAGATCCTTTTCTCATGTTGTACAAGGACCTCTAAATATGATTTAGCAGAGAGCTACCGCCAGTCTCATTTCTTCAACCTATTAACTTGTTGCAGTGTTTCCACTTTCACTTTAAATGTTAAGTGCACACTTATAAATTCATAAGTGCACATGAATGCATGCAGTTGTATCTAGGCATAATTAGCTGTACTTTATTTCTATTGATTAACTTGTGCTGAATTTAAATGGATAAACATTTAATTTAATTTTTTTATCTTTATTTTATTTGTAATCAACTCAAGAGGGCATATATTCCTGATACTCCTGCCTCCTATTTTTTCCACAATAACTCTGCAAAGTGGGTTGGGCTGAGAGGGAGACACTAGTCCAAAGTCACTCAGCTGGCTTTCCTACCTAAAGCAGGATTAGAACTCACAGTCTCCTGGTTTCTAGCCCAGCACCTTAATACTCCATAGTTATCTTGTATCAATGTTTCAGATTAATTATAAAGTAATCTACATTTATCCAGCTTCAATTTATGGATAAAAAGTGATAGAAGAAAAATAACAGCTCTCAAAAGAAACCAGCATGGCTGCATAAAGAACTCTCTGATAAATTGAAAGATAAAAAGGACAAGTATAAAAAATGGAAAGAGGGGCACATAACTAAGGCAGAATATCAGCAAATAGCCCGAGCCTGCAAAGATGAAGTGAGGAAAGCTAAGGCTCAAAATGAACTAAGGCTTGCGGCCAAAGTCAAAAACAACAACAAAAAAAGCTTCTTTCAACATGTAAAAAACAAGAAAAAAGTTAAGGAAATGATTGGTCCATCATGGGGGAAAGTGGCAAGAAGGTGACAAGCAACAGGGAGAAAGCAGAACTATTTAACTCGTTTTTTGCATCTGTCTTTACACAAAAGGAAAAAACAGTCCAATCTATCAAAAACAGTACCATAAAAAACAGATTAGAAACACAAGTTAAGATAGGCAAGAAAATGGTAAGTGAGCACCTGTCCAGCCTAGACGAGTTCAAATCACCAGGACCAGATGGATTACACCCCAAGGTTCTCAAGGAACTGGCAGATGTGATCTCAGAACCACTGAACTATATTTTTCAAAGATCCTGGAGCACTGGGGAACTACCAGAGGACTGGAAAAGAGCTGATGTAGTTCCCTTCAAAAAAGGGGAAAAAATGGATCCAGGAAACTACAGACCTATCAGCCTGACCTCAATACCTGGAAAGATTCTGGAAAAGATAATCAAACAACGAATCAGCGAACACCTAGAGGCAAACAAAGTCATTACTAAAAACCAACATGGGTTTGTCAAAAACAGATCATTTGACCAAATGACAAAATTAGTGGACCAGAGGAATGCTGTGGATATAATTTACTTGGACTTCAGTAAGGCATTTGATAAAGTAGATCACTTGATAAGATAGAAAAATGTGGGTTAGACAGCATCACCACCAGATGGATTTGTAGCTGGCTGACCGGCTGTACTCAGCATATGGTCCTCAATGAAACTGCATCTACATGGAGGGAAGTGTGTAGCACTGTTCTGGGCCCAGTGCTCTTCAACATCTTCATCAATGATTTGGATGAGGGGATAGATGGGGAACTCATCAAATTTGCAGATGACACCAAGCTGGCAGGAATAGCCAACACTCCAGAAGATAGGCTTAAGATACAGGAGGATCTGGGCAGACTTGAACACTGGGTGCTATCCAGGGCTTTTTTTCTCATAGAATGCCCAGAATGGAGTTCCGGCACCTTTTTTGGATGGAACCTTGTAGGATGGGCAAGGCGGGTTGTATGATGTGTGTGAGTTCCGGCACCTTTTTTTTTTTTTTTTTTTTACAAAAAAAGCACTTGTGCTATCTAACAAAATGAAATTCAATAGTGAAAAAAGTAAGGTTCTATTTTAGGCAAGAAAAACCAAATGTACAGGTATAGTATAGGTTGTACCTTGCTCAATAGTAGCAACTGTGAGAGGGATCTTGGAGTCCTAGTGGACAATCACTTAGATATGAGCCAGCAGTGTGCTGCAGCTGCCAAAAAGCCAACATAGTGCTAGGCTGCATTAACAGAGGGATAGAATCAAGATTACGTGAAGTATTAATACCACTTTACAATGCCTTGGTAAGGCCACACTTGGAATACTGCATCCAGTTTTGGTCACCACGATGTAAAAAAGATGTCGAGACTCTAGAAAGAGTACAGAGAAGAGCAACAAAGATGATTAGGGGACTGGAGGCTAAAACATATAAGGAACGGTTGCTGGAATTGGGTATGTCTAGTTTAATGAAGAGAAGGACGAGGGGGGACATGATAGCAGTGTTCCAATATCTCAGGGGCTGCCACAAAGAAGAGGGAGTCAAGCTATTCTCCAAAGCACCTGAAACAACGGATGGAAACTAATCAAAGAGAGAAGCAACCTAGAACTAAGGAGAAACTTCCTGACAGTTAGAACAATTAACCATTGGAACAACCTGCCTCCAGAAGCGGTGAATGCTCCAACACTGGAAGTTTTTAAGAAGAGACTAGACAGCCATTTGTCTGAACTGGTATAGGGTTTCCTGCCTGAGCAGGGGTTTGGACTAGATGACCTCCAAGGTCCCTTCCAACTTTATTATTATTATTAGAAGAAAACAGGAGCACTGCACACATGAAATGTAAGACTGTGCCAGCTATTAAGCAGTATCATACGTATAATTACCAATATGGCATTGAAAAGATGTTTTCCTGCAGTGCAGCAGAATTCAATGAAAATTTATACTTACCCTGCAAAGATATGTTCTAAAGTGCCTTTTACTAGGAGTATTTCTTAGTATATTTAGAAAAGTTGTATTTTATTATGACATCACTCAGATATTAACTGATAGAAATATTTTACCCAAATCTTTCAAAAATAATTGCTAAGAAATTTAATCCAGTGCATATTATCAACTTTGTGGGATTGCATCCCATCCTTATTGTTGTTTCTTTGGGGTTCTTTTTAAATAAAAAGCAAAGATTAAAACACGGAGGACCCAGATGGACCCAGAGGAATGACCTTCAGATGGAAAGAAAGATGGAATTGTTTAACTTTTGTTACTAGAAATGTCTGTATAGACTGTATGTTAAAGAAAATGTAGTTTATTCATCCTTGAATAATAACAAAAATAGCCAATTTCTACTATAGCCCATTAAAATATACAGTAGAAGCCTTGCCATCTCTTGTTCCTAGTTATCTTCAATGTTCCATAGAGGGTTACTTGTTCTACTGTTTTACTTTTCTATTCAACATTTCTTTTTGTATTATAGAAAGGCAAAAATGGATTCAGGTGTCAGTTTTGGAAGCCTCTCGTTCTCACTGTATCCCTGGTGAGCTCCTCTACAGTTTAAACCTATATTTTAGAAAAGTGACATGTAAACATTACAAGAGTATAAAAAGAGTTAAAGGTTAAAGGTTAAAATTGGAATACTGTAATTAGAAATTAAGAACTAGGTAAAACTTAAAAACAGGATATGTATAAACAAAAGATAGATTGATAAATGCTTTAATTGAGCTTGCTATGGCTAGAAATTTACTAGTTTAACTATGTTATATCAAATGTAAATGGGAAATAGAGAAGGAATTTTTGACAATGTAACCTGAGATATGTACTAAAAATGCTGTTATTGAATTATTGATTACCCAATCACCACGTTGCTTTCTAAATACTTGGATGTTAAAATTGGAAAACTAATAAAATTTGTTACAAAAAAAAGAAGAGTATAAAAAGAGTGAAGAAACCTGTCAATGTATAAAATCTGAATATCTTTAATTGTTGGGAGGTTGCTGCAGGGCCTTCCTTCCTTCCTTCCTTCCTTCCTTCCTTCCTTCCTTCCTTCCTTCCTTCCTTCCTTCCTTCCTTCCTTCCTCCCTCCCTCCCTCCCTCCCTCTCTCTCTCTCTTTCTTTCTTTCTTTCTTTCTTTCTTTCTTTCTTTCTTTCTTTCTTTCTTTCTTTCTTTCTTTCTTTCTTTCTTTCTTTCTTTCTTTCTTTCTCACCTGTGTACAAATCTATTTTCCCTGCTTAGAATTTAACTTTGCTACAGTTTCTCCTTTTGGCCATCTGCTAGTGAATCACCAAGGTAACCCAAGGACTGGTTGCCATGGGTACTTTGTTGAGCATATGTTATCTTTCTAATGTAGCATATAGTGCTTTGCCTAAAACTCAATACTGTTATCCTAGTATCATTGAGCCAAAGGAACCTCACCTTCCTTTCTTACTTCAGTCTGATACAGGTAATAGGGCTAGTATAGGTCATGTTCACAGAAACAAGTTAAATTAGTATCTCCTAGATCAGACATGTCAAACTCAAGACCAGATCCAGTCTGTGATGTGTTTAGATGTGGTCCGCAAGCAGACTAGTAGCAGGAGGTGATTGAGTAGTTACCTCCTCACTTCTTTGGGTGTCTTGTTAGTGGCAGCAGCACTAGCAGAGAACGGACAGTGGGAGCCTCTCTGATGCATGGAGCTGTGTGGCAGCAGTAACCTCAGGGGTGGGTGGGCATGGGTCTACTCTATGATGACTCACAGTGGCCAGGTGGGTATGACTGGGTAAGTGTGGCCAGGTAGGTGCAGCTGGCCCAGCCCCACTGACTCGGGATGGCTGGGTCGGCAAGGAACAAGTCGCACTGGCTAATGTGACATGGGGACAACTTGGTGCCCCACAAGCTCCTCACCTCCCCAAACTGCCAGCAGCCAAGCGCATGCACGTGCACACTCACACACACATACTTGTATCCACAGAAGAAGGAAAGGTCCTTCTCCCCAAGCCCAGGCATGATTGGCAGCTTGCAAGCTCAGATGTGGATAAAAGTCTGCAAGCTTGGAATGCCAAAGGAGAGTTCTCCCAATCCCAGACACCCGAGCGTTAGCGTTTCCCTGTCTGGTGCCCCCTCCCGGCAAAGCAGGAGACAGAGGGCAACGTTGCTGTGCATGGAAGCACAGAATCAAACTTCTGCCTTAACAGATTTCTGGAGAACAAGAAGGGAATCCTTTTGAGAAGGATGATGGCTTGTTGGGGTAGCTTTCCCTCACACAGCTCTCCGCCATGCCTCCTTCTCTCCAGAGATCTTTCTAATTCAGCCAAGAACTTTGGCCTGCTGTGGTCACACATGCACATATCATTCCAAGCTTGGAGACATTTATCCACTTCTGAGCTGGCAAACTGCCAATCATGCCTGGGCTTGGGGAGAAGTATCTTTCCTTCTTCAGTGGATAAAAGTCCCCAAACTTGGAATGCAGAGTGTGTGTGTGTTTGTATGTGCACACATGCTTGGTTGCCAGCACTTTGGGAAGTCGAGAAGCTTGTGGGGCACTGAGTTGTCCCCATGTCGAGTTAGCCGGTGCGACTTGTTCTGTGCCGACCCAGCCATCCCAAGTCAGCGAAGCTGGGTGGCTGCACCTACCCGGCCATGCCTACCTAGACACACCCACCTGGCTATACCGAGTCAGCCGCATCAAGTGAGCGTTGTCAAGCCGGCCACATCAAGCTGGCCACGTGGACCTAGCCATGCCTACCTAGTCGTGGCAACCTGGCTGTGACCACCCAGCCAATGCCTACCCAGCTACGCCCACCTGGCCCTTTGAGGAAAACCATAATGCTGATGCGGCCCTCAGTGAAATTGAGTTCGACACCCCTGCCCTAGATGTACTGATCAGTTGTTTTGTGATTTCATTGAAGAAAGCCGTGAAAACATAAGAGAAAGGTGTCTTTAGAGGAAGGTAGCAATACTTTTTAACAATTTAGATTGCAGGAATGTCATGCAATGAAAATTTCTTTCCTCTCTTTGTGTTAATCAGTGTCGTCTTGTCCTTGTGAATTTCATCCAGTGGCATCTTTATCTCTAATCTAGTTATTCTGGTTTTTTTTTTCAATAGTCCTAAGTTATGACTTGACCACACGAGGGAACATCTATATTATCTTTAACTGCTATGTTATGACTGCTGTTGTGTAAATTATCAGTACATCTGAACTTTGCTTTTAAGAAATATCCCTATGAACTTCAGAAGACATAGATATTAGATTAATAGACACAAAAATATGTACTTGTTGAGATAAAGTCTATCACAATGTTTGCAGGCATTATTCCTAACTGTCCCAGTTTTTCAAATGTTATAAGAGATCAAGTGAATTAAACTCATAAATTGTATATTTGTATATCTTCTTCTTCTTCTTCTTCTTCTTCTTCTTCTTCTTCTTCTTCTTCTTCTTCTTCTTCTTCTTCTTCTTCTTCTTCTTCTTCTTCTTCTTCTTCTTCTTCTTCTTCTTCTTCTTATTTTCTTCTTCTTCTTCTTTCTTCTCTCATTCTTCTTCTTCTTCTTCTCCTCTTCCCTCCTCCTCTTCCCCTCCCTCCTCCTACCTCCTCCCTCCTCCTCCTCCTCCTCCTCCTCCTCCTCCTCCTCCTCCTCCTCCTCCTCCTTCTCCTTCTCCTTCTGCTTCTCCTTATTTGCCATTGTCTATCCACTGCAGGATGAAGGCCTCTTCCAAATTTTCCAACCAATATGGTCCTGAGCTTTGTTTTGCCAACTGGGCCTGCAATACTTGCTGATGTTGTCGATCCATCTTGTTTTAGGTCTTTCGTGAACACTTTTTATCAAGTGGGATCCTTTCTATGAGTGCCTTGGTCCACCTGCCATCAGTTCTTGCTATGTGACCAGCCGATTTTCATTTCAATTCTTTTACTCTGTTGATGATATCATAAACTTTCATTTGGTCTCTAATCCATGTGAAGGTCTTTCTATCTTGTAATGCCGAGCATGTATCTTTCCATGGCTCTTTGTGCCACTCGTAGCTTTTGTATCAATTGTGAGGTTAGTGTCCGTGTTTCACTGGCATGTTAGAGTAGATAGCACACACTGATAGAAAACTTTTCTCTTCAGGCATAGGGGGAGATTGTTTTTGAAAATTAGCTTTCCAAATGCCTGCCAACCACATTTAACACACCGTTCAATTTCCTTTACAGGTAATCCTTGAGTTATGAATGTAATGAAGTCTGCCAATTACATTTCTAACCTGAGAATTTGTTAGAGTGAATCACATAAAATGAACATGAAAACTCCCTGATTTTGCCCATGCATTCGCTAATCAAATGCATGGATCGTTAAGTGCACAAGGTATCTCAGGGTGGAGAAGGCCACGGGGGGCCTAGGACTTCTGACCCAAGGCCTCCCCTCACCCAGTGAGATATCCCATGCTCCCCTTAGGGTCTCAAGCTGTTTGGGCTTTTCCTCCCCACTCAGTCACCAACTTTTGGTGCCATGTTTCAGAGCCCTGCCCACGCTCGCCTCCTGCACTGCCCACGCTCACCTCCTGCACGGCCTTGGGTACCGGAGCTCTTGTCCAGCCAGGCAGAGAAGCGCCTTCCCCGCTGAGCCCCAGCCTCTCTCAAAAAAGAAGTTTGTGGGACTAAAAAAAAAGTTCAATCATACCTTCCAACTTTGCGAGATCTTACTTTTTTATCATGAGAAGTTGGAAGGTCCGATTGAACTTTTTCTTTTTAGTCCCACGGACTTCTTTGATTTCCCTGCACATTTCTTCCATTTGCAATGCAGCTTTTCCATTTCTCCAGCAAAAGAAATGAAATGCAACAGAGCTGGGAAGCAGGTTTGTTTAGGAGCTCCTCTTGCAATTTAGAGAAGGAGTGCTTTTGGCAAGCGAGGGGAGCAGGATGGTGGCATGTCAAGCTCTCCAGCTCTGCAGCAGTGCAATTTGTGAAATCTGGGCAGGTTTGGCACTCCAGCAAGTGGCAGGGCAGGGCTGCGCCTGTTTGTGACAGAGGCTGGGGCTCAGTGGGGAAGGGGAGAGGCTGGCCTGGTGCTTCTCCAACTGGCTGGGTGAGAGCTCCAGCACCCAAGGCCATGCAGGAAGCGAGCATGATCAGCATGGCACCAAATGAACATGTTGCAGTGTTTCTGTGGTCATTTGTAAGTGTGAATAACCACTGTGATGTTGTAAAATATGTAACTTTGGGACCTGGTCATAAGTACTTTTGGTGGGGATGTCATAACTTCAAACAGTCACTAAATGAACTGTTGTAATTTGAGGATTACCTGTATTGTATCACCTTCAATTGAGATTCAAGGTATATCTAGTGGTCTACTATGTCTAGTTCTTCTCCAGATATATATTTTTCTTTCTCTGGCTCTTTTTCAGATTTATTTTTAAGTCAAATGGTTCTCCTGCTTTGTGCAGCTCTTGTATGTGTCTTTGTAGCTCTTTTGGGTCTTGTGACAAGAGAACAACATCATCTGAAAATAGTATGTGATTTAAATAGGTGTCATTGATTTTTATTCCATCTTTTGTCCAGTCTAGTTTGCAAAATACTTCTTCAATGCAGGCTGAGAAAAGGATAGGTGATATTGTATCACCTTGTTGTACACCTCATTCTATGTTGATTTCCACTTTAAGATCATTAAGGCAAATTGTTGCCATTGTTTTTTCATATATTGATTGTAGTAAGTTTATGTAAGCAGTGTCTACATCTTGGTTGAGCAATACATTAATTATTGCTTGCTGACTTCTGGTTTTGCACAGTAGTGCAGCAGCCAAGGGATCATGGGGCTCCGCTCCCTACGGCTGATTTCTGCCTGTCATGGGACCCTAAATGGGCCTGAAGTTGCCCCGTAGAGGCAACACGGAAGGGGGGAAGTCCTGCCGATTGCGGAGAGATGGCGGTCGATCCGATCGGTTTGGGAAAAGCCCTCCAGAATCTGGCAGGAGAAGAGGCTAGCTCAACTTCTGAGTCTAGCCCAAGCTACAAGCAACTGAAGTCCAAAAGTACTCTTTCAAGCTGACTGTAAACAACGTGTTTGGAACTGGGTAAGAACAGCAATTTTCTCTCTTCTATTTGGAAACTGATTTTCTGGAAAAAAAAACAACCCAAGAAGCAAAAAGCCTCCGAAAGTGAGAAGGAGGGGGACTTTTGCCCCACCCTCCTGCAGACGGAAGCGGTGAATTAAACCTTTCAGGGAGAATAGAAAAATACTGAAATAAAAAGAATATAAGACTTAATTTGGGTAAGTTTGAAATTGGTGGAATCTCTTAAGATTTTCCTTTTATATCATCAAAACAGAAGTAAATAAGTGTTTATTACTGAAAGAACTGGTGCTGACATCTAGTGGTGGATGAAAATATTACAACAGCTGCTCTACTACAGAGACTGGCAAGGCCCAGGAAAAGATAAATTTGATCTTGGTGACCTTCAATGTCTTAATAACAAAGAACAGCTGTGACAAAAAAAGGAAACAACTTGGGCTTTCTATAAAGTGAGAATTATAAACTCTAAAAAAAATTGACCTTTCTGGATTACAAATACTAACTCAATTGTGACTCTAAAGCCATCTGCAGAGAAAGGAAAACCCTGATTTTTGACTATCATGGAAAACCAGAGATCTGCAGAAAGAATATACCAAGAAAAAACAAATACTTTCCAGAAGGAGATCTATGCTATGTTGCAACTAATCCAAACAACAATAATCTCAAACCATGAGGAAATTAAACATAAATGAACACATCTCCAATTTAACTTTACAACATAAAAATTCTCAGAAAATAAAAATAGAGAGTGAGCAGAGAAAACAGACAACTGATTACGAGACAGAGGAGAGAGATTTCAAGATGGAATTTAACAATACTAGGAAATATGACTTAACCCAGATGGAAAAAAATTTACAGGGAACTCTGGACATGGAAAAGACAAACTACACTTTAAGATTACAAAATAAGTTTGAGGACAAGAAAAAGGATTAGGTAAAATGGATTTTGCCAGGAGAACTACAAGATCTTGAGAGACAAAAAATAATAAATAAAATCAAGAAAGACAAAAAGGAAAAGATTTTCGAAGGGATGAAACCTTCCTATAAAAACATCTTACCTCTTTTGCCTTTTGTACCTGCAACAACATTTATAAGATTATGGGAAGACTCTTTGACTCATTGAAGCATATTGAACAGGAAAGACGTTGGGCAAAAAAAAGAGGCTAAAGTGAGAATTAAAAAATTAGATGATGGGAATTACCAGAGGGAGTATTTAAAAAATAATCATTTGTTTGAATATGATTAAAGAAATAAAAAGATTTTGAATATAAATAAAGATTAGTTTAAGAGGGATGAGCCCCTAAAGTAATATAGTATGCCTTCTTTCCTTTTTCTTTTGTGTTTGGTTTTTTTTTTTACATGAGAAATATAAAAATGTTGGGATGGTTTATATAAAAGAAATGTTTTCTTTGTTTTGTCTTTTTTTTTCTTTTTGCTCTTATTTTCTTTTAAGGTATGAGAAATGTAAAAATGTGATGGCTTGTATGAGAAAAAAAGATTTAAATACTTAATTAATTTTGAGAAAATCTTAACCAGTAAGAATGTTTTGAATACTGTGGGGAAAACAAATTTAAATAAGAATATAAACAGGATTTATGATGAGTCAGTCAAGATGATCAATGAAAAGAAGCTTTATACTGATGTGGTTATTATTTGCAGAAACATGAGAAAAATGTTTATATTAATTGTCATTTATTTAAATAAGAACTGTATTAATTTAAGGTTGGCTAAAGAGAATATTATTGGAAGAAGAGAAAATCGAGTAAAGTTCTTATATGGACTATAGAATTATAGAAATGAATTATTGATTGTTTTTTAAATACTAACCCAGACAACACAATGTTTACCAAATATTAAGGTGTATGTTAAAAATCAATAAAACATATTTTAAAAAATAATAATTATTGCTTGCTGTAATACTGAATCAAACACCTTTTTGTAATCGATGAAAGTGATGCACAGAGGCATGGTGTATTCATTGTGCCTTTCAATAACTTGTAGAACAACCTGGATGTGATCTATTGTGCTGTAGCCATTTCTGAATCCTGCCTGCTCTTTTGGGGTGTGTCATTTAATGTTCTCAATATTCTTTTTGCTGTTATCTTGGTGAAAACCTAGATGACTGAAAGAAGGCTTACTGGGCTATAGTTCTTTAAATCATTTTGGGCCCCTTTCTTATGTGTAAGAACCACTTCAGCATTTTCCCATGCATCGGGTATTTATTCTTCTCTGAAGCATCTTGAGTATAGTTTTGCTAGTATCTTGTGTAGCTTTCAGCATTTCAAGCATAACACAGTCATTTCCTAAAGCTTTGCCATTTTTCATTGATTTTATGGCACTTGATACTTCCTCCACTAGGATATCTGGCATTTCCTCTTTCATGGGTGTTGTTACTTTTGAGTGATCTTGATATTTATATAGGTCTGAATAGAATTTTCCAATTATTTCTAACATTTCCTGTTTTGTTCTTCACAGAGAGCCATCTTCACATTTTAATGCAAAAGTCTTCTGTCAACCATCCGTCTAACGAATTCAAAATTAAGGAATCTTCACGGCTTTAAGGTGCCAGGAAAGATAACCTTTATTGAATACACATCCCGCTACTGAAGAAGCAAAATGAACTCTAGTTTTCCCATGCTAAAATCTGGTTAGTTAACAATAGCTTTCCATAACCTCCACCCACCAAGTGTTCATGTTGCCCAATCACACTTCTTGATTTGTTATGAGAATGGTCCACTTCTCCATCAGACACCTACTTTTGTGGGCTCTCATGGTCTATGGTCAGCTTCTTAGAATTCCATTTCTTTCCCAAGCTTTCTACCCCTCCCCCCTTTTTCTATGGCAAGTTGAATAGCAATAGAAGTCAGCAGGCATCTTAGCAATTCAACCTTGACATGCCAGCCCCATAAAAAAAATGGCAAACATATGGATTTAATAAGTACAATTATCCAAACAATCAAACATCATCCCCTTGGACGTTGAGGGTATTTATCATGAAACTTTCATATTAATTGGTCAGCCTTAACATCATGGGCTTTTACCCATTCAGCATCAGCTAAGGGGTAACCTTTCTACAGGACTAGGTACTGTAGCTTTCCCCTAAAAATCCTTGAATCTAGTATTTTCTTAATCAATGCTTCTCAAGCTCTACCAATGCAGGAGGAGGAGGTTCCACTCTCCCTGGCCTTAAGCTAGATCTTTGGAATGGTTTCAACAAGCTGCAGTGGAACACTGGGTGGACTCGCTTCAACTCTTTTGGTAACCGTTGTTCAACAGTTACTGGATTAATGACTTTCACAATTGAGAAAGGTCCTATATCTTAGGACTCAATTTCTTGCAAGGCTGTCTCAGCTTGAGATACTTAGCAGACAGGTACACCTGGACCCCAATCCTATAAACCTCTTGGGGACCCCTCTTCTGATCAGCCTGCCTCTTATATGATTCTCCTTATCCAATGTCTTCTGCACCTCCCCTCATGTAGTCTTCAGGTTAACCATCCAATTAGCTAAGGGCAAGGAGGAGAGAGATGCCTGTGGTAGTGCTGGCATAGGCACAAAATCTGCTCCCATAGCTACTTTGAATGGGGTGAAACCAGTACCACTATGTACAGAATTATTGTAGACTACTTCCGCAAAAGCAGAAGTTCCGCCCAATTGGTCTGTTGATAGTTCACATAGTATTGCTCTATCATTGAGTTAGCTCTTTCTGCCAATCCATTAGTACTCGGATGGAACCCAGAACTAAGCCTCTGTGAGGACCCTATTAATCAGATAAATTCTTGCCAGAACTTTGCGATAAACTGCACCTCCAGGTCAGAGATGATGCACCTTGGGACTCCATGCAGTCTATATATATGCTGCATGAACAACTTGGCCAAGATTTGGGCTGATGGGATTTTCAGGCACGCCACAAAATGCACTTGTTTCAAAAACAGGTTAATCACAGTCCAGATTACAGTATTCCTGGAACTCTCAGGCAATTCCACAATGAAGTCCAGGACTATCTCCTCCCATGGGCTCTGGAGCTAGCCACCAGCTGCAACAGTCCGGGAGGCTTTCCTGGCAGTCTTTTCATAGAAGTGCATGTTGGGGACCCAGCAATGTAACTCTCTATGTCCTTGTTCATCTTAGGCCACCAAAATTGCCTCCTGGCTAAGTGGAGTGGCAAATACAGTTTGGAATCCTTCCAAGCCAGACTCTCTCTTGTCGTCATGTCTCCCTTTATGGTTCTTAAACCATTAATCTTCCTCAAGGGCTTCCCTGAGTTTCTGGGTGATCTCACTATCAGCTGGCTGAGGCAGAGCCGGCAGAATTGGCTTCGTGGAACTTAGCATTGCCAACTGCCTCAAGGGGATGATAGAATTAACTATTTCCTCCCTGCAACTCTTGTATTGTGGTAGACAAGATAGCGCATCTGCCAAGATTTTTTTCCTCCTGGCAGGTACCAAAGGGTAAAGTTAAATTGATTGACATATTGAGCCCATTGGACCTCCTTGGAGGACAGTTTTCTTGGAGTTTTCAGGGCCTCTAAATTCTTGTGGTCCGTCCACTGTCAACACTGCAACGATCTGAACTGAAGCCATTTTCACTTTATTTTCGGTTGCCACATATTTAGAAATAAGGAGGGAGTGGGTGTAGTTCTGGGTTAGCCAAAACAATTCTCATATATGGGAACCAAGGTCATTACTAATAACATTTTGGCGGGCTGAAGAGCTGGGAGGAGTGACCGCATTTTCTAATAATTGGTGAATGTGATTTATAATAATAATAATAATAATAATAATAATAATAAAGTTGGAAGGGACCTTGGAGGTCATCGAGTCCAACCCCCTGCTCAGGCAGGAAACCCTATACCATTTCAGACAAATGGCTGTCCAGTCTCTTCTTTAAAACTTCCAGTGTTGGAGCATTCACCACTTCTGGAGGCAGGTTGTTCCACTGGTTAATTGTTCTAACTGTCAGGAAGTTTCTCCTCAGTTCCAGGTTGCTTCTTTCCTTGACTAGTTTCCATCCATTACTTCTTGTCCTGCCCTCAGGCGCCTTGGAGAATAGCTTGACTCCCTCTTCTTTGTGGCAGCCCCTGAGATATTGGAATACTGCTATCATGTCACCCCTAGTCCTTCTTTTCATTAAACTAGACATACCCAATTCCAGCAAACGTTCTTGATATGCTTTAGCCTCCAGTCCCCTAATCATCTTTGTTGCCCTTCTCTGCACTCTTTCTAGAGTCTCAACATCTTTTTTACATCGTGGTGACCAAAACTGGATGCAGTATTCCAAGTGTGGCCTTACCAAGGCATTGTAAAGTGGTATTAATACTTCACGTGATCTTGATTCTATCCCTCTGTTAATGCAGCCCAGCACTGTGTTGGCTTTTTTGGCAGCTGCAGCACACTGCTGGCTCATATTTAAGTGATTGTCCACTAATGTCCATTTATGACACCTAATTGGGGTGGAATTGCAATTTATAACTTTGTAATCAAGGGGAGAGGAATTTAGTCTTGGGTTCACCTTTGTATGTGCCGTTATTTCGTAGCCAAATAAAAATGTTCTTTGAGGAAGAATTCCTTGCCTTTCCCCCCCCCCAATAAGTTTTATCAGGGTGAGGAAAAACAAGGATTATTATAGGTAATAGGGTTCGGGATAGGGTTGGGAGGGGATTGGGGAAAGAATGGGTACAACAATGGGGTTGCCCCCAATAACATTCCACGCTTTAGCAAGCAAACTATCGTCCGGATACAAGTATTCAATAGGGTTAATCAGTGCTTTTTTTGTAAAACAAAAAGGTGCCGGAACTCATACACATCATACAACCTGCCTTGCCTATCCTACAAGGTTCCATCCAAAAAAGGTGCCGGAACTCCGTTCTGGGCGTTCTATGAGAAAAAAAGCCCTGGGGTTAATTAATATAATGATAAGTAACTGCAGTCAACAAAAATAGCAAAAATTATAAAACGTATCAATTAATCAAAAAAGAAATTCGGTCATCTTAATAGATTTCAGAAGCAATTTTCGTTAACTCATTTTGCTAACCATTGATAAAACTTTTCCCATGTTTTAAAATAAACGGAGTCTTCTTTCTCTTTAATCTCTAGTGTTAATCTATCCATTTCTGCACATTCTAGGATTTTCCTAATTATAATCTCATCAGATGGTAAATCTTCATTTTTCCAGTATTGGGCAAATGCTATTCTCGCAGCTGTCAATATATGTAATATTAAATACTCATTCTCTTTCCCATAATTAGATCCTAGCATTCCTAACAAAAACAATTCTGGCCTAAATTCTATCTGTATTTTAGTCATCTTTTCCAGCCATGTATGAATCTTAAACCAATATTTCTTTGCTCTAGGACATACCCACCAGATATGATAATAAGTACCTGGTTTTTGTTTACATTTCCAACAGTTATTCGAAACATTTTTAAACATTTTCGCTAATCTTACTGGTGTCATGTGCCATCTATAAAACATTTTATACAGGTTTTCTTTATATGAAGTTGCTTTAGTCAGTTTAATATTTCTGTCCCATAGCTTTTGCCAAGCTTCTAAGTCTATAGAATAACCAAAGTTTTTTGCCCAAACTATCATTGTCTCTTTTACTTGTTCTTCTTCCATCTTCCATTTTAGCAGAAATCTATAAAGTTTCTTAATCAAATTTTCATCTGTTTTCAAGAGTATTTGATCAAATTCTATCTGTTCTTTATAAAATCCCACTGTCTTTAGATCTTTCTCATATCTTGTTTTGATTTGTAAATAAGGCCACCATGATAAGTCAATGCCTTGTTGTTGTAAATCTTGCCTGTCTTTGAGTTTTCCGTCATTATCCAAAATGTCTTTATAGGTGACAAGTTTATCATAATTAATTAAATTTGGGTAAGCAAAAGCTTCCATTGTTGAGAGCCACGCTGGTATTTTAATATAGATTTTTTGTTTTATTCTCTCCCATTCTAAAAGGAGTACATTCCTTATAGCATGGCACTGAAAATATCTGTGTATTTTATTTTTCCCATACCACAGAAAGGCATGCCAACCCAACTGCAGGTCATGCCCCTCTAGGTAGAGAAGTCTTTTATTTCTCAGCGTTATCCATTCTTTAATCCACGGTAAGATCGCTGCTTGATAGTAAAGTCTCCAATTTGGAAGTCCAAATCCTCCACTATCTTTAGCTTCTTGTAACATTTTAGCTTTAATTCGTGCTTTCTTCCCTTGCCATATGAATCTTAATATTGTTGCATTTAAGTCATCAAAGAAAATCTTCCCCAGTTTTACAGGGATTGTTTGGAATAGAAAGAGTAGTTTCGGTAGGATACTCATCTTCACTGTTGCTATTCTTCCTAACAATGAAAGTTGGAGGTTTTTCCATTTTTCCAAATCTAATTTTATTTGTTTCAACAGTCTTTCATAATTATCTTCTTTTAATGTTGTACATCTTGGTGTTAAATAGATACCTAGATATTTCACTTTTTCACTATTTGTAAATTAGTCTTTTTTGTAAAGTAGGTTTTCTGTTTATCTGTTAAGTTCTTTGTTAATACCTTCGTCTTTTCTCTATTTATTTTCAAACCAGCCACTTCTCCAAATTTTTCTATTTTCTGCAACAATTTAGTAGATGTTTCTAGTGGCTCCTCCAAAATGAAAACCAAATCATCTGCGAAGGCTTGTAGTTTATATTTCTGGTCTTTTATCTCCAGTCCTTTTATTTCCGTGTCCTGCCTGATGTTTCTAGCCAGTACTTCCAATGTTAAAATAAATAGCAAAGGGGATAATGGACAACCCTGTCTTGTGCCTTTTCTAATATCAAAGCTTTTTGTATAATCACCATTTAAAAGTATCCTGGCTGTTTGTTTATTATAGATAGCTTGAATTGCTTTTATAAAGTTGTTGCCAAAGTCCATTTCTATCAGCTGCTGAAACATAAATTGCCAATTTAAATTGTCAAAGGCTTTTTGAGCATCGAGAAATATCAATGCCATTTGCTTCCCTGGATGGTTTTCATAATATTCCAGGACATTTAAGATAATCCTTAAATTGTTTTTTATCTGTCTTTTGGGTAGGAAACCATTTTGGTCTGTATGGATGAACTCTGTCAAGAATTTCTTCATTCTTTCTGCCAGTATCGAAGCAAAAATTTTATAATCTACGTTCAATAACGATATTGGTCTATAGTTTTTTTATTTGTGTGGAATCGGTATCATCTTTAGGTATCAGAGTGATATTAGCTTCCGTCCACGAATTTGGTATTTTTGTCTCTGAGAAAGTTTCATTACATAGTTCCTTCACAATCGGGCTTAATATGTCCTGTAGTGCTACATAGAACTCTGCAGGCAGTCCATCTGGGCCCGGAGTCTTGTCTTTTTTTTTTTGCCTTTTTATAGCTTCTGTAATCATTGATATTTTCCGATTTAATATATTTTGGATATTCTCTGGAACTTTTGGTAAATTGCTTTCTTTCATATAGGCTTGTATTCCCTCTTTGGGGACCACCTCTGCCTTATAGAGAGTCTCATAGTAGGCCTTAATAATCTTTTTCATTGGATCATTATGAAAGTGTAGCTCTCCTTTTGAATCTTGTAGCTTATTTATCATTCCCCCCCCCTTTCTTTCTTTAGTCTATATGCCAACCATCTTCCCGGCTTATTAGCATTTTCAAAAAAGTTCTGTTTAGACCGTTTAATTTGCTGTGCCATAATATCCATCTCAGCCAAGTTTAATTTATGTTTTATTATCTCCATTTGTTTCTTGAGAACTTTCTTTTGTGGGTCATTTTGTAGCTCAAGTTCCAAATTTTTAAATTCTTCTCTCAGGTTTAACTGTAGTTGTTTCTTTTCTTTATTCTTTTTAGCAGTATATGTTATGGCCAAGCCTCTAAAGTATTCTTTGGCCATATCCCAAACATTTTGGAGGGAAGTGTCTTCTTTCTTCTTTATTGTAAAGAAAAATTCCATTTCACTTGTTGCTAATTGTACAAATTCTTTCTCTTTCAATAGAGACTTATTCAAGGACCATCTTAATTTTTTCTTAGTACCTTTCCAAATCATTTTTATTGGGTTATGGTCTGCCCAAACGTTGGTTTCTATCTCAATCTCTTGTATTATCGTTTTCAAGTCATAAGATGTCCATATCATATCAATCCTAGACCATGATTTATGCCTATTTGAATAAAATGTGTATTGTGATTTTTCTGGATTAATCTCTCTCCATATATCTTGGATAGACAATTCTTCTTTCGTTTTTAAAAAAGCTTTGGGTAGAGTATTTCCCCCCTTTCCCCCTTGTATATGGCTTTTATAGTCCTGGATTGAATCTGCTATTGCATTGAAATCTCCCAATATACAAAGGTTTTGGTAATTTAACTCCACTATTTTATTATGTAGTTGGTAATAGAATTGCTCTTGTTTATCATTAGGTGCATATATTGCAACCATCAATATCTGTTTTTGATCAACCATAATCTCCACCATTAGTATTCTCCCCTCTTCATCTGCATAGACTTGTTTAGAATTTATCTTTTCTTTTATATAGAGGGCTATACCTCTTTTCTTTTGGATAGCATGGGTGGAGTAAAGCTTGCCCATTTTCGGTTGTTCTAAAATTCTAGCATGTTGTCTCTTAATATGTGTTTCTTGTAAACAAATTATGTCCATTTTTAACTTTTGTAGTCTGGTGAAAGTTTTTCTCCTCTTTGAGGGAGAATTCAGTCCATTTATGTTTATTGATAAAATTCCAATCTCCTCCATGACTTCAATTGTATCTAGATCTCAGTCTTCTAGGCGATCTTATCTGTCTCTGGTCTCTCTGTCTTGTTTCTTCCTCTGGGGTGGTCTTTGTAACTTCTTCTTCCTCTAGTTGTTCAGATGCTCCTACGGCACCAGTCTCCTCTTGTTTTTTTGGTTCAGGATCCCCTTTTTCCAAAAATGCTCTATGCTTTTCAAAAAATTCCGCTGCTTTAAGCGGGGTATCAAATCTATATCTTTTCGAGTCCCAGAAAATTAGTATTCCTTCTGGGACCAGCCATCTAAAATTAACTCCTTTATTAATCAGTTTCCTTGTTAAAAATTGGTACTCTCTTCGAGCCTCTCTGATCCTTCTAAGAATTTGCTTAAGCAGTACTATTTCTTTTTCTTTCTATTTTAACGGTTGATCTCTCACTATTCTCAAAATCTCATCTTGCATGGATCTTTTAAGGAATCTAACATGAACTTCCCTGGGAACTCTGTTTCTTCTGGCATAACTTGAATTAACTCTGAAAGCCTGGTCTATTTCTCCTTCCATTTGGGGCTTTCCCATTTCTAAAAGGTCTGCAAGTAACTCAACTATCAGTGCTAACAGATTCTCATCCTTGTCTTCTATTATATTTTGGAATCTTAAAAAGTATGGTGCCCTTTCCATCTCTATCACCGTGAGCGAATCTTCCAATTCCGCATTTGTTTGGACCAGTCTTTGATTCTCCTCTTGTAAAGATTCTAATTTCTGATCAACTTCCAAAGATTTGTCTTCTATCTTCTGAATCCTTTGTTGGTTATCTGTAATCGCCTGTTCAAAATTTTCAATTTTTTGATTCATGTTAGCAAGATCATTTTTCAGATCTTCATGATTTTTGTCAAGATCCTTTTTCATATCTTCGTAGTTTTTGGCCGTTGAGGCAACCTGGGCCGCAATTGTCTGCAATATTGCCTGTGTGTCTTTTTGTTGAGCTTCCATTTTTTCTTGCTGTAACGCTATGGTAATAGATTTTTGGTAGACTGGACTAGCAGAAGTCGAGGCGGGAGCAGAAGATCCTTTTTTCCCAGGTTTAGGCAGGTTAGAAGCGTTCATCATTAAGTTGATATATTATCTTGTAATCCACTGGGTGGCCCAATGGCCAATTGTAATCCACTAGACTCCTATTGCTAGGAGGAGTAGCCAGCAAAAAAAATTAAGCAGTTAAAAAAGAAAAAGTAATTCCAACCAGGAGGGAAAAAAGTAAAAAGACCAAAAAAAATATCCAATAGAGAAAAGCCAGCAAACAAAAAAGAAAAAAAAAGAAAGGAAAAAATAAGTAAGAAAAAACAGTAAAAGAAAATATCCAATTTGTAGTTCAGCAATTTCTATTCATAGACAAAAAAAAGAAAAAAAACCCAAAAGACGAAAGGAGGTTAATATTCAATTCTTCATAGTAAAATGTTTATAGTCCAAAAAGAAAAAAAATATTTATAATCCAAGGAAAGGGATGGCACCAGATGTTCTGCATCTAAAATAAATAGTCTATGCTTATAGTCAAGCTAAGGAAAAAAAGATAGAAAGTCAGAAGAAAAAAAAAAATCTCCCTCAGCCAGCCAAGGTCAGATAGGGATGTCTGGGCATACAGCCAAGTATCTGGGCATAGAGCCAAATTTCTAGTTGGAATAAACACCAGACAAAGGGAGAGGGAAAAAAACGTATTGACTGTAATCACCAAGGATACAATGTGTCCATTCACAGCGTTTTTTTAAAAAAAGAAGCAGTCCAGAGTGGAAAAGGAAAAAAAAAAGATTTAAAAGTTTGAGAATAAGCAGTTAGAATGGATTTTCTGAGTTAAATATATATAAAAAAGATCTTTAAAGAGCCAGCTTCCCAAATTTCTGATAGAACTTAAAAAATTGAACCGTATAAAAAAGTTATTTTTTAGAAATACAAAAGAGCTTAAACCGCCGCTTATATACAGGAGGGGGGAAAACCCCACCCACTCCCTAAAGGCTTCCCGTTCAAGCTCAAGACAGGGTGTTTAAAAGGAAAAAAATCAACCTTCATCTGGAAAGAAGAGCCTGTTCTCCTCCGGCTCAGTTGCTTGCTATCAGTCAGTGCTGTTTCTCCGTCTCCGATGATCAGCTGTTAATGGCGGATCGCATGATTGCAGTCCGCCTTTCTTCTGGTGGTTCCAGGGCTGCTTTGATTTCAGCAAGCTGGCTGCCACCGGCCTGTGGTCCTCAAAGGTTCGCCCTTCGGTGGCCACCTCTCCGGGGTGGCATTCAGCCCAAAAGGGCCCACCAACAGAAGAAATTCGGACCCGGGGAACGGAGCATTTTCCCCCGGGTCTAACCTCAGCGACATCACCGGTGATGTTTTTCAAGAATTCCTTGTCTTGAAGTTCTTTTAATTGGTCTCATCTACTGGAATCATGACATTAACCCAAGACTCGAAACTATTTTAATACCACGGGGTCCTGAGCTCCGGTTGCCTACCCAAAGTCTTGGGAGGACGACAAAGACTCAGGGAAGATTCCATGATGGAAAAAAGGAAGAACTTGTTACTATCCTCAAAGTTACAGCAACTACGTCAGTGGGTGGGGTGCAGGCCATTGCCCCGATAGAGAGTGTGACTTCGGTGGTTCCAGAAGTGGGCGCGAGACCAAAGGAATGGGAGATCCTGTTGGAGCCATTATTGCTGTCGGAGGGAGTCCTATCTATCAGAGATACTTGGCATTCAGAGACAACCCAACCGAAAAAGAGTTCAGCAAAGGTCGCTGAAGCAGAATTCCTGTTAACTGCTTCTCACGAATCGCGCTCTCCTGATCGAAGAGGTGCCAAGCAACTAGCACCCTGGGATGAGTCAGGTGAGTGGAAATATCTGACTGCAATCCGGAGCCAATCCGTTGAGTGGTTAAGAGAGAAGTTTGAAGGACTGGAAGTGGGAGGAAAGGAGCAGGTCACCCGTCAGTTACTTTCCAGTGAACGGGATAACAGACGCCCCCAAGACCATCCCCAATCCAGGCAAAGTCCCAGTCCCACAGCTGGGGCCCGAGCTGCCTCCCCACGACCAAAGCTTTAATTTCGAGCCCAGTGTGGAGGTTGAAGCCTGGACTGGCATCAGCGTCGCAATAGCCCCGACCGCCATTGGCGGCCTGCCAGCCCTGATCACTGTCAACGTTATGCCAGTCCTGACCATTGGCAATGGTATGTTAGCCCCAATTTGTACCACCGCTATACGAGCCCTGACCGGTACCCATGTCAGATCAGCCTTGAACGTTATTGGCATAGAGCAAGCCCCGACCACCGCTGATACCCAGATAGCCCTGATCAATATCCACGTCGGGCCAGTCCGGATCAATATTGCCACCATGGTAGTCCAGACCATCATCGTTACAGACTTAGCCCTGATCGGCACCCCCAGTGACTTAGCCCCAAACTACACCAGTCCAGGGCCCCTGGCAAGAGCTAACCGAGCAGCGGGACTCCCATGAGATCAATTGCGACAGTATGGGTTGCTGCAGGCTCTCTTAGATCGACAGCGACCCTTGGAAGCCCCTCCTTTAAATCCCACGTTTGATGGCAACCTCGAGGAGTTAACTTTCTTTTTGAATCAAGTGCACCCTCCTTTCAATCCCACGTTTGATGGCAACCCCGAGGAGTTAACTTTCTTTTTGAATCAAGTGCGCTCTCATATGAACAGGAATTCCAATGCCTATCCAGATCCTGCCACTATGAGGCGAGGCGAGGCGAGGCGAGGCAAGGCAAGGGCAAGGCAAGGCAAGGGCAAGGGCAAGGGCAAGGCAAAGGCAAGGCAAAGGCAAGGCAAAGGCAAGACACGGGTCAGCAACCTGCGGCTCCAGAGCCGCATGCGGCTCTTTGAGCCATCTCCTGGGGCTCTGGAACTTCCTCCGCCATTTGCAGAGAGACAGAGACAGAGAGAGGCACTTGCACTTCCCCTCTCTGTCTCTGTCTCTCTCTCATGCGGACTTGCCCCCTCGCAGGCTCCTGATTGGCCCTGCGCCTGGGTGCCCCGCCCCCTGGGAGAAGGGCAGCCAGGAAGACGCACATGGCCAGGGAGCCGCACGGGGAAGTCCCAGGATCCCCGCTGAGAGCGGCCCGCTGGAGCCTCCGCTGAGCAGGCCAGCCCTCCCGCAAGCCACGGCCCCGAGGGAGAGCAGCCCCTGCGATGCCCAGCCGGCGCGACCGTTGGCCAAGCAGCAGCCGAGCCGGTGACGGAGGGTAGGTGGCGGGGAGGAGGGAGGAGGGAGGGGGCTCCGAGTCCATGGAGCACTGCCATGAAGCAGCCATGGGGCAGGTGGTGCATCCCCTGGCTTACCTGTACCAGGTGGAGGGGCTGGCAGGGGCCGGTCGGTCAGGCAGAGCAGCTGCAGTATTGTGGCCAGGGCCAGCGGCCCACCGCGGCTGCATCTCATGGGCAGAGGGCGAGGCCGGGCAGCGCGGAGTCCCGGCTGAGGGGGGTGGCGGAGGCTTCCTCCCCCTCCTCCTCCCCTTCTTCATCCTGCTGCACCCCAGGCAGCAGTCCCGGCAGCGGCGGCGGCAGGGGCATCGCTCCCTGGGCCATCCCCAGGCTGCCGAGCCGGCCATGCGTCTCCCCGGGCTGGGCAGCAGTCCCGGTGGCAGCGGCGGCAGGGGCATCACTCCCTGGGCTGTCCCCAGGCCACCGAGCTGGCCATGCATCTCCCCGGGCCGACAAGCTGGCCATGCGTCTCTCTGGGCCACTGAGCCGGCCATGCGTCTCCCCGGGCAGCCGAGCCGGCCATGCGACCCCCCGGGCTGTGTGGCAGTCCCGACGGCAGTGGCGGTGGCATCGCTCCCTGGGCCATCCCCGGGCCGCAGAGCCGGCCATGCATCTCCCCGGGCCGGGCGGCAGTCCCGGCGGCAGCAGTGGCAGTGGGGGCATCGCTCCCTGGGCCATCCCTGGGCTGCTGAGCCAGCCGTGCGTCTCCCCGGGCCGCTGAGCTGGCCATGCGTCTCCCCGGGCCGCCGAGCCAGCCATGCATCTCCCCGGGCCGGACGCTAGTCCCAGCTGGGGTGGCGGGGGCATTGCTCCCTGGGCCACCGAGCCAGCCATGCATCTCCCCGGGCCGGACGCTAGTCCCAGCTGGGGTGGCGGGGGCATTGCTCCCTGGGCCGCCGAGCTGGCCATGCATCTCCCCGGGCCAGGCAGCAGTCCCGGTGGCGGCAGCATCACTCTCCAGGCTGCCGAGCCACCGAGCCAACCATGCGTCTCCCTGGGCTGGGCGGCAGTCCCGGCGACAGGGGCATCGCTCCCTGGGCCATCCCCGGGCTGCCGAGCCGGCCATGCATCTCCCCGGGCTGCCGAGCCAGCCATGCATCTCCCCGGGCCGCTGAGATGGCCATGCATCTCCCCAGGCCGGGCGGCAGTCCTGATGGCAGTGGCGGCAGTGGCGGCAGCGGGGGCATCGCTTTGGGCTGCTCCCTGCGCAGCCGAGCCGGCCACGCATCTCCCCGGGCCTGTCAGTGGTGCCCCGGGCACCTTCTGCTGCCTCCTGCCTCCCCTCCCCTTCGGCACCGTCTGCCTTGAGAGAGAAAGAGGGAGAGGAAAGAGAAAGAGAGAAGGAAAGGAAAGAAAGAGAGAGAGGAAAGAGAGAAAGAGAAAGAGGGAGAGGAAAGAAAGAGAGAGAGGAAAGAGAGAGAGGGAGAGGAAAGAGAGAGTGAGAGAAAGAGGAAAGAGAGAGAGAGAGGAAGCGCAAGTGCCTCTCTCTCTCTCACACACAAACACACTGAGTGGGGGAAGAGTACTTGCAGACCAAGGGCAGAAAGAGGGAGAGAGAGAGAGAGACCCTTTTGACATCTAAAATGAAAATAACACCGCATATATCCTTTTTTACCTTTATTTTATATGTGTATGTGTGTGTGTATATATATATATATATATATATATATATATATATATATATATATATATATATATATATATACATACACATATAAAATAAAGGTAAAAAAGGATATATGCATATATATAATGGTAAAAATATATGCATATATATAATGGTAAAAAAGGATATATGCAGTGTTATCTTCATTTTAGATGTCAAAAGGTTTTTGCGGCTCCCAGTGTTTTTTTTCCGGTGGGAAACGGGTCCAAGTGGCTCTTTGAGTGTTTTGGGTTGCCTACCCCTGAGATAAGATAAGATAAGATAAGATAACCTTTATTGTCATTTTTTTACTGTGGGCACAACAGCACACATCAAAAATGAAATTTAGTTGCCCGCTCTCAAAGTGAAACATATACATGACACACACTAAACATACTATATATAACATACAGTATGTATAGACCCACACCCCTACATATACATAACAAATAAATATTAAACACTGTCCATCTTGAATATATAATGGAAGGAGGAAGCTTGAGAGTTCACAAGGTTAATGCTGTATGGAATGAAACAATGGCTGAAACTGGATGTTCTGCTTCGGATACCATGAAGCCTCCTCCCAGAAGGTAACAAGGAAAACAGGTTGTGAAGAGGATGTATAATGTCCCAAATAATCTCATGGTCCCTGCTCAAGCAATGGTTCTGTACTATGTCCTGGATGGGAGGGAGGGAACTGCCAATGATCTTTTCGGCCATCCTCACCACTCTCTGCACCGCCTTCCTGTCTGAAGCAGTGATGCTTCCTGTCTGAAGACTGTGATGCTGTATGACAGGATGCTCTCAATCGTCCTCCTGTAGAAAGTGGTAAGGATAGGAGAAGGAAGATGTGCTTTTCTCATGTGATGCAGAAAATGCAGGCGCTGCTGTGCCCGCTTCACCAGTGTCTCGCTGCTGAGTGACCAAGCCAGCCTACTCGTTAGCTGCACACCCAGGAATTTGATGCTGGTAGCCATCTCCACAGGTGATTTCTGAAATCGACAATGATCTCTTTGGTTTTTCCGGTATTTAAAACTAGGCTATTTTCCTTACACCAGTTCACCAACCTCTCAACCTCCTTGCGGTAAGCACCCTCATTGTCATCATGAATGAGGCCCACTACTGTTGTATCATCTGCGAACTTCAAAATATGGTTAGTGGCAAACCTAGCACAACAGTCATGGGTCAACAGGGTGAACAGCAGCGGACTTAGGACACAGCCCTGAGGAGAACCTGTGCTCAAGAAAATGGTATTAGAGGTATTTGTTCCAACTTGCACATATGGTCGATGTGGTAGTGGCAAACTTGGAGGGGGAGGCAGCAGAGTGGTTGAATGGCTTGTACAACAAGCAATCACCTGAGCTATGGGACTAAAACCTGTTTATTCAAGGTCTAAGGACCAGGTTCAAGGATGGTTCCTAGCCCTGCAAGCTGAAAAAGACATTCATGAGGTGAAACAGAGGGGTTGGCCAGTGAAGGAATACGTGTGTGAATTCTGAAGAGTCGCTGGCAGAATTGTGCAGTGGCCTGAGCGATGGCTAGTTCATCATTTCAAGTCCAGTTTGGACCCAGATCTATTCCAAGCATGCGTCTATAGGGGGATCCCTGATCAACTCCATGAGTGGTATCGCTTGGTTGTGAATTTAGACATCGAGTTAAACTGCTACAGGAAGCCACCGACCCCTGGACCTAGACCGAGACCAAATCCAGCAAGGCATCAGCTTCCCCGACGAGCCCCACTGGCTGGGACTACTGGAGCTCCAAAGGCGTCGGCTGGACCACTGATCAAATGTTTTAGATGTGGCCAGCCAGGTCACCGAGCAGCTGTTTGTCCAGTTCCTTTCCCACAGCAAAAAGGCGGTTCGACCACACCAGCAAAGCCAAAAGGAAGCTCGCTGTCCACCAAAGAAAAATCAAGTTGGATTAACCAAGAGCAAGCCACTTAAGTCACCTCTCCTACTCAAGAGAAAGCTGAAGCCCCGCCTGAGGCCGCCTGTTTGCCCGCTCCATATGACAGCGATGATGAGGGAGAAAATGACCCGATGGTGAGTTAGCCTTTTCCATCTTTTTCCCTCTCTGCTAAGCTCTTGGTCCCTAAGACAGGAGCGTGGATGGACTTACATGTATTGATAGACTCTGGGTGTTCATGATGCCTTATCAACCTCCCTACCATCCTCAAATTAGGCATCAGAGCAAAAAAGCTTTCCTCCCCCATGAGGTTCAAACAGGCAGACAGGTCCTTGTTGGGCAGAGCCCTAGTCACCCACTTAACTGAGCCAGTAGGACTAGAGGTGGGGGAGTATTGGGAATTTATCCAGTTTGTGGTGGTCCCAAAAATGACTGAAGCAGTAATCTTGGGATTAGCCTGGTTGGACAAGTGGAAACCTTTAATATGGTGGGAGAATGGAATGAGAACCTTAAGGTTAGCCATAGGGCCGTCACCCCCCAACCCCTCTAATGACACCAGCGGGATAGCAGAACCACCATCCAAAACTCTAAAAGTGGTGGCAAATCCCCTGCCAGGAGTGCCTCTCATTCCCAGCAAATACCGAGACTTGGCTGAAGTATTCAGCGAGATGGAATGTGACATTCTACCCCCCCCCATAGAACCACTGACTGTGCCATTGAGATTCTACCGGGAGCTAAATTGCCAAAGCCAAAGATGTATGCAATGACCCCCCTCGAAGTGAGGGAGTACATGGATAAAAATTTGGCGAGAGGTTTTATTGAACCCACAAAATCCAAAGTGGCTGCCCCCGTACTTTTTAAGGAAAAAAAAGATGGATCGCTGAGACTCTGCATTGATTTTAAAGGGTTAAACACTGTTAGCGAGGAGAATATGTACCCTCTTCCCTTAATGAAGGACATGTTAGCCCACCTGGCAAAACGACAAATATTTACCAAATTAGACCTAAGAGAGGCATATTATTGCGTGAGAATAAGAAAAGGTGATGAATGGAAAACTGCCTTCAATAGCCCCCTGGGTAGTTATCAGTTTAAAGTCATGCCTTTTGGATTACAAGGAGCTCCTGCTGTGTTCATGCAGCTAATCAGCCAGGTGCTGCATGATCATTTATATAAAGGAGTTTTGGTGTAGCTTGATGACATCTTGATCTATACAGAGACTATGGCAGAATTTTAGTACGAGAAGTATTAAAATAGCTGCTGAGCGCTAAACTCTACGCAAAACTCTCAAAGTGCGAGTTCCATCAGACACATTTGGATTATCTGGGTTAGGCATTGAAATGGATCCAGCTAAAGTAAAATCTGTGATTGAATGGCAGCCCCAACAAACTTGGAAACAGCTCCAAAGTTTTTTGGGATTTGCTAATTTCTACCGCCAATTTATCCCATCATTTGCTGAGATTGCTTTGCCCCTTACAGAACTATTAAAAACTGGGAAACATGGGGGTAAGCCACGACCAGGTCAACCCCTACACTGGTCGTTAGAGTGCCAAGCTGCTTTTGAAAATTTAAAAAGACTGTTTGCTGCAGAACCAATTCTCAAACACCCTCATCCTGAGGAGTAATTTGTTATTCAAGCTGATGCCAGCAATGTGGCTGTGGGGGCAGTGCTGTTACAAAAAAACCATAAAGGTGAATTACAACCCTGCGCTTACACTTCGAAAAAACTCACTGACAGTTGAGGTGGGCTGTTTGGGAGAAGGAAGCCTTTGCAATCAGATGGGCCTTATTGACTTGGCGTCATTTCCTAGAGGGGCGCAAGGTCCCTTTTGAAGTATGGACTGATCACAAAAACTTAGGGCACTGAAATCTCCCCATAAACTGTCCCCCAAACAAGTACACTGGGCACAATATTTTAATCATTTTAACTTTACCCTGAAATACATACCGGGTGGAAAACAATTTTTAACTGATGCCCTCTCCAGACTGCCTCAATATAAAAGCCAACGTGAACAAGTCATATAGACTCTATTATGCCATCACCTCAAGTTATTTCTCAAATAAGCCCTGGGAAACAACGACACCTGAAGTCCCCTAACCCAGACGACCCATTGACAAAGAAATTAAAGCAAGAACTGAAAAATGACTGATGGCTCCAGGAAAATCAAACCATCCTAACCCATAGGGATGGGTTAGCTTGGAAAGGGGGGAAATTATATTTGCCTGAGTCACTCAGACTCCAAGTGTTCCAATGCAGTCACGACGTTAAACAACTGGGTCACTTTGGATATTTAAAGACACTACACTTAATTTGGAGGCAATTTTGGTGGCCAGGTTTAAAGAAAGATATAGAGAGCTATGTAAAAAGTTGTGCAGTCTGTGCTACCATGAAGAGAATCCCAGGAAAGCCCCCTGGACTACTACAGCCTGTTGCAGATCCTTCTCAGCCATGGGAGGAGATAGCTATGGACTTTATTGTTGAATTACCAGAGAGTAGAGGAAATACGGTAATATGGACTGTAATTGACCTTTTTTCAAAGCAAGCTCACTTTATAGCATGCTCTGGCCTCCTATCTGCCCAGAAACTAGCCAAGTTATTTCTTATGCATATTTACCGGCTGCACAGCACACCAAAATGAATAATTTTGGACAGGGGGCACAATTTACGGCCAGATTTTGGAGGGATTTCCTTAAACTGGTTCCACGCAAGGACAGTCATCGGCTTTTCGTCCTTCTATGAATGGAGCGGCTGAAAAAGTGAATGCAATGGTGGAACAGTATCTTAGATGCTGTGTAGATTACCAACCGACAAATTGGACTGATCTCCTCCCTTTTGCTGAAGTGGCTTACAACAACACAGTACATAGCAGCACTGGACTTACACTGTTTAAAATAGCCACTGGAAGGGATTTTATTCTGATGCCTGAATACCCCCAGGACCCCCCTACCTCTCAAACATTAGATCAGTGGGTATCTGCTTGGAGAGGTGTTTGGGATAATACAAATAAAGCTTTAGCAAAATCCTCAGAGGTTTACAAAAAGCAAGCTGATAAGAAAAGAGCACCTCAGAAATCATTCCATGTGGGGGAAAAGGTTTATCTTTCTACAAAGTATCTAAGACTTAAGTTACCTAGGAAAAAATTGGGACCAAAATACCTGGGACCCTTTCCTATAGTTCGGATCATAAACCCAGTCACTGTAGAACTAAAACTCCCTCGTCTTTTAGGAAAAACCCACCCAGTGTTTCATAGCAGTCTGTTAAAACTTTTCAGGGAGTCGACTTTGAGAGCCCCTCCTAAGAAAGCACGTGGCCCGCTTGTAGTGGCTGGAGAGACTCATTACAAAGTAAAACGCATTCTTGATGCTAGGTTTTACAAAGGCAAATTGCAATATTTAGTGCAATGGAAAGGATATCCGTTATCGGAAGCCACCTGGGTAAAAAGTACTGACGTGAAAGCTGATAGATTGATATGCAAATTCTATGACAAACATCCAAATAAACTGAGAGGGGACTCTTAACTTTTATTCTTGTTTGAATTGCAAGATTTCTCCTTTCTTTAAAGGGAGCTGAATGTCAACACTGCAATGACCTGAACTGAAGCCATTTTCACTTCGTTTTTGTTTGCCACATATTTAGAAAGAAGGAGGGAGGAGGTGTAGTTCTGGGTTAGCCAAAACAATTCTCATGTATGGGAACCAAGGTCATTACTAATAACATTTTGGCGGGCTGAAGAGCTGGGAGGAGTGGCCGTATTTTCTAATAATTGGTGAATGTGATTTATGACACCTAATTGGGGTGGGAATTGCAATTTATAACTTTGTAATCAAGGGGAGAGGAATTTAGTCTTGGGTTCACCTTTGTATGTGCTGTTATTTTGTAGCCAAATAAAAATGTTCTTTGAGGAAGAATTCCTTGCCTTGAAGTTCTTTTAATTGGTCTCATCTACTGGAACCATGACACCCACACTTTGAATGGGTTCTTGCTACCCTCTAGAAACTCCTCCAGGTATGCAACACCTAACAGACCGCATAAGCCTCCTTCTCCCATACTGTTCTGTTCCAGCCTACGTCCGTCCTTGTTGTGTCACAAGAACAACCCCTCTTTAACAGTAGGCTAGAAAAACCAACCTCTTTTTATTTCAAAAACAGTCCTGATAAGTTTTTCTCCAAAACAAAAACACAAAAGACTTTCCCAACAGATAAGTGGTTACAAAAGCAAAACAGAGCAGGAGTTAAACAAGAAATTCACCGGTAAAACAAACAGTCCATGATTCCTGGAATTTCTTTACAAACGGTTGCCTTCAGCAACCGGCAACACCCACACCTTCCCTTTTTATAAAGCATTCCCAAGGCGTGGCTTCTCAAAGCCTTCTCCTCCTCCTCTGGAGTTGTCGTATTGACTGCTGCTGACCTGCTCTAGATAATTGCCTGCGTCTACGAGCATCAATAATGTCTGCCAGCTGTGAATCCTCAAGGTCTGACTCATCCTCTCCATACAGCTCCAATCGGAACACGATTGGAGGGGCCAGGCTCTTCATCAGATTATGAGTCTTGTAACTCATCAGAATCTCTCTGTGACTCTGCTGGCTCTCCCAACCCCTCCCCCTCTGATTCCCCGGACTCAGCTGCCGGGTCCACTGGCTGGCATGGACTCACAACACATACTGCCCAATGCTTCTTGGTGTCAGTTTATAGGAAGTGTATGCACATGGCTGAAGTTTCCCTTCTCAGTTCTTTTGAAGCAGGACAGCCCCCAACGGCTATATCGCTAGTGTCGACTTGGATTACAAAGGGCGCTTTTGGATCTGGGTGTTTAAGGGTTTTCTCAGCTGCGAAAAGCTGCTTGAGTTTTTCAAAAGCTGCTTGACACTCCATAGTCCAGTTGAGTGGCTGGCTCACCTTGGGCTTCAACTCTCCCCCTCCTGTCTTTAATAGTTCTGTGATAGGAAAATCTATCTGTGCAAAAGAGGGGATGAATTGTCGGTAGAAGTTGGTAAACCCCAGGAAGCTCTGTAGTTGCCTCTGGATTCAGGGGACTTCCCACTCTAATATGGCTTTCAGTTTCCCAGGCTCCATTTCCACCCCATCGCTTGATATGCAATACCCTAAATCAGGGGTAGGCAACCTTGGCTCTTTTATGACTCATGGACTTCAACTCCCAGAATTCCTGAGCCAGCCATGCTGGCTTAGGAATTCTGGGAGTTGAAGTCCACAAGTCATAAAAGAGCCAAGGTTGCCTACCCCTGCCCTAAATAGTCCAAGCTACTTTTGTGGAAGTCGCACTTGGATAGTTTGGCATAAAGTTTAGCTCTCAGTAGTTTCTGAAGCACTTCTCTCACTAGCTTCACATGCTCCTCCATTGTTTCAGAGTAGATGAGGATATCTTCCAGGTAAACCAGCACCCCTTTGTACAGATGATCATGCAGCACCTCGTTAATTTGCTGCATGAACACCACTGGTGCTCCCTGTAGTCCAAAAGGCATCACTCTGAACTGGTATCATCCCAAGGGACAATTAAAAGCAGTCTTCCACTCATCCCCCTCTTTGATCCTCACACAATAGTATTGATACTCTTTTGGAATACTTGGCTCTGCTGGGCTACTTGCAGCTAAAATGTTGATTGCCTCCACTTTCACTTTCACAGCCAATCATGCGTGTCTAGCTTTCAGTGGCTTTCCCCCCATCCCAGTTCTTTCTCAGCTTTAATCCTCAGCCACCACTTGTTCTTTTCCCAGTCAATTGACGGGTTCCACTTTTTCAGCCATGACAACCCCAGTATCATTGTCTCTGCCATCTTTGGGGCTACAATAAACCAGATAGTCTTTATGTGGCTCCCCACTTTTAGGCTCACTGGCTCAGGCAGGCAGGTTGCAGGCATGCCCCCCCCCGTAAGTGAGTCATCCACTTGCTCAAACTTCATGGGTTGTTTTAGTCTCTTAAGTCTTGGTCCCAACAAGTCCACCATCCTCAGGCTGACTAAGCAGCAGGTGCACCCCAAGTCTAGCAGAGCCATGAAAACCCCCTTGCTCCTGATTGGGGGACTATCACCTCCACCTGGGCAATCAATGGGGTGATGGCACCACTTACCATTGGATCATCTTCCCCTCACTGTTGCTTTCATAGGAGACTGGTTCAGGCTTGACGGAGGTCAGAGTTCCCTCCCCCTCACTTGATTGGGGGGGAGACCTGCATGACCTGCTGCACCACTCACATTTCCCCCTTTGTTTTCTTCAGAGTCTTCTTCGGTTTGGCTTAGCTTGGGGCCGTAGGCATTGACACAGGTTGGCGGGGACAGGCAATTTGCCACTCAGTGACCTTCCTTCCCACATCAGAAGGAAGCTCTTGCCGGGCAATGGGGACCTTCTGCGGTGATTGGAGGAGGGGCCCCTCCCGCTCTACATGCCAGGGGACACTTCTCTTGGCTTTGGCAAGGGCGGCTCTGAGGTGTGGCATGTCACCAATACTCCATCAGATCCAGCTCCACTGTGGTGGCCATTGGTACCAGGCTTGGAGATTGTCAGATTCCCCGGGGTAGGCAGTTCTGGTACACTTCTCTGCTTAGCCAAACCCAAAATTGGTTGACCAGTAGATGTTCCGGCCACTCCTCAGCCTCCCAACTATGCTGCATATCTCCCGAATATACTCAGCCATGGACCATTTCCATTGTCTTATGGAGCAGATACTGGATTTCACCCTGGGGGCTTAGGTGGGGTCCCTGAACCTGACCCACTCTGGGCCTTCAAGGAAAGCATTGACCTTCTCCAACTCCAGAGCCCCCTCATCATGGAGTACCACCATCCATTCAGCAGCATCCCCTTCCAGGTTTGCTGCAATGGCATTCATACAGGCCACTTCTTCTGGGAATGCTGCTCCATGCTGCTCCATTTAGATCCACACTTGGTTCAGGAAGTAGGTAAGCTTCTCCAGTCACCTGCCAAATGTGGCTTTTAAATGCGATGGCTCACAGTCATCTCGGACCAGTAGGTAGCTGGGTGGAACCCCCACAACTATCTGGGCAGCATGGGCTAGAGCCCCCCCCACTGCAGGGATCAGGCAGCTTGCTTGTCAGCCGCCAGTGGAATCCCGACCATTCCTCTATTCCCTGCCAGCCCCTGACACACCTGGTTTAGTGCTGCCAGTTGGGATGGGGAAGGGGACAAAGCCGCAGCTTGAGTCATCCCCAATGCTGGGGATCTTGCCTGCTCCACTCTTCACATCTCCATTCCTCCAAAACTTTCGCTCAGCTGCTCCACCAAAGGGCTGTGAAAGGTGGTTAGGAGTTTCCATTCCATTGACTCTTTGCAGTCCAAAGCCCTCTTGGCTTTCCACTTGCTCCCTCAGGTTATTGCAACCTCCGATGGGACCAAGGGGAACTCCATCTCAGCGGCCTTCCTCACACCAGCCATCCATTGGGCATTTTGGCCAGTGTAGAGAGACCCTGCTACAGCCCCCTCCTCATGCACATATGGTTGCTCTGTCCTTCCGCCCTCACTTTGGACCATGTTACCACTGGCTGCATCCCGAGGTCCAGCTGGGCTGCTGCCAGTGTTTCTCAACGAGGGGCCAGCCTTGGTTTGGCTATGGGCTTGGTCTTCTTCTCTGCCCCCGACATCGTTATGCTACAGTTCTCTCGGAGCCTCCAAGTAGGCTGCACTCACAACTTCATGAGAGTTGGTTTAATGTCAACCGTCCATCTAGCAAATTCAAAATTAAGGAATTTTCACGGCTTTGAGCTGCCAGAAAAGATAAACTTTATTGAATATACATCCTGGTAATGAAGAAGTAAAACCAACTCTAGTTTCCCACGCTAAAATCTGTTTAGTTAACAATAGCTTTCCATAACCTCCACCCACCAAGTGTTCACGTTGTCCAATTACCCTTTCTTGACTTGTTATAAGAACGGTCCACTTCTCTGTCAGAAACCTGCTTTTGTGATCAAGGCTCTCATGGTCTGTGGTCAGCTTTTTAGAATTCCATTTCTTTCCCAAACTTTCTACCCTCTCCCCTATTTCTATGGCAAGTTGAATAACGATAGAAGTTAGCAGGCATCTTAGCAATTCAACCTTATACCTTCTTTCTTGTATTTATAAGCTTGCATTCTGCTCCATTAATCCCTTTGTTTTCTTCAATTGCCTTTTTCAAAAGCTTCACGTTAAACTGACGTGTTTCTTCTTGGATACGGTTTTTTATGGTCTTGCAAAGTTCGACATACTCCAGTTTATTAGTGAAACATCCACTATTCTTCATTGTTTCATTAAATCAATAGTTTCATCAGAGATTTTTGACTGTACAAAGTGATTTTTTGGTGGTGCTATAGATGTAGCAGATTCATGGATATTTTTGACACTTTGTTCATTTTGTGAACATAATGTTTATCTCTTCCAAATCTTGCAATACAGCAAAGCAATTTGATAGATTAATCTCAAAATTGCTGTTCTCCTCTAACAGCTTATAATGTTTTTTGTGACATACAGTATTGTTAACACTTTACACACAAACACATCATAGCAGGCCGGTTGGCACATTATACATTCAACCTTTACTCCATTGCAACCCATTACCTTCAGTTTCCTGTTATACACACGGACTTTCACTTTTTGACAATATTAACATCGCAGCACTACAATTGTCTTTTTCCTCAGATGGCAAGGACTAGTAAACCTCTTGTATAGTAAACAGGGACCTTACATATTCCTTTAAATGCTTTGGAGGACCCTTAACCCGCTCTGATCTCCGTGGAGCCAGGTTAGGTGCAGGTGTAGTTGTAGGTGTAGGATTAGGAAGAGGTGCCTGGAGTGCCTGCTCCCGGTTTGCGCAAAACAAAGCAGGACTTTGTTGCCCAGAAGACTCAGGGGTTCCCCCTGACTGCTGACTGGCTGGATCCACCAAACCCAAACCAGAGTTCCTTGGTGGGGTTGAGTTCCCCAAGTCCCTTGGTGGGGTGGAGTTCCCCAAAATTCCATTGGACTCCTCTTGGGAACACTGTCCCTCGAGCCCAAGACCAGCAGCAGGAGTACCCTGAGTAGCCGATTTATGGCCATTTGCCCCTAGCCAGGGACCTCTGCCAGAGTCAGGAGCCACCTCCATGGCAAGACCCCCGGAGTCTATGCCAGAGTCAGGAGCCGCCTCCATGGCAAGACCCCCACCTGGAACATGTAGAGGAACATTTGGATAAGTGCCATCATGGAGAGACTGTAGTCCACAATAGTAATTGGGGTCCCCCTCCCCCCCGAGAGCACAGCCAGGAGTGGACACATGGCCAGGAAGCCTCCAGCGCAATTGGTCAATGTGGAGTCTCAGCACACGACCATCCTCCAAGGCCACTTCGTAGGACAGTGGCCCAGAGACCTTGCATACCACAGCAGTTACCCAGAGATGTCCATGCCCATAGTTTCTGGCCCATACCGGATCACCCACTTGGAGTCTCCTAGGTGCCCGCGGTTGTGACACCTGTGAAGCCACCCGGTCTGGGTGCAACCTGTCCAGCTTAGTGATGAGTCTGTGACCCCAGCGTAGTTCAGCTGGGCTCTTTCCTGTAGCTGTGCAAGGTGTGGTGGGGTGTGCAAGGAGAAAATCGGCTAACCTGTGATGCCAGGGTCCTCGAGTGATTCTCTTTAATGCCTCCTTGGTGGTATGCACCATGCGTTCAGCCTGACCGTTGGTGGCAGGGTGAAACGGAGCAGACGTAGCATGCCGGATCATGTTGGCTTGAAGAAAAGCCTGAAACTCAGAAGAGGTAAATTGGGGACCATTGTCTGAGACAAGGACATCAGGAAGACCATGGGAAGCGAAAATTCCTCTTAGCACCTGGATGGTCCTGGCAGTAGTAGTGGAGGATACAGGAACAACCTCTAGCCACTTGGAATGGCTATCCATGAGGAGAAGGAAGAATTGCCCCTGAAAGGGCCCAGCATAGTCAATGTGTACGCGTGACCATGGAGTGAGTGTCTCCTCCCACCTATGTGCAGGGGCCTGGGGCATCTCAGGCCGCGACTGTTGGCACACTTGGCACCCCTGAACTTGGGCCTCAATGTCCTTATCGAGTCCAGGCCACCAAAGATGGCTACGCGCAAGCACCTTCATCCTCACAATTCCCGGATGTCCCTCGTGCAGAGAGAGCAAGACTCTAGTCCTCAATGAGGCCGGGATGACTACCCTGCTACCCCACAGGATACACCCTTTGAAAGTGGAAAACTCATGTTTCCTACGCCAAAAACTTTGGAATTCTGTACCAGGACATGTGTCAGGCCATCCTGACAACACCCATGTCAGCACGTGTGTAAGCGTGTGATCAGTGGCAGTTTCAGCAGCCACATCCCTAGCATTGAGGGGAGATTCAGGCAATTCCTGAATGGAGAGAATGTGTACAGCAGGAGCAGGGTCTGCCTCTATTTGTTTCAGAGGTAACCTACTAAGGCCATCAGCATGGCCCATCTCTGTCCCTGCTTTATGAACCAGGGTGTAGTCATAAGCTGACAAGAAAATTGACCATCTCAGCATTCTGGGGGAGATGATATGTGGGGTTTGTTTGTTTGTTGTAAACAAACCCAGCAAGGGCTTGTGGTCAGTGTAGACCGTGAAATGGCGGCCATAGAAGAAATTATGAAATTTCTTGATGCCTGATACTATTGCCAAGGCTTCTCTGTCAATCTACGCATAATTACGCTCTGCAGATGAGAGAGTTCTGGAGTAATAAACCACAGGGACCTGAGTCCCATCAGCCTTGAGATGACTCAACACTGCTCCTACCCCATAAGGGGATGCATCACATGCGATGCACACAGGCAATTGCTCATTGAAATGTGCCAGTACCGCATTTGAAGATAGCAAGGCCTTGACTTCTTTGAAAGCCCTTTTGTTGTATCTCACGGCTTCACAATCTGCAAACAAGCCAGTCTCGGAGCCTCTCTTCCAAGTCTTGGAATGCACATGGCCTAGCAGCCTGCCTCAGAGCTGCGACAAAGTCCGCAGCTGATTCTCCCAGCTGCTGATCCTGCTACTCGAATTGGTGCCTCCAAGCTATTATGGAAAGCTTGGGCTCAAAATGCTCAAGCAGCATTTTCTTCAAATCTGGATAGGCAATCGACTCCAGTGGTGCTGGGGCTACAAGGTTCTCAGCAATGTCAAAAGTCTCTTGCCCGCAGACACACAGCAAGGTAGCAGCTTTCAATTCATCTTCTTGTATCTTGTTCACCCTGAAGTAATTCTCGACGCTAGCTGCGTAAGAGCTCCAACGTTCTGGGTGCGAAGTATCGAACTCGACAAGACGGCCCAGCTTGGACATCGTCGTGACCGATAGCCTTTTCGACGTCTCTCGCCGCAAGGAAGGAGAAGGGGTCCCACGAAGCCAAGCCCACCTCCAGCGTCTTCGTACTGGCAGGCGGTTGCTTCTCCTGGATGCCACGCTTCTCTTTGCTTCAGGCCCTCAGGTGAGTTGGCCCTAGCTTCTTTTCCTTTGGCTTCCTTTCTGGCGAATCCCACCTTCGTCGCCAATGTTCTGTTCTTGCAAAGAAGACATCGAGATGAGGCTGGTTCACAACAAAGATCTCTTTATTGAAACACAATCACAGAACAGAAGCAAGAGCACAATGGCCACTGGCCTTTTATATCCCCTTGCAAGGGGATGCACATCCAATCATTGCAGGCCTTTCTCCCGCCTCACGCATGCGCGCGAGGCCGGAGACAGCCTGTCTGGGTCCCGGGCAGACACGTGGTCTGTCCGGGTCTCTGCAGCCTTCCTGCAGCCTTCCTGAGCCTTGCTGAATGACTCAGCAAAGCCCAGGACATAACAGCAAGGCCTTGACTTCTTTGAAAGGCCTTTCATGGACGTTCGTCCATTCCCATGGAGTCTGCTTGTCCAAGAGCCAGTGTAATGGCTCAGCCACTGCAGCCTTGTGGGGGAGAAATGAATGATAGAAATTTAGCAGGCCCAGAAAAGCCTGGAGTTCAGCTTTTGACTGGAGGCTTGGGGCCAGTTGAATGGCCTGAAATTTAGACTCTGCAGGGTGGATGCCTTCAGCATCAATACGAAAGCCTAGAAATTCGGTCGATTTTACACCAATCTTACATTTGTCTTGCTGTAATTTCAGCCCAGCTTGGCGGAAACGCAGCAAGACAGCTCTCAGCCTTTCAGCCAAGTTCCCAGATGACTCTCCTGCAATGAGGACGTCATCGAAATAGGGGCAGACCCCAGGAATACCACGGAGCATTCGCTCCATCACCCCTTGGAAAATGCCAGGGGCTACATTGACCCCAAACTGCAGCCTTTTTACCTTAAAAGCCCCTCTATGAGTAACTATAGTTTGGGCCTCAGCTGTTGCCTCATCAACAGTTAACTGTTGGTAGGCCTGAGCTAAATCAAGCTTAGCAAAGACTTTCCCCCCCTTCAGTGAGGCCAGAATGTGGCTCACCACAGGCACTGGATATGCATGCTGCTGCAAGGCTTTGTTTAGTGTGCATTTATAGTCCGCACAAATTCGGACTTCACCATTGGCTTTTAATGGTGTCACTATGGGGGTTTCCCATGGACTAGAATCCACAGGTTCTAGAATGCCTTGTTGGAGCAGTTTGTCCAACTCAGCATCTATTTTACTTTTGAGGGCAAAAGGCACCCTCCTTGGTTTAACCCTGATGGGTGTGATGGCTGGATCTAACCTTAAAGCAATAGGAGGCCCCTTGTATGAGCCAAGCTCTGGGCTGAACACATCAGCAAACTCTAAGGAGTTGGCAGTTTGTAGATGGTTAAGCCCAGTCACTTGGATCCCAAGTGCCTCGAACCAATCGAGTCCGATAAGACTCGTGCGATCACCCCCAACTACCACCACATCTAACAACCCATCAAATTCCTTATGCTGTACTCTGAGCGTGGCCTCCCCCTTCACACTGACTCGTGAATTCTGGAAGTCAGTGAGGATGAGATTGGAGGGCCTGAGTTTGACTCGTGAGCCACTCCAGGAACAAACCTTTTGTAAAATAATAGAAAGAGCAGACCCTGTGTCCAGCTCCATGGCCAGGGGAACTCCCTGCAACTTTACATCAATGCAAAACTTTTTCTTAAGGGGCCGGTGAACCCCAGTTTTGAATACCCCCCTACAGGACACGCAGAAGCCCACCCTGTGTTGGCTGGGGACCTTGGTACCTTTCAGAGGCAACTCTTCGGGGGCCCTGTTTTTCTGGCGACCCAAGCAGGCTGATGCGATGTGGCCTTGCCTGCCACATGCCCAGCAAACAGCAGAATGAAAATGGCAGTCGGCTCTCCTGTGGCGACCCCCACAGCCAAAACACCGAAGGGATGCAGGCGTCTTTCCTCTGCGTTCTTGCAGTCTTCTCTCCGCCAACTGTTGAAGTCTGTCCACCTCTTCTTCCTCGGATTCTTCTTCGGATGCCTCTCGCACGACTTCCTGATGGACGGGAGCTGCTGCTGGAGGGTTCTTGGTCGACCGCAAGGCCTTCACCGCGCCGCCGGCTGCTTCTTCAGCTGCAACTTCTCTCAGGGCATCTTGGAAGGACACATTAGCTCTAGCAAATAACTTTTGTTGTATCTCACGGGTGCGAAGTATCGAACTCGACAAGACGGCCCAGCTTGGACATCGTTGTGACCGATAGCCTCTTCGACGTCTCTCGCCGCAAGGAAGGAGAAAGGGTCCCACGAAGCCAAGCCCACCTCCAGCATCTTCGTACTGGCAGGCGGTTGCTTCTCCTGGACGCCGCGCTTCTCTTTGCTTCAGGCCTTCAGGTGAGTTGGCCCTGGCTTCTTCTTCTTTGGCTTCCTTTGCGGCGAATCCCATCCTTCATCGCCAATGTTCTGTTCTTCTAAAGAAGACATCGAGACGAGGCTGGTTCACAACAAGGATCTCTTTATTGAAGCACATTCACAGAACAGAAGGAAGAACAAAATGGCCACTGGCCTTTTATATCCCCTTGCAAGGGGATGCACATCCAACCATTGCAGGCCGTTGTCCTGCCTTGCGCATGCGCGCAGGGCCGGAGACAGCCTGTCTGGGTTTTGGGCAGACACGTGGTCTGTCCAGGTCTCTGCAGCCTTCCTGCAGCCTTCCTGCAGCCTTGCTGAATGACTCAGCAAGGCCCAGGACATAAAAGCTAGCATTTAGATTGATTTTTTTACTGTTGTGGGAAGTCAGCCCCCCAGAGAAGGAAATATTAAAAGGGCAGAATATATTTCCCTAAAGCACGGGTAGGCAACCTCGGCTCTTTTATAAACTCATGGACTTCAACTCCCAGAATTCCTGAGTCAGCTATGCCCTGCCCTAACCCCTGCCCTAAAGGATTTTAAAAGCAGAAACCAACCCTGTCCCCAAGTCTCTCTGTCCCAAAAAGAAAGCAAGTCTGCAGAATTACAGATGTGATAATCTTGTCAGAAAGACTGGAATCAGGAAACTGGGATTAGGAAGAAAGTTCCCTAGAATCAACACCAAAAATCTAAGAGTCATCAGCCACAGCCCCAGGGAAGCAATATATGACCGTTGGGACATAATAGGATTAACCCACCACCATCAGAATACCAGAAAGGCACACTCAGACTCAGGTCAAAGTTCATGCCACAGGAACAACTCCAAACAAAAGGCTCTAGGGGATATAAAAACCCACTCCCTACATGTGCTCGCTCTCTTTTCTTCCAGAGCCATCTTCCTGTTTGGCTCTCCTCTTCAATAAACTGCAACCTTCTTTCTAAAGCAGTTGCCACGTTGTTTATTCCCGGCTTGGACTGAACCATGATGAAGACTTTTCCTTCAACACTGTCCTGTTAAGAAACATGAAAAGTCTTGGAGAGCTGAATGATTTAGGGCAATTCTGCAATTGAAATACAGATATCTATTCTTTCTAGGATGGAAATTACTAGAAAGGATGCAATACCCACAATCATTAGATATAATAATATAAAATGTAATTAAAAGCAAACACCGCAGGCACCAGATCAAGGAGCATAAAATAAAATTGGTGCAATAAAATGGAAACTTTGCTACAGATAAATGCATCATTGTTTAATTGTTTTAAATTATTTATTTAATTACTAAGAAGAATAGAACAGAACAGAACAGAACAGAACAGAACAGAACAGAACAGAACAGAACAGAACAGAACAGAATAGAATAGAATAGAATAGAATCTGGAAGGAACCTTGGAGGTCTTCTAGTCCAACCCCCTGCTCAAGAAGGAGAACCTATATCATTTCAGATAAATGACTGTCTCTTCTTAAAAATCTCCAGTGATGGAGCGCCCATGATTTCTGAAGGCAAGCTGTTCCACTGGTTAATTGTCCTCACTGTTAGGAAGTTTCTCCTTAATTCCAGGTTGCTTCTCTCTTTGGTCAGTTTCCAACCATTGTTTCTTGTCCTGCCCTCTGGTGCTTCGGAGAATTTGACTCCCTCTTCTTTGTGGCAGCCCTCAAATACTGGGCTATCATGTCACCCCTATTTCTTCTTTTCTTTTTCTTTTTTAAACAAGTTTTATTGGGTTTTTTTAGGTTTTACATCAAAGTGCTTAGGAATCATTGTGGAGATAGGGTAATCAATCATCAAAAAAAAAAAGCATAAACATACATATATAATTCAGGTTAATTATTTAAAGGTTCCCTCTCTATTTCCCTCATGTCAATGCTGTAAATATAGGATATTATTGCTTTGACAAGATATGCAGAACTGTCTGGTATTTTTAGAGTTAATTCAGATGACAGAAAAAGAGGAGATTCATGAGGAAAGCCCAGGAAAGAAATGGAAGTAAATCTTTGGCCTCCAGCCTAATTGGAAGACGTAATTCATGACTGTAAAATAAGGGAGGGGTGTAGCAAGAAAAGAAAGATGCAAGCCAGAGAAATTCAGTTTCTGGCATCCGTCCGTGTAAGTGCCAAGGTTATGTTTGCAATTAAAAAGATTCAAAGAGGAAAAATGACTCATGTTTCTTTGAAAAGCAATCTTCCTTTGGAACCATAACATCATGCTAGAAACTAAACCCTTTTCAAACAACTGGAGGTGCATTTCCCCCACCTCTTTCTCCTAGGCTGGAGTGAGAATGAGAAGAATTCAGGGGGAGGACAATCTATCATGAAACGGGAGTTTGCTAAATACAACCCGGCAGCTGCTAATATCCCAGAGGGGGAGGTAACAGACAGCATGCTGTGGGAAGATGAATTTTGGCAGACGAATGAAAATTGGTGGACAGACAACGGACAAACTGCCACTCAAGGCCTGGGTGAGTTACTGGAAATATCTCAAACCTCAGGGGAGAGAGGCAGAGACCCACCCCTGCAAAAAGAAGCCTACAGCCCCTCCAGTTCGTATCAGACAGCCTTTCAGACCTTGTCTTCCTCTATCAGGGACCCCAGCCCTGAAGAGAGAGGGAATCCATGTCTGAGGCCTCTGCAACAATGGGGAGTATGGCATTCGAAGCAGGCAGGGAGCAGACGACATTTGAGCTCACCACAGCTGATAGGGGCCTTGCAACAGCCTGAGAGGGAGCAAGAGCCAAAGTGGGGGCCCCAACAGCCTATAAATCCTCTGAACTTGCCACAACTAATAGAGACCTTGCAACAGATTGGGGTGGTGCAGGGCCCAGGAGATCAGCAGCTAGAGGGAGGATGACCACAACAAGGAGATTGGCCCCAGCCCCCGAACGTGCAACCCCTGGGCATAAACCAGCAACCAGGATGGGGCCAGCAGCAGCAACAGCCACAGTGGGGGCCCCAACAACATATAATTACTCCACCATTCAGAGCAACCTTCGATGGGGACCCAGAGAAACTGTTTTTTTCCCTTAACCAAGTACGCTCTCACTTGAATCACTGGGCTTATCTCTACCCAGACCCAGGGGCTATGGTCGATGTGATTGCCTCCGGCCTAGAGGGAGAAGCATCCGAATGGCTGAACAATTTATATAATGAGCAAGCCCCAGAATTGGAAGACCCCCACCTCTTCCTCCTGGGCCTGAAAGAAAGATTTGAGGACCCATCCCTTGACTTAAAAGCAAGAGAACAAATCCACAAAATAAAACAAGCCGGCAGGCCTGCCCTGGAGTACGTGCGAGAGTTTCGCAAGATAGCAGGTCGGATAGAGGGGTGGCCAGAGCAGTCCCTAATCCATCACTTCATTGAGGGATTAGATAATCACCTCTCCCAGGCCTGCATTATTCGAGCACTACCTGACCGACTGCACGAGTGGTACCAGACAACGGTGAAGCTAGATGTTCAGCTCGCCCGCTATAAAAAGCCTTCCCCACCTGAATCTGAGCAGCAACCAGAGCAATCCGAACAACAATCACCCCCAAGAGACCCTCTGGCTACCACGAAAGAACCGGGCCACCTGCAAGCGCATCAATAAAGTGTTTCCGGTGCGGAAAGAAGGGACATCGAGCAGCAAACTGTCCGGTCCCCTACCCCCAACTGCAGAGCAGTCCGGAACCAGCGTCGAGAAGGAGACCTGCCCAGTGGCTAATGAGAGAAAAATCCAACCGGGCCACGCAAGCACCTGTTACCCTATGGACTTTATTGTAGACCTACCTGAAAGTAGAGGAAATACTGTCATCTGGACTGTAATAGACCTGTTTTCGAAGCAGGCTCATTTCATCACCTGCAAAGGACTCCCATCCGCTCAACGACTGACTAAATTGTTCCTGAAACATATCTACCGACTGCACGGCTCCCCTAAGCGAATAATCTCAGACAGGGGGGTGCAGTTCACAGCAAAGTTTTGGAGGAGTTTTCTTAAATTAATTGGATCATCTCAAGGCTTATCATCCACTTTTCATCCGGCCACCAACGGAGCTGCAGAAGCCGCTAACAAAATGGTGGAGCAATATCTCAGATGCTACGTGTCCTATCAACAGACGAACTAGACTGACCTCCTCCCTTTTGCAGAGGTGGCATACAATAATTCTGTGCACAGCAGCACCGACTACACACCTTTCAGAGTAGCCACAGGCAAAGAGTTCGGTCCAATACCTGAATACCCCCAGATGCCAACAGCTTCCTGTTGACCAATGGGTGAGGGGATGGGAAGAAGTTTGGAGAAATACGAAAACTGCTTTAAAAAAGACTTTTGAAACCTATAAAAATCAAGCTGATAAAAAGAGAGCTCCCCAAAGAACGTTCCAAGTTGGAGAAGAGGTTTATCTGTCGACCAAATATTTGCGCCTCAAATTACCCAGTAAGAAGTTAGGACCGAAATTCTTAGGGCCTTTTCCTATTGTAAAGGTCATCAATCCGGTCACAGTAAAACTGAAACTCCCTAGGCTTTTCGGTAAAATCCACCCTGTCTTCCATAGTAGCTTGTTAAAACCTTATCGGGGTTCCACTTTAAGACCTCCCCTGAAGGTCTTAGAAGAAAGCACCTGGGCCCCTCGTAGTTGCAGGGCAGACCCATTATGAAGTGAAACGTGTTCTTGATTCTAGAATTTTTAAAGGGAAATTGCAGTACCTAGTACAATGGAAGGGATACCCGTTGTCTGAAGCTACTTGGGTGAAATCCAGTAAGGTGAAAGCTGACAGGCTCGTCAAAAGGTTTCATACGAAACACCCCAACAAACCGAAAACTAATCATTAATATATGCTTTTGTTTACTTTACAGGATCTGTCCTTTTTGTAAGGGGGGCCGGATGTCAACGCTGTAAATATAGGATATTATTGCTTTGACAAGATATGCAGAACTGTCTGGTATTTTTAGAGTTAATTCAGATGACAGAAAGGGAGGAGATTCATGAGGAAAGCCCAGGAAAGAAACGGAAGTAAATCTTTGGCCTCCAGCCTAATTGGAAGACGTAATTCATGACTGTAAAATAAGGAAGGGGTGTAGCAAGAAAAGAAAGACGCAAGCCAGAGAAATTCAGTTTCTGGCATCTGTCCGTGTAAGTGCCAAGGTTATGTTTGCAATTAAAAAGATTCAAAGAGGAAAAATGCCTCATGTTTCTTTGAAAAGCAATCTTCCTTTGGAACCATAACACCTCAATTGATATAACATAGTTGAATTAATACATTTCTAAATAGAATTTAATCAATCAAAAAAAAAAATCAATAATATTTCACCTATATCAGGCCAAATCCTGTTTTTAAGCTTAACTAACTTACAATTACCATGTTCCAATTTAGCCTTAAATAAACACATAATTTACACTTAGGGTATCCCAATTTCCCTCATTTCATAAAATAACAATTATTTCTAGAATATACATATTATTCCAACCATTATATTTTTATACTTCCCAACTATATTCTATTTCTTATTCTACTCTATTTCAAATATATATTTTATAAATCAATCCATATCTCTAAAAAAACCTTTTTAACTCATTACATAAAATTTAAATCCCATCAAAATAATTATATCTAATAAAACATATTATTCCAAAAAATACCTTCTTACTTCATTTCACATCTATATTCTATTTCTTATTCTATTAACTTCTTGTTTACAACCTTTTCCATATTACAATTCCAAACCATAATCAAATCAATAATTTTCATCTCAGTAGTATTAACTCAGTCAAAATCTCTAAAAGCCTTTTTAACCCATCAGGTAAAATTTTAACTCTCATTTTTAAATCTAATTCTAGCTTTCTTTTTGTGCCAAGCAGGTTTCCATAAAAGAGCCTCTAAATCATCAAATTTCAATATTTGATTATACGTATTTCTCAACAATTCAGTCTGATCATATTTCTCTTCTCTTTTTTCCAATACTGTCTGAGCTGTATAATCAGTTTTGTTCAATGTGGTAGTTACTTGTTGATTATCCGTGTTGTCACAGTTCTCAATGCCTCGTATTTGCAAATCAGTTCCTATTGCTTTTGGCATTGTAGATGTTTTAATTGAAATCCGTCTTTGGTCGTCGAGGTTCTAATGAATTGTATATGGGATTGTATAATATCTTCCTCTATGTTGATTTGTTCCTCATCTATTATTGTTTGAGTTGTGGGGTAGTCAGTTGGAATCTGGAAATCAATTTGAAGTTTTGTAATAAAAGCATTTATTCTAGCATTCACTTGCTCAGTAATTTCGTAAATTCTTCCCAGCATAAGTTTACAAATAGATTGTGGATGAGATTCCTCCATCTCATTAAATTGTATATGTAGTTGCATGCAGGCCTCTTTGGAGTTGATCTGTTCTTCCTCTGTTGTTCCTTGGTCTATAAGTTGATCAGTCAAAATTTGAGGTTCAATTTTTAGTTCTGGAGCTTCATTTTTAATGTTCATTCTAAAAATCCTTTGTTCTTTAAGTTCCAAGATTTTTTCTAGTATAAGTCCATAGCCAAGCTGTGGGTAAAACTCCATTTCAGTAGTAAGATAATCTTTTAGTTTTTTGGTGGAGGCTATGTTTATTAACAGTCAACCAACATCTGCCTCCACAATTCTAATAGGCACTTTCACCACCCAGCTGTTTCAAATTCATTATCTTTTCCCTTTGTAGTAATTGAAGGTCAAATCCAGTCTCAAAATCAAAGGGAAAATACAATTGCAATGTCAGTTTTCCACCACAAGATGTCCTCAGTAAGCTGTAATATCGTTTTTCCAAATTCCAATAAAGTTTTGTCCAGTTAAAAAGTAAGAACAAGTAAAAGGAATAACAATATTCCCCAGCTTAAAAAGTAAATACAGCAATAAAATTCTATAATAGAGATTTTTTCAGGATCCCCGAAATCCAACAACAAAAATAGTCAGTAAAAATTAATTATTTTTCTCAGAGCTCGTTTTCCCAAGTATCCAAACGCCGCTCTCTTAAAATAGGGAAATAATTCCAGGGGCTTTTCACAGGGAGGTAGTTAGGGTACAGAGAGGGAAGGAAAGGTCTCACCCGGATCTTCCACGGTGGTTCTTTTCGCTTAGCTGTTCTTGTGACTTTCGGCTGGAGCAGCTAGATGATCGGCCATGTTAATGGCCGATCTTTTCCCCGTTGGCCCAAAAGAGCTGTCTCAGACCGCGGAAGGTGCTGCCGCTCCCTCCGCAGTTGACAAGAGTCCTCCTCAGCGGTAGTCGCCCCTCCAGGGCGACTTTTGACGCTGTCCAGGGTCTACCGGCGGAGGGAAACCGGCCGGCGAAGAGAGAAGACTCTTCGCACAACCGCCAGCGCCGCAAACAGGAACCAGAAGTCCCTATTTCTTCTTTTCTTTAGACTAGCCAAACCCAAGTACTGCAGCCATTCTTCATATGTTTTAGTCTCCAAGCCTTTGATCAACTTAGTTGCTCTTCTCCGAACTTTTTCCAAAGTCTCAACATCTTTTTTGTAGTACGGTAACCAAAATTGGTTGCAGTATTCCAGGTGTGTCTTACTAAGGCTTTATAAAGGGTAGTAATATTTCGCATGATCTTGATTCTATGCCTCTGTTATACAACCCAGGATTGTATTAGCTTTTTTGGCTGCTGCTGCACACTGCTGGCTCATATCCACTAGGATTCCACGGTCCCTCTCACAGTTACTGTTTTTAGCCAAGTCTCGCCTAATCTGTACTTATACCTTTGATTTTTCCTACCTAAATGTAAAACTTTGCTCTTCTCCACATTAAATTTCATTTTGTTGAATAGGGCCCATTGTTCAAGTTGTCAAGATCTTTTTGGATGCTAAGCTTGTCTTCTGAGGTGTTGGCTACTCCTGCCAGCTTAGTGTCACCTGCAAATTTGATCAGTTCCCCTTCTATTCCCTCATCTTCTTAAGGTATCACATTATTTCCTGCTTTAATACATTATTTTAATAATGCTTTTATAGAAAATGAAATAGTTTTCTTTTCACTGTTTACTCAACTAATAGTGCAAAATGCATCTATCTTTATATGGGAGCTACCTAGTATGTTAGCTTACATAGCAGCCAAAACTCTGATACCTATTGCAATTGATATTAGTTTTCAGAGGTAAAACCTCTCCTATTTATCCTCCATCTAAGTGATGGTCAATATCCAACATGATGCCTGACTTCAGCCTTCCCCCCCCCCCCTAGATTCCAGGCAAGCAATGAATGGAATTAAAATTCAAAATGCTACTTATCTTGGTCAAATTTCGTTTTCTCAGAAGCAAGCAAACCTACAGTGGTGAACCAGAGTTGATAGGGTTAGAGTTATAGGCACCAGTTTAAAGCACAAATTCGAATAAAACATCCCAGTTTCTTAAGAACACATTCCATATTCTGGTGCATTATGAAATAAAAACCATTGTTTAAAAGCCAATTATTTTTTTTACACAGCACATGTAAGAAATAATTATTCCATCCAGCAATAACTGAACTGTAGTCAATCACTTTCTTGCATGTGCTGTTTATACCAGTTTTTTTTAGAGATCTTCCAAATAAAGGACCCTAGTCAAAATCCATAGAGGATGATGATGGATTTTCCTATTATGCATTTTGAAATGCACATAGTGTACTTTATTTAAGTTAGCTAGCATAACAAGGCCAGCCATGCTTTCATTTCATTTGTATGAAAATGTCCTGAAGTAGAGATGATGGAAATTTTACAGGAAGATAACAATAATTGGTTGTCATTGGTCTGTATGCACGCACACACACAAACACACATACAACACAAACACACACACACACACACACACACACACGCACACTGATCTAATGCTTATAAGCAAAATTATAATTAATGACAATTAAAGGCAAATATATGAAATTTTTGGCGGGAAATTTAGAAGGTTTCCAAAATCCTCCAGTGGTGACAATGATTTAGTGCTATCACTCTGTGTAATCTTTGTATATTATTAAGTGTAACAAATAGACAATTCACACCATGCCATAACTTTGCATTTGGTGACATTCTTGCTGCTATGTTAATATAAGGTCTATTAAGCTGGACCTCATGGTCCATTATCCTTTCTTTAGGATTGACCCTGTGAAGCTTAAGAGTCTTGCGCACAGTGTGAAAAAGCAACATGTTTCACTCTCACCCAAGGAGCTCATTAGGACTTTATAGAAAGACAAAAAAAAAAAAAAACTTACACAATACTAACATTTGCTGTGAGGACTGCTCACCAGACAAACTGCCTGGTGTCAGGAATCAGTTATTGTTCTCTTTCTTCAGCCTTGCACACCAATTTAGGAAGCTAGCTATAAAGAAGGGCTCATTTGTAATCCACCATTTCACTCTTTGTCACAGAAATCCATTTACCAGCATCTCCAATGGACCCCAAGTTCTGATCCTTGAAATTCCTGCTTCATCAGGAATGGATGGCTTTAAGATACAGTTACTTATGATACTTGCTAACTTTCCTTTCTTAGAATATCTCATTATGATAGGCTTCTAAAGTACAACTATGGAAAAAAGTATTTAATTCCTCAACATTGAATGATTTATTTAGGAATACACTATGTAGGTTCACGGTTCAAGCAGAGTTGTTGATTGGGCTGTAGAGAAAAGAAAGTACTAATTGTTAAACAGCCAGATCATTTAGAAATGCAGATGCAAATGATTGTATACTCAGATTGGAAACATATGAATTAACAAATGATTGTATACTCAGAATAGGAAACATATGAATTTAAATGTATTTAATTTTAATCCATACATATTTGGGGATGAATAATTCAGCAAAACCAAATGTACTAAAAATCCCTGTTTAAAGTAAATATTATATAAACATCATTCAATTTATTTCCATTTATTTCAGTGTGGCATAAACATGTTTTATTTTAGTTTGCAGGTAATGCCCACAATCACATACAGAAGTGTGTAATACTACCAGAGTTTCAATTAAATTTATATCAGAGTGAGTATAAGATCACAATAACTTTTTCCTATGGTTTTAAGCACATCTAAGTTGCGCTGCTAAATTGCAATTGATTTGTTTAGTTGGGGAAAAATACTTTTTGATAACTACAATAATAATTCAATGAGTCAAATGCCATAAAAAGCATGTTGCTTCTGTGTAAATAACTTGATCTAAATCAATTTTCTCCAACCTAATATCTTCTAAATGTGTTAAACTATAAATCCCTGAACCCCAACAATTATGCAAAATTAATCTGACAGCTTGAAATGCATGACTATAAGGATTTATTTATTTATATTTCATATTTCTTAACTGCCCATTTATCTCGGAGAGGAGTTGGGTGGTGTACAATACATGCAGGGGATGAGCAAATTTACATGTCGGTAGGTTTACTAATGGCTCCTAGCACTTTTTGAGCAAAGTATTTCTTTACAGTACTGTGCCTAAATTGAGATCATGGTTATTTTACACAGAAGCCAAACACATGGTCCAAGTTTTCTTAATTTCAAGAATCTGATGACTCTTATCTCTGAAGGAGGAAAAGGATAGTAAAACAAACATGTAATTACTTTTTTAAAAAAAGATAGAACAGTAAGGGTAATTTTATTGGAAAGTGTAATGCATTTGATAATGGATAGATTAGAATTATATTAAGAAAAACTCAAAATTTGAGGTAAATAAGATAGTTGTTGGGAAGGAAAAAGTATGTTCCTTGAATCTTATGGAGTCTAAACATACAATTTACTAAGAATTTTTCCAATTCAGCTTTTTATAAGTAATAAAAGTACTGCAGGAACATTTGTTAACTAACCTCCTAGTGATTACAGAGCATTAGTTGTTTAATAATCTATAAAGAAGAGAATCAAATTCCAGTTCGACATCATGGCATGACAGGCACAAGAGGATAGGGCTCCGTCTTCCACGTTCGATTTCGCCCTGCTGGGGATCCTAAAAAGGGTTGAAAGTCGCCCCAAAGAGGTGACAGAGAAGGTGGGGACCCTCGTTGATTGTGGGATGGCAGCGGCCCTTCCGTTTGATCCAAGGAAGCCCTCCAAACCAGCAGGGGAAAGACTGGCTACATTCATGTGGCCAGTCAGAAGCTGCTGACAACCAAAGAAAATAAGCATTAACCAGCAACTTTCGAGCAATGTGGATGGAACTGGGTGAGATCCTATCCTCTCTTTATTGATTTTAAGACTTTTTCCTGGAAAAAAAACACCCAAAGCAAAGAATCCTCCCCAATGAAAGAGGGAAGGGGAATTTCCACCCCATTCCCTCAGAAAAGAAAAGTGGTGAATTAATTGCTTGGGGGAAAATAGAGAAAATTACAAGATTAATTTGGAAGCAATACACATATATAACTTTGAAATTTGGGAACTAAAAGTGCTTTTGAGATATTTTTTTTAAAAAAGAAACTTAAAAAGCTTGTAATATAAGTTTGGATGTAAAAAGCTGGAAGACAGCGTCAACAACATCTAGTGGTGAACTACAGCACTACAATTTATTATGCCTAAAGGAAACTTGGCTGGAAGCCCAGTCTCGGATGAGACTCTTGTTGTTTTCAGAAACTTTCACTTTTGAAGACTGCAGCTGGGAAAAGGGAAAAAAAAACACTCTCTTGGGCTGCTTATCTGTGTGGCAGAGACAATAAACTATTTTGAAACTGGCCTGCCTGGACAAGAATATAAATACTAACTGACTTTTAGAGCTGTGTTATGGAGCTATTTTCCTATAGAAGTAACATGCATTATTGATTAAGATGATGGAATACTTTGGACTATAAACCTTTAATTGATGAACAATTTTTAATTGCTCTTCTCTCTCTGGACAGAAAGGATATGTTTTTCATTGGACAGAAAAAATTGAAAAAATCGAACTTTACTTCTATTTGCTGAGGGGAGACTTAAGGACGGACTGATAGGCTGGCTAGATAATTAGGAGTTCAAATGACAATTGATTGAAACTTTTTAAATCCCTAAATAGATTGGACTATAAAGACTACATACAAAAACAAAATGGATGTTCCATACTTAGCTTCAAATGGTAAAAAACTATCCCTAGCACCTGTCCCCAAAGTCCCCAGCTTGACATACCAACAAGAAAATGTTGATAAATTTCAGAAATAAATTCTTTCTATGTTAAAATCAATACAAGAGACAATTGCCTTAGCTCATGATGAGACTAAAAATAACACAAAGGAGATAAAAGAACATTTTTTAATCTAAATCTACAAACTCAGAAAATGACTACAAAGAAGGAACTAGCAACCCAGAAAATAGAAGGAAAATCAGAGGAAGCAGATCCAAAGATGGAGGACCTAATGAAAGGAACTAACAGACAGACTCAGACAAATGAAGAATTAGAAGATGTAGCGATAATATCAGAAATGGAAAAGATATCTTACCTGTCAAGTTCTCAGAACACACTTGAGGATAAGAAAGAAGAACTGATTGAATGGAAGATAGAGCTGTTAGGAGAATTGTGGGGAAATGGAGAAGGAGGGAGGCTGTTTAATGAATATCAATGGGCTGAGCATCCTTTCAAAAATACTTTAATCAAATTGTCTTTCTCATTCCAAACAATATACACAAAAATAGAGGAAGAATTACTTGATGATTCAAATGCATTGACTTGGAAAGTTAGTTGGCAAAGGAAGAAAGCTAGAGTAAGACTGAAGAAAATAGTGGTTTTGACCCATTAGATGGGATATTATACTATGGCTGAGAATAGATAATTGTTAGAAATAGAAGTATTATTATAACTAGAAAGATAGGATTTATAACTAGAATATTATATTTTGGTATGAGAAGGGAATTATGAAGATGCTAAGAGGGTTTGAATAAGGGAAGCTTTTGGTTACCCAAATATCACTTATTATGAGAAATTATAAGTGATAGAGACATTTTGAACACTGATGGGAAATTAAAAATAAAAAAGCGGGAAAAACAGGATATTAATTGAACATATGGATATTAAGTGCAAATGCAATTAAGATATATTTTGGTTAGAAAAGATATTTTAAACCAACATTATTGATATTATTAGGAAAATGTAACAAAGATGTTGATATTCAATTGTATATGTATTAACAACAATAAGAATTGTATTTGCCTAATGTGGGAAAATGTGTACTACCGGAAGAAGAGAGGAAGCATTGGATGGTGTAATATTGGACCTAGATTGAAGAAGTTAATATGTACCACTGAATTACTAATGGACCCAGGACAACACATTGTTTATTAAGTACTTATGATTGTAAAACTAGAAAATTAATAAAATATTTATATAAAAAGAAGAGAGTCCATGCTATTTATCTGAATATTGCAAAATGTTAAATAATGCATCTAAAAGAAAGCATTAAAAGATTCTTAACAAAGAAAATTAAACATTTAAGAAACTTTTAATATTACTGTCTCCGTGGAAACTTCATGGAGCTGCAGTTGATCATGAAAGCAAATACAAATAAACCTTTAATATCATACAAACTTAACAGATCAAAATGAATGTGCTGTTATTGTAACAGAGATTCACATATACCAACTCAATGCAGATTTGAAAGAGAAACCTGCAGAAAATGCAATAAACCAGCTTTTGGTCAAGACTCTTCTTCAGGGAAAGCAAATCTTTTAATAAACTGCAATGCATGAATTCAAAATGAGTGCCGTTCTCCATGTTTTAGATGAAAAATGTGATACTGAAACTGAAAAGGAATAGGTAACCTAAAAATACATATCATAAAAGGAAAAATGATAGCAGCAATATGGCTCACACCAGAAGCGTATGGAAGAACCATACACATGCAACTGATTCTACTTTACCAGTTATATTACAGTATGAATTTGAACAGTTCTTCAGAAATGCAAACCCAAACCATCAAAAGTACATTAAAAACCTAAACTGGAGAAAATATTATTCCTTTGACGTGATACCTATAATGGTAAAAAAACAATAGCCAGTAGTATATACTGGATTTTTTAGATGAAAAATGTGATACTGAAACTGAAAAGGAATAGGTAACCTAAAAATACATATCATAAAAGGAAAAATGATAGCAGCAATACCAGTATCCTGTGTACTACACTTCCTGTCATGAAGACCAAAAATATATTGGATAATGCCATATATTTGTTGGTATATAGATTGGCCCACTCAAAGATAAAATGGCATTACAAGAAATGCCAGATCCAAGTTTTACAAATCATGTTGGGAATCAGGTATCCATACAAGTTTAATAAATTATGTCCAGTTCAATTAAAAATGCACAAAAGTGTGGATACTGAACTAAATTGGATGGAAATCAAGGGAATTATTTCAAAAGCTGACTGGAATGCATAGGCTGTATATGTGGTTTCAGTGGCAAAAAAGAACAGAAGTGTTAGGAACAGTGGTGATTTTGAAATACATTAGAAAAAAGGCAATGGCACCCACTTCTGAAATCTTGCCAAGAAAACTGGAGTAGTCTAGGCATTCACTAGGAGTCAACACTATCTCAAAAACATGCACACACACACATGCACACACACATGCACACACACATGCACGCACGCACACATACACACAATTCTATGGCGGAATAAAATGGGAGCAATTGAGTATTGTGTATTGGAAGCAGATAACATCTTGAATGGAAAAGTCAAAGAGTCAATGCAAAAGGAATACATCAGGAGAGTCCGCAAAATTTTAAAATCAAAGCTGAATGCTGGAAACATAATTAAAGCCATTAATACATGGGCAGTCCCAGTGATACTCTACCCAGCTGGAATTATCAACTAGACTTTGGCTGAACTGGAAAATCTAGACCGGAAAACGCGTAAACTTTTGAATATGAACCATGCTCTACATCCACGAAGTGACATCGACAGGTTGTACCTGCCAAGAAAAATAGGGGGCAGAGGACTATTGCAAATCCACCAAACTGTAGAAGAAGAAAAATGAAGTTTGAATGACTATGTGAATCAAAGTACAGAAAAACTGCTGCAGGCTGTGAAAACAGAGAGCACTATAAAAATAACAGAAAGAAAGGCAGAATACAAGGAAAAATGGCTGGATGACAGATTAAATAGATGGAAAACCAAAGCTTTGCATGGACAGCATTTGAAAAACATTGAAGGAAAATGTGATAACAACTTGACATGGGCATGGCTTAAGATGGGAACCATCAAGAAAGAAACAGAAGGCTTAATACTGGCTGCTCAAGAACAAGCACTGCAAACTAATGCCATGAAAGCGAAGATACAAAAATCCACTGACAATCCAAATTGCCAACTTTGCAATGACAAAGTTGAAACTGTTTCACACCTAATTTGTGAGTGCAGCAAAATCGCGCAAACTGATTACAAATCTAGACATGACCGAGTTACTAAATTAATCCACTGGGCATTGTGTAAAAAATACGACTTGCCTGTGTCCGAAAAGTCATGGGAACATAGGGTGGAAAAAGTTGTTGAAAATGAGAGGGTGAAGATCTTGTGGGACTTTCGAATACAGACAGATCACCATTTGGAACACAATACGCCGGATATTGCAGTTGTAGAGAACCGAAGCATACAGCTGATTGATATCGCTGTACCAGGAGATGCCAGAGTCGAAGAAAAAGAACTGGAAAAAATTACGAAATATCATGACCTGGCCATCGAAACTGCGTGATTATGGATGAAACGTGTAACAATGGTACCCATTGTCATCGGGACACTGGGAACTATGTCCAAAAACTTTGCAAAATACATCAAGAAACTGCAGCTTCCTGCAATAACTCCAGCAATGTTACAAAAAACTGCGCTATTCGGAACATCTTATATTTTAAGGAGATACCTGGTTGACATCTAGGATGCTGGTAGCAACCCGTGTCAACCATCAGTGCCAGCCAATTTGAATGTTCAATTGACTGAGGTTCATGTTTAATGAATAAAAGATAATAAAAGTTGGAAGGGACCTTGGAGGTCATCTAGTCCAACCCCCTGCTCAGGCAGGAAACCCTACATCATTTCAGAAAAATGGCTGTCCAGTCTCTTCTTAAATCTTCCAGTGTTGGAGCATTCACAGCTTCTGGAGGCAGGTTGTTCCACTAATTAATTGTTCTAACTGTCAGGAAATTTCTCTTTAGTTCTAGGTTGCTTCTCTCTTTGGTTAGTTTCCATCCATTGCTTCTTGTCTTGCCTTCAGGTGCTTTGAAGAATAGCTTGACTCGCTCTTCTTTGTGGCAACCCCTGAGATATTGGAACACTGCTATCATGTCACCCCTCGTCCTTCTCTTCATTAAATTAGACATACCCAATTCCAGCAACCATTCCTTATATGTTTTAACCTCCAGTCCCCTAATCATCTTTGTTGCTCTTCTCTGTACTCTTTCTAGAATCTCAACATCTTTTTTACATCGTGGTGACCAAAACTGGATGCAGTATTCCAAGTGTGGCCTTACCAAGGCATTGTAAAGTGGTATTAACACTTCACGTGATCTTGATTCAATCCCTCTGTTAATGCAGCCTAGCACTGTGTTGGCTTTTTTGACAGCTGCAGCACACTGCTGGCTTATATTTAAGTGATTGTCCACTAGGACTCCGAGATCCCTCTCACAGTTACTACTATTGAGCAAGGTATCACCTATACTATACTATATTTTGTTAGATAGTGCCCAATCTTCAAGTCTGTCAAGATCCTTCTGTATCTTAAGCCTATCTTCTGGAGTGTTGGCTATTCCTGCCAGCTTGGTGTCGTCTGAAAATATGATGAGTTCCCCATCTATCCCCTCATCCAAATCATTGATGAAGATGTTGAAGAGCACTGGGTCCAGAACAGAGCCCTGGGGCACCCTGCTACACACTTTCCTCCATGTAGATGTAGTTCCATTGAGGACCACATGCTGAGTCCGGCTGGTCAGCCAGCTACGAATCCATCTGGTGGTGATGCTCTCTAACCCACATTTTTCTATCTTATCAACTAGAGGGTTAAGGTCTACTTTATCAAATGCCTTACTGAAGTCCAAGTAAATTACATCCACAGCATTTGTAAGGAACCACTCCAATCCACATCTTAAGAAAGCAGAATTCTTGGAAACAATCTTTTCCAACAGGAACTTTTATTAAGAGAAATTGATAGTAGGCATAATAGACAGGATCTGAGGGATTCCCTTACAAATCGATGTTTTAAAGTGTCCCTAAGCAACCCCCACCCCACAGTTCTTCTGGGCGATTCAGACCGGCAAATTTCTAGGTGTTAAATCCAGGAAAGATAACATCAATCCGGCTACATTGTGCACGATCATTCAACAGCTCTTCACACCTTATTTTGATGAGAAATAAACCAGATCCCGGAGGTCTGTATCTTTTCACCCCCTTTTCCTAGCTGCCCGGTAAGGAGGAGAAGTTCAGAGGGGGCATAGGATAAGAGACAAATTGTTACATTGTAATGGTTAGCAGACATGAAGGCAAATAAACAAAAGGTTACTTTGTAGTGAATAGAGGAAGTGAAAGTAATAAACCCGCATGCATATCCCCCCTCCCCCTTGGGAGTATGGCAGGATCCAGGGAAGGGTAAAAATTGGTTTTATATCAGAGAAGATAGATAGAAAGGAAATATAACTGGATTCTGACATCCTGCCCCCCTTAAAAATAAGAGAGATCTACCTGTAGAGAAAACAAAACAGGTATAAAAATTAGTCTGGCTTGTTGGGATACTCTGTATGAAACTTTTAAAACAGTTTTGGGGCTCTGACATGACGTTTATGGACCCACTCATTTTGTGAAGAGGGGAGGTGTTTCCATGCTACTAAGTATTGAGTTGTCCCATGATACCTCCTAGAGTCCAGGATTTCCTTTATCTCGAAGTGTTGTTCTCCTTCCACCATGATTGGAGGTGGTGGTGGGGAATTTTTGGCCATAAGGTTGACTGTTGTTCTCTTTTCAGCAAACTGCAGTGAAAAATTGGGTGTATTTGCCTGAGATTTTTGGGTAATTCTAATTCTACTGTTACTGGGTTTATGATTCTTTTAATTGGAAAAGGTCCTATATATTTTGGTCCAAGTTTTTTACAGGGTTGTAGGGATTTTAGGTATTTTGTAGACAAATATACCATTTCTCCTACAATGACTGGGGTGGGTTCAACTCTTTTTTTTAATCTGCTTGTGCTTTGTATGCTTGCCTAGCTTCATCTAAGGCTTTTCTAACTATTGGCCAGGTGTTTTGTAATTGTTCTATCCATTCTTTCAGTGATGGGATTGCTGGTTCATTTGGGATTAGTTCTGGCATGGGGTTGAAACTTTGACCGGTGGCTATTTGAAAAGGAGTGTAGCCTGTGCTGGAGTGGACTGCGTTATTGTAGGCAACTTCTGCGAAAGGGAGTAGGTCCGTCCAATTCATTTGCTGGAAATTAATAAAGCATCTTAAGTATTGCTCAAGTACTGAGTTTGAGCGTTCTGATTGACTGTTCCCCTGAGGATGATGACTAGATGACAGTCCCTGAGTGGTTCCTAAGAGGGATAAAAATTCCTTCCAAAATGCTGATGTAAATTGCACTCCCCTATCAGATATGATGCGTTGGGGTGCTCCATGCAATATGTAAATGTGCTGCACAAAAAGTTTCGCTAAGGCTTTTGCGGTGGGAATCTTTTGGCAAGGGATAAAGTGCACCTGTTTGGAAAACAAGTCTGTAACCGTCCAGATGACAGTGTTTCCATTGCTTTCTGGTAATTCCACTATAAAATCCACGGCTATTTCCCTCAAGGGGGCTGAGGGATTCACCACTGGTTGTAACAATCTGGGCGATTTCCCTTGCAACCTCTTAGCAGTTGCGCACGTTGGGCAGCTGGCCACGTAACTTTCTATGTCCTTTTTCATGGATGGCCACCAAAATTGCCTTTTAATTAATTGTAATGTTTTTACAAATCCAAAATGCCCTGCTGATTTTGTGTCATGGCAAAGCGGCATGAATGTGACCCTCTGGGTGGTTGGTATAAATAACTTTTCACCCACCCAAGGCAGTCTGTCCTTGATTGTGCACACGTGTCTATTTTTCTGGAACCATTCATCTGTTTCCAAAGTTTGCCGGAATTCGATTCCGGTTTGGCTACCCAGCTGCGATTTTAATTTAGCTTGGGCTCTGGTGGTTACTGGTACTGCCAGTTGTGGTTCCGCCATAAGCGGTTTAGCCCGCATGCTGTTATATTGGGGCATGCGAGACAGTGCATCTGCCAAGAAGTTCTCCCCCCCCCCGGCAAGTGCTTGAGCGTAAAGTGGAATTGGTGAAAATGCTGGGACCAGCGGGCTTGCTTGGGGTTGAGCTTCCTGGGTGTTTTCAAGGCTTCCAGGTTTTTGTGGTCTGTCCACACCTGAAAAGGGATTTTATTCCCTTCAACGAATTGGCGCCACATAAGTAATGACCAACGTATCCCGTATGCCTCTTTCTCCCACATGGGCCAGCGCTGTTCTGTTTCGGTGAGTTTCTTGGACATATAAGCGCATGGTTGCAATACCCCTTCATCATTTTCTTGTAATAGTACGGCCCCCACTGCCACATCACTTGCATCTGCCTGTATTACGAAGGGCTTATCCATGTCTGGATGTGTCATGCCTCCGTCCGAGCCTGACTCCGAGGAAGAGATGGAGTTCTCTGTTGAGGCCCAGAAGGGGGTGTCTGTGATTTTGGAGGACTGTAGGGAGGAGCAGGCTGAGGCAGGCCAGGGCCCCTCAGGTTTGGAACAGGGAAGGCAGAGTTCAGGCGAGGAGCAAGGCCCCTCCCCACCTGATCCTAGAGCAAGGAGAGCAGAGAGGAGGAGAGAACAACGGAGGCAGGCTCACTTGCTCGGGAGGAGAGCATCCTGCCCCACTCCACAAGGCACACCTGGGGATTAGTATTTAAGGAGACACTGTGGGGTGAGACATTTGCCGGGAACAAACATGGGATCTTGAGATTGTCGTGACTTGTGCTCTTGTAACCTGGACGCTTTGTATTCCTGACCAGTTTGTTTCCTGCTTCCTGATCACAGCTTACATTCCTGATCTCTCCTTGCAGTTGGCAGTTTGCAGTTTGCAGTTCGCAGACAAGCCGAGAGTAAAAGGACTTTTTATGTTTTCTTGTTATCTGTCTTGTCTTGAGAATATTGTAAACTTTCCTGGCTATCTTGGTTGAACTCTTGCTAGCATATGGGGGAGCTTTTGGGTGAACATTGGCAGTGATTCCAGGACTGTTGCTTTTGCCAGCCAACTGCTTTGCCTCCGTTCGGGGCCCTGGGTCATCACAGGATGCCTCAGTACGGGTTCGGCAGAAAAGAGTCTCTTTAATCTCTCAAATGCCACTTGGCATTCTATTGTCCATTTTAATGGTTGGCTAGGTTTCACAGAGGATTCTCCCTTTGTTTTTAGTAAGTTCATGAGGGGCAGGGCTATCAAGGCAAATGAGGGAATGAATTGGTGGTAAAAGTTTGCGAAACCCAGGAACCTTTGCAGCTGCTTCCTTGTGCTTGGTGGTGCCCATTCTATTACTGCTCTGACCTTCTCTGGGTCCATTTCAATGCCCTGTCGGGATATGCGATAGCCCAGGTAGTCTATTCTTTCCTGGTGGAATTTGCATTTCTATAATTTGGCATATAGGTGGGCAGCTCGCAGTTTCTTTAAAACCGCTCTGACTAGGTTGATGTGTTCCTCTTTAGATTCGGTGAAGATAAGGATGTTGTCTAAATAAACCAGGACCCCCTTAAATAGGTGCTCCCTTAGTACCTCGTTGATTAATTGCATAAATACTGCGGGGGGCCCTTGTAATCCAAATGGCAAAACTTTGAATTGGTAGCACCCCATTGGGCAATTAAATACGGTTTTCCATTCATCCCCTTCCTTAATTCTAATGCGGTAATACGCTTCTCTTAGATCTAGTTTAGTGAAAATTCTTCCTTTCGAGAGGTGGGATAACATGTCCTTCATGAGGGGTAGGGGGTATAGGTTGCTTTCACTGATTGTATTCAAAGAGTGGTAGTCCATGCACAAGCGTAAAGAGCCGTCCTTCTTCTCTCTAAAGAGGACCGGGGCAGCTACTTTAGGCTTGGCAGGTTCGATGAACCCACTTTCTAGGTTTTTATTTATGAACCTTTCCATTTCCTCCTTCTCCTTAGGGCTCATGGAGTATAGTCTGGCCTTTGGGAGTTTTGCCCCGGGCTTGAATTCTATGGCACAATCCATGGGTCGGTGAGGGGGGAGCTCACCCGCCCTCTCCTCACTGAAAACTTCAGCAAGGTCTCGGTATTCCTCTGGTATTTCGGGTAGCCCCTTTTCTTCTCCCATTGATGCTTTTTCCATTCTTAATTTTGGTAGGACTCCTTGGGGTTTTAAGTCCGTAGGGTCCTCCTTCGGGAACTTGATTTCTGCCGTCCTCCAATTTACCTAGGGGTTCCATTTCTTTAACCATTCCAGCCCTAGGATCACTGGGCATTCCATGCCTGGGGTCACTACAAACATTATGTCTTCCTCATGATTTCCCAGGGATAGGTGAACTGGTAAAGTGGCTAGGGTAGCTGGCTCGCGCGTCGGCTCAGGCAGCAAGTAGCCCCATGGTTTTCCTCGGCGGTGCTTCTTCAATAGGTCGATCTCTGCTTCCTCTGCCAGGATGTACCATTCGTTGAGTTGGTGTGGGTCCCCCCATGGCAGGCAAGCATCATACAGGTCATAATTTAGGCCATCTTTGAAATAGCTAAGGAGGATGTCTTCCGGCCAGTTCAGCTTGCTGGCAATGGTCCGGAATTCTTATGTATATTCGGCTACTGGGCGTCTGCTCTGCCTCACCGTTTTGATTCTTTTGCGAGCTTTGCAATCAGCCAGGGGGTCCTCAAATTGCCTTCTCAGAGAGGACATGAAACGGTTGAAGTCGTTGAGCTCTGGGGCATTGGAATCATGCAAGTTTACCACCCAATCTGTGGCCGGTCTGTCCAGAGCGGATTGCATGATACGGATATGGGCTTTGTCGCTGGGCATGTGCTGCCCGTATTCATCCATGTAGCTGAGGACTTGGGTTAGGAAAACCCCCAAGCGTGTCGGCTCCCCCTCGAATTTTGTGTCCAGTGGCGGGAATCTTTGAATGGATCGGTGCCTTCACCGTTGGTGGTATTGTCTTCCATCCTGATCGCCATCTGTGGGTCGGCGGAGAGTGGGGGCTGATGAAGTGATCGCTGCTGGTTCAGCGGATGTCCCCGGGACTACAGGTTCCGATTCCCCCTCAGTGTCTCTCCAGCTGCAGTTCCAGGTGCTGGTGCGGCCGCGGGGCTCTGATTTCTCCTCCCCTAGAGAGCCAAGGGTTCTTTTCATCAGGTCAATGGCTTTCTTTAGGATCCAGTTCGAGTGTTGTGCACAACTTCCTTCCTCTTCGCTAACATGTAGGGATTTCTCCATCTCCTGCTTCCATTCTGGTCAGTGGCTGGCCCGTCTCAGGGTCACCTTTCTCGATCTCTTTTCCCACTCGCCTTTCTTTCCAATGCCCATTGACCACTGAGGTTTGTGGTTACACGTCTCCACCATCTCTTCTCCTGAGGAGTAGGACATTTCAGATCCCGACAGCTGGCAGGTTCTCGGTCTTCCTTCCCTGCCTTGTCGTCTGACATTGTATTTTTTGCAACCACAATCCACATCTTAAGAAAGCAGAACTCTTGGAAACAATCTTTTCCAACAGGAACTTTTATTAAGAGAAATTGATAATAGGCATAATAGACAGGATCTGAGGGATTCCCTTACAAATCGATATTTTAAAGTGTCCCTAAGCAACCCCCACTCCACAGTTATTCCGGGCGATTCAGACCGGCAAATTTCTAGGTGTTAAATCCAGGAAAGATAACATCAATCCGGCTCCGTTGTACACGGCCATTCAACAGCTCTTCACACCTTATTTTGATGGGAAATAAACCAGATACTGGAGGTCTGTATCTTTTCACCCCCCTTTTCCTAGCTGTCCGGTAAGGAGGAGAAGTTCAGAGGGGGCATAGGATAAGAGGCAAATTGTTACATTGTAATGGTTAGCAGACATGAAGGCGAATAAACAAAAGGTTACTTTGTAGTGGATAGAGGAAGTGAAAGTAATAAACCCGCATGCATATCCCCCCTCCCCCTTGGGAGTATGGCAGGATCCAGGGAAGAGTAAGAATTGGTTTTATATCAGAGAAAATAGATAGAAAGGAAATATAACTGGATTCTGACAGCATTCCTCTGGTCCACTAATTTTGCCACTTGGTCAAAGAATGCAATAAGATTTATCTGGCATGATCTGTTTTTGACAAACCCATGTTGGCTTTTGGTAATGACTTTGTTTGCCTCTAGGTGTTTGCTGATTCATTGCTTATCTTTTCCAGAATCTTCCCAGGTATTGAGGTTAGGCTGATAGGTCTGTAGTTTCCTGGATCCATTTTTCCCCCTTTTTGAAGATGGGAACTACATCAGCTCTTTTCCAGTCCTCTGGTAGTTCCCCGGTGCTCCAAGATCTTTGAAATATATAGTTCAGTGGTTCTGAGATCACGTCTGCCAGTTCTTTCAGTGTCTTGGGGTGTAATCCATCTGGTCCTGGTGATTTGAACTCGTCTAGGCTGGACAGGTGCTCACTTACCATTTTCTTGCCTATTTTAACTTGTGTTTCTAATCCGTTTTTTACGGTACTGTTTTTGATAGGTTGGACTGTTTTTTCTCTTTGTGTAAAGATGGATGCAAAAAACAAGTTAAATAGTTCTGCTTTCTCCCTGTTGCTTGTCACTTTCTTGCCACTTTCTCCCACTAATGGACCAATCATTTCTTTAACTTTTTTCTTGTTTTTTACATGTTGAAAGAAGCCTTTTTATTATTTTTGACTTTTGTCATAAGCCTTAGTTCATTTTGAGCCTTAGCTTTCCTCACATCATCTTTGCAGGCTCGGGCTACTTGCTGATATTCTGCCTTAGTTATGTGCCCCTCTTTCCACTTTTTATACTTGTCCTTTTTGTCTTTCAATTTATCAGAGAGTTCTTTATGCAGCCATTCTGGTTTCTTTAATTATCCAATCCTAAAATATATATATGGGTGAGGTACCTATAATCATATCTCACCTTGAACTTTTATTATCAATATAGCAAATAAAAGAAATTGGTGTGAAGCTCTACGGTACCAAAATAGATTGCAACCTTTCTGATTTTTATCTGTTTCTGCTGCAAAAGAAAGCTATTTTTTCCTATGTTCCTGTTTCAAAAGGCTGTAATAACTATGCATCTGTTAATCCTCTGGGAACCTTTGTTTTCAACATGTTTCTTTCACCTTTTACAAAAATCTGGCTCTGATTTCCAGCTCTTAATTGTTTCTCCACCTGATGTTCAAAGAAAGCGGGCTTCTGTAAGGAGAAAGTCAGGAAACACTTTTTTAAAGCAAACAAATTGAAACATTTATATAAATAAGTGTTGGGAAACTTCAAATTTGATTACAAGCAACCTTTGGCTTTCTATCTGCTGAATAATAGGCCATGTTGTTAAGGGAAATTTCCATGCACAGCATGTGGGTCCTATTTTTTTTCATCCTTAGACATGATTGTTTACTGTTCAAAGCTGTTTATGCATTTTAATCAGCATGATTCAATAGTCCTTAATAAATCACTCCTAAATGAATGTTCCAAAACAAGGACTGTTCTCCAGGATTTTTCTTGCTTTTTTTCTTCTCTCTCCTAATGTCAATGTTTAATACTTCAGGGCCTGGTAGATATGAAAATAAAAATCAAAGCCTGGTAAAGTCAATGAAACTATAATTAACTTGTTCAATGTCTTGTTTGCTCCAAATTGCTTTTTTAAAAAAACTTTAAATTAATTGCAGATAGACCCAATTTCACTATTGGAACCTCCATCAGCTCCTGGTATGGAAGATTTTTTAATGTCCTGAAGGTGACCGTCTAGATTTTGGCAAGAGCTTACAAATGAAACATATGCAAATTGTACAAGACTTAGTCTTGTGGATAATGGATAATAAGGAGGGGAAAAACATAGAAATATTACTTTTTGGTGGGATAAATATTTGTTCACAATTCTGGGGGAAAAATTTGGACTAACATAAAACTTCTTGACTAATATATTTTTTTCAGTGCAAAAATAAAAGCTTTATTGTGCCAAACTGTCAGACTTGTCCCAGTTTGATCTCTCAGGAACGTAAAACTTGTGTCTCCATTTAGTTGAAGCAAAGGAAGTTTTATTGAAAGAAACTGGTTGCAGTAAAGTCAGGTGGAATCTGGTATTCCCGTGCAAAATACAAAGCTATTCTTTCCAACTCCCAATCCTTCCCCCTGTGACTAGTCCCCCGGCCAGCCAATGTGATGCCGGTATTATGTTTTGAGACTCTGAGATGTGAAACTGGTAACATTCCATTCTCAGGGCAAATGGCCTTGAAGATCCTGGTACAAGCTGGTTTGGTGATCTGGTCTTCTTCCGTTGTCACTTCCCCCTCCCATTTCCCACCATTAGATACACAGGTGTGGATTGCTCCAAATGCCTGCCCCCTCCTTCCCCTTTGATAGGAGGAACCCAGCAAGGGGCCAGGCCGACCTTGAAGATCCTGATAAAAACAGATTAATGCATGAAACTGTTAGTCAATCATTTTAAATCAATACGATACTGCTGGAATCTAATGTGGCTTTCTTTTTAGAAGAATGACAAGTATTACAATAATATAATAAATATTATAGGAGAATTCCATCATTTTCACTGTCACTGGCCAAAGTCATGTGACAATAAGAACATTCGTTATAGACTTTTTGACCTCCATATCAGTAAAAAGATGTATTTAAATTCAAAATATTATGGATTTGGGGAATGTATGCTGCTCACAGAATATAAATAAATATAATAAGTAAATAGAATTATGCTAAAAGATTGCAAACCTATGCTGACTTTTGAGATAGTAAAGTCCACTGACCTCACTGAGATATATTTCCCGGTAAACATATACAAGTAAAAGTAAAACAATTACAAATATGTGATCATTTTATTTTCCCTAACTTTTAATAAGGTATGATGTTAGATCAGAATAAATGCTGCATTTAATAAGAACATTTTCCACCTGGAATTTTCAGAAACATATCTGTATCTTTTACTCTAACATGTACTATAATGAAAATAAATATGATTATAAATAGCAAGATCAATCAAGAAAAAGATAGTATTATAGAAAATTAGTAAAATTTGGGGATAATATGACTGATGCGATGTCTACAAGAAAGGACAGCGGATAAAGCATGCAACATGACATTGCAACACCCAATTTGTCATTTTTCTGGTTAAGGTATGTATGCCTATGATTACTGATCTCTCGTAGAGTTTATTGACTGATTATATGCCTTCAAGGTAGTGTTGAACTCATTTTATCTTATTTTCATATATTTTTTTATTCAATTTGGACACAGCTCACTCCAACTGATTCACAATCATGTACATGGACCTTCTCCAGAATTATCTGTTCCCAATGTAACTCTCCAGATCTTCCAATGATGCACTGATTGAGAGAAGCTCGATAGAAAGATTTGTGTAGTTTTAACAGTGCAGTGAAGAAGCTAGTTACACTACCGTGACAGATGAAAATGAAAGGATCTGCAAACTCTAGTAATGAAAGTCATCTAGCACAATAAAACAATTTTGACTAAGACCAAAAATATGACAACAGTTACAGCAACTAGCTTTACAACTGACAATGAAGATATTGAAATGGATGATAGCTTTGCCTTTTTTGACTATCAACAGTAAGGGATCAAGCAGCCAAGAAATACACTGCAGATTAGCACTTGGTGGCGTAAAGGATGTAGGAAACATATTCAGATGGTTTAATGTGTATATACTTATAAAGATTAGAAGTGGGCAGTCAACTGTTTTCCATGATATTCTACAGAAGCAAAAGTTGGTTTTTTTTAAAAATAGAAGAACAAGAATATTGATGTTTTTGAACGTTGGTGTTGGAGAAGATTCTTGTGAATACCAAAGTAGCCAAGAAAACAAACTAGTGCATCAAGAATGAACTAACTGAAATAACTCACTCATTACAAGGCTCAAATTATCATATCATGGACAAATTATATGATCTACCTCTCTTGAGAAGACTAATAATGTGAGAGGTGGAAGAAAAGATTAGAAGAGGGCAAGGCAGATGGATCTGATTATAGCAGCAATAGATGTACCATTGGAAGATTTTACAAATCAAGTTAGTAACAGATCACTCTGGAAAAGATCTATGTGATTGCTAATTGTTGACTTTGCAATGATGGTACATTATTGATCAGCTAAATACTATGAAAGCCAGTGTGGTGCACTACTTCTCCAATCCAATCTATCCAATAGAGTTGCTATTATGAGGGGAAAAACAGAATTTTACTGTGCTTAGATATAAGTACATACCAGGTAAAAATATTAACTATGCTAAAATAACCTCTAAGAAACCTTCTGACTGTATGATTTTCAACAGTTCATTATCCTTCAAATTACATCAGTTTTGTGTGTGTATGTATCTGTTTTAATAAACACATTGAGGTGGTCAGGAAGCAAGGAAGAGATATAAAAAGCAACTTGGCCTAACTTTCAGAACTGTAGGAAGTGCTGACGTTAGTTTGCTTAAGGGCTTCTACAATCTCCTAAATGATTTCAAAAATAGTATAAAGCAGAGGTTAATACCAGACTAGGTCTTTGATTGTGTATCCGTGGTCACTCTTGATCTCCTGCTGAAGATACCCCTGTTGATTTCAATCAAGCCCTATGCAAACTCAGGAAACAAAAACTACTGGGTAATTTGAAAAGATCTTTATGGCTAATTGGATATTGTTATAAAACCTTTTAATGTCAATGGCTTGGATACCTGGAAATGTATCAACCACATTAAGTGTAAGGAACCACTTCAATCCACATCTTAAGAAAGCAGAACTCTTGGAAACAGTCTCTTCCAACAGGAACTTTTATTAAAAGAAATTGATAGTAGGCATAATAGACAGGATCTGAGGGATTCCCTTATACATCGATGTTTTAAAGTGTCCCTAAGCAAACTCCTCCCCACATTCCTTCCGGCCGACTCAGGCCGGCAATTCTCTAGGTGTTAAACCCATGAAAGATAACATCAAACATCACGATCATTCACCAGCTCTTCAGAGTTTATTTTGACGATGGAGAAATAAACCAGATTCCGGAGGTCTGTGTCTTTTCACCCCCCTTTTTTTCTAGTTGTCCGGTAAGGAAGAGAAGTTCAGAGGGACATAGGATAAGAGTCAAATGGTTCCATTGTAATGGTTAGTAGAGGCAAATAAACAAAAGGTTACTTTGTAGTGAATGGAGGAAGTGAAAGTAATAAAACCCCTCTGCATGTCCCCCCTCCCCCTTGGGAGTATGGCAGGACCCAGGAAATAGTAATAATTGGTTTTAGATTAGAGGACATAGATAGAAAGGAAATATAACTGGATCCTGACATTCTGCCCCCCTTAAAAATAAGAGAGATCCACCTGTAGAGAAAACAAAACAGGTATAAAAGTTAGTCTGGCTTGTTAGGATACTCTGTATGAAACTTTGTTTATGAACCTTTCCATATAATATATATATATGTTTCTTACATCTTCACTTCACTCGATAGTCTTCTTACTAATACATATTTAATGTTACATAGTACATATCACATTCCTTTCTCTCTAACTCATTTTTCTAGCCATTGATAAAAATTGTCCCATGTTCTAAAGTATACTGAATCTTCTTTCTCTTTTATCTTCAATGTCAATCTGTCCATTTCTGCACAATCTAAGATTTTCTTAATTAATTCTTCCTCCGTTGGTAGGTTTTCATTTTTCCAATATTGAACAAATACTATTCTTGCTGCAGTTAATACATGTAAAATTAAGTATATACATTCTTTCTCATAGTTTCCTACTATTAGGCCTAACAAAAACAATTCTGGCTTAAAGTCTTTTTTTTTTTAAATCATTTTCTCTAACCATATGTGTATTATTGACCAAAATCTTTTAGCTTTAGGGCATGTCCACCAGATATGATAGTAAGTACCTGGTTTTTGTTTACATTTCCAACACTTATTAGCAGTGGTGGGATTCAAATATGTGAACAACCGGTTCTCTGTGTGGATGCCGCTTCCAGAAGTCCATTCTGGGCCTGGGCAACGAAAAATAGCTACTGGTTCTGCCAAAGTGGGGCGAACCGGCTGAATCCCACCACTGCTTATTAGACATATTTTTAAACATTTTTGCTAATCTCACGGGTGTTAAATGCCATCTATAAAACATTTTGTATACGTTTTTTTTATAGGTTGCCGCTTTTGTTATTTTAGAGTTTCTTTCCCATAAGCTTTGTCACTTTTCTAATTCTATATTATATCCAAAGTTCTTTGCCCATATTATCATTGTTTCTTTTACTTGTTCCTCTTCCATCTTTAAGCTTAGCAAATATTTGTAAAGTTTTTAAATCAGTTTTTCATCTGTTTTCAGCAATATCTGGTCAAATTCTGTCTGTTCTTTGTAAAATCCCGTTGTTTTAACATCTTTTTCATATCTCGTTTGAATTTGCAAATATGGCCACCATAATAAATCAATACCCTGTTCTTCTAAATCTTGTCTATACTTCAATTTCCCTTCATTGTCCAAAATATCTTTATAGGTCACAACTTTCTCGTAGTTAATCAAGTTTGGGTAAGCAAACGCTTCCATTGTTGAAAGCCATCCAGGTATTTTAATATAAATTTTCGCTTTTATTTTTTCCCATTCTAAGAAAAGTGCATTTCTTATATAATGATTTTGAAAATATCTATGTATTTTATTTTTCCCATACCACAGAAAGGCATGCCATCCCAATTGTAGGTCATGCCCCTGTAGGTATAGTAATCTTTTGTCTCTAAGCATTATCCACTCTTTTATCCATGTTAATATAGTTGCTTGGTAACATAACATCCAGTCTGGCAGTCCAAGTCCTCCATTTTCTTTCGCTTCTTGTAACATTTTCAGTCTAATTCTGGCTTTTTTCCCTTGCCAAATAAATTTCAGTATTATTGTATTTAGTTCATCAAAAAAGGTTTTTCCCAATCTTATAGGTATTGTTTGAAATAAAAAAAGTATTTTGGGTAAGATATTCATTTTCACTATTGCTATTCACCCCAGCATCGAAAGTTGTAGATTTTTCCACTTTTTGAGATCTAATTTTATTTATTTTAATAATCTTACGTAGTTGTCTTCTTTAATTGTTGCACATCTTGCTGTTAGATGAATTCCCAAATATTTAACTTTTTTAACTATTTGGAGGTTTGTTTGTTTTTTGCTAGTTGATTTTTTTGTTTTTCTGTAAGGTTTTTAGTTAACACTTTAGTCTTTTCTCTATTTATTTTCAACCCTGCCATTTCTCCAAATTCTTCTATTTTCTCCATAAGCTTGATGCTTGTTTCAAGTGGTTCTTCTAGTATAAAGACCAAGTCGTCTGCAAATGCTTGTAGTTTATATTTTTCATCTTTTGTCTCCAGTCGTTTAATTTCTATACCATGCCTGATGTTTCTATTCAATACTTCCAGTGTTAATATAAATAGTAATGGGGATAGTGGACATCCCTGTCTTATGCCTTTTTTAATATTAAAATTTTCTGCAAAATCTCCATTTACAATTACTTTAGCTGTTTGTTTGTTATAAATTGTTTTGATTATGTTTATAAAATTTCCTCCAAAATCCATTTCTTCTAGTTGCTGGAACATGAATTGCCAATTTATGTTATCAAACGCCTTCTGTGCATGTAGAAATATTAATGCCATCTGTTTCCCTGGGTGGGTTTCATAGTACTCCAAAACATCTAGAATCATTCTTAAGTTATTTTTTATTTGTCTTTTAGGTAAAAAACCATTTTGGTCTGTATGTATAAATTCAATCAGAAATTTCTTTAATCTTTCTGCTATTACTGAGGCAAAAATTTTATAATGTACATTTAATAACGATATTGGTCTATAATTTTTTATTTGTGACTAGTCAGAATCTTCTTTAGGTATTAAAGTAATATTAGCTTCTGTTCATGTATTTGGTATTTTAGCCTCCAAGAGTATTTCATTACACAGTTCTTTCATTATTGGGCTTAATATATCTTGCAAGGATTTGTAAATTTCTGCAGGTAGTCCATCTGGGCCCGGGGTCTTATCATTTTTTTGGCTTTTTATGGCCTCTATTATCTCCATCATCGATATTTTTCCATTTAATATGTTTTGAATATTCTCTGGAATTTTTGGTAGATCTGCTTTTTTTAAGTACTGCTGTATTTTTTCTTTTGAAGTTTTCTCTGTATCATAAAGTGTCTCATAAAAATCTTTGATTATTTTTTTATTGTATTATTATGAAACTGTAATTCACCTTTTGAATCTTGCAACTTTTTAATCAGTTTTTTCTCTTTTTCTTTTTTCAATTTATATGCTAATCATCTCCCCGGTTTGTTAGCATTTTCAAAGAAGTTCTGTTTAGCCCTTTTAATTTGTTGAGCCATTGTTTCCACCTCTACAAGGTTTAAATTATGTTTTATTATTTCCATTTGGTTTTTAAGTGTTTTCTTTTGTGGGTCTATTTGTAATTCTAATTCTAATTTCCTAAATTCTTCCTTCAGCTTTAACTGTTGTTATTTTCTTTCTTTGTTCTTTTTAGCAGTATAAGTTATAGTCAACCCTCTAAAATATGCTTTAGCTGTATCCCACACATTTTGAAGTGATGTCTCTTCTTTCTTATTTATTTTGAAAAAAAAAGTCCATTTCCTTTGTCGCTAGTTGTATAAATTCTTTTTCTTTCAATATAGATTTGTTCAGGGACCATCTTAATTTTTTCTTGGTTCTTCTCCAAGTCATCTTTATTGGATTATGATCTGCCCAGATATTAGTTTCTATCTCTATTTCTTGTATCATAGTGCTAAGTTAAGAGGATATCCATATCATATCAATTCTAGACCATGATTTGTGTCTATTTGAATAAAATGTATATTGCAATTTTTTTGGATTTTTTTCTCTCCATATGTCTTGAATACAAATTTCTTCTGCTTTAGGTAATATATTTCTTCCTTTCTTCCCTATTTTAGTACTTTTATAGTCCAAAGTTCCATCAGCTATTGCATTAAAGTCTCCCATTATATAGAAATTTTGATATTCCAATTCTAATATTTTTAATGTAATTTTTGATAAAATTCTTCTTGTTTATCATTTGGTGCATATATGCACTGATGCATTTGGTGCATCAGTATCTGCTTTTGTTACATCATTATTTCCACCATTAATATTCTTCCCTCATCATCCACATAAATTTGTTTAGGGTTCATTGTTTCTTTAATACAGTATATAAAGTTATTTCTCTTTTCTTTTGTTGTGCTAATACAAAATGGAGTTTGCCAATTTTCAGTTGCTCTAACAATTTATAGCGTTGTCTCTTAATATGTGTTTCTTGGAGGCAAATTATATCTATTTTTAATTTTTGTAGTCATGTAAAAAAAAAATCCTTTTTGAGGGGGAGTTCAGTCCGTTTACATTCATTGAAAGGATCCCATTTTCCTTCTCCATCTCTTTCAATTATATCTAGGTCTTAATCTTCTAGTCAATCTTATCTGTCTCTGTTCTCTTGGTCTTGCCCCTTCTTCTGTATATTTATTTTTAGTTTCTTCTTCTTCTCTTGGTTTGGCTGCTCCTTCTGTTACGGTCTCTTCCTATCTTTTTATTTCTCCCGTTGTATCAGATTCAAAATCACCCCCTTCCATGAACGCTTTATGGTTGTCATAGAATTCCATTGCTTTAAGAGGCATGTCCAGTCTATATCTTTTCGTATCCCAATAAACTAAAATCCCTTCTGGGATCAGCTATTTAAAGTTGACTCCTTTTTCAATTAATTTTCTGGTTAAGAATTGATATTCTCTTTGGGACTCTCTTATTCTCCTAGGAATCTGTTTGAGGACTACAATTTCTTTTCCTTTGTATTTCAAAGGGTCATCTCTCACTCTTCTCAGGATCTCATCTCTTATAGATCTTTTAAGAAATCTAACACGTACTTCTTTAGGAACTTTATTTCTTCTCGCGTAATTTGAGTTAACTCAGTATATTTGATCTATTTCTCCTTCCATTTCCTGTTTCCCGATTTCTAATGCATCAGCCAGTAATTCCGTTATCAGGTCTACAAGGTCCTCTTCCTTGTCTTCCATTATTTTTGAAATCTTAAAAAGTAAGAAGCCTTTTCCATTTCCATGACTGCTAGTCCTCTAGTTCTCCGTTTATTTGCATCAATTTCTGATTTTCATCTTCTAATTTTTGATCGACCTCTGCTGATTTATCTTCTATTTTTTTGAATCCTTTGTTCATTTTTTGTGACCATCTGCTTAAAATTTTCAAATTGAGAATCCATATTATTAATTTTTTGGTTCATTTTTTCAAGATCAGTTTTCGTCTCCTCATGGTTTTTTGTTGTAGCTGCCATATGAGTGGCAATTGCCTCTTGAATTGCTTGTAATGTTGCTTATGTCTCTTTCTGGAAGTTGTTAGCCTTTTCTTGTTGAAGCGTATCAATTGATCTCTGATAAACTGGACTTGCAGAAGCAGAGGAGGGGGCAGAGGGTACTTTTTTGCCAGCTTTAATTAAATTCGGGACACTCATTTTGTTCCTCGCACTCAAATCTTTTAATCATACTTTATAATCCACCAAGAAGTTCAAAGTTGATAGTCCCTTTCCAATTTGAAATTAAAAATATTTGTAGTCCAATAAGCTCCAATCAAATAGGAGAGATAAAAAGAATCACTCTGTCTCAAAACAGCTTGTAAGATTCCAGGTCAAGCTGTATTTGTAATCCAAGGAAGTCAGATGACTTCAAAACAATTTGTACTTTTAATTATCATCCATCCTGTAGAGAAAAGCAACCCAAAGAGATTCTTCTCTTTTTCCAGCCACAATCTCCAGATTTCAAGGACATCAAAGAGTTTAATCTGTAAGCCTCTAGCCAAGTTCTGACACTCCAGCCACAAGGTTAGCAAGCAAGGCAAAGTGTAGTTCTTAGTTTTGCCACTAGATGTCATTAGATGTCCATTTAGTATTTTTCCAACCAAGCTTTACAAAGTTAACAAATTTATAGTCCAATGTTTTCCTATAAAAAAGTAAAAAATGTTTACGAATATTAAAGCTCCCCAAAATATTCTTCTTCCATCCCACTCAATTGTCTCCACAATAGCATTGTAAATTACTTTATTTTCCCCCAGAGGCTTAAACCGCCACTTCTATTCAGGAGGGAGGAGTAAAAAATCCCCCCCTTTAACTTTGGGGATTTCTTGCTTTCGGGAGCTTTTTTCCAGAACAGGTTTTTCAGTTATAGAAAGATAAGGAAGATAATCTCACCCAGATCAGCTGTTTTGCTATTGCTTATAGTCATTGGTCTCCCACTGGTCAACAGCTTCTGGCTGGCAGCATGGGTGCAGTCAGCCTTTCTTCATGCCGGTCCGGGAGCTTCCTTGGTTCGCCCTTTGGCTCGTCGTCTCTACGGGGCGTCTTTCGGTCCTTTCGGACCCCCAGCAGGTAAAATTCAGGTGTGGGAAACAGAGCCTTGTTTCCCCATGTCCATGTTACCGCGACATCACAACAGGAAGTCAATTTTTAATATTTTCAATGTATAAATGATTAAATATAAATATTTTCTTCCATATTTGTGCCAACAATAATAGTGTCCATAAGTGACATTTTTTTCTTATCAACTTGTGTTATTTTTATAAAAATCATCTTATTGGTTCACCATATATCCTATTTTCATAAATATTGTTTAAGCTTAATTTCTCCTTAATATTCGAACAATTCTTATCAGTCATAGTTTTCTCAGTATTTAACATCTAAGTATCCAAATTTTCCATTTAAATATTTTCATATTTCATATGTTATAAAAAATACTATACTGCTTATCTATCTTATGACATCTACCTGTAATCTTTTCTAATTGGTTTATATTTCACTTATATTTATAAAAGTTGATTTGTTAAATCACTATATAAGTTCTTATTTAAGCCTAATTTCCCCTCAATATTTCAATCATTCCTTAATCCTAAATCTGTTCAAACTTAATTTATCTTTAAAATTCAAACTTTTCATTTACATACATCATCCCAATATTTTTACATTTTATATATTATCAAAAGTACTATGTTACTTATATCTTTTATCCCTCTTATTGTAAAGGGTTATAGCCAAAGTTATCTGTTCATTTAACCATATTCAAGCAAGTGTTTGCTCGTGTAATACTCCATCTGGTAGGGTGAGTCAAATCTCTTGAATCTGTCTCTGGCCTTCTTCTTTTGCCAAATAGCTTTCCAAATTGATATTTTCAGCTTGCCAAGCAGTTCTTGTATTTTTGTAAGTGTTGGGAGTGAAGAAGACAGAGTACGTAAAATGTATACTTTTTGTCTCCCAAACAATGATTCTCTTGGCAGTGTCCATTTTGTTAAGTCTTCTTTCTTATCCTCAGGTTTATTTTGATGTTCTAATGAATAAGGTATCTTTTCCATTTTTATTGTTATGTCCAAGTCTTGTAAGTTTTTTCCTGTTTGTATTAAATTATAATTCTCTTTATTTGTAGCTTCGCTGATTAAGTCATTTTTTTCTAGTTTATGTTCTATTATCTGATTTGTTTGTTCATTTTTTACCATCATTTTCTGGATATTTTTTGATTGTGAGTTTAGATTAGAAATGTGTTCACTGATGTCATCAAGGTTGTGTTTAATCTCCTCATGGTTTAAAGCTATTGTGATTTGTATCTGTCATAACATTATATAAATTACCTCTTGGAGAGTATTTGTCTTGTCTTGGAATGTTGCTTCTGGAGGTCTGATATTTCAGGCTGAGTCCTTCAGGAGTAGGTATTAAATGTGATTTTCTGTTATTTTTTGATAAGTATGCCATATCCATGTTTTCTCCCCTTTCAAATAATCCATCATTAGTGCCATAATCTCTGTAATTAGCCTTGTCAAACCAGCCAAAACTCAAAATCCAAACAGTCCAGTTTTGTGTGGTTCTTATCTTTATATATAGTTTTTATAATGACAATTTCCCATTGTCAAGGCTTCAGTAAAATCAATGTTTTGTAACAATTCTTTCATTCAGGGGTCAATTGTCAACCAATCAAAATTGCAGTTCAATATATTTAGCCACCTTAAAGCCTTTCTGTAAATTCCCCCCTAAAAGATTAGTCAAAAATCACAGTTTTTCTTTTTCTGTAAACAATTCTTGAATTTAGACAACAATCAGAGTATTTCACTTTCTAATCTTATAGCTGGCCCAGTATTTGTTCTCTTCTTTGTTCCCAGCAGCTATCTTTTTAAAGGTTATTAGAATTCATGGGAACAGATTTTTCTTTGTTTCTGGGCATTATTATTAATATGCTATGTTCTAATTCTCCACTAGGTGTCAGTAGTTATTTGTTTTCCAGCTATTTCAGGCAAGAAATTAATCTTATTCTTTTTTTTTATAATTTCATCGAATTCCTTTAGAATATAATCTTAGCAGTTTTTTTTTTAGTTTCTAGATTTAGTCAGACTGTAGTATTTTAAATGTGATTTCAATATGTTTCTTTCCCCCTTAAAAGTTAATTCGCCGCTTCCATCTATGGAGCAGTGGGGTGTAGTCCCCTCCCCTCATTTTCGGAGGTTTTCTTACTTTGGGGATCTTTCCCAGGGACTTAATCGCAGAGTAGAAGAGAGAAGATCGATACTCTCACCAGTTCCAAGCACGCTGTTCACCGTTGTTCTGGCTTGTGCTCTTGGACTTCGGCTGCAGGTAATTTGGGTTAGACGCTGGTATGTGGCTAGCCTTTCTCCTGTCATGTCAGAGGGCTTCCCCCGGATCAAACAGAATGACCACCACCGTTCCGTGATCAACGGGGCACCCCTCTTTCTTTGCCGCCTCTCCAGGGTGACTTCAGACCCATTTAGGATCCCCTGGCAGGACGAAATCAGCCATGGGATGCGGAGCTCCGCAATCCCACGGCCATGCGCTATGGCGCAAAAACCAGAAGTCCTTATGGAACCTTCCTTTAGAGATGGCCATGAACATCACCTCATTCCAGAACTATTCTCCTTCATTTCATGCTTTGGATTTGCTTCTGAAATGCTGATTAAAAAAAATAACAGGAAATTTGAATGTGTTCCTTTTTTTTTTTTTTTACTTTCAGCTGAAAAAATAGCTCCCTCCCAACTACCAATATAATGGGGATGGTATTTAGCTCTTCTTGCAAGAAAAGTACTTCATCGTAGGAGAGGATAATACACACATAGTCCTTGACAACAATTGAGCCCAAAATTTCTGTTGTTGAGACATTTATTAAGTGAGTTTTGCCCCATTTTACGACCTTTCTTGCCATAGTTGTTAAGTGAATCATTGCAGTTGATAAGTTAGTAACACGGTTGTTAAGTGAATTTGGCTTCCCTATTGATTTTGCTTGTCAAAAGGTTGCAAAAGGTGATCACATAACCTTGAGTCATAAACTTTAGGCAATGGTCATAAGTATGAGCCAGTTGCCAAGCATCTGAATTTTGATCACATGAGCATGGGGATGCTACAAAGGTTATAAGTGTGAAAAGTGGTCATAATTCACTTTTTTCAGGGCCGTTGTAACTTTGAATGGTCACTAAATGAACTGTTATAAGTTGAGGGCTATCTGTATTTCAAAAATGAGCAAAAATAATTAAATGAACATCTATAATCATATATATGCGTTAAAGGCCGACAGCCAGTCGGTAGTAGATGACTGGATTGTTGTGGCCCTAACCCTGAAGAAACACCTAACAACTAAACCTGCTACAAAAAGAGCCTGAGTGGGTAGACTCTGTTGGTTTGATCCTGAATGCCAGTGCCTGAAAAAGAAATTGAAGGCAGTCATGAGGCTCGCTCAGAAAAATCCTACTGCTCACACACAAGCTAAGATGTTGCACACAAGAAGGGAATATAAAAAAAATATAAAATTAAAGAAAAAAAGTTTTGCCATCTCAATCTGGTCAGGACTCGAGTTGACTGCAAAAAGTCATAACTCAGTAATATTCTGGCACTCTGTAGCAGGAGTCCTAAAGAAATGGAGATTTGCATTTGATATACCAATTGTCAGAATCCAATTATATTTTATTTCTAGCTATCTACTCTGAGAAAACCCAATTCTTACTCTCTTCTGGATTCTGTCATATTACAAAGGGGGGGGGAGTAAACACGGGTGTTTATGACTGGCATTCCTCCTATCAACTACAAAGTAACATCCTCTGTGGATTCCCTTCGAGAGTACTAACCATAACAATGCGGCCATCAGCCTTTGATCTCACTCCCTATGAAGCCTCCTTTTACCGGCAGCAAGGAAAAAGGGGGGGAAGATTGCAACGTTTGGGATCCGATGGATTTAACACCCACCCATCTGCCAATGTGAATTGACCGGAAGGAGTGTGGAGTGGGGCTGGCCTGGGAACACTTTAAAACATTGAATGGTCAGGGGGGTCCCTCAGATCCTGTCTAACATGCCTTCAGTCAGTTTTTCTTAATAAAGATTCCTGTTGGAAGAAACGTTCCAAGAGTTCTGTCTTCTTAAGATGTAAATTGAGGTGGGTCCTTACACCAATTCCAGTTGAGGACTGGGAGAATTATTATCAATGTCTGGTTGCTTCTACGGAACCTGTACAGAAACTGTCTTTAAGCAGTGACTTAGTAAATACTAGAACTCCGCCCCTTTGGCCTCCAGTCTCGGTAAAAGAGATACAATCCATCATTAAAAGCCTAAAGAGTAATAAAGCCCCAGGTGAAGATTTTTTTGCCCGCAGAATTATTTAAGAAATTCCCCGACTGGTGGAGTCCAGTACTGGCAGGTCTTTTTACACATATAAATAACACTTGCCATATACCAGATGGGTGGAAGATGGCAATAGTTGTTCCCATATATAAAAAAGGGAATAAAAAGGATCCTAGTAATTATAGGCCCATTAATCTTATTGACCTTGTAGTAAAAATTTATGCTAGGTTCCTTTTGAATAGAATTGAAATCTGGGTAGAGGAAAATCATATCCTCATAGAAAGAACAAGCAGGTTTTAGACAAAACTGATCTACCATCGATAACTGCTTTGTCCTGAACCATCTAATTGCCAAATAGGCTTATAAGAGGAGACCCGTTTGCTGCTTTTATAGATCTTACAGCAGCATTTGATACTGTAAACAGAGAAGTACTATGGAGTAAATTGACATCTCTTAAAATAGAACCTAGATTGCTAGCTTTGATTAAAGCCCTTTACACTAGTACCTGTTTGAAGGTGCGGTATGGGGTTAATGGGGCCCTGACTAACAGGATTCACACAAACAAAGGGGTAAGACAAGGGTGTATCCTGGCCCCATTATTATTTAATCTATACATTAATGACCTGCCAGGGTTAATGAAGGATCCATGGTACATATGCCGATGATCCTAAATACATACTGTAATAGCTTGCTCTATGCCGACGATATGATCCTATTATCATATTCACAAGTAGGATTGCGTAGGGTATTAAGAAAGTTTAACTCCTATTGCCAGGACAACTCCCTAACCATAAGTAAAACTAAATAAAAAATCATGGTGTTTGGAAAACATCATGAGAGACATAGATGGCAATTAGATGGTGAACCAATTGAACAGGTTAACACCTTTGTATACTTAGGCATAACGTTTTCCAAGACTGGATCTTGGGCTTGCCATCATCAATGGAGCACACTTAGAGCAAAGGCTCGTTTGAATCTACTGCTTAAATTATCCAGGGTCCCTTGTTCTATTAATCAGAGTATATAAAGCTAAGGTTACTCCTATGCTTTTGTATGGAGCAGAAGTTTGGGGTATATACCCAATTACAACACTAGAACAAACTCAGTCCCAGCACCTGAGATGTATTATGGCATAGATCCAAGAACATCTGCTGCAGCAGTTAGAGCTGAACTGGGAAGTCATACAATTCATGCTCTACTGGCATAAAATTAATGAAATGTAGAGTAATAGACTCCCCAAGTTATGCCTACTAGAGCAGATAAAATTACAATCACAAACTTCCTGGTTCACTAAATTGACAAATTTTGTAACTTAGCCCAAAGAATTAAGGATATTAAAGCACAAAATGACATAGCCATCCTTAGTAAGGTGGGTAACTTGAAATGGCTGAGCAAATACAAACACACTTTTCAAGCAGACAGCTATTTGAAGTTACAACTGCCAAAACATCTTAGGGAAATATTCACACGAGCGAGATTTGAACAGCTTGACACAATGGTCAGATGTGGGAGATTCCACTCTATACCCTATAATGGACGTCTCTGCATCTATGGAGTGGCAGAGGTTGAGGACCTGGCTCACATCCTATTTCACTGCTGCCTGTATAAGAGGGTGAGAGACAGGTACCTTGGCCTATACCAGTGGTGGCGAACCTATGGCATGAGTGCCAGAGGCGGCACTCGGAGCCCTCTCTGTGGGCACGCATGCCGTCGTCCCAGCCTCGCCTCCCCCTGCAGCCCCCTCCTCACCAGTAGCCCCCCCGGAGAGTCATCCCCAGGTGCAGCCCGCGCGGAGCAGCGCAACCAAGCACATGGCAACTGGGCAGCAGATGATGCTGCAGGGCGCGGGAGGGCATGGCCACCATGGTGCTGCAGGGCCGCCTGGGTGATCTGCGGCAGGCCGTGGATGCCCCTGAGGGCGGGCGGAGTGAGGGCGGAGGCGGGCGGGCAGAGCAGGGGCAGGCCGGGAACGGGGCGGTTTTTGGGCACTCAGTCTCTAAATTCGCCATCACTGGCCTATACACTAAATGAATGACTCATTGGGACCCCGATATCTAAATAACTTACCTTATGTGCGGCCAGAATTTGAAAATTACATTTAACACAGCACAGTACCTGAGCAAAATGGTTCTGGACGAGATCGGCATATGTGAGACTGATTGGGGTAGATTGTAGGGGTGATAGTGAAATATAATTTTATCATATTTTATCTATCTACATCTTAAATTGCCATATTTGATTCTAATTTCATTTTAAATATGTATTTTATCCCAATTTCATTTTAAATTGTATTTTATTTCTATTTTATCCTAAATTATATTTTAACTAATTCCATTCTAAATTGTTTTTACTGCATTTTTAGTATAACGTGTGTTTGGAACTCTGCACCTTGATATGGCCCACGGGCTAATCAATAAAGATTATTATTATTATTAATCATATATATATGATACAGCTTTCCTGGTTTAAAACTTAGAAATCTTTTAAATAAGCAATGTAAAAGGAAATATGCTGTTTGGCCTCATATTTATTTATTTGGCTTAGATTCTGTTATTCATTCAGGAGTTGAAGGTGAGGTAATTAGTATTTCATCCTCATAATTGTCATTGGAACAAGTTGGGCTAAGAAAGGATATCTTGTTCAAAGTCACCCAGTGAGCTTCTGTAGACCGGAATCTGGATCTCATCCTCATAGTCCAGCACTCTATCACAGTCACCATTTGGCCTAATTTAGTCCATTATACCGGTACTAGTGTTTCTCAGGTTTGGCAACTTTAAGATGTATGGACCTGAACTCCCAGAATTCCTCACTAACATCATGGAAACACAGCGTTATAATACACCTGCTCATCTGGTGGTACAGGTTCTATACAGTAGTGGCCAAAATTGTGGAAACCTTTTTGGAAAAGTGTATTTTTGAGGTTTGATGGCTAATAACACCACTTTTTGGGGAGTAGTACCATAAAATTATATATCAATGGAAAGATAATTTAATCAAGAATGTAATGCAACAAAGTTTGTTCAATTATCTGTACTGTATTCTATAAAAAGTTATAGCCAAATAACCAGAAAAAGGAAGCACAACTCGCTTAGGTTGATATCAGGTAGCTTTCCTTCATCTGATTGTAACCAATGAGCATGAGTGTTTAGAGAGCCAATCAGGTGTCATCTTGTTTTGGCAATGAGCCAATCAGATCACAGTAGGATTCAGTTATTGATGTCATGTATTGAAGCTGAAAGGAGGACATTTGTCAGTGTTTTATGTGATCGCTATCAAGTTGGTTGGGTTTTTTTGTGTTCTTTCATTTAGTGAGCTTGTAAAACATAATAAAATTAAAGTAATGGTGCAAAGAGTTGACTGGTTGCCCAGAAAGCGATGTAAAATAGTATTATTAAGTGAACAAGGCTACAGTTATAAAGAAATTAGAAGAAAATTGGTGGAAACTTAACCAAAGGTGGCATTTCTACTGTACACTTTTCCCAAAAGGTTTCCACAATTTTGGCCACTACTGTATACTGATTACTGCACCCACCCATGCAGTATGCTTATTTAGAGACCTCCATAATTGCACTTTATCTTCAGCTAAAGGTCAACAATTCTACGTCAATGCAGTAACACTGGGATTTCTGGGAATCATTCTGAAAACAGAATGTTATGGGGTCCTTGGGCCAGCTTCCATTGTTATGCTTTCACACCATCCTTCATTATTTTTTTCTATCTGTTAAGGAAAACAAGATTTAGGTGTTTTGCCCTGTAGCTAATATCTGGATTTCTGCACTGTTCTAAGCCAGAGTTTATGCAGCCATGAGAAAAATTGCAGAAGGAACGTACCTTTATCAGAACTATAAATTAATATATAAGTTAATTTATGTATCAATGTTTATAAGATGCCCCATTTCCTAAACTTCCTTGCAACGCATATCGGCAAAGCCTGGTACAGAAGAGGCATCTGAGAGTCCTCTGGCCAAGGGAAACTTCAGCCAGAAAAGTTGGTGCTGAAATTCGGGCAACACGCAGGTCCTTTAGACAGTTTCTGAAGGGCCCCGACTCCCTCCCCCGCCCCGCCGCTCCCACTTTTCAAGGAATAAAAGTTGGTGAATTTTGAGGGAGAAACCGCCTGCCGATACAAGGAATGCGTGGCTGGGTATTTGGGGCCTTTGGCTCTTCATTTCGGCGAGTCTTGCAGCGTCTTAGCGGAGAAGCAGCTGGGAGCTCAGGAGCCCCTTCAGTCCGACTAGGACGGTGCTTGGGATCCAATGGTATTTAGGAGGACCAATGCCCATCCAATACGGACGGCGTCCCCGCCCCGCTCCTCAGCACCCTCAGCAGCGCCTTTCATTGTCGCCCACGTCGATCTTGCCTTAAGGACCATTGACAGAAATTAATGAGGTCGGACACACCTTCCAGCCCATTTGCCGATTCCCCGGAGAAGGTGCGGGCAGTCCGCGGAGAATCGCCCGGCAAATTGCCGAGGCTCCCGGTTCATGATCGCTTTCGAAGGGCCGCGGCGGGAGGGGGCGATAGCCAGAGGAGGCGAACCCTTTCTCTGCGTAAGGGCAGCCTGCGCTTCGGAGCCAGGACAGCGGCTAGCCTTCCCTCTTCTCGGCCATGCTTCCGAGCACCCTCGCTTGGCATTGCGGAAGTTCCGCTGCTCTGCTCGGTTTGCCCGGGGCTTCGGGTTTTGGCAATCTGGGCAAAAGTTTCCTAATTGAGAACCTGCTGAGGGCCGGCGAAGGCCCGTCACGCCTCCCGCCGCGCCTGCCCGCCACTCCGATCCCGCTCAAGTTGCAGGAACCAATGCGCGTCGCCGGAGAAGATGCCTTCCCCGTCTGCGCCTGGCCTTTCCAAGCGTTGAATGCTTCAGCAGCGGACGGTGCGGCTCCGGAGGACAGAGGAGGCGCGTTCCCAGCAGCAGCCCCAGGTAAGCGACTACCTCCCGTGAGCCTACCTCCAGGATGGAAGAAGTTGGGATTTCGCTTTTAGGCCTGCGCAAACGCTGCGCTCTCCTAGCAAGCTCTTTCTGGCAACACTATCGGGGTTCACAGATCGACGTCAGTCATCCTGGGTTGGTTGGTTCCGAATTAGCATGTCCTGTGGATCCTGGGACATGTATGGGAGTCCAGCCAGATACTATGGCTTAGTGGGTTGTGTAAACACACCCGGGTGTAACTTGTTTAGTGAACAAATCATTGCTTAATGTAGGATGTGAATCCAGGTTTATAGAGCAACTCCACAGATAACGTTTCTGAATTCAGTCTGTAATTTCCATAGATTTAGTTCCAGGTGGGAACCCAATGGGAGAGTGTGTCAGAGAGAGGCGTAATACCCTCCTTGGGTGATCATAAGCTCAGCTTCATCCTGCTACATGGATCTCTCATTTCAACAGTTCTGATCATAAGCACCACATCAGGATGGTTGAAATGCTCAGGATAAGATGAAGAATTAACTTGGGACAGAATCAGATTCTCAATCTGGTAAATGGATAAATATTTCTGCTTTAGTAAACAGAGGATTCTACCCCATTATTAGCTAGCAACGTATTTTCAGATTCATAGAAATGACACACAGTATGCTAGTATTTTCTTTGTAAGGCTGCTGATACCAGCAGCCTCTTAACAAAACTTTCTTTTACTTTTTAATCAGTGGAAGGCTACTGTCAGCTTTCTTACATCTCACATTTGAAACATGCCTTATTGACCCCAATCTGTACATATTCAGCAGGGCCTGCAGAAGAAACTAATCACCTAACCTTTTTTCCAACCAGGATTCATCAAACAATGACTCTTTCATCCTCAGCAACCTAGTTATGGCATTTTGTGCTACTTGCAACTTCCAAACCAGCTCCAAGGAGAGTATGTTGCCTTAAAATGGTCACAGATGCAAATGCTATTAAATGGAATGATAGATAGTGCTGCTTCAGATTTATATAGCTTTTTAAAGTATTCTGATATTTTTGTATCCATTGCCTTAGCATGAATTGAGGAATAATAGTTACTAAAATTAATAATTAAAACAAGACATGTCTGGTAATTAATTAAACTTCAAAGGCTCATGATTTGGTGCAATATTTTCCAGACAGCATTTGCTTAATCGTAAAATTTAGCAGATTAAGTATGCAACACACACTGAATAATTTTAGTCTTGCTTATACTGTAGACTATTTGTTCTGCTCAGATTGATAAAGCACAAAATATACATTAATAACTGATCTGAAAAAGCTTTTAAGCAACTTTATCCTGGGAAAAATAAAAGTTTTACCAATAATCTCTGTTAAAGCCTGTGAACACTGGTTGAGTTGGGTGGCCTTATAAATCTTATAAATAAATAAATAAATATAAATCTTGGATATTATTGCAGCAGATACTCAGAATTTTAAATTCTTCTGAACTGAAAATGTGCAAATATTTTCATCAGCAGTGTTCTACATACAGTTGAGACTTCATTTAATTAATTTGTTACTAACGTTCCAGTTCCTGCGAAATATAAAGTTACAGTGCTGTTCCAAAAAAAATTGCCTAATTCGTGACAAGTTCTCTGTATGAATTCATAATTTTGCCTGTAGTAAATCCCTTCAGTATGATGACATTTAAAAGGTCAAAATTGTGATTTGTTTCCAAATATCACGATTGTTTTGTTTCCAAATATCACAGCACTGAATTCTAAAATTATGTTTTAAAACCCACTCATTAATAAAGCACATATGTCGAAGATGTAATCTGTGGAAATACCGAGGTAAAAATCTGTACATTACACTGGAATAAAATAAGTGGGTCATTAGCAGCAAATGGTTATAAAGAAGAACTAGTGATCACTCTTATTATAATAACTGGATTGTGAATTTAATATTTCCCTTTAAGTAAAAGTGTATTAATTGAACATTGACCTGAAACATTTTATTATAATAAATTAAATAGTATTAATTCTCCTTTCAAGTCACCCACTCAGATATCTGAGGCAGTTGCTGATATTTGTAGTGTGGGGTATTTTTGTGTTGGGATGCAGCCTTAAAAGATAGATAACAGAAGAAATCAATATATGAAAATTGGTGGCATGATCCTGGTGATATAAGTATATTGTTGGTTTGGAGTTAACAGTTTCACGTGTTAGAAACCTGGAATCTCTGTTCACTGAAAAGAAGTACAAATGTAGTTTTAAACAAAGTATAATATGGTAATGAACTGACTCCTTAGCAGTTTCATTTTGATTCAATCCCTTTTACTTCTATGGGATTATATAATTTGTATTTCTACTTCAGTAATAAGATAAAATAATATCTACTGCAATTTTCATAGCTCAAATGCAAAAAACCTAGGCAGCCACTAGAATCTAGATGGAAGCAAGGATATAATAGCTTAATCTCTAAATAATACACAAGATGCACCTAAATATCTATCCTTCAGTTTAATAAGTCTGCCTGATTTGTAGTCAATTTTCAATGCAAATTTACCTAAAAATCAGTGATAGGGGATTGCAATCATGTAATTCCAAATCTTACACATATGTATTGAAAATAAACATGCATTATGTATATTGCCACTTGTTTGCTTGCATGCTCACATCAAATGTATATTGCCACTTGATTGCTTGCATGCTCACATCTCTCCTCCTTTACCACTGCTACTTCTGCAACCAGCATGTTGCATATTTTAACAAATAATACTGGACATAGGAGCCACAAGCAATACAGATAAGATCATTCTGCCCTTGGAAATTCAGACAACAAAAACAGCAGTGCAGCAAGTGGATGGGCTTCCATTTGGCCTAGAGCTCTTAGTGATTGTGCACTCACAAACAAAAGCTCTGTCTGCCACATAATATCTCTACATTTGTTTTTTAGTGACAGGGCGCTGCTCTAGCCTTAACTAGCTAACAGTGCAGCAAGTTATCCTCACCAAGAGAGGGCTGTTCTCCACTGACTAGGATAGTATTTCATGCCTCCCTGGAAAGACCCAGTTTACAACTTGAAAACTGAGACAAACAGAAGAAGCTTCTTAGGACCAAAATATGTTTGGGCATAGTCACAAAATTCACTGAACTTGGATATCAAAAAAAGAAAAATGAACCAAACCATTCAACTTTCTAAAGTTATGATTCAAGGGTCTTTTGCAAGGTTTAGAGGCTCTTAATGATATTCATGTTGTATTTTTTTCAAAAGATCTTGTTTCAGAACAATATCTTTCAAACTGAGCAAGCCCTCAAAGGGAGAAAAGCCTATTTGCAAAATTCAGGGCAAACTTCAGGTTTAGCCATTTGAAGGAGAACGAGGCCAGAGTGTCAAACGATGGTAGTAAAGAGATCATCAAAGCCCTGCCCCTTTTTAATGTGCATCAGATGCATCTCATGCATGTAAAAAGAACCCAATTTACTATTTCCCAGTTGTGCCTATCATTTTGATGTCATTAATTCCATCATTGATGTGGGTGGTAAGGAATTAAATGACTTAGGCATGATTGCTATATATATCGTGAGATTTAGTGCTGATCTTAAATGTTGTTTCTGATGTCTTTTGGTACATAGCGCCTCAAGCAATCAGGTTCTGCTGCTGATTATAGGATACTACATTATTTGCAGGTGTGATGATGGGTGGCAAAATTGTTCATTTTTAAAAATACCAGAATGCCTATGCATTATTTATTTCTTTTTTAATTAATAGCAACAAAATAAAAGAACAATACATAATAATAACAATAATAATGCTAGTGATACATGCATTATCAAAGAAAAAAATACACATAAGAAGTGCTATAATAAACAAGTGAAAAAAGATGGCAAAAAAGTAATACATGTCTTTTATAACAATAATTTTACAATTCTACATATATTTGTCTTATAAAAGATCATTGAAGACATATATATTTCTGACACATTTATACAGCATTTTTTAATCCACTATATTCTGTATAAATGAGACCCATATTTCATGATACTTGTCCATACAAAGTCTATATCTATAGGAAATCCACTCATTGGCAGCTAGTGCAATTAGATCTTCAATCCATTGAGTGAAAGGGGCTATACATTCATCTTTCCAATGCTGAGTATCAGTCTTTTGGCCTTGGAAAGGACATGGAGAATCTATTTATGTTGTCTGGTTGTCAGGTTCCATGAACTAGGTATGTACCTCAAGAGAATATTATCCTCTAGAACCCACAGTCTCTTGGCTTCGAGCCTGATGTCTTAATCATTAGACCCAACTGGCAAAAATCATAATATAACAAAAGTCATGATACTATTTAGTCAATTGTTCTCAATAGCAAGGTATTATGGAATACCAGATTATGGAGTAACTGTTAAATGCATAGAGCAGTGTTTTTTAACTTTGGCAACTTTAAGAAGAGTGGACTTCATGTCAAGGTTGAATTGCTAAGATGCCTGCTAACTTCTATTGCTATTCAACTTGCCATAGAAACGGGGTAGGGGTAGAAAGCTTGAGAAAGAAATGGAATTCTAAGAAGCCAACTGCAGACCGTGAATGCCAAGGACACAAAAGCAGGTGTCTGATGGAGAAGTGGACTGTTCTTATAACAAATCAAGGAAGTGCGATTGGGCAACATGAACACTTATGGAAAGCTACTGTTAACTAACCAAATTTTAGCGTCATTGGTCGTGTTAACTTGATGTCCTCTCCTGGAGTTTGTAAGTCCGGACTGCTCTTCCATGCGTCCAATCACCGTAGTCCCCTGCTGCGCCAATATGTCAGTTGGTGTGCGATCATGGTCTTTCGTTCTCATGTTTAAATGGGAGAGAGGTGCTCGTTGATTCATCTGTTCTGGCCCCCTGTGTGATGATTCTTGTTGTGGCAATGATGCTGGCACAGCGGAGAGATTGCGAGCTGGAACAACGGCACTGCAGGCCATGGACACACCCAGGCATGACAGCGGGGAAAACAGGCAGCGTTAGATGAGCGTGCGCCACAAGATGAACATTCTCAACGGGTGGGGCAGGTGGGGAGAGGTAGACCGGTAAAATTCAAATGGATGTCGGCCAGTACTATGGAAACAGGATTGATGCAGCCAATTGTGGGCCGGCGGGGGATGGACAGACATATGACACGCTCATTGTCCAAATTGTTGGCTTCTCAAAGACTATAAAGATGAGCATTCCCAGATCCTGGTTTATACTTTGACAACGTCAGCAGTCGCTGATGAAAGCTAAGTGTTTAATAAAGTTTTAGTCTTGGTGATCACTTTTTAGTAGTTTTTTATCATTCAATAAAGTTTATCTTTTCTGGCACCTCAAAGCCATGAAGATTCCTTAATTTTGAATTTGCTAGATGGATGGTTGACATTAAACCAACTCTCATGAAGTTGTGAGTGCAGCCTACTCGGAGGCTCCAAAAGGACGGTAGCATAACAATGCTGGGGGCAGAGAAGAAGACTGAGCCCACAGCCAAGCCAGGGCTGGCCCCTCCTCAGGAAACACTGGCAACGGCCCAGCTGGACCTTGGCACACAGCCGGTGGTAATGTGGTCCAAAGTGAGGGTGGAGAAGATGGAGCAACTACAAGTGCATGAGGAAGGGGCCATAGCAGGGTCCCTCTATGCGGGCCAAAAAGCCCAATGATGGGGGGGCATGAGGAAGGCCGCCGAGATGGAGTTTCCCTTGGTCCCATTGGGGGTTGAGATAATCCAAGGGAGCAAGTGGAAAGCCAAGAGGGCTGCGAACTGGGAAGGGTCAGCAGAGTGGAAGCCCCTAACCACCTCCCACAGCCCTTCAGTGGAGCAGCTGCGCAAAAGGTTTGGAGGAATGGAAATGCGAGGAACACAGCAGGTGAGATCCCCAGGCTGGGGGGGGGGCAGCGTTGGGGATGACTCAAGCTTCAGCTTCATCCCCTTCCCCATCCCAACCAGCAGCACTAAACCGGGTGTGTCGGGCTGGCAGGGAATAGAGGAATGGTCGGGATTCCACCAGTGGCCGCTGGGCAAACCCCCGATCTCTGAAATGGGGGAGGCTCCAGCCCATGCCACCCAGTCAGTTGTCAGGGTGCCACCCAGCTACCTACTGGTCCGAGATGACCATGAGCCATCACCTTTGAAAGCCACATTCGGCAGGTAACTGGAGAAGCTTACCTACTTCCTGAACCAAGTGTGAATCTACCTGGATTGGCACGGAGCAGCATTCCCAGATGAAGTGGCCTGTGTGAATGCCGTCGTGGCAAACCTGGAAGGGGATACCGCTGAATGGATGGTGGCACTCCATGACAAGGGGACTCTGGAGTTGGGGAATGTCGATGCTTTCCTAGAAGAGCTCTGGGACCCCACCCAAGCCCGCCAGGTGGAATCTGATATCCGCTTCATAAGACAAGGGAACCAGTCTCTTGGCTGAGTATATTCAGGAGTTTTGCAGCATAGCCAGGAGGCTGAGGGGGTAGCTGGAACATCTACTGGTCTACCAATTTTGAGATGGGCTAAGCAGAGAGGTGTACCAGAATTTCCTATCCCGGGGAATCCCTGACGATCTCCAAGCCTGGTACCAACTGAGCACCACAGTGGAGCTGGATCTGACACGCCTCACCTGAGAACTGTCCTTGCTGAAGCCAAGAGAAACACCCGCTGGCACGTAGAGGGGGAAGGGCCCCTCCTCTGATCACCAGAGAGGGTCTGTGTCACCCTGCCCAGCTTGCTTCTGATGTGAGAAGGAAGGTCACTGAGTGGCAAATTGCCTGCCTCCCCAATCCGCAGCGATGCCCAGGACCCCGAGCCAACCCAAGCCCAAAGAAGATTCTGAAGAAGCCGAAGGAGAAAATAGCAGCACAGCAGGTTGTGGAGATCTCCCCCCAATCAAGCGAGTGGGAGGGAACTCCAACCCCCATCAAGCATGGAGCGGTCTTCTCTGACAGTGACAGTGAGGGAAAGACGATCCAATGGTAAGTGGTGCCATTATCCCATTGACTGCCCAGGTGGAGGTGGTAGTCTCCCAAACAGGAGCAAGGTTTTTTTTTTACGGCTCTCCTAAACCTGGGGTGCACCTGCTGCTTAGTCAGCCTGAGAATGGTGGACTTGTTGGGACTAAGACGTAAGAGACTGAGACAACCCATGAAGTTTGAGCAAATTGATGGCTTGCTTACATGTGTATGTGTGTGTGTGTGTGTGTGCTGTGTGCAACCTGCCTGCCTGAGCCAGTAAGCCTAAGGGTGGGGAGCCACATAGAGACTATCTGATTTATTATAGCCCCAAAGATGGCAGAGACAATGATACTGGGCTTGTCGTGGCTGAAAAAGTGGAACCCGTCAATTGACTGGGAAAGCAACAAGTGGTGGCTGTGGATTAAAACTAAGAAAGAACTGAGGGGAAGGAAAAGCCACTGAAAGCTAGATGAGCGCAATTGGCTGTGAAAGTGAAAGTGGAGGCAATCAACATTTTAGGTGAGAGCAGCCCAGCAGAGCCAAGTATTCCAAAAGAGTATCGAGATCTAGCGGAAGTGTTTAGCGAGCAGGAATTGGATATGCTCTCCCTTCACTGCCCCACAGACTGTGACTGAGCTGCTTCCGTGGGCAAAACTCCCCAAACCAAAAATGTACTCTATGACCCCAGAGGAGATGGAGGAGCTCTGAGTCCTTGTGGACAAGAATTTAGCTAGGCGCTTCATCCAGTTGGCGGCACTGGTGCTCTTTAAAGAGAAAAAAGATGGATTGTTGAGACTGCGTGAATTTTAGGGGGATTAACGGGATGTGTGTGGAAAATTTGTACCCCCTCCCACTCATGAAAGACATGCTGGGGCACCTGTCTAAGGGGAAGGTGTTCACAAAGTTGGATTTTAGAGAGGCATATTATCGTGTGAAGATCAAAAAGGGGGATGAGTGGAAGACTGCTTTTAATTATCCCTCGGGATGCTACCAGTTCAGAGTGATGCCTTTTGGACTACAGGGAGCACCAATGGTGTTCATGCAGCTAATTAATGAAATGTTGCATGATCATCTGTATAAAGGGGTGTTAGTTTACCTGGATGATATCCTCATCTACTCTGAGACGAGGAGCATGTAAAGCTAGTGAGAGATGTGCTACAGAAGTTACTGAGAACTAAACTTTATGTCAAACTATCCAAGTGCGACTTCCACAAAAGTAGCTTCGACTGTTTAGGCCCTGAAAACCCCACGAAAACTGTCACCCAAGCAGGTCCAATGGGCTCAATATTTCAATTGATTTAACTTTACCCTTCAGTACCTGCCAGGAGGAAAAAAATTATTGGCAGATGCGCTATTTCACCTACCATAATACAAGAGTTCCAGGGAGGAAATAGTTAACTCGATCATCCTCTTGGGACAGCTGGCAATACTAAGTTCCGTGAAGCCAATTCTGCTGGCTCTCCCTCAGCCAGCTGATAGTGAGATCACCCAGAAACTCGGGGAAGCCCTGGAGGAAGATTAATGGTTTAGAAATCATAAAGGGAGACATGATGACAAGAGAGGGTCTGGCTTGGAAGGATTCCAAACTGTATGTGCCACTCAAACTAAGGGTCCAGATTTTGCAAAGGTGTCATGATGTGAAGCCAGTGGGCCACTTTGGTTTTGTGAAAACCCTCCCTCTAGCCAGGAGGCAATTTTGGTAGCCTAAGATTAACAAGGACATAGAGAGTTACGTTGTGGGTGCCCGACCTGTGCTTCTATGAAAAGACTGCCAGAAACGCTTCCTGGACTGTTGCAGCCGGTGGCTAACCCCAGCAGCCTGTGAGAGGAGATAGCCCTGGACTTTATTGTGTTTTTATTAATTTTTTTATCAAAGTATAAAATACAAAGAAAAAAACATGGAAAATTAAAAGAAGAGGGAGGGGAAAAAGGGGGGATAGTGTAAAGGAGAAAAGAAAAAAGAAAAAGGCAGTGACTTCTGACTCTCTTTAGCACATTAGAAGGTAACAACATTACAATCACAATTTTTTGCTTTTACACAATAGATATAAAAGCCATTTCTATAACAATAAGCCTATCTAGTTTACAAAAACAGAATCAAAGTTTCATTTGTTTTCCTCATTGCAAGCACAAAATCCGGAAGCAATTTCAAAATAGAGACAAGATTAAGTATATTCTTTTTTTGGGGGGGTAAAGGAATCAATTTAACCATCTCTGCTTCTCTTTGATGTGGAGAATAATACATCTTCTTTTTTTTTAACCCTAAAGGAAGAAGACACTTTTTAATTTTTTTTTAGTAATTTACTGATTCTGGGGAGTACTCAGGTATTATATATAAAGGAAAAAAGAGAAAACCCTTCATTTTATAACCAAAACCCAAAGTTAGCTCATTAAGTTAGACTCTCTCCCTTGAGTTTAATCCCCATAAAATGGATCTTTTTCTTCTCATATTTTCAAATCCAGTCAATAGTATTTTACAAATTTTGGAAATTGTTCAACATTATTTAAAAAACCAGAAAATATGCATTTACATACATGCTCATGTTATACATACAAAACTAACTTAAAAGTTTATTTCAGTACATGTATGAAACTTTCAAAAAATGCATCTTAATTAATTAAGACATTAATTTTAGGTGACTCCCTCCAGCTTATCTTCGTAGAATAGAGTCTTTTTCTTGTTCTCAAGAGAGTCTTGTCAGATCTTTTTTCTTGAAAAAATTCTCAGCTTTATTTATATCCATATAAAGAAAATCCCAAAGTTGTTTTATTTGACATTGTAAATTAGTCTGAGGCAAATCTTCCCAGAATAAGGTTTCCTTTGTTATGTTTGCTGTTCGATGCGACATTGAAGAGGCAGCAGGTGTAAACCAAACACTCTTTATTTTAGTTTAAACAGAAGCCTAATCAACCGTTGCTCCACCCCTATTTATACATTCAGCCCAAGGCGGCAGCCAATAGAAACACAGCATTCTCCCGCTCAAATGCATAATAAGTAGTCTGCAGACAGGAAGTCTGGCTTTTGGCCATCTGGCCTGTTAACCGTTTTTTCACAGTTCTCAGTATCACAGTTCTCAGAATTCAACTCAATACATTACACCCCTTCCCCCTAGATAATTCACACTAACAAAATTGTTCATAAGCATTTCAAATGTTACAATGGCAAAACGGCATATAAGCATTCTAGATTCACAATGACAGAAATTGTACATAATCATTTAAGTACTTTGGTGGCTCTCGTGCTTGCTCCGAATGTCTCGGAGCTGCTGCTAGCTCCCGGTCTGCAAGCTTGCCTGCCAGGCTGGGTAGACCGGGGCTGTGTGACCCGTCCATCACGGGTAGAGCCGATTCTCTGTGGCTGGTCTGTCCTGGTAGACCCGAGCCAGTGTCCATTTCTCTGGCTGGTCTGTCCTGGTAGACCCGAGCCAGTGTCCCGCGGTGGGATAGAGCCCACCTGGCCGACATGTGGAGCCGTTTGCCGGCAATGTCTGTTAGCCAAAGTGTCTGAGTTAGGGGCAGCCTCACCATTTGCAAAAACCCTGTTCGGAAACCGAAAAGTCTCGCCTTCGCTTGGAGACTCTGATGCACAATTGCAATTGTGCTGCCCCTGCACAGCGTTATGAGCTAGCGGCTAGTTCGCTAGCCTACGTCTCAGCTGGTCGATGTGCCTGCGAAGCATGCGACCATCTTCCAGGACCACTTTGTATGAGAGTGGCCCTGACACCTTACCAACCACAGCTACCACCCACAGTGCCCCTTGCCCGTAGTTCTGCACCCACACCGGGTCGCCAACTTGCAAGTGCCTTGGAGCCTTTGGCTGTGGTTCTTGTGAAGCAACCCTGTCTGGATGTAGGCGATCCAGCTTTGTGATCAAGCGCCGTCCCCACCTCAATTCTACTGGGCTTCTGCCCATGGAAGTGCAGGGAGTTGTGCGTTGGCAGAGTAAGAAATCTGCCAGCCTATGGTGCCAGTTGCCAGTTACAATGCTCTTCAAGGATTCTTTGGTCATTCTGACCATGCGTTACGCTTGGCCGTTAGAGGCTGGGTGGAAGGGAGCGAGATGGTGTGCCTAATCATATTAGCCCTTAAAAAGGACTGAAACTCTGCAGAAGTAAATAGAGCCCCATTGTCTGAAACTAAGACATCGGGAAGCCCATGCATTGCAAAGATGCTTCGCAGAACCTGGATGGTCCTGGCACTAGTCATAGTGGGGAAAGGTGTGACCTCTAACCACTTGGAGTGACTGTCCACCACAATGAGGAAGAGTTGCCCCTGAAAGGGCCCTGCAAAATCAATATCGATCCTAGACCACAGGGCTTGTGTGGTTTCCCATCTGTGGACCGGGGCATGTGGCATCTCTGGCCTCGACTGCTGGCAAATGTGGCAGCTGTGGACCTGAGCCTCAATATCTTTATCGAGCCCAGGCCACCAAAGGTAGCTTCGTGCAAGCACCTTCATCCGGACTATTCCCGGATGTCCCTCATGCAGAGATTCAAGGATTCTAGCCCTCAGTGAGGTCGGGACTAGGACCCGACTGCCCCACAAAATGCAACCCTTGTGAGCGGATAACTCGTTCTTCCTTCTCCAAAAACTCTGAAAGTTAGGCCCCGGACATGTGTCCAGCCATCCTGTAAGCACCCAGTTCAACACGCGACTCAGCGTGTTGTCTGAAGCTGTTTCAGCAGCCACATCCCCTGCGTTAAGGGGAGACTCTGGCAGATCCTGGATAGCCAGGATGCGGTTAGCTGGAGCAGGGTCTGGCTCCAATTGCAGTAGGAGCAATCTGCTAAGGCTGTCTGCGGGGGCCATTTCTTTGCCTGGTTTGTGAACTAGACAGTAACTATAAGCGGACAGGAAGATTGACCACCTCAACATCCTAGGAGAAATAATCTGGGGTGTTTGCTTGTTCGTAGTGAACAGATCCAGAAGTGGCTTGTGGTCTGTGAAGACCATGAATGGGCAACCATACAGATAGTCAAGAAACTTTTTTATGCCCGCTACTATTGCCAATGCCTCCCTATCGATCTGGGCATAATTTTGTTCTGCTGAAGACAGGGTCCTAGAGTAATAGGCTATGGGAACTTGTGTCCCGTCAGCCTTGAGGTGGCTTAACACAGCTCCGATCCCGTACGGGGATGCATCACACGCAATGCTGATTGGCAGCTGTTCATTAAAATGGGTTAATACTGAGTTTGATGACAGCAGTGATTTGACTGCTGAAAAACTTCGCTCGTGGACATTTGTCCACTTCCACTAGGCCTTCTTGTCCAAGAGCCGGTGTAATGGCTCTGCCACTGCGGCCTTGTGGGGAAGGAAGGCATGGTAAAAGTTAAGAAGCCCCAAAAAGGCCTGAAGTTCCCCTTTTGTCTTGGGACTGGGTGCCTGCTGAATTGCTTTGAGCTTGGATTCAGCAGGGTGAATGCCTGCGGCATCTATATGGAAACCGAGGAACTCTGTTGAAGTTACCCCAATTTTACATTTCTCCTACTTTAGCTTCAGCCCCGCTTCGCAGAAGCGCTGAAGGACGGCTCTGAGCCTCTCTGTTAGAATTTTGACTGACTCCCCCGCTATGAGGACATCATCGAAGTACGGGAAAACACCTGGAAAGTTTCGGAGCGTGCGCTCCATTACGCTCTGAAAAATGCCCGGGGCTACACTAACCCCGAACTGTAGGCACCATACCCTGAAAGTTCCCCTGTGGGTGACTACCGTCTGAGCTTCTGCCGTGGTGTCATCCACCGGCAGCTGCTGATAGGCTTGGGCCAAATCTAATTTAGCGAAGATGCGACCTCCCTGATGCCAAAATGTGGCTGACTACAGGCACCAGATAAGAATGCTGCTGGAGTGCTTTATTTAGCGTGCATTTATAGTTGACACAAATGTGCACCTCTCCGTTGGCCTTAAGTGGCGTAACTATGGGGGTTTTCCATGGACTGCTATCAACCGGCTCTAAAATGCCTTGTTGCAACAGTTTGTCCAACTCTGCATTGATTCTTTGCTTAAGGGCGAAAGGCACTCAACAAGGCTTTATCCTTATTGGGGCTATGGTAGGGTCAAGCCGGAGGGCTATTTGGGGGCCCTTGTATTCCCCTAAATCTTGGCTGAAAACGTCAGCAAACTCCTGACAAAGTGCCGAAAGGCTTGTTGTCTGCATGCTGTTTAACCCTGTCACTTGGATTCCTAATGCATCAAACCAATCAAGTCCGATGAGGTTAGTGCGGTTGCCCTCAACTATTACAACTTCCAGGGGGCCCTGAAAATCCCTAAACTGCACCCTGAGTGTGGCCTCTCCCTTGACTGCTACGTGGGAGTTTTGGAAGTCGGTTAGCACGAGATTCGACAGCCTGAGCTTAACTCATTTGCCGCTGCGACTGCAAATTTGTTTGAGAGTCCCTTGGGAAATTATTGATAAAGCTGACCCCGTGTCAAGCTCCATGTTGCAGGGCACTCCTTGCAGCTTGACTTTGAGCCGCAATTTCTCCTTGAGTGGGCGATGGGCACCTGTTCTGAACACGCTCCTTTTACTAGCACAATAACCCACCCTGTGTTGCCCCGGGGCCCCAGTACCTTTCTGGGGTAACTCTTCTGGTGGGCTTTCTCTCCTGCGGCCCCTACAGACAGCGGCAATGTGGCCTTGCTTGCCACACGCCCGGCACATGGCTGTGCGGAACCGGCATTCCGCCCGTTTGTGTCGGCCTCCACACCCGGCACATTGAGAGAAGGGAACTGCCTTGTCAGACGGTCGTGGTGGACTTCTTTCAGGTGGTTGCTGTAACCGATTGACCTCGTGGTCTGATTCGGAGTCTTCGACCCTCTCAGCGTCCTCCTGGTGGACGGCCTCTATGCAGGGAGGGCTCTTGGAAAGCCGTAAGGCTTTGACGGCACCTCTGGCTGCTTCTTCGGCTGTGATCTCCCTCAGTGCATCTTGGAAGAAAATAGTCTCTTTCGCGAATATCTTCTGTTGCAGCTCCCTGCTCCTCAAACCGCAAACTAAGCGGTCCCTCAGTCTCTCTTCAAGGTCTTTGAATTCGTATAGTCGGGCCGCTTGACAAAGGGCGGCTATGAAGTTGGCGGCAGACTCGCCGGGACGTTGGTCTTGTTGTTTGAAGGCATGCCGCCAGGCAATGCCTGAGAGCTTGGGCTCAAAGTGTTCTTTGAGCAGCTTCTTAAGTTCTGAGTACGCGATGGACTCGAGCGGAGCTGGCGCGACTAAGTTCTTGGTGATGTCGAATGTCGCCTGGCTGCACATGCACAGCAGCATTGCGGCCTTCAAGCCATCTTCCCGGACTTGGTTGACCCATAGGTAGTTTTTGACTCTCGCAACGTAGGAGCTCCACCTTTCTGGATGAGCGACGTCGAATTCGGAGAATTTTCCTATCTTGGCCATGGTGAGTTTTTCACGGGCCTCTCAATGCCTCGTGCTGCCCAGCCTTCTGTGGGACTCCCAGGGCTGATCCTTGGGAGCACTCTCCTCCAGCGTTTTCATGCTGGCAGGAGTGAGGGGGGGAAAACATAGTTCCAACCAAGGCGGTTCTTGCTTGGCCTTGCCCCTTAAGTGACTCAGCTCTTCGAAGTTTGGCAGCACGATCCCACCTTCGTCGCCACTGTTATGTTTGCTATTGGATGCGACATTGAAGAGGCAGCAGGTGTAAACCAAACACTCTTTATTTTAGTTTAAACAGAAGCCTAACCAACCGTTGCTCCACCCCTATTTATACATTCAGCCCAAAGGCGGCAGCCAATAGAAACACAGCATTCTCCCGCTCAAATGCATAATAAGTAGTCTGCAGACAGGAAGTCTGGCTTTTGGCCATCTGGCCTGTTAACCGTTTTTTCACAATTCTCAGTATCACAGTTCTCAGAATTCAACTCAATACATTACATCCTTCACTAAGATGGCTATCATATCTTTTTTTCTTAAAGCATTCTCAACCTTGTTAATATCCATAAAGCAAAAGTCCCAAACCTGACCTCTTGAGAATTGTGAATTTACTTGATTCTCTTCTTTCAGTTGCACTGGGAGGGTTGTACTCACATCATCGTCATAGGAAACACAGGAAAAACAGATGTCAGATTTGTATTCTTAAGTTACAGTTAGGTTATTTGCATTGTCCAGTATTTGTAAAGTTGACACAGTAGGTTGATAATTTTCAATATCCTCTGTATAATTAATATATTTTGATTGATTTATGAAATTAAAGATCTTTTGTAATGACTGTTCGAGGGTCTCTTTGATAACAAGCAACTCAGGATTAATCATCCTCATAGCTCCCTCTAGTGGTCAAAATCTATTGTTTATTTATTTATTTGTTTTCCTTTCCTGGCCAATCAGAGTCCATAAAAATCGGCAAAGTTCAAACACCCACATCAAAATAATACAGAGCCACTAATTGTTTCAAAAATAGTAAATTGAAAGCACAACTTTTACCCTCATATTTCAGGGGGGAAAAAATACTCCATGCTTCCTTCTTTTGGCTGCCTTCAGCAACCCTCTTCCTTGTCATTTTAACAACAAAGGAATCTCAAAAATAGTGTATAGCTTCAAAAAGGAATATTTAGCTGTAGTTAAAGAGAGCCTCTTTTAGCTCATAAAGATAATAGTCTCATAAATTGATTAAGAAATGAAGGGCACGACATTATCCATTTGAAAAATAAATTCCAAAATGGCTGTTTTATCCAATACCGACGTGATTTCTACCTCGCCCCCAAACTTCAGCTCACCTGCTCTTTTGGAGCTCAGCTTCTAAAACAGCTTGCAGACTGATGCTTTATCAGAGGATCGTAAGGGCTGCTTCAGAGATACTCCCTAATCCAGGAGGATCAAAAAAATAAGAGGAAGTTTGTTCTTTCTATTGTTGAGTTGGAAAAACGACAGTCCAGAGATAGGAGCTTCTCTGGACATGTCAGCTGCCAGCCATGTCTTCGCCAGAAGTGTCCTGGACTTCATTGTGGAATTGCCTGAGAGTTCCAGGAATACTATAATCTGGGCTGTGATTGACCTGTTTTCGAAACAAGCACATTTTGTGGTGTGCCCGAAAATCCCATCAGCCTGAACCTTGGCTAAATTGTTTGTGCAGCATATATATAGACTGCATCGAGAATTGGTTTTGCTTCTTCAATATTGGGATATGTATTCAATAAAGGTTATCTTTTCTGGCACCTTAAAGCTGTGAAGATTCCTTAATTTTTAATTCGCTAGATGGACGGTTGACACCTCAACTCCCAGAATTGTTCAGCCAGCAAAGCCAAATTGACTGAGGGGTTCTGGAGGTTATTTATTTATTAAATTTATATGCTGCCTATCTCCTGGAAAAGGCAACTCTGGGGCACTCTGGGCAGAGCTGAAGTCCACAAATCTTAAAGTTGCCAAGATAGAAGAACACTACCCTAGAGGATTTCCTTAGACTTGCTATTGTATAGTGGGTTTCAGTAGGCAAGGAGCAGACCATCATAGTTACAACATCATTTATTGACTCAAACTAGAACTAGAGAACTGCAGGCAATTGCCTGTAATTTATAGTCTGAGCCCACAGGGCCTTAACCAATCACAATACTTGAAAAAGCCCACCCAAATATGAATGTTCAAAGTTTCCCTCCAAAACAGTTGGAATTAACAGTCAGGGTCATCTAAAGGTTAGTTTCATTCTAGCTTCACAAGCAGTTGGAGTTAAGTTAGTTTCACTTTAGCAGGGATTAACACAACTTTATATATATATTCAATATATAACACCCCTCCCCCCTAGGATAGTTATCATCCTCCGTCTGTTCAATATTCATAGTCTTTGAGATAGGCTGGGGGCCCATGGATCCTGGTGGACCACCGCAGTGTTATTGGAGAGTCCTGTTCAAGTGGAGTATTATCCATCTCCAGTTGAACAGACTCGTGACGGCCGTTTAGGTCGCCTGTGAGTGGCGGCAACGGCTCTACGGCCCTTCGTACCTCCGTTTCCCCGGAGGCGGACACGGGTGGTGTAGGCAAACAGGGGAAAACAGTTCTCTTGTGTGTCTGATAAAACCTCAGGATCCTCACCTGGGACTGGCCCGGCCTGCCAATGCTGTAACTGATCAATATGGCGTCTGACCATGCGATCATTTTCCAGAATAACCTCGTATGACAAGGGCCCCGTTATATCTTAGTCTAGCTGCCACCCAAGGTGCCTCACTTCCATAGTTCCTGGCCCAGACCAATTCACCCAGCTTTAAGTTCCTGGGGGGCTTTGGTTGAGCCATCTCTGCCGCTACTCTGGGTGAAGTCGGTCGAGCTTTGTGGTGAGCTGGCGGCCCCACCTCAGCTCCGCTGGGCTGCGACCTGTTGCTGTACTGGGAGCTGTCTGTTGACACAGGAGGAAGTTCGCCAGGCAGTGATTCCAGTCCCCAGTCATCATCCGTTGAGCGCCTCCTTTGTGGTCCTGACCATTCGTTTGGCCTGACCATTGGTGGGTGGAATAGAGTGGATGTTACGTGCCGAATCATGTTGGCGTTGAGGAAAGATTGAAAGTCTCCTGCCATGAATTGTGCCCCGTTGTCGGACACTATTACATCTGGCAGACCATGTGTGGCAAACAGCTGGCGCAACTCTTGGACAACCCTGGTTGTTGTCATCTATGAGACTGGTGCCACTTCCAACCACTTGGAATAACTGTCTACTACAATTAAGAACACCTGCCCTTGGAAGGGGCTCGCAAAGTCAATGTGCACGCGAGACCATGGGACATATGTGGTCTCCCAGCGGTGCACTGGTGCTTGTGGCATCTCTGGTCGGGTTTCTTGGCAGGCCTGGCAACTCCTTACTTGATTCTCAATGTCCTTGTCCAGGCCTGGCCACCACAAGTAGCTCCTGGCTAGAGCCTTCATTCGAACAATTCCTGGGTGCCCCTCGTGTAAGGAATCCAGCACCCTGGAGTGAAGACTGGGTGGAATGATGACCCTGCTGCCCCACAGCACACATCCCTTGTGGGCCGACAGTTCATTTTTCCGAGAAACGTAGTGATGGAACTCAGGGCCTGGCCGGGTCTCTGGCCATCCCCTTAACACCCAGTTGAGAACACGGCTAAATGTTCTGTCCGTGGTGGTTTCAGCTGCAATGTCCCCTGCATGTAGGGGTGCTTCAGGCAGGTCCTGGATCGCCAGAATACAACAAGCTGGGTCTGGGTCCAGATCAGTCTGTGGTAGAGGCAGTCGGCTGAGAGCATCGGCGTGGCCATTTCCTTACCCGGCTTGTGGACTAGCCGGTACGAGTATGCAGCCATGAAAATGGACCATCGTAGCATTCGCGGTGACAGGATCTGCGGTGTCTGTCTGCTGTGAAGAGACCAAGAAGAGGTTTGTGGTCTGTAAAGATGGTGAAGGTTCATCCATATAAGAAGTTGTGGAACTTCTTAATGTCAGCCACTATGGTGAGTGCTTCCTTGTCTATCTGGGCATAGTTCCTTTCAGCCGATGATAACGTTCTAGAATAGTATACAATGGGGGCCTCTCGACCATCTGGCATTCTGTGGCTTAGTACTGCCCCAATGCCATATGGCGAAGCATCACAGGCTAATATTACTGGTAGGTTTTCGTTGAAATGAGCTAGGACAGAGTCCGAGGATAGCAATGATTTTACCGCCTTGAACGCTTTTTCTTGGGTGCTCGGCCAGACTCAGGGCATTTTTTTGTCCAGTAGGCGGTGTAGGGGTTCTGCCAGGGCAGCCCTTATGCGGTAAGAATGAGTGGTAAAAATTGAGCAAGCCCAGGAATGCTTGTAGCTCCCCCTTGGATTTTGGTGTGGGGGCTTGCTGAATTGCCTTTAGCTTGGCTTCAGATGGGTGGATTCTGGCAGCATCGATGCGGAAACCCAGGAATTCTGTGGATTCCACACCAATCTGGCACTTTTCCTTCTTGAGTTTTAGGCCTGCCTGTGGAAACGTTGGAGTACTGCACAGAGACGTTCCGCCAGGATTGCCGCTGATTCCCCCACGATCAGGACGTCATCAAAATACGGGCAAATGCCGGGAATATTCTTCAGTGTTTGTTCCATAATACTTTGGAAGAAACCTGGTGCTACGCTTACCCCAAATTGCAAGTGGCGCACTCGGAATGCACCTCTGTGTGTGACGATTGTTTGTGCTTCTGCAATAGCGTCGTCTACCGGTAGCTGCTGGTAGGCCTGGGCGAGGTCTAACTTAGCAAAGATTCGGCCTCCCTGGAGCGAGGTGAGGATGTGGCTCACTACTGGTAAGCATGCTGCTGTAGTGCCTTGTTTATGGTGCACTTGTAGTCTGCGCAGATGCGAATGTCTCCGTTAAGCTTAACTGGGGTCACTATTGGAGTCTCCCACTGGCTACAGTCCACAGGTTGGAGCACTCCCTGCTGTACCAGCTTGTCTAGTTCCGCATCAATTTTAGGCTTCAATGCAAAGGGAACCCTGCGCGGTTTTAATTGGATTGGAGTTACTGCTGGATCGAGGTTGAGTGAAATGTGCCCCTTTATATTGTCCCAGCTCTGTGCTGAATACGTCAGCATATTTTTGGCATACTGCTGCTAGATCAGCTATTTGTGTTCGATGGATGCCCGTCACCCTGATGCCCAGGGCCTCGAACCAGTCCAGTCCTATGAGGCTGGTGCGTAGTCCCTCTACAACCACTATGCTGAGGGGACCCTCGAACTCTCTGAATTGTACTCTAATGGGAGCTTCCCCCCTCATGGGAACAAGGCAATTCTGGAAGTCCGTTAGCATTAAGCTCGATGATTTGAGCGGGACCCACCATCGGCTACGTTTGCAAATGTGGTCGAAAGTCCTGGAGGAGATAATGGACAGGGCCGATCCAGTATCTAGCTCCATGGAGCATGGGACCCCTTGCAGTCTTAGTTGGAGTCTTATCTTTTCTTTGATGGAATGTTGGGCCCCTGTGCGTTGGATGCTACGCCTTCCCGAGCAGTATTCAACTCTGTTCTGTCCTGGGGGCCATTTCCCCTTGTGCTGCTGTGTCGCAGGTTTTGTTTCCCGCTGACGACCTCTGCAAACTCTGGCAATGTGCCCTTGCTTTCCACAGGCATGGCATACTGCTGTGAGGAAAATGCACTCTGCTCTTTCATGCTGTCCCCCGCAGCTTGCGCAGCTCTGTGGGGAAGTTGCTTGCTCTGTGCAGCGTGGCCGTCTGGGTGGCTCTCTCCACAAACGATCGATTTCTTCACTCTCACTGGCCTCCCCCGATCCTTCTGCGGTCTCTTGGTGGATCGCTGTGGGGCTGGTGTGTGTTTTCGGTGGCCGGAGAGTCTTCGTTGCCCCTCCAACAGCCTCATCCGCCATGACTTCCTTCAATGCATCTTGGAAAGTCAGTTTCTCCATGGCGAATAGGTGCTGCTGTAATTCTTTATTATGCAGGCCGCAAACGAGCCTGTCTCTGAGATGGTCTTCCAGGTCAGGGAACTCACATTGGCGTGAAGCTTGGTGAAGGGCTGCGACAAATTGCTGCAGATTCCCCAGATCTCTGCTCATGTTGCTTGAATGCATGGCGCCAGGTGATTACTGAGAGTTTAGGTTCAAAATGTTCCCTTATTTTTTTCTTGAGGTCTGCGTAGGCCACAGTCTCTATACTTGCCGGTGCTGTCAGGTTTTCAGCGATATCAAACGTGGCTTGTCCGCAGACACATAGTAAGGTTGCTGCCTTCAGGCTGTCAAGGTTCCGACTAATGGAGCACTTCAAAGAACTTCCAGGCATTGTTTATTCTGAAAAGTCTTTAATCATGAACACAATGTCGGCACATCATGGATGGATGCCAAGGTCTGAATTTCCTTTTCTTTGCACATTACATTTCAAGCTATTCCCCTCCCCTATTTTGCAGTCATAATTCACATTCTCCAATTAGCCTGAAGGGCAAAGATTCACTTCCGTTCCTTATCCCGTGCTTTCCTATCTTTCTCCTCCCCCCCCCATCAACTGAAATTAACTCTAAAAATACCAGACAGTTCTGCATATCTTGTCAAAGCAATAATATCCTATATTAGCAGCGTTGACATCCGGCCCCCCTTACAAAAAGGGCAGATCCTGTAATGTAAACAAAAGCATTTGTTAATGACTAGTTTTTGGTTTGTTGGGGTGTTTCGCATGAAACCTTTTGACGAGCCTGTCAGCTTTCACCTCACTGGATTTCATCCAGGTGGCTTCAGACAACGGGTATCCCTTCCATTGTACTAGGTACTGCAATTTCCCTTTGAACATTCTAGAGTTAAGAATATGTTTCACTTCATAGTGGGTCTGTCCCGCAACTATGAGGGGCCCGGGTGCCTTCTTAGGGGGAGGTCTTAAAGTGGAGCCCCGATAAGGTTTTAACAAGCTGCAATGGAAAACAGGGTGAATTCTACCTAAACGTTTAGGGAGTTTCAGTTTTACGGTGACTGGATTGATAATCTTTACGATAGGAAAAGGCCCCAAGAATTTCGGTCCTAACTTTTTACTGGGTAATTTGAGGCGACAGATAAACCTTTTCCCCAACTTGGAATGTTCTTTGGGGAGCCCTCTTTTTATCAGCCTGCTTTTTATAGGTTTCAAAAGTCTTTTTTAAAGCAGTTTTCGTGTTTCTGCAAACTTCTTCCCATCCCCTCACCCATTGGTCCAGTGTCTGGGAAGCGGTTGGCACCTGAGGGTATTCAGGTATTGGATCGAACTCTTTTCCTGTGGCTACTCTGAAAGGTGTGTAGCCGGTGCTGCTGTGCACAGAATTATTGTACGCTACCTCTGCAAAAGGGAGGAGGTCAGTCCAGTTTGTCTGTTGGTAGGAAACGTAGCATCTGAGATATTGGTCCACCATTTTGTTAGTGGATTCTGCAGCCCCATTGGTGGCCGGATGAAAAGCAGATGATAAGTCTTGAGATGATCCAATTAATTTAAGAAAACTCCTCCAAACCTTCGCTGTGAACTGCACCCCTCTGTCCGAAATAATGGGCTTAGGGGCGCCATGCAGCCGGTAGATATGTTTCAGGAACAATTTAGTCAGTCGTTGGGCAGATGAGAGTCCTTTGCAGGCGATGAAATGAGCCTGCTTCGAAAACAGGTCTATCACAGTCCAGATGACAATATTTCCTCTACTTTCAGGTAGGTCTACGATAAAGTCCATAGCTATTTCTTCCCAGGGTTGAGAAGGGTCTGCCACCGGCTGCAGTAACCCAGGGGTTTTTCCCAGTATTCTTTTCATTGTGGCACATACGGTACAACTCTTTACATAGTTTTCCACATCCTGTTTCAGCCCCGGCCACCAAAATTGCCAGCGGGTGAGATGTAGAGTTTTTAAATATCCAAAGTGTCCAGCCTGTTTTACATCATGGCTGTGTTTGAGAGCATTAAGACAGAGGGCTTCAGGCAAATACAGTTTCCCCCCTTGTAAGCCAGACCATCCCTGCATGTCAAGGAGGTTTGATTATCTTTGAACCATTGATCGGTGAGGAGCTCTCGTTTTATTTTCTTTACTCCAGGGTCATCAGGATTTGGGACCCTGCAAGGCGTAAGCTGAGCAGCAGTTTGTGGATTGGAGATAATTGCCTCATTAACCTCTTCGCGTTCGCTTTTGTACTGGGGCAATCTCGATAGCGCATCAGCTAGGAAGTTTTTTCTTCCTGGTATGTACTTTAGAGTGAAGTTGAAATGGTTAAAGTACTGTGCCCACCGTGCTTGCTTTGGGGACAATTTGCGAGGAGTTTTCAGTGCCTCTAGGTTTTTGTGATCTGTCCATACTTCAAATGGCACCTTGCTCCCCTCTAGGTAGTGTCGCCAGTTTAACAACCCCCATCTAATTGCAAAGGCCTCTTTTTCCCATATTGCCCATCTCCGTTCACTTTCAGTAAATTTTTTAGAGATGTAGGCGCAGGGTTGCAGGACTCCACTCTTGTTCTTTTGCAGTAATACAGCTCCAACTGCCACATCGCTGGCGTCGGCTTGAATTACAAAGGGCTCCCCTGGGCAAGGGTGCTTTAGGACCGGTTCAGCAGCAAATAGTCTCTTTAAATTCTCAAAAGCGGTTTGACAGCCCATTGTCCATGCTAGTGGTTGGCCTGGTCACGGCTTCCCTCCTCCTTTGCCTGTTTTGAGTAGTTCTGTAAGGGGTAGGGCAATCTCAGCAAAGGAGGGGATGAATTGACGATAGAAGTTGGCAAAACCTAGAAAGCTCTGGAGCTGTTTGCGAGTCTTTGGGGGCTGCCATTCGATTATAGTTTTCACCTTGGCTGGATCCATCTCAATGCCCTCGTTGGAAATTCTGTAGCCGAGATAATCTAATCGGGTCTGGTGAAATTCATATTTTGACAATTTGGCATAAAGCTTGGCATTTAATAATTTCTTTAACACTTCTCTCACCAGTTTTATGTGATCAGTCATATTCGTGCTGTATATCAGGATGTCATCAAGATACACCAGAACCCCTTTGTACAAGTGATCATGTAGGACCTCATTAATCAATTGCATGAATACGGCTGGGGCCCCCTGTAGTCCAAATGGCATAACTTTGAACTGATAGCTCCCCACAGGACAGTTGAAGGCAGTTTTCCACTCGTCTCCCTCCTTTATTCTCACTCGGTAATATGCCTCTCTCAGGTCTAATTTAGTGAAGACACTCCCCTTAGCCAGATGGGTTAATAAGTCCTTTAGGAGGGGGAGGGGGTATTTGTTTTCCACACTCACAGCGCTGAGACCCTTATAGTCTACGCAGAGACAAAGAGACCCATCTTTTTTTTCTTTGAACAACACAGGGGCTCCCATGGTAGATTTGGCCCGTTCAATGAACCCCCTCGCTAGGCTTTTGTTCACGTATCGTTGCATCTCCTCCATTTCGAGGGGGGACATAGCATACATTCTCGGTCGTGGGAGTTTGGCTCCTGGCACCAGTTCGATAGAGCAGTCATTGGGTCTGTGAGGGGGCAGGGCATCACATTCTTTTTCACTAAATGCCTCAACTAGGTCCCGGTATTCATTGGGGATGAGTGGTTCGTCTGGTGGCGGTTGAGGCAGTCATGTGCGCTCGCTCATTGGGTGGCCTAAATCAGTTGAATCTGTGGGAGGCTTAGGCCATATAGGTAGTCTCACAGTTCTCATTCCTTTCTCCCACCAGATAAATGGCTTCCATTTGTCCAACCAGGCTAATCCTAGGATCACAGCCTCAGTCATTTTTGGGGCCACCAGGAAGCGAATAAACTCCCAGTGCGCACCTATTTCTAGGCATAAGGGCTCAGTTAATTGTGTGACTAAAGTCCCTCCCATCAGGGAGCCATCAGCTTGCTCGAACCTCACAGGTTTGGAGAGCTGTTTTGCCCATATGCCCATTTTCATGGCAAATGGTAGGCTAATAATGCATCGGGTGCATCCAGAATCGATTACCACGTTTAAGTCTATTTGTGCCCCCGACTTAGGGATTATAAGCTTGGCGGGCAGTGAAAAAGACGGGACTTGTCGACTCGCCATAGGATCATTGTCTCCTTCGTCGTCGCTGTCGAGGGTAGAGTAGGGGCGGGTTCACTCGGAGTCCCGGCGTCCTCCTGCGTGGGAGGTTCTTGTGTGACCCGGTTGGATTTTTCTCTTGCTAGCCACTGGGCAAGTTTCCTTCTCGCCGCTGGTTCCGGTCTGCTCTGTAGTCAGGGGTAGGGGACTGGACAATTTGCTGCTCGATGTCCCTCCTGTCTGCACCGGAAACACTTAATTGACGGGCCTGCAGGTGGCTTGGGTCTCTCAGTCATCGCAGTAGTTGGAGGGTTTCGTGGGGGTGATTGTTGTTTGGGTTGCTCTGGCTGTTGTTCGGATTCAGGTGAGGGAGGCTTCTTATATCGGGCGAGCTGAACGTCTAGCTTCACCGCTGCCTGGTACCATTCTTGTAGCTGATCAGGTACTGCTCGATAGAAGCAGGCCTGAGAGAGGTGATCGTCTAATCCCTCAATGAAGTGATGGATTAGGGATTGCTCTGGCCACCCCTCTATTCGACCTGCTATCTTGCGGAACTCTCGCACGTACTCCAGGGCAGGCCTGCTGGCTTGTTTTATTTTGTGGATTTGTTCTCTTGCCTTGAGGCCAAGAGATGGGTCCTCAAATCTTTCTCTCAGCCCTAGGAGGAAGAGGTGCGGGTCCTCCAATTCCGGGGCTTGCTCATTGTATAAATTGTTCAGCCATTCGGATGCTTCTCCCTCTAGGCTGGATGCAATCATATCAACCATGGCCCCTGGGTCCGGGTAGAGATAGGCCCAGCAATTCAAGTGACAGCGTATTTGGTTGAGGAAAAAGTTCAGCTTCTCTGGGTCCCCATCGAACATTGCTCTGAAAGGTGGTGCAATTATAGGCTGTTGGGGCCCCCACTGTGGCTGTTGCTGCTGACCCCATCCTGGCTGCTGATTTCCTGGCTCCTGCACCACCCCAAGCTGTTGCAAGACCTCTATTAGCTGTGGCAAGCTCAGAGGATTTATAGGCTGTTGGGGGCCCCACTGTGGCTGTTGCTGCTGGCCCCATCCTGGCTGCTGATTTATGCCCAGGGGTTGCACGTTCGGGGGCTGGGGCCAATCTCCTTGCTGTGGTCGTTTTCCCACCAGCTGCTGATCTCCTGGCTCCTACATCACCCCAAGCTGTTGCAAGGCCTCTATTAGCTGTGGTAAGCTCAGAGGTTGGCTACCCTCTGCCTGCTGGGAATGCCACACTCCCCATTGTTGCAGAGGCCTCAGACTGGAATTCCCTCTCTCTTTAGGGCTGAAGTCCCTGACAGGGGAAGACAGGGTCTTGAAGGCTTTCTGATCAACAATGGAGGGGCTGTAGGCTTCTCTCTGCAGGAGTGGATTTTTGCTTCTCACCTCTGGGTTTTGAACTCTTTCCAGTGACTCACCCAAAGCTTGAGTGGCAGGCGATCCGTTATCTCTCTGCCATTCTGCTTTTGAAGTCTTTGAAAGTGGCAAAACTGTTTCGAAGACTCCAGAAACTCCGCTCGGCTTCTCCCAGTCTGAAGACCAAATCAGCTCTCCTAATTGCTTTGGCCTTGCTCCCAACTGGGAGATCTGCCAGAGTTCCTTCTCCCCCGGCTTGCTGGCTGTCGCTCCCCCCCCTGGGGAAGCTGCTGCTGCCGGGGTGTTGGTTTCAGGCAATCTTTCTTCTTTCTTAATGAGATCTTCCCCGAATCTTCGTCAGCTTATCCCTTTTGTTTAGGAACAGCGACTGGGGCCCGGGACCCCTAAATGGTTTGAAAAGTTGTTAGATCTTGGCATGTTGTCAAGGTTCCGACTAATGGAGCACTTCAAAGAACTTCCAGGCATTGTTTATTCTGAAAAGTCTTTAATCATGAACACAATGTTGGCACATCATGGATGGATGCCAAGATCTGAATTTCCTTTTCTTTGCACATTACATTTCAAGCTATTCCCCTCCCCTATTTTGCAGTCATAATTCACATTCTCCAATTAGCCTGAAGGGCAAAGATTCACTTCCATTCCTTATCCGGCACTTTCCTATCTTTCTCCTTCCCCCACACCATCAACTGAAATTAACTCTAAAAATACCAGACAGTTCTGCATATCTTGTCAAAGCAATAATATCCTATATTAGCAGTGTTGACACAGGCCATCATCTGTGATCTGGTTAGCCCAGAGATAGTTGTCTACTCGGGAGACCTATGAGCTCCACTGTTCCGGATGAGTAATATCGAACTCGTTGAGCCTTCCCAGTTTAGCCATTTTGGGAGGCCCCTGTGGTGCTGGTTAATGCCTGTACTGCTGCGGTTGGAGCTGTGGTGCACTTAGGAGTCCTGGGGACAGATCCCTCAGGTATGTCTGTGCCTCCAGTGTGTCTTACTGGCAGGCAGGGCGGGGAGCATGGTCCCACCAGGGCTCTTTACCTGGTCTGACACCCAGTGATTTCAGCGTGCCTCCAGTGTGGCTTACTGGTAGGCGGGGGGTGAGAACTAGGCCTGCCGGGGCTCTTTACCCAGCCTATCACCTGTGATTTCAGTCTCTTGGTTAGCAGCAGCTCTCTCCTATGCAGCATCCCACTTTCGTCGCCACTATTGTGTAGTGGGTTTCAGTAGGCAAGGAGCAGACCAACATAGTTACAACATCATTTATTGACTCAAACTAGAACTAGAGAACTGCAGGCAATTGCCTGTAATTTATAGTCTGAGCCCAGAGGACCTTAACCAATCACAATACTTGAAAAAGCCCACCCAAATATGAATGTTCAAAGTTTCCCTCCAAAACAGTTGGAGTTAACAGTCAGGGTCACCTAAAGGTTAGTTTCATTTTAGCTTCACAAGCAGTTGGAGTTAAGTTAGTTTCACTTTAGCAGGGATTAACACAACTTTATATATATATTCAATACATAACACTTGCCTTTCAGGAATGTGGATCCACGGCTGGGAAAGAAAGTCCCTCAGGGCTTGCCATGATCACACACCCAGAATCCTAAGGTTTGAGGTGCAGGGATTCAGGAAGACATTCTCAACAGCTAAAGATCTGGTCAGATGAGGCAGAAGCAATCCTGCTACTTCCAGAACAGGGCAGGGCCAGGATAACCTATAAATAAGATGCTAAGGGGAAGTGGTTAAGGTGTCACTTGGCAAATAGCTGATAACTGGCTTAGAGGGTCTTGGGTCAATAATGCAATAATTCTGCTTAATTATTCCAACTGTGGCCAGGTCGGCCTGTTTCTGACAAAATTAAGCTTATTTTGTTTTCTCTGAATTTATTCTTATAAACTAAATAATTTCAGATAAGAATTTGTACATACTTCTCTTTGTGTAATCCTCTATATGCTAATTCAGTTCACTTAATACAGGCTATAAGTAATTTGTCATTTTACTTTTTTTAAAAAAATGTTTTATTAATTTTTAACATAATCACCATAGTATTCGGTAGACAGTGCATTGTCTGGATTTACATTTAGCACACATTCACTAACAAATTCTATAATCCACATGATAACTTTATATGATTTCCTCTTTTTCCCATAGTGTTCTCTTTTACCAACCTTAAGTTAATACAATTCTTATTGTTTTAATAAATGGTAATTAAGTATAAAAGTTTTCTAATATATCTACAAATAGTAATCACAACGATATAGTATTTCTTTTCTATCTAGTCATTCTAGTTATCTCATCATATATCCTGTTTACAGTTCTTGTTTACATTTATTTTTCCCACAGTGTTCTAAACATTTTTACTGGTTAAGATTTTCTCAGAGTTAATTACATTTAAATATTTAAATCTATTTTTTCTCATATAAACCAACCCATTACTTTTACCTTTCTTAAGGAATAAATAAAACTAAAAAGAGAAAGAAAAAGAATGAGAATAAGAAAAAGAATAAAATAAAAAGATAGTATATTACTTAAAATCCCTATTTCCTATAAGCTAACACATATTTATTTCCAAAAAAATTTCATTCTTTTTTACCATAATTGAGAATGTATTTAATCTAAAAATATTCCCTTTAATAAACCTAATCCTCTAGTCTTTTAACTCTTAGTCAAAACATTTTTTTAATCCATTTATAATTTTCTTAAAGTCAATCACCTTTAAATATCTAAAACATTTCCTTTATATAGGTCATTCCAACTCTTTTATATTACTCATATCCAATAATAAAATAAAAAGGAGAAAGAAAAAGAAAGCACTATATTACTTGAGGGGATCCTCCCTCTTAAAGTCAAATTCATATCCAAAATGTTTCCATTTCTTTAACCATTTTCAAATAAGTGTTTCTTTTTTAAATATTCTCTCTGATAGGCCCCATCATCTATTTTCTTAATTTTCACTTTAGCCTTTTTCTTTTGCCCAATGCCTTTCTTAATATGCTGCTGAGTCAAAAAGTCTTTCCGTATTCTTATAGATGTTACTGTAGATGTAAAAAGTAAGTCAAGTACAGTATCTTTGTTAGAGGCATTTGCCCACTCATTTTTATTGAGAATCTTTTCCCTTCTTTTTCTCTCTGCTTCTCTTGTCACTTTTTGTCTCTCCAATTCTAGTGTTTCCCCTGGCATCTCTGCAGTCTGTTTTATCCAGTCTTTTTTCTTATCCTCAAGTTTATTTTGTAGTGTTGAAATATAGGTTGTCTCTTCCAAGTCCAGTATTTCTTGTAAATTTTTTCCACTTGGATTAAGTCATACTTCTTTGTTTTGTAGAATTCCATCTTTAAGTCTCTATCCTCGAATTTATGTTCAGTTATCTGTTTTATCTGTTCCTTCTCTGTTGCATTTTCCTGGGATTTTTTTGGTATAAAATTGAATTGGAGATGAGTTGGTTTATATTTTCAAAGTTATTTTGGATTTTTTTGTGGTTTGAAATCATTCTTATTTGAATTAGTTGCAACATCTCATATGTCTCCTCTTGAAAAGTATTTATTTTTTCTTGATACGTTCTTTCTATAAATCTCTGATTTTCCATGATGACCAAGAATCCAGACTTCCCCCCCCCTCTGGTAATAGCTTTGAGATCAGAGTTAACTATATACTTATAATCCAAAGAGTTCAAAAAAGTTCTTTTTTTTGTTTCCTAAAGTTTGTAACAACCCAGATTATTTTCTTTTTTGTCACAGCTGTTCTCTAATGTTGAAGCGTTGAAGGTCACAAATATAGTTTTTTTCCAGATTTTACCAAGTCCTACATGCAAGCCATAGCTGTCATAATCCTCATCCACCAGTAGGTGTCAGCACTGGTTCATTTTTCAAATTTTAATCCTCCATAAAAAGTTCAATTCGCCGCTTCCATTAGCAAAAGGGTGGGGCGAAAAACGCCTCCTTCACTTTCGGAGGTTTTTTTTTTTTTTTGCTTCTTGGGAATTTTTTTCTCTCCCCTTTAGGAAAATTGATAGGTAGGATAGAGAAAATCGATGTTCTTACCCAGATTCAAGCACACTGTTTACGATCAGCTTAAAATAGTGCTTTTGACTTCGGTTGCTTGCAGCTTGGGCTAGACTCTGAAGTTAAGCTAGCCTTTTTCCTGTCGGTTTCTGGAAGGCTTCTCCTGGACTGATCGGGTCGACCGCCATCAGTCCAAGGTCCCTAGGACTTACTTCCTTCATTGCCACCTCTCTGGGGCGGCTTCTGGCCCATTTAGGGTCCCCTAACAGGAAGAAACTCAGCTGGAGGGCACGGAGTCCCGAACCCCTCAACTGCTGCACGGCGCGCAGGACCAGAAGTCGTAATTTGTCATTTTACTTTACATTTCTTTTCTGCAATCTAAGTTTGAACTTTCTCCTGTAGTGTGTCACTCCAGAATGCAGATAACATAGTCCATTTCTCAATAATATATTTTCTTATTCCATTTGTCTAATGATAGACCAGCTGCTTCACTGCAAATTCTGATATTTTTAACTATTTTACAGTTGTATGCTTCCAAAGTTTCTTCCAAGCATGTATCTGTCAAGGCTGCTAACATCGAATGTTATGCTTGACAAAATATATAGATGCAGACATTCACTATTTAACCTGTGTATTACTTTAAGAGCCACTATTAGATAGTATGGGGGGAGGGAGTGAAAGAATGTGCTGAGAACTATTTAGCCATAACAATATCCCAGCACAGCGTCTTCAAAGAATGAAATGTGAGAATATAGATAGTATGGCGGGAGGGAAAGCTCACACTTTAAACTAATTGGGGAATGTGATTTATGACGTGTTACATTGAGGGAGGAGGAAATGCTTAGACACTGTGGGAAGAAGAAGGAGACTTTAGTTTTTGGCTTCACTTTATGCGTGCTGAAGTAATGTTGCATAAATAAAGAGTTTTCTGGACAAAAATGTATCAGATTTCCTTGGATTGCATCTTTTCTTCGGAACCTTACATCAAGCCAAAAATCAAACAAAATTTCTAGATGAATGAAGGGAACATCATGGAAGGAGAGGAATTACCAGAGACCAGCTTTCCTACAGCTGTAAGTTCCTCAGAGATGGGAGCCGCAGCATGCGAACCTGTTGAAAGAGAACCCTCACAAGTCCCCCAGCTGGGAGCAAAGCCAAAAAGATTAAAAGAGCTGATTTGGGCTTCAGACTGGGACAAGACAAGTGTGGGATCCGGAGATTTCGTGACAGCTTCTCCGTCTTCAAAGACTTCCAAGATGGACGAGTTAAAGCCACAACAAAGAGATCTTCACAGATTACATCCCCCACGCCAGTGGAAAACTGCCAAGCCTTCGGCAGCTGAAGACTCGGGTGAGTGGAGATGTCAATTTACAACACATAATGAGTCTGTGGAGAATTTAGCAGAGAGATTTGAAGCCTTAGAAGTAAGGAGTGCGGAACAGTACCTGCTGAGAGAGGCCTCCAGCCCTTCCCTCACAGATCAACCAGTTTTCCGGCCCCTGGAACCCCTTGCCAGGGCCTCCAGCCCAGCAGAGAGAGGGAAACCCAGCCTGGGGGCCCTGCCTCAATGGGGAGTTTGGCAGCCCCCTCAGAAGGAAGATGAAAAGCCTCTGAGCATGCGTCAGCTGATGGAGGTCTTACAGCAGCTAGGGATGGTGCAAGGGCAGCAGAGGGTGCCATCACCCCCCACAGGCCAACACCAGAGAAGGCAGCAACCGCCCTCACCTATTCAGCAACCCTTGGCCATGCCCCAGCAGCAAGGTTGGGGCCAACCACAGCTGAGAGCGCCAGCCCAGCAGCAGCCAGCCCCAAACCTGCAACCCTTGGCCATGCCACAGCAGCAGGGCTGGGGCCAACCCCAACTGAGAGCACCATCCCTGCAGCAGCCAGCCCCAAACCTGCAACCCTTGGCCATGCCACAGCAGCAGGGCTGGGGCCAGCAGCAACAACCCCAGTGGGCCCCACAACAGCCTATGATGGCTCCACATCTCAGAGCAACTTTTGATGGGGACTCAGAGAAGTTAATTTTTTTCCTCAATCAAGTACGTTCTCATTTAAATCGTTGGGGCCACCTCTACCCAGATCCAGGTGCGATGGTCGATGTGATTGCATCAAACCTAGAGGGAGAGGCATCCGAATGGCTAAACAATTTATACAATGAGCAAGCCCACGAATTAGGCAATCCCCACCTCTTCCTCTTGGGTCTCAGAGAGAGATTTGAGGACCCCTCTACCAGCCTTAGAGCAGGAGGGCAAATCCACAAAATAAAGCAAGCCGGTAGACCTGCTCTAGAGTATGTGCGTGAATTCCGCAAGATAGCTGGTCGAATAGAGGGGTGGCCAGAGCAATCCCTAATCCATCTTTTCATTGAGGGGCTAGATGATCACCTCTCCTAGGCCTGCCTCATTCGAGCAGTACCTGATCAGCTACACGAGTGGTACCAGACAGCGGTGAAGCTGGACATTCAACTCACCCGCTATAAGAAGCCTCCCCCACCTGAACCTGAGATAAGACCTGAGCAACCCAGACGACAACCGCCCCTCCCAAAAACCCCCAACGGCTACGACCACCAAAAGGCCCAGACCACCAGCAGGTCCCCCGATCACATGCTTCCGGTGTGGACAACAGGGACATCGAGCATCGAACTGCCCGGTCCCCTACCCCCAACAGCAGAATAAACCACAACCTGCAGTGAGGAAAAGACCTAGCCAACAGCCGTTGACAGAAAAATCCAGTGGGATCACACAGCAATTGGTTGCCCAAGCTACCTCCCCTACACAAGAGGACACCGGAGCTGAGACTGGACCCGCAGTCACTCTATCCTCTTTGGACAGCGATGACGAAGGAGAGAATGACCCAATGGTGAGTCGACTTGTCCCTCCTTTCAAACTGGCTGCAAGGCTAATCAGCCCTAAGTCAGGAGCACAAACAGACTTAAAAGTGCTAATAGATTCTGGATGCTCCCGATGTATCATTAGCTTGCCCTTTGCCATGAAATTGGGAATATGGGCAAAATCGCTCTCCCAGCCAATGAGGTTTGAGCAAGCCGATGGCTCCCTGATGGGAGGAACTTTTGTCACACAACTAACTGAGCCTCTACACCTAGAAATAGGGGAGCGCTGGGAGTTCATACGTTTCCTAGTGGCTCCAAAACTAACTGAGGCTGTGATCCTAGGATTGGCCTGGTTAGACAAATGGAAGCCATTTATCTGGTGGGAGAAAGGGATGAGAACTGTGAGGTTACCAATAGGACCAGACCCACCCCCCCCGATTCGGCAGACATTATAGAACACTTTAGGCCACCAAATGAGCGAGCACTTATAACTGCCTCACCGTCACCAGATGATTTACTCATCCCCAATGAATACCGGGACTTAGCAGAAGTATTCAGTGAGAATGAATGCGATGTTCTACCCCCTCACAGACCCAATGACTGTTCCATTGAATTGGTGCCAGACGCCAAGCTCCCCTGCCCGAGAATGTACGCCATGTCCCCCCTCGAAATGGAAGAGATGCAGCAATACGTGAACAAGAACCTAAAGAGGGGGTTCATTGAAAGGGCCAAATCTACTGTGGGAGACCCTGCATTATTTAAAGAAAAAAAAGATGGGTCTCTTCGTCTCTGTGTGGACTATAAGGGTTTAAACGCTGTAAGTGTGCACAACAAGTACACCCTCCCCCTCCTACAGGACTTATTAACTCATCTAGCTAAAGGGAGTGTCTTCACTAAGCTAGACCTGAGAGAGGCATATTACCGAGTGAGAATAAAAGAGGGAGACGAGTGGAAGACTGCCTTCAACTGCCCCATAGGGAGCTACCAATTAAAGGTCATGCCATTTGGGCTACAGGGGGCCCCAGCTGTGTTCATGCAACTGATTAATGAGGTCCTACATGATCACCTGTACCAAGGGGTCCTGGTGTACCTTGACGATATCCTTATATACAGCACGAATATGACTGAACACGTAAAGCTGGTGAGAGAAGTATTGAAGAAACTACTAAATGCCAAGCTTTATGCCAAATTGTCAAAATGTGAATTTCATCAGACCCGATTAGATTACCTTGGTTACAGAATTTCCAATGAGGGTATAGAGATGGATCCAGCAAAGGTGAAAGCTATAATTGAGTGGCAACCCCCAAGAACCCGCAAACAGCTCCAGAGCTTTCTAGGTTTTGCCAACTTCTACCGTCAATTCATCCCTTCTTTTGCCAAGATTGCTCTACCCTTACAGACTTACGCAAAACAGGAAAAAAAGGAGGGAAGCCACGACCGGGCCAACCACTAGCATGGACTATGAACTGTCAAACGGCTTTTGAGAATTTGAAAAGACTATTTGCCGCTGAACCAGTTCTCATAACAAGTTTTATTAGTTTTTGTTTGTTTTACAGCCAAGTGCTTATAACACATCGTGGAGATAGGGCACTCCATAGAACACAACAAAAAATACAGTCATGCATATACAATTTAAACTACTACTTTAAAAGTTCCCTCTTATGGTATACAATTCGAGCATTCCTAAAATATAAATTGTTTCTCACCTCTATCTATTATTCCAATTTCAATTTATGCTTCTCAATCAAATTATATCTCTTATTCTATTTCACATACATATTATGTAAATAAACATGAATTTATATATTTTAAAACTATTGCATTAGACATAGTAATATAATAACATTATAATAATAATAATAGGACAATAATTATTTTATCATAAACAAGTAATATAACTATTATATCTTAATATTTCTCAACTATATTCTATTTCATATATTCTATCCAATATTTTCATAGATCAGTCCACGTCCCTAAAAGATTCCTCAATTGTTTCAATTTAATCCATTTATACCTCACTAATTACCATTCAATTCTTATAAATAAAAATATCAATAATATTTCACCAGTCTCAATCTCAATCTAACTCCTTTAATTATAAATTTTCCAATTTTTCTTATTGCCATTCCAAATCATAATCAAATCCATAATTTAAATCTAGTGTTGACTCATACCAAAGTAACCTTAAAAATCTCAAAAATATTAGTTCAATCAACGTCCAGAAGCCCTTTTTACCCATCAAATAAAATTTTAACTCTTATTTTTAAATCTAATTCTAGCTTTCTTTTTGTGCCAGGTAGGTTTCCACAACAGGGCCTTTAAATCCTCCCATCTTAGTAACTGGCTAAAGGCCTTTTCCCACCATTGAGTCCAATCATATTCTTTTTCCCTTTTATCCAGTGTTGTCTGTACTGTCATGTTGTCAACGTTTTTTGTGCCTCGTATTTGGAAGTCCAATCCTGTTGCTTTTAAAGTTGTAAATGTTTTAGTTGAGTTCTGCCTTTGATCATCAAAGAATCCATCATGTAGGATGTGTCCTCTTCCTCTTCAATAAATTCAGTAGATTCAATAGATTGTAAATGTATTCCATCCATCTCATTAAGTTGTAGATCTGATTGTGTATCATAGTCAATCAAAGGTTGAGCTTCAATTTTTAATTCTGAGTCCTCCTTGAAACTAAGCGATCTAATATGTTCTTTAAGTTCCAGTCTCATTTCCAAGATTTTTTCTAATATAAGTCCATAATTAATCTGTGAGTAGGATTCCATCTTCTTCTTCTTTTTTTTTAAAGAAATTCAGCTTAAAGAATAGATTGCAGCATTATAAAATATAAAATGCAGACAGAGATATATTTCCAAAGAAAGATAGAGAAAAAAAAACCCAATAGTTAAGTCCAGCACAGAGATAAAAAATAGCAGTCAGTTGTTATGTTGTAATCCAGTCTGGGCATCACGCCAAAATCAGGGAGTGGGAGTTCAAATGGAGAAAGTTACATTGTATCAGTCATAGTTTCTGGGCTTCATGCCAAGTCCCAGGATGCATTGTGTCCAAAAGAATCTACATAAGTCTGCCCAGAGAGCAAAAAGTTTTTTAGGCAGTACTGTTCAGGAGGGGGGGAGAAAAAAAGAACATTCCACCCCCTCCCTAAGGATTTTCACCTAAACTGAAGATAAACAAGCCAAAAGAGAAAGTCACAATAAGAGGTTTGTTTTTTTTTCCCCCGGATGCCCGAGTTCCAACTGCTTATGTAGACAAAATAAAATAAAAAAAAAACAATAATTATTTTTCCAAAGCCCGTTTTCCCCAGTAATCAAACGCTGCTTTCTCAAAATAGGGAAATAGTTCTTAAAGCTGTTAGCAGGGAAAAAGGTAAATTAACAAGAGGGAAGAAAAGGTCTCACCCGGATCTTCCACGGTGGTTCTTTTTGCTTAGATGTTGCTGTGACTTTCGGCTGGAGCAGCTGAGTGATCGGCCATGTTACTGGCCGATCTTTTCCCTGTCGGCCCAAAGGTGGTTTTCTCGGACCGCAGAGGGAGCTGCTGCTCCCTCCGCGATCGACGAGTGCCCTCCTCTACGGTGGTCGCCCCTCCAGGGCGACTTTCGACCCTGTCCAGGGTCTACCGGCGGGGGGAAACCGGACGGCCAAGAGAACGAGTTCTCTGCACGTCCGCGGGCGCTGCGACCGGAACCGGAAGTCCTCCGCTGAACCAGTTCTAAAGCACCCCTGTCCAGGGGAACCTTTTGTAATACAAGCCAATGCCAGCGATGTGGCCGTTGGAGCTGTACTACTTCAAAAGAACAAGGATGGAGTCCTGCAACCCTGCGCCTACACCTCAAAAAAGTTTACGGAAAGTGAACGGAGATGGGCAATATGGGAAAAAGAGGCCTTTGCAATTAGATGGGGGTTGTTAAACTGGCGACACTACCTAGAGGGGAGCAAGGTGCCATTTGAAGTATGGACAGATCACAAAAACCTAGAGGCACTAAAAAATCCCCGCAAATTGTCCCCAAAGCAAGTACGGTGGGCACAATACTTTAACCGCTTCAACTTTACTCTAAAGTACATCCCAGGGGGAAAAAACTTCCTAGCTGATGCGCTATCTAGATTGCACCAATACAAAAGCAAATGTGAAGAAGTTAATGAGGCGATTATCTCTAATCCACAGCCTGTTGCACAAATCACACCTCGCAGGGTCCCCAATTCGGATGACCCTGGAGCAAAGAAATTAAAACGAGAGCTCCTCACCAATCAATGGTTCAAGGATAATCAAACCTCCTTGACATGCCGGGATGGTTTGGCTTACAAGGGAGGGAAACTGTATTTACCCAAATCCCTCCATCTAAATGCTCTCAAACATAGCCATGATGTTAAACAGGCTGTACACTTTGGATACCTAAAAACTCTACATCTCACCCGCCAGCAATTCTGGTGGCCTGGACTGAAACGAGATGTGGAAAATTACGTGAAGAGTTGTACCGTATGTGCCACAATGAAAAGAATCCCGGGGAAAACCCCTGGGTTACTGCAGCCGGTGGCAGACCCTTCCCAACCTTGGGAAGAAATAGCTATGGACTTTATCGTAGACCTTCCTGAAAGTAGAGGAAATACTGTCATCTGGACTGTGATAGACCTGTTTCTGAAACAGGCTCATTTCATCGCCTGCAAAGGACTCCCATCTGCCCAAAAACTGACCAAATTGTTCCTGAAACATATCTACCGACTACACGGCGCCCCTAAGTGAATAATCTCTGACGGGGGGGTGCAGTTCACAGCAAAGTTCTGGAGGAGTTTCCTTAAATTGATTGGATCATCTCAAGGCTTATCGTCTGCTTTTCATCCAGCCACCAATGGAGCTGCAGAAGCCGCCAACAAAATGGTGGAGCAATATCTCAGATGCTACGTATCCTATCAACAGACTAACTGGACTGACCTCCTCCCTTTTGCAGAGGTGGCGTACAACAATTCTGTGCACAGCAGTACCGGCTACACACCTTTTAGAGTAGCCACAGGCAAAGAGTTCGGTCCAATACCTGAATATCCCCAAGAGCCAACCGCTTCCCAGACACTTGACCAATGGGTGAGGGGATGGGAGGAAGTTTGGAAGAACACTAAATCTGCTTTAAAAAAGACTTTTGAAACCTATAAAAAGCAAGCTGACAAAAAGAGGGCTCCCCAAAGATCGTTCCAAGTTGGGGAAAAAGTCTATCTGTCAACCAAATATTTACGCCTTAAACTACCTAGCAAGAAATTAGGACCGAAATTCCTAGGGCCTTTCCCTATCGTAAAGGTCATCAATCCGGTCACCGTAAAACTGAAACTTCCTAGACTTCTGGGTAAAATTTACCCTGTTTTCCACAGTAGCTTGTTAAAACCTTATCGGGGCTCCACAATAAGACCTCCCCCAAAGAAAGCACCTGGGCCCCTCGTAGTTGCAGGGCAGACCCATTATGAAGTGAAATGTATTCTTGATTCCAGAATCTTTAAAGGCAAGTTGCAGTACTTAGTACAATGGAAAGGATACCCGCTATCTGAAGCCACCTGGGTGAAATCATGCGAGGTGGAAGCTGACAGGCTCGTCAAAAGATTTCACGCAAAATATCCCAACAAACCGAAACCTGATCATTAACATATGCTTTTGTTTATATTACAGGATTGGTCATTTTTGTAAGGGGGGCCGGATGTCAAGGCTGCTAACATCGAATGTTATGCTTGACAAAATATATAGATGCAGACATTCACTATTTAACCTGTGTATTACTTTAAGAGCCACTATTAGATAGTATGGGGGGAGGGAGTGAAAGAATGTGCTGAGAACTATTTAGCCATAACAATATCTCAGCACAGCATCTTCAAAGAATGAAATGTGAGAAGATAGATAGTATGGCGGGAGGGAAAGCTCACACTTTAAACTAATTGGGGAATGTGATTTATGACTTGTTACATTGAGGGAGGAGGAAATGCTTAGACACTGTGGGAAGAAGGAGGAGACTTTAGTTTTTGGCTTCACTTTATGCGTGCTGAAGTAATGTTGCATAAATAAAGAGTTTTCTGGACAAAAATGTATCAGATTTCCTTGGATTGCATCTTTTCTTCGGAACCTTACAGTATCTTTGAAAGGGCAGCCATATAGCAGGAAATGGTAGTATTTGAAAGAGATAGAAAAAAACAATAAAGGAGTGCTGTTTTGTATATATAATTTAAATTAATTGGTGTCCTGATCCTAAACAGGCAATTAAAAACAAAACAAACCAGATTAAGTTCAATGAGATTTATGGATTGGTGCCCAGGAGTTGAATTAGAAACATTCTTAAATTTATTTTCAGCAAGCCCTATGCATGCAAGCGATTATTGTGCAAATACAGGAATTCTCCAAAAAAGTGTTCCATACCAGGGAAAATATCTTCTTATCAATATGGCAAGTCACAGAATACTAATAACATGTGTGAAACATCGTTTGAACAAACTCCTTATTTTTAGACATCTATGTTTAGGATTAATGCAAAGGAAATATTCCTGCAAATTATTAGATTTCAAATGTACCTGATGGATACTGAAAGAACCAAATGGTTGAGTCTAAAAAAAACCTTCACTGCATCAGGTAAAAGCCACAAAATAAGATGAAATAGCTAGGGTTAAATCCATTTATATTGACCTCAGTGCTCCATCACTGCTTATATTGACTATTCTGCGAAACCATTTCTGATCAGTGCTAAAATAACCTCATCTCCCAAAAGTATTTGCTAGGAAGTATGAATAGTTCACAAAATAGCAAAATAAAAACCATGAAAAATATATTGTGAGAATTTTACTCGGATACTAGTACTAAATATTTGAGATGAAAGAGATTTTGATAAAATTTCTGAAAAAGGCTCTGGCACATGTATTTTCCATGTTTATATTTAGCCAGAGAAAAATGCTGGACCATCACTAGATATTTGGGATAGAATTCACTGTTATAGAGAAAGCAAAGCCAAAATACAAATTGGGTTTAATAGATTAACATGTAGCATAAAAGGTATTGTTGTAGATATCAGCCCTTAATTCAATGGACTCAACTTTGTATTTGCAGCGTTCCCAAAGCACTTCTTCTTAAGCGCCTCCCCAATCTACTTGGCATGCTGTGGTGGGTCCTGTCAACACCCTGCATCCTTCATGGCTTTTCCAAGTAAGTTTTTATGCTTAATCAGTAATGCTTGAGTTATTCTGCAAACCAAAGCAGCAGGGTTTAATGTGTTCTGGGAAAAGAAAAAAAACCTAATTGGGGATGCAATAGCAAAGAGCTAATGCCTCTGCAGAAATCACAGCCAATCCATTCAGGACATTTCCAAGGATTTATGAGACTTCAGTACCCTGAGTGATTGAAGTTTCAAACACTATTGAAGGAAAGGAGCAAAGCTTCTATTTGGGGCCTCACTGCAAAAAGTATTACAGTTTGTTTTAAATATTTAAATTAATGGGGATTTGCAAAGGGGAATGTAAAAAGAAAACAAAAGTTTAGTATTTTTTAAAGAAAAAATATTGCTGAGATCTCATAGGATAAGAAAACATTAGGATTTTCTTTTTGAAATGACTCCTTGTCTACTTTTGGTGTTTAGTGTCAAAATTTTGCAATTGGTTTTACTATGGTAGTGCATTCTGCCATAGAACTTTTATAGAAAGTTCTATAAAATAAACAAACATGCAAATAAATACCATAAATACATTTTATTGGAAGAAGTCTACATATGTATACATTTCATGTTTTTGTGAGATGCATAACTATGTAAATATGCTAAATGAATAAATAATAAAATGTCTCAGTTAATAATATGTGTTTAAATGTTTAAATTTGCTAATTTGTGCTTTTATTTTTTTAGATATGAATATTTAGAGATCTAAAAAATAGGACTCATAGCTAAAACTGAATAATTTAAACTATGATATATGAAATTAAAATTGACAGTTACATTTTTTCTTAGATTATTATACCTTAAACAAGCAAAAAATGAATAAACACATGCAGTTCAACCAGTTAAAATTAATAGAATGATATATGTAGATATATATATATTCTAAATATTATATGTTGCCTACTATATGCAATTAGTATTGATTGAAATGTAAAGTTCTCTGGTTTTGTATTTGGTTAAGGATGTCCTTTGTTTTTGGGGTTTTAAGGTACAAGTTTTACCTGGATATGAGATTTAATTCCACTAAGCTCAGGGAAGAGTTTCTGAATCAGAGGGCATTCCCCAAGCAACACTTAATTGTATGTAAGCACATTACAGTCTCTTATTTCCCATTTCCAATATAGAACTATCACTGATCTCATTCTGTGGTTAATTACACTTTAATCTGGGATAGCATAACCAGTTGATGTTGAACTCAAATATGTAGGATTAGGCAGAAATAATGATGTAGAGGAAGATGAGTTTTCTTTTCTTCAACCTCTGCTATGCCTGGTGAAATGTTTCTTTCACCAGCATTTCTCCAACTAGAAATACTTAAGAATAATATAAGAAATATGCAGTGCTTTTTTTGTAAAAAAAAAAAAAAGGTGCCGGAACTCACACATGTCATACAACCCACTTTGCCTACCCTACAAGGTTCCATCCAAAAAAGGTGCCGGAACTCTGTTCTGAGCGTTCTATGACAAAAAAAGCCCTGGAAATATGTATCTTGTGACAAAAAGCCTTATCTGTCCTTCCTGGATTGATATATGCCAGTACTCTCTTCTGATTTTGTATTTCTCTACATTTACAACTCCAACTAGTTTGTCTTTAGTGAGGAAATATATTCAATTATGGGTTTTGTTTTGTTTAAAAATTCTCAGACAAATATTAACAGAGCTGGCATAATAATTCCCTGGGGGAAAAATGGGAAAATCTAATGTGCTGTAGCCCTACCTAACTTGCAGTGTGGTTCTACCCATTTTAAGCTAGGCTTCCATCAAATGCTAAGTGCCTTCCCTAATAAAAATAGATTTATGAAGACCATGATATTTCAAGACTTACATATGCTCTGCTGTTCTAACACATCTGGTAGAAATCCAAGCTCTGCTGTTCACATGAACTTCTTCTATCAGCAGCATCAGAAGGATGACATTTTTCCTTTCCTCACAGCCCCTTACATATTTTTATTTTTTTCTCTAGAAGTTTAAGGCAAACCAGATTCAAAGGTTGAGACTAAATTCAGCCAACAGATTGTCTTAAGCATAACCATTAATATTTAATGTTTTTTCATTCTCTCTTAAATGCATTATTCTACTGGTTTGGTATTATGTCACCTGATTTTCACCAAAGCAAGTGTATTTTTTGGAAATAATTCAAAGTCAATTAATTGATAAAACACTGTTTTCTAGGGCACTTTTTTGCATTATTTTAAGATGAAGTGCGTTCAGGTCTCCAGAGAGTATAATTCAAAAAATTCCAGATGGTGACTATGATAGCATAACCTAAGCTTTGACCACCTTTTGTGCATTTCACATGCACCACATGTGAAAAGGATGAAACTTCAATTGTATTAGGTCAACATTACGTAACAACAATTTATATTTTAATTAAACATATAGGTTGATGCAAATTAGACCTATATCAAAGAATTTAAATATTTAACTGCCCACATCTATTCTGGTGCAAATTAATCTCATTTCCATGCAAATATATAATATTTTGCCCTAAACACAGTACGTTAACTTGAAAGTAGAGACATAATCCCATCCTCAGTGTATTTTCTTAGCTTTAACTTGGTAAGACGTATTTTGGTATGTTTCCTTTTAATGGTATAGGGTTAAGATCAAGTTATTAGAAAAACAGAGGTTATTGTGTTGATGGAACAGAGGTTATTGTGATAATATAATAATAATAATAATAATAATAATAATAATAATAATAATAATAATAATAATAATAATAATAATAATAATAATAATAATAATAATAATAATAAAGTTGGAAGGGACCTTGGAGGTCATCTAGTCCAACCCCCTGCTCAGGCAGGAAACCCTATACCATTTCAGACAAATGGCTGTCCAGTCTCTTCTTAAAAACTTCCAGTGTTGGAGCATTCACCGCTTCTGGAGGCAGGTTGTTCCACTGGTTAATTGTTCTAACTGTCAGGAAGTTTCTCCTTAGTTCTAGGTTGCTTCTCTCCTTGATTAGTTTCCATCCGTTGCTTCTTGTCCTGCCTTCCGGTGCTTTGGAGAATAGCTTGACTCCCCTTCTTTGTGGCAGCCCCTGAAATATTGGAACACTGCTATATGTCCCCCCTCGTCCTTCTCTTCATTAAACTAGACATACCCAATTCCAGCAACCGTTCCTTATATGTTTTAGCCTCCAGACCTCTAATCATCTTTGTTGCTCTTCTCTGTACTCTTTCTAGAGTCTCAACATCTTTTTTACATCGTGGTGACCAAAACTGGATGCAGTATTCCAAGTGTGGCCTTACCAAGGCATTGTAAAGTGGTATTCATACTTCACGTGATTTTGATTCTATCCCTCTGTTAATGCAGCCTAACACTGTGTTGGCTTTTTTGGCAGCTGCAGCACACTGCTGGTTCATATCTAAGTGATTGTCCACTAGGACTCCGAGATCCCTCTCACAGTTGCTACTATTGAGCAAGGTACCACCTATTCTATACCTGTACATTTGGTTTTTCTTGCCTAAATGTAGAACTTTACTTTTTTCACTGTTGAATTTCATTTTGTTAGATAGCGCCCAGTGTTCCAGTTTGTTCAGATCCTCCTGTATCTTAAGCCTATCTTCTGGAGTGTTGGCTATTCCTGCCAGCTTGGTGTTGTCTGCAAATTTGATGAGTTCCCCATCTATCCCCTCTTCCAAATCGTTGATGAAGATGTTGAAGAGCACTGGGCCTAGAACAGAGCCCTGGGGCACCCCATTACACACTTCCCTCCATGTAGATACAGTTCCATTGAGGACCACACGCTGAGTATGGCCGGTCAGCCAGCTACAAATCCATCTGGTGGATAACCCACATTTTTCTATCTTATCAAGTAGTAGGTTGTGATCTACTTTATCAAATGTTGATAGGACACAAGATGGAAGAAGGTGAATGAGAATAATAATGATTAAATTAAATGTTTTTTGCAAAAAAATAATGATATAAAGTCTGGATAAAGCTTTATTGCTCAACCCATAGTCAGAATCTATATGTCTTTAGTGAAGTAAAGTCCATTTTTTAAAGAAACAATGCAGAATGTGAGTTGCCAAGTGAAATAATTCTTCACAAGTGAGACAGCAAATGCTGGCAGTTTAATGAACTGCAAGTTTTGTACCTCTCTTGAGGGGGCTGACACTTTCCCACAGAGCATTTCATATAGGCCTAGCTACCTCACAATGGGCAACAGCACCATGACCAATCACCACATTCACTTGACTCATCTACACGCGACCTCACCACTATTTTTCACTGTGCCAATAAACTTTAAAAACCATCCCAAGTTGAAAAGGCTTGGCTGAGGGTCAGTTGCTTTTTGTGTGGCCATAAAGGGGTGCTCTGTGTGCCAATCTTTTCTCCTGTCTCACATTCCATAAGGATTTCTTGATGCCATTTAAAGCCCTTGACTGAAAAATAAAGCAGTGAACGAAAGTGACTTTTATAGACTCATTCTAGCTCATCTTCCCATATAACCCTGACTACCTGAAAAGCGATTTAGTGAGCTGAGCTGACTACATACAGGGACTTTCTGAATACACTGGGCCAATTATCAACTGCACCAATTGTTTATTGACCAGGACTGATACACTACTATTTTGGAAGTGACCTATTAATTGTCCATTTAACTGGAGTGTATTGAATTGCAATGGAAAAATGGAAACCATGACGAAAATCTTTCCTTGCTCCTTCATGGTGGTCTTGGTTACAAAAGCAAATGAAGTTTGTTCTGCAGATTAAGAAGACATTTATCACCATATACTCTAATACTAAGAAAAAGCTTTTTCTGAAAGTATTTGCCACCATATTAGTGTCTGGTTTAACGAGGTATTATACGCTTCCAGTGTGGAATTCAGCAGGATGTGGCTGCAAGTGCCTGCAGCTTATTTGTTCTGATGTAACTTCTTCCTAATACAATGATTCATATTTGCTAGATGATCAGAGAAGCAGAATAGAATATCTGTTTTCTGTTATCTGTTTTCTGACTTGCAATGCAGTGCTCATTGGTCTAGCTCTACTACTCATTCCTACTATAATTTATAAAGCATTTGTTGAATTTGAACTGATAAATATACATAAAAAGCTTGTATAAAAATACATCAAAATATAGCCAAACCTCTAGATCACAGATATTTTATTAGGTTGCTATTTTGAACAATGGTCCCAATTTGTAACCAGACACTCTATGATTTAATAAGTAAGTTTCTTCCCTATCGCAGACTGGGAGGCTATAGAAAACAGATCATCATAGTTACGGATTTCTGGATAGAAGGTCTGGATCACTAATATACAGTACAAGGATTTATACAGTATCTTTAAACAGGGCCACCTGTTTATTAGACCCATGGCCTTACTGGCTAGTGAAAGCTACCCCAAAATGATATGTAGTTGAGTCTATGTGGTAGGATTGCCCTCTTTGAGATAGGGGGTGGTTTCATTCACATTAAAAAAGACCCCTTTATGGTATGCCTCCTCTTCAAGAGACTATCATTGGACTTAAAACTCTTGGACATTTTTCATTTAACCTTCAACATTTTCTTCTCATAATAGTTGTTGAGAAGAAAGTTGAATTGCAGCTTCAGATGTCCCTGGGGCAAATGGATTACTTAGCCCCCTTTCACCATGTTTCAGACTGGGACATAACACTGAGATAGCATTGACTGTGCTTATTGCTGACTTCAGGTGCAATTGAGACAGGGATGTGGCAACTCCTATCAATACCATCCATTGTGGTATGCATTCATTGTGCCTACTAAGAGTGGGGGCGTGTGTGGTCTAGCAATGGTTCTCCTCCTCTCTCTGCAATCAGTTCCAATCAGTATTAGCTGGAAAGGGGGAAAAGGTGGCAAAAGCCTTTTACACGGGGTGTGGCAGGGCTTGAAATTCCTCCTGTTTAACATCTACAGGAAGTTAGTGGATGAGGTAATCCATTAGTTTGGGGTGAAGTATCATGAACAAGATAAAAATAGCAGTTGTATATCTCAACTCTGAGCTGATCAAGTAGTGCTATCAAGATTTTTGTCCCAGTCCCTACCAAGATCGAGTGGCTTACCTAAATCCAGGGATTATCCATCTTTAGTCCTTAATGGTGTTATGCCACCTCTTTCAGATTGGTATGTAATTTTGGGGTCCTCCTGGACTTGCATTCCTCTGTGTCAGCAGCTGCTGCCTGAGCTGTACTGATTACTAAAAGACTTCTGTGTTCAATTCAAGGTTCTGATTATTACCTATAAGGCTTGCATAGCCCAGGGCTTGGTTATTTGAGGGACCGTTTGTTTCTGCTTGTCCTGTGCAATCAAATACAATTGGTATACTTCAGATTCAACAATTAAACAGCATCACCCAATGGGACACAGGAAATGAGCCTTCTCTATTGTGGCCTCTGGCCTCTGGAACAACAAACTACAGATTCAAATGGCCCCTGCCTTGATCCTGTGATCTTGTTTAAACAAGTCATGAAAACTAGTTCTTTCCTGAAGCTCTGGTGTGGTGTTGTGGGCTATGATGTCATTGTTCTCTCTTTTGTACTGGTTATAATGCTTTTGATGGTTTTTAATATTGCATGTTGTTCAGAGTCATTATGTAATCAAGAAGCTTTAGAAACATAATAAATACATGAATACAAGTAGAGGGGAAAAAACAAAAAAACAATTCTGGGTAATAACCTTTGTCTTCCTGTTGCTCTTTAGTTATTCTGAGCCTGGAATACTCAAAATCTGCAGGCTACCATGAGAAAAGTTTCTTTTTCAAATAATAATATATACATTGTAATAATAAGTAATAATAATATGAAAAATATATACTTTCAGACAGTTTGCCTATTGTATTATCAAACTGTATGGAAAACACTAGATTTGGGGAATGGTATTGTATTCCTGGGAGTAAATTCAATGGAACTGTCAGGTGCAAGAAACCAGGAGCCGGGTTAGAGTTCAAAAGTACTACAAGTTTATTTCGTGCTAAATAAGAATCTGATCTATTAATGATCAAGGCAAATTGGTGCTAGATAAGAGTCAATGGAATTCATGGAAGCCCAGACTTAGGACTCTTGTGGGAGTGTAGAAACTCTAAACTGATAATACATTTGATCCCAACCTTCGGATCAGCCTGGTCATCTCCTACAGGAACTTAGTAGTGGCTATAAGATGCAACAACAATAACAATTGACTGAGATAGTCTGTTACAATATTTCTTATGTTTTAGGACAGGAAAGTGCTCTGCCTCTTCTAAGCCATGACCCTAGATCCCGGAGAGGTATCTTAAGAAGGGCTGTCTTTTCAGAAGAGCAACGAAAATCTTTGGAGAAAATGTTTCAGAAACAGAAATATATCAGCAAAACAGACAGAAAAAAACTGGCCATCAATCTGTGTCTGAAGGAGTCACAGGTAAAGATAGATTTGGTACAGTGACTTTCCCCCAGATAGTGCTTCTCAAAGGTGTGGACTTCAACTCTTCAAATGGCTGTTGTGGTTGGAGAATGTTGATATTGGAATTCCACAGATTTGGAGGGATGCCCAGGTTGGGAAAGGTTCTGGGAAAAATATTTAAAACTTGTTTTCTTTAACAAGAAAACAAAAAAGATAATATGTATAAAATAACCAGGACAGATAATTTTCAACTACATTTTGAGAACTTAGTTGTCAAATATGGGAATGAACTTCTCTATAATGTATCAGAAAAGGAAAAGCTACATTTAGATTTGTTTGCAAAAAAAAAAGACTGTATATAGAGGATGCAGAGGATATAGAGCATCTTAATGGTTTAACCTAAACCTCTACTGTAGGTGAGAGGCAATATATAAATTAGTAACTTGGGTTAGAAAAAATGTTCAGATGATCCAATTGAGTAAGTTAACAATTTCTAAATAAAAGCTCATATGGGTAAGTAGGATCTTTAAGTAATACAAACGTATTTCAACTTCTGAAGTTTGGTCACATGAAAGAAGGGGTATGGCTCCTCACTGACCTCAATCCAGGACACATAATTTGCAGATTGAGAATTATGTGCAGTTCCTTACAAACATGGTGGCAATCCAATGAACCCTTCCAAAATTGCCAACAAATTGTAATTTCTGCAGTTTAAGGAAGGTAAAATTATATTTTGGGGAGCATTACATTAAATATGATCAATATAATTAATTACATTTATAATTACATGAATCATACCTTTTGCCCTGCTCTGCCAATTTTGGGGGAGAATATGACTCATATATGCTACCAAAAGCATTTTGATCCCCCCAAGTTTAAGGTTACTACCTTAAATATGATTTTCTTATGTTTCACATTAAAAGTTCTCATAGACTGGACTTCTAAAATTTGTTAGTATTACCCTAATTTCCAATTGGCATAAAGTGTACTTGGGACTACAGGACTATCTATTTCCATCCTTGGTGTGACCATTTTTCTCTGACAAATTCATTCCCTATTTGAACCTCTTATTGGATTTTCCTAACAAGCTAGATGGAAGCTGGAGTGTTTTATGCTAGGCAATTTTGGCTAGGGTAATGAAAGGAGATGTCTTAATTTAATAATTATAAAAAGTTTCTTTTAGACAGAATTACCTAAGGAATCTAAAAGACTTGTCTCTATCTCACAGGTCAAGATCTGGTTTCAAAATCGAAGGATGAAATGGAGAAACTCCAAAGAAAAAGAAGTGCTCTCAAATCGGGATCTGCCAGAGGAAGGTCTTCAAGAGATATATGTTTCCAGGGGTTTAAATTTTTCCTCCTCACCATGTCCAGTCTGGGAAATGTCTCAACAACAATCAAGTTCAAGATGGCAGAATTTCCCAGAATGTGCTGGGAGACTGAGTAACAGAATTAGTCTGCACCCACACATAAAGCCAACTTTGTCTTCCGACACATCGTATTTGTATCAAGAAAGAAGCACCATAGACAAGAAACTCTCTCATAGGAACAGTGACAGTAAAAATGATGGTAAACCACTGTTTGAAGTGAATTCAAATTAACTGAGAACTGAATTAGATTACATATTCCATCACTGGTTCAAATAATATGTAACACATTTATATTGACAGAATTAATAGTTTAAGAAATATTCAGTAATTAATCTTCCTTTATGTTCCTTCCAGCTGAAATAATATATTTAGGTACAGTGAGAGGGAACTAGTGGTAAGTAAAATTAAAGCATGAAACAATATAAATAGATTTGGATTTTGCAATCAGTCAGATTAAATTAGCATTTCATTATATAGTCATTAATAGGAATTATGGAATTGAGGACATCTTATACTGTATGACATTAGGTCTGCATCATTTCTGTTATTTTAAAAAATGGATCAGGGTTTGTGATACATATAAAAAAAATAGAGAAATAAAATGGAGTTTGATGATCTATCTGTACAGTTGCCTGGTACAGATTACTGAATCTGGGCTTTCTAACCCCGATTTGGTGAAGATGTCAGAATTTGTCTTTAAGAGTAGGAATAAGCACCTATAACCATGACAGGACTCCCATTCATTTTTGCTAGTATCGTTGTCATCAAGAAGGGTAGCTAGGGATCAAAAGCATCCGAAGGACATTTGCTGTATTTACATCATGGGCATATGCAGGGCAAGAGGAAAATAACTTTGTTGTGTCCTGAGCCTTGCTGAGTCAATCAGCAAGGCACAGGCAACCTGCAGGGTAACTGCAGAGACCCGGGCAGACCACGTGTTTGCCCGGGACCGGTTGTATAGACCCGAGCAGCCCATAAGTTGCCTGGGACCCAGACAGGCTGTCTCCAGCCTCGTGCGCATGCGCGAGGCGGGAGAATAGCCTGCATTCATTGGTTGAGCCTCCCCTTGCAGGGGAAGTATAAAAGGGCATGTTGCCATTCCCTCGCTTGCTTCTGTTCAGTGCAAGTACCAAATAAAGAACATCTTTTTGCATCAACTGCCTCGTCTTCATGTCTGTGTTGCGAACAGAACATTGGTGACGAAGGTGGGATTCGCCGTTGGGGATCCCGAAGAAACAGAAGTAGGCCTACTCACCCAGGCCAGGAAAGAAGCGCGGCGTCCAGGAGGAGCAGCCGCCGGCCAGCATACATACGCTGGAGGCGGGCTTGGCTTCGTCGGACCCCTTCTCAATTCCTGATGGCGAGAGGTGTGGACGAGGCCATCTAGTTGAAGATGTCCAAGCTGAGCCGTCTGGGCGAATTTGACATTGTGCATCCTGAACGCTGGAGCTCGTATGCAGCTCGCGTTGAAAATTACTTTAGAGTAAACAAGATCCAGGAAGATGGCCTGAAAGCGGCTACCCTACTGTGTGTGTGCGGGCAAGAGACATTTGAAATAGCGGAGAATCTTGTCGCACCGGCACCATTAGAATCAATCGCATATGCCGATTTGAAAAAGATGTTGTGAGAGCACTTCGAGCCCAAGTTCTCGATCATTGCGTGGAGGCATCAATTCGAACAAAGGGACCAACGGCCAGGCGAATCAGCTGCAGATTTCGTTGCAGCTTGAGGCAGGCCGCACGCCCTTGCGCATTTCAAGACTTGGAGGAAAGGCTCCGAGATAGATTGGTGTGCGGGTTGCGAAGCTGCGAAGTACAGCAGAAACTGTTTGCGAGGACGGACGTCACCTTCCAAGGCACTCTCCGAGAGATCGCAGCAGAAGCCACCGGAGGCGCCGTGAAGGCCTTGCGGTCTTCGAAGGGTCATTCAGTGACCGTCCCGATCCACCAGGAGGCTGCCCGGGAGGCGTCGGGGGAAGACTCCGAGGAGGAAGAGGTGGACAAGATCCAGCCAGCGACGGAGAGACGGCAACCGGATCGGAGAGGGCCACTGCCTGCATCCCCTCGATGTTTCGGCTGTGGGGGTCGCCACAGGAGGGCCGACTGCCGGTTTCGATCTGCCGTCTGTCGAGCATGCGGAACGCAAGGCCACATTGCATCGGCCTGCATGGGCCGCCCAAAGAACAGATCCCCAGAATTGCCTCTGAAAGGTACCAGGGTCCCCAGCCAAAACAGGGTGGGTTTTTGCACATCTAGGAGGGGGGTGTTCAAGACAGGAACGCATAGGCCCCTCAAGAAAAAGCTCCGTATTGAGGTGAAGTTGCAGGGAGTTCCCCTGGCTATGGAGCTGGATACAGGCTCCGCGTTGTCTATTATTTCAATGGATACGTTCAACAAGATTTGTTTCCGGAGTGGCTCGAGAGTAAAGCTCAGGCCTTCCAACCTTGTCCTTACGGATTTTCAAAACATGAGAGTAAGAGTAAAAGGGGAAGCCACGATCAGAGTACAGCGAAAGGGTTTCAATGGCGCAATGGATGTAGTCGTTGTCGAGGGGGACAGAACGAGTCTCATCGGACTCAACTGGTTCGAGGCACTTGGGATCCAGGTGACCGGTCTGAACCAGCTGCAAACGGCTAGTCTTGCGGGCGTATGCAAGGAGTTTGCAGATGTGTTCAGCTTGGAACTTGGATTGTACAAGGGGCCTCCCATTACATTAAAATTGGATCCAGGCATTACACCAATAAGGGTCAAGCCTAGAAGGGTGCCGTTTGCCTTAAAAAGTAAGATTGATGCAGAGTTGGACACGTTGCTCCAACAGGGCATCCTGGAATCCGTGGACTCTAGTCCATGGGAAACCCCCATAGTGACTCCCTTAAAATCCAATGGGGAAGTCCGCATATGTGCGGACTATAAGTGCACGCTGAATAAGGCCTTGCAGCAGCATGCCTATCCTGTGCCCGTGGTGAGCCACATTCTGGCCTCACTGAAAGGAGGGAAGTACTTTGCTAAGCTTGATTTGGCTCAAGCATACCAACAGTTGCCTGGTGACGAGGCGACTGCTGAAGCCCAGACCATAGTCACGCACAGAGGTGCGTTTAAAGTAAAGAGGCTGCAGTTTGGGATAAGTGTAGCCCCTGGCATTTTCCAAGGGGTAATGGAGCGAACGCTCCGAGGGATTCCCGGGGTCTGCCCCTATTTTGATGACATCCTCATTGCAGGAGAATCATCAGGGAACTTAGCCGAAAGGCTGAGGGCTGTTTTGTTGAGGTTCTGCCAAGCTGGGCTGAAGCTTCAGCAGGACAAGTGTCAGATCGGTGTACCATCCACCGAGTTCTTGGGGTTCCGCATCGATGCAGATGGCATCCACCCCGTGGAATCCAAATTCAAGGCCATCCAAATGGCCCCTAGTCCCCAGTCAAAAACTGAGCTTCAGGCCTTTTTGGGCCTTTTGAACTTTTACCATTCCTTTCTTCCCAATAAAGCTGCTGTGGCCGAGCCGCTTCACAGGCTCTTAGACAAACAGGCTCCGTGGACATGGACAAGGGTCCATGAGGAAGCCTTCTCAAAGATGAAAGCCTTATTATCTTCAAATGCTGTACTGGCTCACTTCAATGAGCAATTGCCAGTGTGCATCGCATGTGATGCTTCCCCTTATGGGGTAGGAGCAGTGCTAAGCCATCTCAAGGAAGATGGAACACAGGTCCCTGTGGCCTATTATTCTAGGACCCTCTCATCTGCAGAGCGGAATTATGCTCAAATTGACAGGGAGGCCTTGGTAATAATTTCAGGCATAAAGAAATTTCATGATTTCTTGTATGGACGCCACTTCACAGTCTATACTGACCACAAGCCTTTGCTAGGGTTGTTCACAACAAACAAACAAACTCCCCAGATAATATCTCCTAGGATGCTGAGATGGTCTATATTCTTAGCAGCGTATGATTACACACTGGTTCACAAACCAGGTACTGAGATGGGCCATGCAGATGGCCTAAGCAGGTTACCTCTTAAGCAAATAGAGGCAGACCCTGCCCCAGCTGTACATATTCTGTCCATTCAGGACTTACCAGAATCTCCCCTCAATGCTAGGGATGTGGCTGCAGAAACTGCCACTGATCACATGCTTGCACGCGTGCTGACATGTGTATTGTCAGGATGGCCTGACACGTGTCCTGGTACTGAATTCCAGAGTTTCTGGCGCAGGAAGCACGAATTGTCCACATTTAAAGGGTGCATCCTGTGGGGCAACCGAGTAGTCATCCTGGCCTCATCGAGGACTAGAGTATTGCTCTCTCTTCATGAGGGACATCCAGGAATAGTGAGGATGAAGACGCTTGCGCACAGTCATCTTTGGTGGCCTGGCCTCGATAAAGACATCAAGGCCCAGGTTCAGGGATGCCAAGTGTGGCAGCAATCACGGCCAGAAATGCCGCAGGCCCCTGTACATAGGTGGGAGGAGACACTCACTCCTTGGTCACATGTTCATATTGATTATGCTGGGCCCTTTCAGGGGCAATTCTTCCTCCTCCTCGTGGATAGCCATTCCAAATGGCTAGAGGTCATTCCTGTGTCCTCTACTACTACTGCCAGGACCATCCAGGTGCTCAGAGGAATTTTCGCTTCCCATGGACTTCCTGATGTTTTAGTTTCAGACAATGGTCCACAATTTACCTCTTCTGAGTTTCAGGCATTCCTACAAGCCAACATGATCCGGCATGCCATATCTGCTCCTTTCCATCCTGCCACCAACGGTCAGGCTGAACGCATGGTACGCACCACAAAAGACGCATTAAAGAGAATCACTCAAGGACCCTGGCATCACAGGTTAGCTGATTTTCTTCTCACACACCGCACCACACCATGCACAGCCACTGGAAAGAGCCCAGCTGAACTCCTCTGGGGTCGCAGACTCATCACAAAGCTGGACAGGCTTCACCCAGACCGGGTGGCTTCACAGGTATCGCAGCCGCGGGCACCTCGGAGACTTCAAGTGGGTGATCCGGTCTGGACCAGGAACTATGGGCAGGGGCATCTCTGGGTACCTGCTGTCATCTCTAAGGTTTCGGGGCCATTGTCCTACGAAGTGGTCTTGGATGATGGACGTGTCCTCCGGCGCCACATTGACCAGCTGCGTTGGCGGCTGCCGGGCCGGCATCACTCCCCTGACTCTGCTCTCGGGGGGGAGGGGGACCCCAATTACGATTGTGGATCACAGTCTCCCCAAGCAGAGGGGTCTCCAAATGTCCCAGATGAGGGTCTGGCCATGCAGGCAGATCCTGACTCTGGCATAGAAGCAGGGAGTTCTGCCAGGGAGGCGGCTCCTGACTCGGGCAGAGGTCCCTGGCTTAGGGCAAATGGCCGTAAATCAGCTACTCAGGGCACCCCTGCTGCTGGCCTTGGGCCCGAAGGACATTGCTCCCAAGGGGAGTTCCAAGGGTTTTCGGGGAACTCCACCCCACCAAGGAACTCGGGGAACTCGACCCCACCAAGGAAATCTGGTTTGGGTTTAGCAGACCCAGCCAGTCAGCAGTTAGGGGGAACCCCTGAGTCTTCTGGGCGACAGTCCTGGTTTGTTGTGCGCAGACCGGGAGCCAGCACTCCAGGCACCTAAATTAACTCCCCCACATGTCATCACACCCGGCCCTAACTTGGAGCCACGAAGATCGGGGCGGAATAAGGCCCCGCCTAAATACTTGCAAGAGTATGTGCGGTCCCTAGAGGGAACTTGTTATCAAAAACTGAAAGACCGTGGGTTAATTTGAATCCACGGGGAACCAGGTTACCAAAGGGTACGGGGAACAGCCAGGGTGGCATTTGGATTAAATGTTACATGGTACTGATATAGCTCGGGCCGGCATTGTCCCAGCTTAGGGGGGAGGGGTATTGTGTCCTGAGCCTTGATGAGTCAATCAGCAAGGCACAGGCAACCTGCAGGGTAACTGCAGAGACCCGGGCAGACCACATGTTTGCCCGGGACCGGTTGTATAGACCCGGGCAGCCCATAAGTTACCCGGGACCCAGACAGGCTGTCTCCAGCCTCGTGCGCATGCGCGAGGTGGGAGAATAGCCTGCATTGATTGGTTGAGCCTCCCCTTGCAGGGGAAGTATAAAAGGGCATGTTGCCATTCCCTCGTTTGCTTCTGTTCAGTGCAAGTACCAAATAAAGAACATCTTTTTGCATCAACTGCCTCGTCTTCATGTCTGTGTTGCGAACAGAACAACTTTATGAGAGCAAACATGCAAATTATGCAAATTATGCAATTCAGGTCACTTGTGTGAGGATATCATGATGCTTGTGCTGGACCGGATTGTAGCCAGATAGAACTGTGTTAGAGTATTTAGCATTTACAGGGTTATTGTTGTATCATTGAGAGAACTGTATGTAAGAGCATGTAGCATTTAAAGGGTTAAACGCTGTTTCCTTAAGAGATGGCTTATGGGGAATGTAGTCTAGCTGTTAGTCAGACCCATTTCTTATCTAGACAGTGGGAGGAGTTAAAAAGTTATTGCAGGACATCCTGTAACATGTCAGGGTTGTAAAAGCCTTTGTGTAACCAAGCATGTGCATGCATGGATGGCATCTGTAACTACGCTCAGCTGATATAGAGAATTACCGCTTTTTTATCTATGAAAATGGACAAATATGCAAAGACCGGACGTATCTACAGCATAGTAAGTCTCTGCTTAGAATTCCTGGACAATACATATTTGTTTTAAAATCATTTTCGTTGAGTTTATGCTATCTGGACCAGATCTACAAGGCATCTTAGTTCAGGTTCCGGAATAGTAAAAAAGCGCTGTTTATTCTCTATGCATTTGCTGGCAAAAAGTAAAGAAAAGATTTATTTCTGCTCCAAGAAATTGCCTGCTTGCTACTGAATCTGTTTGCTAGCCAATGTTTCAACGTGAAGGAATGTTCTCCTGGCAGCCCATTGTTTCGACTCTTATCTCATGCCTCATTATCTAAAGTCAATATTATCTCATGCCTCATTATCTAAAGTCAATATCTCCAGCTGCCTGTCTATCTTAACTCTTTATCTGCCAGTCTATTGTAAGAGAGACGATTGAGAGTCGGAGAGGCGTGTAATTAACTCTTCACTTGCCTGCTTAACTGGCTGTTTGTTTGCAAGGAGCTAATTTAGAGGGAGATATTATGTTATGTGGCTGGCCAAAACTCAGCATCTCAAAGAATGCTACTCCTTCTGTGTGAAAAAGCCACTTGGAAAAGTCCAGCAAAGAAAGCATTCACCTTTCACTGGCCCCACAGCCCAGTCAATAGATCAATTTGTTGCCAAGGAAAGTAATCAGTTGCTAACCAAAGCAACTGGTGAGTAAACGAATAGGAAAATTCTCCATGCATTTACTTGGAGTTTAGCTGAATGAGAGAGACTTTGAATTGCAACCAAACCCCTCATTTGATTTGATGCTTTGTTTGCCTGTACCATAAAGTAATTTGCTGCAAGTACAGTTTTCAGAAATCTCTGTTGCCTTTGTCTAAAAGATCAGAGCGGGCAGCCCACCCCCTCCTGCCTGCGTAACTCAGCATCGTTGGAAGCAAGCATTCACCTTTCACTGGCCCCTCAGCCAGGACAATAAAACAATTAATTGTCATGGTAACCAAGCAACTGGTGGGAGGAAGCTGACTCCTAGTCCTCTTCCCCTCCCTTTGGAAGTAAAGGAATGCGGATGGTGAGAAAAGCATTTGATTCAAAGGCAAAACCTATCCCAAGCATAGGCAAATGCAGCAGCGCCCTCTGGTGGCAACCTGCAAACAGCAAGCCTACATTTATGTTACCTGCAAATAAAACCTATCCCAGGCATAGGCAAATGAAGCAGTGCCCTCTGGTGGCAACCTGCAAACAAAACCTATCCCAAGCATAGGCAAATGCGGCAGCGCCCTCTGGTGGCAACCTGCAAACAACAAGCCTGCATTTATGTTACCTGCAAATAAAGTCTGAACCAAGCTGCTTATGTAAAAGCTACCCCCCACTAGATCAACGCAAGGGAAACAAGCTGCAAATTAAACTTCGTTAAAACTGCAAAGTTTCACAGCCCTTGGTTGGGATTGACTATAGGACAGGCAGATCCTTAGTAGTTCCAGACCAGTTTACAGCTTGTGGTTCTAAGAGGACAGAATTTGGCTGATTTCATTTCCAAGCGAAATCTAGGAGCAGCACTGAGTAGTAGCGACCTGCAACAGCAAGCTCGCATTTACCCACGCAGAACAGCGCATCCCGGTGGCTGATCTACAAAGAGCAAGCTCGCATTTACCCACGCAGAAGAGCGCACCCCTGGTGGCTGACCTGCAAATAGCAAGCTCGCATTTACCCACATAGAGAGCGCCCCCCAGTGGTGCCTCTACTCACAGACAGTGCACCCCCAGTGGCTGATCTGTAAATAGCAGGATTGCATTTACCCACGCAGAAGAGCGCACCCCCGGTGGTGAAAGAGCAAAATTCACTGAACCCATTCAAATTGTCTAGGAAAACTTCTGAGTCTTCCCTAGTCATGGCAGCCTCGTCCTTCCGTTATAACTCTCATGTCTCAGACGCCTCTTCCCCTAAAGCATCTTCATGTCATAGCCATTCCTCCCGAGTTTCCAGAGCAGAGAGCCTAGCCGATCAACTTGTGCAAGCACGAATCGACGCCCCAGAGACAACCGCAGTTTTACGTGTGGCAAAAGCAGAGCAACTGCAAAAGGAACAAATAGCCAAAGCAGAGCAACTGCAAAGGGAACAAATGACCAGAGCAGAGGGACTGCAAAAGGAAGAGATGGCAAAAATGGCCATGGATCAGGCCAGACAGAAGGAAGAGATGGCCAAACTAGAGGCCAAACAAAAGGAAGAAATGGCCAGGGCTCAGGCCAGGCTTGAGTTTCTGCAACGAGAACGGGAGGCAGCCGGAAACGTGGCAAGAATTGCGGCCCTACAGGAGGAGGCTGAAGGCACTGCCTTCGCACGCAATTTGGAAAGGCTAGAAGTTGCAAACCCACATGACCGTGCGCAGGCCTACGTTGACGACCAGAGCGCGATTCGACAAAAGCAGGCAGGAGCGCCGCGGTTATCCACAAGTCCCCCAAGACCAAGTGGACGGGAAGGAGAATCTCAATGACCAGATGTGCCAATCAGCCAGAGAGCCGACGTCGCACCATCTGGATCACGAAATCTTCTCTCCGGAGCTACACCACTGACTCCAATGAACCAAACCACAGATGGAAACCAGACAGGTCCATCTACAACGGCGATAGTTCCACAGCAGGAAGAGCAGCCGCTAAAGGATGAGATTACCAGGACTCAGGTCAGGCTAGAGTCTCTACTGCATCAACGGGAAACAGCATCCCGAGGCACCGCCTTCACGCCCGACCACGGAGGAGAATCTCGGCCACCAGATGTGCCAACTGACCAGAGAGCCGGCAACGCACCATCTGAACGATGAGACCCCCCAGCAACAAGTAAGCACACAAGAAGTCAGGTCTCCTCAGCTTAATGTAAAGGCAGAGGAATTCAGGCCAAACCCACAAGGCCCCTCGTCTGTGCCACTGGAAGTTACCCCCAACAAGAAGTATTCTGAAGAAAATTGCCAGCCGTCTGTGCCACATTTCCCTGCTCTTGGAAACAATGCTTATAAGGATCAATGAGAAGCCACGGATAGTGCTCCTGATGACTTCAACACTGTACCAACCCAGCCGGATGGCAAATCCTGCACAGCACCATTGGATCCTCCAACACCCTGGGGAAGAAAGTTGGACTTAGGAGAGTACAAGGTCTGCTTCAAATGCTGTGAGTCTCCGGAACATGCGGCCAAAGCTTGCGAAGCTAAGGGGAAGTGTCACCCAAGCAAGAGTGACAAGCACCCAGGAGCCCTGCATCCAGACTTTGAACAGCTACAACAAGCAGCTTCTACTCCTCCTTCAATCAAGGAGCCCCAGCACGGCTCCAAAGAGTGCCCAGAGGCGCCCGCCAAGGTCAACTGCACATCAGTGTGTAGTGACCCACCATTCCCCAGTGAACTCCCAAGCGAAGAAACGCCCTTCACAACGTGCTCTGTGCTACAGAGCATGGTGGGGAGGAAAGTCACTGGACTCCACATCCAGCCGTTAGATGGGAGTTCACGGTTCCAAAATTCTGGATGGGTCATCCCAGGAACAGTCTGTGTTGACCAACTGCAAAATCCAACCCAGGTGAATATCTCAACGACCTCCATTCTCAGTAATGGGAGAGCACATCAGCTAAAACCATGCCAAGAACACTTCACGCTTGTGACAACCAAACCCGTTTTGGAAGCAACAGTGTTCCAGACCAGCAAAAATCACAATGACTTAGCCTTGTCAATAGAGGACAAAATATTTCTGCAGCTATGCGCATTCTCCCAGAGGACCACAGACTGGGACGAGCTGCGTCCGCCAGAACAGATGCAAGACTGGGAGACATGGCGTACATTCCTAAATTGTCTCCATAGCAATGTCTTGGCCTTGTCAATAGAGGACAAAAAAATTCTGCAGCTACGCGCGATCTCCCAGAGGACCACAAACTGGGACGACCCGCGTCTTGCCAGAACAGAAGCAAGACTGGGAGACGTGGTGCACATTTCTAAGTTGTCTCCAAAATATCCACATGCAACGCACGTATGTCTCCATCTCACCTGCCACCGTGCAAAAGAAAGAATTGTATGCCTTCTCAGATGCGTCAACGAAGGTGATAGCAGCCATAGGATACATCAGAGTCTACAGCGGGGAGAGCCACATTTACGTCGGTTTCGTTATGGGAAAGGCGAAACTAACAACACAACAAGGCCACTCCGTACCAAAGTTAGAACTCTGCGGTACCATATTGGCCGTAAAACTTACCAACTTGACAACGAAAACGATAGGCCTTGAGCTACAATCCACCACCTTCTACACAAACAGTAAGGTGGTGTTAAGCTACATCTACAACCAAAGCAGACACTTCTACGTCTATGTAGGCAATAGAATAGAAAAGATTGAAAGATCTTCAAGCCCTGAGCAATGGCAACATGTGCCAACAGATTAGAACCCTGCAGACCAAGCTAAGCGGTCCATTCTTGTATCACAGTTGGCAGAATTGATCTGGCTAAAAGGTCCTGAGTTCTTGGCTTGTCCGGACAGCCTGATGCCACAGGGACCAAAACACTATGTGCTTTTAGACCCAGATCAAGATACCAACGTTCGACCTCAACTACCCAACAAATTTCTCAGGATGAGAAAACGACCATCCAGAACATCTGCTTGTCCACAATGAGCAAAGAGACAGAGAAACCGCCTTCTAGCCATTTCCTAGAACCAGCCCGCTTCAAACGCTCCTCCAAACAGAGCCCCGTGTATTGGACGTAGCAGTAATCGTCCTGTTCGCTTGTCTTAGCATCCAAGGAACTAACTTTGTAGGAGCCTGCAAGGACTTACAGACTATTGAAGGCATTTGTCATGACCCAGTAATTGACAAATACCTGAAGGCCCAGAATTGTGTATGGGCATTCAATCCTCCCCATGCATCCCACATGGGAGAAGTGTGGGAGCGCATGATTGGCGTACCCCACATAATCATGGACTCTATGTTGACAAAAACACCCACGCTGACACATGAGGTCCTCACTACCCTCATGGCAGAAGTAGCAGCCATCATCAACGCTCGTCCTTTGGTTACAGTTTCTTCTGATCCTGAGAATCCTTTGATTCCAGTTTCTTCTGTTCCTGAGAATCCTTTGGTTCCAGTTTATTCTGTTCCTGAGAATCCTTTGGTTCCAGATTCTTCCTGTTCCTGAGAATCCCTTGCTTCCAGTTCTTCTGTTCCTGAGAATCTTTTGGTTCCAGTTTTTCTGATCCAGAAAATCCTTTGGTTCCAGTTTCTCCTAGAAGAAGGAGACCTTGTCTTGCTGAGAGACAAGGATGCACATCGGAACTCTTGGCCTATGGGACTTGTGTACAAGGTCCTACCCAGCTCTGATGGACTAGTTTGCCAAGTTGAAGTCCAGAATTACCGCTTTTTTACTATTCCGAAACCTGAACTAAGATGCCTTGTAGATCTGGTCCAGATAGCATAAACTCAATGAAAATGATTTTAAAACAAATATTTATTGTCCAGGAATTCTAAACAGAGACTTACTATGCTGTAGATACGTCCAGTCTTTGCATATTTGTCCATTTTCATAGGTAAAAAAGCGGTAATTCTCCATATCAGCTGAACGTAGTTACAGATGCCATCCATGCATGCACATGCTTGGTTACACAAAGGCTTTTACAACCCTGACATGTTACAGGATGTCCTGCAATAACTTTTTAACTCCTCCCACTGTCTAGATAAGAAATGGGTCTGACTAACAGCTAGACTACATTCCCCATAAGCCATCTCTTAAGGAAACAGCGTTTAACCCTTTAAATGCTACATGCTCTTACATACAGTTCTCTCAATGATACAACATTAACCCTGTAAATGCTAAATACTCTAACACAGTTCTATCTGGCTACAATCCGGTCCAGCACAATGCTCATAATGTCAACATGTTTTATTCCTTGTGGCTATAATTCCCATAATTAAGGCAGGGTTTCCCTAGAGTGAAAAAAAAGGAAAGTTGTCAGATTTAGATTCCGGTTTTGTACTTATGTATCTAGATCAGAGCATGCTGAGTGACATAGAGTTTACTTATAAATAAATATGCTCTAGATTAGTTTTTCTTTTGCTTTGAATTGAACCAGATAGGAGGTAACAGGTAATCCAAGAAAAGGATAATAAAGTATAAACAAACAAACAAACAAACAAATAAATGGTGGGGAATACTCTTGAGTCATTCTGGGTAGTAATGATTGGTGTTAAAATATAGTAAAAAAAAAATTAAATCCAGCAATGGAACTCCAGATCAACTCCATATATTAGGCTAATGAAATATCTAGTTCCAAAACCATACTTCCCTTTTATTGCATCTCATCTGGAAACTGGAGTGAGTTATTTACTCACTGTCACACAAAATGCTTGGAAATTGTCACTGTACATTGTCTACAGACTTATTCCTGTGGAACAGCTTGCCTTCAGAAATTGTGGGCACTCCATCACTGGAGGTTTTTAAGAAGAGACTGGACAGTTACTTGTCTGAAATGGTGTAGGTCAGGGGTAGGGAACCTTGGTTCTTTTATGACTTGTGGACTTCAACTCCCAGAATTCCTGAGTCAGCATGGCTGGTTCAGGAATTCTGGCTATTGAAGTCCACAAGTCATAAAAGAGCCAAGGTTCCCTACCCCTGGTATAGGTTCTCCTGCTTGAGCAGGGGACTGAACTAAAAGATCTCCAAGGTCTTTTCCAGCTTCTATTCTATTCTATTCTGTTCTGTTCTGTTCTGTTCTATTCTATATTGAATGATGGCTTTTCTGCCACATATTTATACAAAAGGCAAGTGAGTAGCAGAGAAATCATTGACGATGAAAAAATTTCAAAAATGTTTATACTGCATTATCTTACAACTTCTTAAGATTTATTTAATATGCAACATGACACATTGCAGAAATTCTTATAAATGCAGGACAATTGATATGGCATCAGATTTCTGATTTATATGTATTACTGTTCAGATGACATAGTAATCAGCATACAGGATAGGAATTTGATTTTATGCACTTCTGTTTGTCATGGCCATGGGGCCCAAAAGGGCCATACGGCTGCATCTGGTCATTTAGCACTGTGAGGGAGCACATGGACCTTAAAGAATGCTACAGATATGGGTGACTATTGCTCTCTAATACCACAATTTCTCAGAAATTTATTTATGCTGATGATATCAGTCTCACAGTCCAAAGAACCAATTTCAGTGATGCAGAGGACATCCTCTCTCAAGACCTCCAGAAGCTGGATGACTACTTCAAAAAAATGATGCTTCCAACCAAACCTAATAAAACAGAAGTAGCCATATTCCACCTCAACAATAGGTACACAAATTACCAGCCTTCAATTAAGTTCCCATAGTTTATTTTATAATGTAATAACTCTCTAAAGTACCTGGAGTTAACAGTAGACAGATCACTAACCTTTTGGCAACACTTGGAACAAACAACTGAAAAATTGAAAAGCCACAACAATTTACTGAAGAGACTGACTAGAACATCATGGAGTGTTGATTCTAATACCCTACAAACAACAGCCTTGGCTTTGGTATATTCCACAGCTGAATATTGTGCCAGCATGTGGCTTAACAGCACCCACCCAAATGTTCAATGTCCATCTCCACCAGACAATGCATATCATCTCTGGCACTTTGCATCCCACTCCTGTGCACTGGTTACCAGTACTTAGCAATATCATACCACCCCCCATTAGAAGGCAACAAGCTCTCATTCGGCTATAGTCAAGGATGCTGAATAACAAGGCCCTCCCTATTCACCAGGACAATGCACAGCCCATCACAAGATTGAAATCCTGTAAGCCAGCATGGAAAACAGCTATTTACTAAACATCTACCCCGCGTAATCTTGAGAATACCTGGAGAGAGGAATGGTCCAAAGTACTTTTTTGTGGACTGAACATTAATTATCCCTCTACTAAACCACCTGGTTTTGATCTGCCTTGCTTTGTCTGGTCGAAATTGAACAGAATTATTTGTGATATTGGAAAAAGTACCTCTGCCCTGTATCAATGGGAATGGAAAGATTCCACTATTGCAATTGTGCTCATATGCAAACTATTAAACATATTATGTAAGATTGCCCACAATGTGCATTCTCTGGTTCCCTAGAACAGGGCTTTTCAACCAGTGGTACGCGTACCACTTGCGGTACTTTGCCACATGGCAGGTGGTACGCGATTGCTAGCCAAGTGTAGCAGGGGAGGGGAATGAGCCGAAGGGAGCCAAGCCTGAGGGAGAGGCAGCTGCAGCTGCAGGACTGTCTGGGCTCGGCAGAAGCCCCAGGAGCTGGCAGGGCTCCAGCTGATTGGCACTTCCAGAAGCAGCTCAGAGCTGGAGGTGAACTGAAGAAAAGGGGGGAAGAGAGGAGAGGCTATAAAAGAATGTGGTTTGGGTGGGGGAAGGGGAAAAAAACAACAGGAAAGGTTTAATCCCTTTAAACAAATGTAATTAGATTTACCCCCTTTAATTGAGTCTGTCTGTGGCTTTTAGAAAGTTTTCTTTGAAGGTAAACAGGCTTAATTTAAAGCTAAAGCTTTTTGCAATTGCCAGAGCCTTTCAGTCTAGAATTGCAACATTGTGACATATGACACGCCTGAGGCAGCTTAAAAGAGAAAAAAAACCGGAGTTTGTGTTTCTTTATTTTCTTGCTTTGCACTTGATTCCTGTGTCTTTAAGGGTACAGGGAAGGGATTGGGGGGGGTGCATTCTTACTACACTGTGGAAGAGCTCAGAAGGGCAAACCAGCTAGCTCAGGAGTTTACAAACTTAGCAGCTTTAAGACCTGTGGACTTCAACTCCCAGAATTCCTCAACCAGCCATGAGGGCTGAGGAATTCTGGGAGTTGAAGTCCACAAGTCTTAAAAGTGCCAAGTTTGAAGGCCCCTGAACTAGCTGGTAGTGGTGCATATTAATAAACATGGATAAATTCATCATACATTTGTCAGTGCAAAGGGAAAGTGATTCAGCAAAGGAACAGCCATCGAAGAAATTAAAACTGGTACTTTTTTTCTTTTTTTCTACAGTTTGTAATATTTTATTAGATTATAGAATAAAATACAACAATACAAAAGCAAATGGTAGGACACAGTGGGGAGGAAAAAGGGGGAAAAGTGAGGGGGAGAAGGGAAAAAGAACATACTTCCTCTATTGCAGTAGAAGGAAGCATTAACATTGAACCTCAACTTTTTACTTTTCCATAATATTATAAACTAGCCATTTCTATAACAACAAATGAATCTAATCAGTAAAACCCAAAATCCCCCCCCCTTTTTTTAGTCATCAAGTTTTTGACACCTTGCTAAGCACTGGTGGTACTCAAATATTGTCATGTCCTAAAAGTGGTACAATCTGTGAAAAGGTTGAAAAGCCCTGCCCTAGAAGATCTGCATGATGCAATACCAGAGGCATTCACCTGGATAGCTGAATTGGACATCCAGTTATGAAGCCACTGACATACCTCCATAGAAGTTTTATATATAATTATGTGGACTATATATATATGTTTACTTCTCTTCTGTTATGTTCTAATCATATGCTAAATAATAATGATAGGAATTCTATAGCATTTAAAAAATTGAATTTGAATTTTTGTAGCTACACACTTTAAAACTAATCAGAAGTACACTATTCCAACTAAGTATGATTTAGGTAAATATAGCTGCACATACCTTATATTGAAATCAGTGGAATTTATATGTTGAAGTGTTAATTTCTGTACACACTGATTCTTTTCTAAATCTGTTGAATACTAAGAAAATATGTGTTGTATCAAAGTAGTCAAATAGGTCAGCTTGGAGAGCAGTAAAAATGGCAGCAGATGGATATAAAAAAACAAGCTGCTGTAAAGAAAGTTTGACAGCTTGATAAAAGAAAAAAAATGAGAATAGACCTAGTAAGATTTTTCAAATAAAGGGGGGGGGGAGGAAAAGATTTGTTATTGCTGTCTTAACCACAGAAGCATGAATGGGTCCAATTGACTTAACTTCATCTGAACTTTGACAATGACCTCACACTCTTGGGGGGGGGGAGGGAAAGGTAGATGGCTCCAGGCAAGTGTTTTTTTTAATGGAAATACAGCCACCAAAAAAACAACTGTGGTGGTAGATGGAGGAGAAGGAATAGCAGAGGAGTCAGAGGAGGAATCAGTTTAATTTCATTAACCAGGTGCTGACCATTAGTTGAGAAGATTCCTGTGAATAGGCTTTTAGCAATAAATGAGTTAAATTGAGCCTTCATGTGTGGACCTGGTTTTTTGCGCCTAACAATAGAGTCCAAACTCACCAAGGCAATCATTTTGTGAAAATGTGAGTCACAGGACTACTAGACCAAAAGGGTATTACACCTGAGTTAAAATGAATTTAATTTTTAAAGTAAAAATAAGCAGCTAGTTCCATTGAAGTCCAGTGAAAGTTAATTTGTTTTTAAATTAATTTTAAAATCATGTTTTTCTATTTTTAAAATTATACTGTGGTTCATTAAAATATGCACAGTCACAAAACTGTATTTCATCTGCCGCATCAAGTCTACAATATTTAAAAACTGTCATCCTTAATTCTTCAGCTGATTACATAAAAATAATAATGTTTGAGTACAGATTCTCAGTTAATTATTTACTGAGATGACAAATATACCAAAGACTTATGTACATTGTTTTGCTTATTCTCCACAGACAATACACAATTGTAATCTTGAAAAATGGTTTATCCCAGATGATTCAAATTCAGGTTATTGTTTCCTGACATACTTCTCTATTTATGCAATATTGGACTTTATTGGAGTTTTCCCTAGAGCACTGAATAAATTCATAATCACTCATGAAATGTGTTCCATTAGTAATAGATAAGAAAGCTGTTTCTGATGATCTCACACAATTCAGTAAATTGCTGATTATCCCCATTGACTGCATCTGTATGAAAAACAAAACAATAAGAAACACTTAGTGGAACAGAAGGAAACACAAGCATTCCTACTCTTTGACATGATGTTACGACCAAAGTTAAAATTATCATATCCAAATTTTCTAGAATGTTTTTGTAAAAAGGCTCCATCAGCAGCATCAGTAGTTATTAACAGCATTATTCTAAAAAGAAAAAGAGGCATGATCTACTTTTGGCATTTTGCCCCTCATTCTTATGTCTATCTTGATCCATGCTTCGAAGAAAAAAGTTGTCAGCAACAGAAGTTAAGAATTTTTCTCGAAAGATGGTGCTGACAGAGTTTGTCTTTCAATGGATGTTAGGGTAGTTAAAATCTCCCTTTGCTACTAATTCATGAATCTTTAAAAGATCTGCATTTTATTTTGGGAACAAAACAATAATCTGCTTAATTTGGCAGCAATAGTAGACACCAATACTTAGTGATGGGATTCAAATATGTGAACAACCGACTCTCTGTGTGGATGCCGCTTCCGGAAGTCCATTCTGGGCCTGGGCAACAAAAAATTAGCTACCGGTTTGGTTTACCAGAGTGGGTTTTATATTATCAAGCATCTGTATTAACATGGGTAAAAGAATGGATAATTCTTAGAAACAAAAGGTTGTTATATTTGGATAGGCACGCTTTCTTATGGTACGGGAAAAATAAAATTCATAAGTAGTTTCAAAATCACTATATAAGAAATGCATTATTAATAACATGGGAAAAATAAAATGTAAAATATATCTGAAAATTCCAGGGTGGCTTTCAACAATGGAAGCATTTGTACACCCAAATTTAGTTGATTTTGAAAAAATCCGGACATACAGAGATATTCTAAACTCTGAAGGAAATTTAAAATCTAAACAAGAAATGGAAAATCAGGGTATCAATTTATCATGGTGGGCATATTTACAAATGCAAGTTAGATATGATAAAGATGTTAAATTGTATGGATTTTACAAGGAGCAAACTTTGATAAGATATTATTAACTTCTGATGAGAAATTAAGAAAATTTATAATTTTCTATTAACTTTGAAAATGGAAAGTGAACAAGCAATGAAACAATGATAAGATGGGCAAATTTTTTTTGATACAATATAGAATTAGAAAAATGACAAAATTTGTGGGGGGGGGGAATTATAAGCTGACAATGTCAACTTATAAAGAAAATTTATATAAAATGTTTTATAGATGGCACTTGCCACCAGCAAGGCTAGCAAAAATGTTTAAAAACATGTTAGATAGACGTTGGAAATGCAAACATAAGTCAGGCACTTATTTTCATGTTTGGTGGACATGTGCCAAAGCAAAGAGTTATTGGAAAAAGATACATGCCTGGCTAGAAAAGATGTTGGGAGAATACGTAGATTTTAAACCTGAACTTTTTTATTAGGTATAATGCCAGAAAAGACTGATAAACAAAGTGTATATTTGATTTTGCATGTTACAACAGCGGCAAGAATTATATTTGCGCAGTATTGAAAAAATGAAATACCATCAGTTGAAGAAATAATTAAAAAAAATATTAGAATGCGCGGAGATGGATAGACTGAGGCTGAAAGAAAAAGAAGAAACAAAATATTATCAAACTTGGGACTTATTTTATCGATGGCTAGAGGAAAGAATAAAGGATTAGGAACTAAATATGTATTAGCGAATGTAAACTCAGACAGCATGTTTGTTGAATAAATACTATTGAATGTATGGGGAAAAAATATAAAAATCTTTAAAAAAAAATAAAAATTAGCTACCGGTTCTATCGAACTGGTGCAAACTGGCTGAATCCCACCACTGCCAATACTGTAATGATTCCTTTCTCCACATACTTTATCCCAGATAATTTTTTGTAAGTAGATTGACTTTGAAGAAAACTCATTAACATGGATTTCCGAGCAAAGGTTGATATTTTTAAAATGTAGTGCAATACCTCCTCCTTTCTACAGCAGATATTTTTAAACTAATATATTCCAACCATTGAAGTCAACATACTAAGACTCTATTTTACCTATTGCATCATTTTTTCTTTTGTATAATATTAGGAGTTTAAACTCATCTTGTTCAATTTCTATGCCATTGGCATTAGAATATACTGTAGACAATGAAACACATGAATTTTATGAACCATTTTTTTAATTCTTTTTGATTTTTCACTATTTTTAATATGTCCCACTAGACTAGAGAAAGATTCCCTTCCCCTCAAGATGGCACTGTGATAATAGTTTACATATAGAGTAGGACTGTTTTATCTATATTTTTTTTACTTTGGAAGTCTTTTTAAATTTTTTTTTTTTTAATTTATATTTTTGTGCCCACAACATACATTATTCACTATATATTTGAAAGTCAATCAATTAATCAGAATAGAGCTGGAAGGGACCTTGGAGGTCTTCTAATCCAGCCCCCTGCTCAAGCAGGAAACCCTATACCATTTCAGACAAGTGACTGTCCAGTCTTTTCTTAAAAACCTCCAGTGATGAAGCACCTACAACTTCTGATGGCAAGCTATTTCACTGGTTAATTGTCCTCACTGTTGGGAAGTTTCTCCTTAATTCCAGGTTGCTTCTCTCCTTGAGTAGTTTCCATCCATTGTTTCTTGTCTTGCCTTCTGGTGTTTTGGAAAATAAGTTGACATCCTTCTCTTTGTGGCAACCTCTCAAATACTGGAATACTGCTATCATGTCCCTGCTAGTCCTTCTTTTCTCTAGACTAGCCAAACCCAAATCCTGCAACCATTCTTCGTATGTTTTAGTCTCCAGGCCTTTAATCATCTTAGTTGCTCTTCTCTGCACTCAAAGTCTCCAAAGTCTCAACATCTTTTTTGTAATGTGGTGACCAAAACTGGATGCAGTATTCCAGGTGTGGTCTCACTAAGGATTTATAAAGCAGTACTAATACTTGAGGTGATTTTGATTCTATGCCTCTGTTTATATAACCAAGGATTATATTAGCTTTTTTGGTCACTGCCGCACACTGCGGCTCATGTTTAAGTGATCGGCAACTAGGACTCCAAGGTCCCTCTCACAGTTACTCTTTTTGAGCCAGGTTTCACCTAATATGTACTTGTACCTTTTCTCCATATTAAATTTTATATTGTTTCTCTACATTAAAATTCATTTTGTTGGATAGGGCCCATTGTTCAAGTTTGTCAAGATCTTTTTGGATCCTGAGCTTGTATTCCTGCCAGCTTAGTGTCATCTGCAAATTTGATGAGTTCCCTTTCTACCGTGTTTCCCTGAAAATAACACCAGGCTTTATATTTATTTATTGATGCAAAAGACCCATTAGGCCTTATTTTCAGGTGATGTCTTATTTTTTTATGTATGATGTTGTGGTCCGAAGGAGGAAACAATCCTTGAAAACGGAGACATTATTCTCTGTTTTAGTTTCTTTATTTTGCATTCCTTGCCAGAAGTTTTGCTACAATACTTCGGTACATTACAAAGCGGATGCCAGAATCTGGATTTCTCTGGCTTGCGTCTGTCTTATCTTGCTAACTCCTCCCTTACTTTACTGTCATGATTTACGTCTTCCAATTAGGCTGGAGGCCAAAGATTCACTTCCCTTCCCAGTCTCCCGCTTTTTTCATAATTCTCCTCACTGTGTCTGTCATCTGATTTAACTCCAAAAATACCAGTTCTGCATATCTTGTCAATGCAATAATATCCCATATTAACAGCGTTGACATATAGGAGGTGGCAAGCGCATGGGGGCCAATGGTGTCCAGTAACAGCCGCAGCCCTCCAGCCCCTTGACCAGCGCACTCTGGGGCTGCGAAGGCCATACAGCACAGGTGAGTGGGAGTGCTGCTACTGCAGGGCCGGCCCTCTCTGTCCCACTGTCTGCTTGCCCGCAGCTGCAATGGGGTGAGGTGAGGCAAGTGGTAGGGGGGGTTCAGCTGCCCCACGTGCTCCACACCCATGTACCTTGGGGCCCCATAGCCAGGCCACCCCTGCCTTGTCACCTGCCTTGACTCCCCTCGGCTTGCCTCATGGGGGCGGCACCAGCAACACCAGCCCTGTCCAGCAGGAGTCTACATGGCTACCTGCCCATTCCGTCCCATTGTCTGCTTGCCTGGGGACACAATGGGGCAGGTAGTTGTGCGGCACATCTGGCGGGCTGGTGCCATCACCACAAGGTGAGGTGAGGCGAGGCAGGTAGTGGGGGTGAAGCTACCCCATGCACCCTACACCTCTGTACCTCAAGGCCCCGCAGCCAGGCTACCCCCGCCCTGCCCCGCCACCTACCTTGCCTCACCTCGCTGTGGCAGCTCCGGCCCATTGTGGCCGTTGGGAAGCAGACAATGGGACCAAGTGGGCAGGCTGCTGTGCAGGCTCCTGCTGGATGGGGCTGCTGTTGCTGATGCCACTGCCATGAGACAAGGCAAGGATGGTGGTGGGGCAGGGATGGCCTGGCTACAGGGCCCTGAGGTGCATGGGAGTAGGGTTCGTGGGGCAGCTCCACCCCCCACTTGTCTCATCTCACCTTGTGACTGTGGCATTGGTGCGCCAGATGTACTGCATGGCTGCCTGCCCCATTGCAAACATGGGCAAGCAGACACTGGGACAGAGAAGGCCAGCCCAGCGGTAGCAGTGCTTCTACTCACCTGCACTGCACAGGCTTTGCAGCCCCAGAGTGCGCCAGCCAAGAGGCCAGTGGGCTGTGGCTGCTGCCAGACACCGTCAGTCCCTGTGCACTTGCACAAATACTTAATTATAATTTATGTTATCATTTATTTTAAGTATTAATCTAAATGTTATTTACTTATATTTAATTATACATTTAATTATATATTCATATTATTATTTTGTAATTCAATACTTCCATCCTGTGTTGCAATGGACGTCTGGCTAATGATCTTAACTGGGGCTTATTTTGGGGGTAGGGCTTATATTACGAACACCCTGAAAAATCATGCTAGGGCTTATTTTCTGGTTGGGGCTTATTTTCGGGAAACACGGTATTCTCTCATCTAAGTCATTGATGAAGATATTGAAGAGTACTGGGCCCAAGATGGAACCTCATGGCACCCCACTGCTTACTTCCCTCCATATAGATGTAGTACCATTAAGGACTACTAGTTGAGAATGATTTGTCAGCCAGTTACAAATCCATCTCGTGGTGATACTGTCTATCCCACATTTTTCTAGCTTACTAAAAAGTAGGTTGTGGTCTACTTTGTTGAATTTCTTGCTGAAGTCTAAGTATACTTTGTCTACAGCATTTCACTGGTCTACTAATTTAGTTACTTTGTCAAAGAATGAAATAAAATTGGTTTGGCATGATCTGTTTTTAACAAACCTGTGCTGACTACTAGCAATAACTTGTTTGCTTCTAGATGTTCGCAGATCTATTTTTTTGATTATCTTTTCCAGTATATTCCCAGATATTGATATTAAGCTGATTGTTCTGTAGTTTTCTGGGTCTGTTTTTTCCCCATTTTTGAAGATAGGAACTGTTCTGTTTCAGCCGAAAAGACATCGAGGTGAGGCAGGAGTAACAAACACAAGTCTTTATTGAGATCACGAACAGAACAGAAGACAAAATGGAGCCAGGGCCTTTTATAGCCCCTTGCAAGGGACATCATCAACCAATCAATGCAAGGCTAGTCTCCCGCCTTGCGCATACGCACAAGGCTGGAGACAGCCTGTCTGGTCCCGGGCAACCACGTGGATTGCCCAGGCCTTCTGCAGCCTCCTGAGTCTGCTGAGTCATTCAGCAGTCCCAGGACATAACACCACTCCCCCCTTGGATAAACAATAAGTGAATACTTATAGTTTTAAAACAACCTACATATACATGTTTTTTGTTCAATTATCATGTTATTAATTCTAACACAATTATGCCTGCACACAGGCAGACCCTTATACCTCATATTGTTTCAGGTTATCAATAGAACACCCTTCTATGAGTGTCCAGAGTTCTAGAGAACTAGTAAGCCTCCCTAATACTTGACAGGAACCTCACATAGTCCTTTAGATACTTGGGTGGACCTTTGGCCCTATCTGACCTTCTTGGAGGCAGCGTTGGTGCCTGGCATGCCACCTCGCCTGTTGGGCTAGGCAAGCCAGGACTTTGATGCCACCAAGACCCAGGCAACCCTCCAGACTGCTGACTGGCTGGCTCTGCTAAACCCAAACCAGAGTTCCTTGGTGGGGTGGAATTCCCCAAGTCCAGTGGTGGGATGGAATTCCCCAAATCCACAATGGACCCCTCTTGGGAACACTGCCCTTTGAGCCCAAGACCAGCAGCTGGAGTGGCCTGAGGAATTGATTGACTGCCATGTCCCAATGACCCGGTGCCTGTGCCAGAGTCAGGAGCCACCTCCATGGCAAAACCCCCTTCAGGAACATGTGCAGGAACATTTGAAGGTCCACCTTGGTGGAGAGACTGTGGTCCACAATCATAATTGTGGTCCTCCCCCCCCCAGAGCAGAGCCAGGGGCAGAAGAGTGGCTGGACAACCTCCAGCGCAGTTGGTCAATGTGACGTCTGATCACACGACCGTCATCCAAGGCCACTTCTTATGACAGTGGCCCAGAGACCTTGCATACCACTGCTGTCACCCAGAGATGTCCAGGTCCATAGTTCCTTGCCCAGACCGGATCACCCACCTGTAGTCTCCTAGGTGCCCGTGGTTGTGACACCTGTGAAGCCACCTGGTCAGGGTGCAACCTGTCCAGCTTAGTGATGAGTCTGCGACCCCAGCGGAGTTCAGCTGGGCTTTTCCCAGTGGCAGTGCAAGGTGTGGTGCGGTGACAAAGAAGAAAGTCAGCTAACCTGTGATGCCAGTTTCCACGAGTGATTCTCTTTAAAGCATCTTTGGTAGTACGCACCATACGCTCAGCTTGACCGTTGGAAGCTGGATGAAACGGTGCAGATGTGGCGTGCCGGATCATGTTGGCTTGAAGGAAACCCTGAAACTCAGAAGATGTGAATTGGGGTCCATTGTCTGAGACAAGGACATCTGGAAGACCATGTGAGGCGAAGATGCCTCTCAGCACCTGGATGGTCCTGGCAGTAGTAGTGGAGGAAACAGGAACAACCTCTAGCCACTTGGAATGGCTGTCCACGAGGAGAAGGAAGAATTGCCCCTGAAAGGGCCCAGCGTAGTCGATGTGTACCCTCGACCATGGTGTATGTGTCTCCTCCCACCTATGTACAGGGGCCTGGGGCATTTCTGGCCTTGACTGTTGGCAGACTTGGCACCCATGCACCTGGGCCTCGATCTCTTTATCGAGCCCAGGCCACCAGAGGTGGCTACGTGCTAGCGCCTTCATCCGGACTATTCCCGGATGTCCCTCATGCAGAGAGAGCAAGACTCTAGTCCTCAATGAGGCCGGGATGACTACCCGGCTACCCCACAGGAGACACCCCTTGAAAGTAGAAAGCTCGTGCTTCCTTTGCCAGAACCCTTGGAATTCTGCACCCGGGCACGTGTCAGGCCATCCTGACAACACCCATGTCAGCACGCGTGTAAGCGTGTGATCAGTGGCAGTTTCTGCAGCCACGTCCCTAGCATTGAGGGGAGATTCAGGCAATTCCTGAATGGAAATAATGTGAAGAGCAGGAGCAGAATCTGCCTCTATCTTCTGTGGAGATAATCTGCTGAGACCATCTGCATGGCCCATTTCTTTACCTGGTTTGTGAACCAGGGTGTAGTCATATGCTGACAAGAAAATTGACCATCTCAGCATTCTAGGAGATATAATGTGTGGGGTTTGTTTTGTTGTTGTAAACAAACCCAGCAAAGGTTTATGGTCTGTGTAAACCATGAAATGGTGGCCATAAAAGAAATCATGGAATTTCTTTATTCCAGCCACTATTGCCAAAGCTTCTCTATCAATCTGTGCATAATTATGCTCGCAGATGAGAGAGTCCTAGAGTAGTAGGCCACAGGGACTTGTGTCCCATCAGCCTTGAGATGGCTCAGCACAGCCCCAACCCCATAAGGGGATGCATCACAGGCTATGCACACAGGCAATTGCTCATTAAAATGGGCTAATACCGCATTTGAAGAAAGCAAGGCCTTGACCTCTGTGAAACTCCTTTCATGGACCTCCGTCCATTTCCATGGAGACTGTTTGTCCAAGAGCCGGTATAACGGCTCAGCCACTGTAGCCTTGTGGGGAAGAAATGAATGGTAAAAATTTAACAGCCCCAGGAAGGCTTGAAGCTCACTCTTCGACTGGGGGCTTGGGGCCTGCTGAATCGCTTGAAGCTTGGATTCCGAAGGATGGATGCCTTCAGCATCGATACGGAATCCCAAGAACTCAGTGGAGGTGACTCCAATTTTACACTTGTTTTGCTTGAGCTTCAGCCCTGCTTGGCGGAAATGCAGCAAAACAGCTCTCAGACTTTCAGCTAAGTTCACAGATGACTCCCCAGCGATGAGGACGTCATCAAAATAGGGACAGACCCCCGGAATACCACGGAGCGTTCGCTCCATCACACTTTGGAATATGCCAGGGATCTACATTAACCCCAAACTGCAGCCTTTTTACCTTAAAGGCTCCCCGGTGCGTCACAATTGTTTGGGGCTCAGCTGTTGCCTCATCAACAGGTAACTGTTGATAGGCCTGAGCCAAATCCAGCTTTGCAAAGATCCGCCCCCCCTTGAGGGAGGCCAAAATGTGGCTCACCACTGGCACCGGATAGGCATGCTGCTGCAATGCTCTATTAAGTGTACATTTATAGTCCGCACAAATCCGGACCTCTCCATTGGCTTTCAGTGGCGTGACTATAGAGGTTTCCCATGGACTAGAGTCCACAGGCTCTAAAATGCCTTGCTGGATCAGCTTGTCCAGCTCTGTATCTATTTTGCTTTTCAAGGCAAAATGTACTCTTCTGGGCTTGATTCTAATGGGTGTGATGGCTGGGTCCAAACGTAAGGCAATGGGAGGCTCCTTGTACGAACCAAGCTCTGCACTGAACACATCCGCAAACTCCTTGCAAACATCTGCAAGGCCTGACGTTTGCAGATTGTGCAGCCCAGTCACTTGGATCCCAAGGGCCTCGAACCAATCAAGTCCTATAAGACTCGTGCGATCACCCCCAACTACCTCCACGTCTAGCAGTCCTTGAAAACTCTTACGCTGCACTCTGACTGTGGCCTCCCCCTTCACGCTGACCCTCGAATTTTGAAAGTCAGTGAGGATTAAATTTGAAGGCCTGAGTTTGACTCGAAGGCCACTTCTGTGGCAAACCTTATTAAAGGTGTCTAAGGAGATGATTGATAGAGCGGCCCTGGTGTCCAGCTCCATCGACAAGGGAACCCCTTGCAACTTCGCGTCAAGGCAAAGTTTCTTTTTTAGAGGCCTGTGAACCCCAGTTTTGAAAATGCCCCTATGGGACGCGCAGAAGCCCACCCTATTTTGGCTGGGGACCTTGGTACCTTTCAGAGGCAATTCTACTGTAAACCGTTCCTTCTGGCGACCCAAACAGACAGATGCAATGTGGCCTTGCCTGCCACAGGCCCGGCAGGTAGCGGAGCGAAACCGGCAATCAGCTCGCTTGTGGCGTCCTCCACAGCCGAAACACCGAAGGGATGCTGCCGCTCTTTCTCTGTGCCCTTGAGGCTTCTTCACTTTGGCCTGTTGAAGCCTGTCTATCTCTTCCTCCGGATCCGATTCAGATGCCTCTCGAGCAACATCTTGATGGATTGAGACCGCCGCTGGGGGGTTCCGGGCGAGCCGCAGGGCCTTCACAGCGCCGCCTGCTGCTTCTTCAGCTGCAATCTCTCTCAGAGCATCTTGGAACGATACATCTTCCTTTGCAAAAAGTTTCTGTTGTAGCTCATGACTTCGCAGTCTGCAAACCAACTGATCCCGGAGTCTCTCTTCCAGATCCGTGAAAGCACACTGCCTAGCTGCTTGTCTTAAAGCAGCAACAAAGTCCGCAGCAGACTCACCAGGCCTTTGATCTCTCTGCTCAAATGCATGCCTCCAAGCAATTACTGATAGCTTGGGTTCGAAGTGCCCACGCAGCATCCTCTTCAAATCGGTGTATGCAATTGATTCCAATGGTGCTGGGGCTACAAGATTTTCTGCAATGTCAAAAGTCTCTTGCCCACAGACACACAGCAATGTAGCAGCTTTGAGGCCGTCTTCCTGGATCTTATTAACTCTAAAGTAATTCTCCACCCAAGCCACATAAGAACTCCAGCGCTCAGGGTGAGACGTGTCAAAATCTGACAAACAGCCCAGCTTTGACATCTTTACAGCCTGTAACCTCTTCGATGCCTCTCGCTGCAAGGAATGAGAAGGGGTCCCTTGAAGCCGAGCTCACCTCCAGCGTCTTCGTACTGGCAGGCAATCGCTTCCCCCGGACGCCGAACTTCTCAGCGCTTCAGGCCTCCTTTGGTAAGTCAGCCTAGCTTCTCCTGTTTCTTCTTGCAGCAGATCCCACCCTCGTCGCCAATGTTCTGTTTCAGCCGAAAAGACATCGAGGTGAGGCAGGAGTAACAAACACAAGTCTTTATTGAGATCACGAACAGAACAGAAGACAAAATGGCACCAGGGCCTTTTATAGCCCCTTGCAAGGGACATCATCAACCAATCAATGCAAGGCTAGTCTCCCATCTTGCGCATGCGCACAAGGCTGGAGACAGCCTGTCTGGTCCCGGGCAACCACGTGGATTGCCCGGGCCTTCTGCAGCCTCCTGAGTGCTGAGTCATTCAGCAGTCCCAGGACATAACAGGAACCACATCAGCTCTTTTCTAATCCTCTGGTAATTCCCCTGTGTTCCAGGATTTTTGAAAGATATGGTACAATAGTTCTGAGATATCTGTGTTTGCATTATATTGAATTCCAATATGACATGGTCATTCTTGCCCAAGGTTCCAGCAACTTCAACTCCCTCTATCACTTCTTCTCTATTAGTAAGAATTAAGTCTAGTATAGCTTTTCCTCTAGTTCCCTCCTCTACCTTATGGATGATAAGTTGTCAGCTAGGTTGGTTAGCAATCTGATCTCCCACTTGCTGCAGAGTTTGTCTCCCAGTTCATATGAGGGTACTTAAAGTCTATTTCCTATGTATATTTCCTACATACATTTGTTAATTGTTTAGCAAAAAGTTCATCTATTTCTTCTGCTTGTTTGGGTGACCTATAGTGTACACCTATAGCAATATCATTCTTTTTTCCTTTTATATTAACCCATATGGATTCTATGAGTTTTTCATTCTTGTGTCATGGTTCCGACTAATGGAACACTTCAAAGAACTTCCAGGCATTGTTTATCCTAAAAAGTCTTTAATCATGTAAACACAGTGTCGACACGGCACGGAGGATGCCAAGATCTGAATCCCCCTCCCCTGCACATAACATTCCAGCCTATTCCCCTCCTCTATTTTGCAGTCATAAATCACATTCTCCAATCAGCCCGAAGGGCAAAGGTTCACTTCCGTTCTGTAGCCCGTGTATTCCTTATCTTAATTACTCTCCACACACATTCTTTCTCCTCCCCTCCCAGCATCATCTAAGTTAACTCTAAAAATACCAGACAGTTCTGCATATTTTGTCAAAGCAAGAATATCCAATATTAGCAGCGTTGACATCCAGCCCCCCTTACAAAAAGGATAGGTCCTGTATGTAAACAAAAGCATATGTCAGGGATTATCTCTTGGTTTGTTGGGGTTTTTCTCATGAAACTTTTTGATGAGTCGGTCAGCCTTCACATCGCTAGATTTCACACAAGTAGCTTCGGACAGCGAGTACCCCTTCCATTGTACTAGGTACTGCAATTTCCCTTTAAAGATTCTAGAGTCAAGAATACATTTCACTTCATAGTGAGTCTGACCCACTACCATGAGGGGCCTGGGTGCCTTCTTAGGGGGAGGTCTTAAAGTGGAGCCTCGACAAGGTTTTAACAAGCTGCAATGGAAGACAGGGTGAATCCTCCCTAAAAGCCTATGGAGTTTTAATTCTACTGTGATGGGGTTGATGATCCTTACGATGGGGAAAGGCCCCAAGAATTTTGGTCCCAATTTCTTGCTGGGCAATTTAAGGCGTAAATATTTAGTTGACAGATAAACTTTTCCCCCAACTTGGAATGTCCTTTGGGGAGCCCTCTTTTTATCAGCCTGTTTTTTAAAGGTCTCGGAAGTCTTTTTTAACGCAGTTTTTGTTTTTCTCCAAACTTCTTCCCACCCCCTCACCCATTGATCAAGTGTCTGGGAGGCAGAGGGCACCTGAGGGTATTCAGGTATTGGGCTGAACTCTTTTCCTGTGGCTACTCTGAAAGGCGTGTAACCGCTGCTGTGAACAGAATTATTGTAAGCCACCTTGGCGAAAGGGAGGAGGTCAGTCCAGTTTGTCTGTTGGTAGGAAACGTAGCATCTGTGATATTGCTCCACCATTTTGTTAGCGGATTCTGCAGCCCCTTTGGTAGCTGGATGAAAAGCAGATGATAAGCCTTGAGATCATCCAATTAATTTAAGAAAACTCCTCCAAAATTTCGCTGTGAACTGCACTCCTCTGTCCGAAATTATTCACTTAGGGGCGCCATGCAGCCGGTAGATATGTTTCAGGAACAATTTAGTCAGTCATTGGGCAGATGGGAGTCCTTTGCAGGCGATGAAATGAGTCTGCTTTGAGAACAGGTCTATCACAGTCCAGATGACAGTATTTCCCCTACTTTCAGGTAGGTCTACTATAAAGTCCATAGCTATTTCTTCCCATGGTTAGGAGGGGTCTGCCACTGGTTGCAGTAGCCCAGGGGGTTTCCCTGGAATTCTTTTCATTGTGGCACATACAGTACAACTCCTGACATAGTTTTCCACATCTTGTTTTAGCCCCGGCCACCAGAATTGCTGGTGGATGAGGTGTAGAATTTTTAAATATCCAAAGTGCCCAGCCTGTTTTACGTCATGGCTGTGTTTGAGAGCGTTAAGATGGAGGGCTTCAGGCAGATACAGTTTCCCCCCCTTGTAAGCCAAACCGTCCCTGCATGTTAGGGAGGTTTGATTATCTTTGAACCATTGATCAGTGAGGAGCTCTTATTTTATTTTCTTTACCCCAGGGTCATCAGGATTAGGGACCCTGCGAGGCTTAAGTTGAGCGGCAGTCTGTGGATTGGAGATAATTGCCTCGTTAACCTCCTCACGTTCGCTTTTGTACTGGGGTAATTGGGATAGTGCATCAGTTAGGAAGTTTTTTCCTCCCGGTATGTACTTAAGAGTGAAGTTGAAGTGGTTAAAGTACTGTGCCCACCGCACTTGCTTTGGGGACAATTTGCGGGGAGTTTTCAGTGCTCCTAGATTTTTGTGATCTATCCATATTTCAAATGGCACCTTGCTCCCTTCTAGATAGTGTCGCCAGTTTAACAGTCCCTACCTAATTGCGAAGGCCTCCTTCTCCCAGATTGCCCATCTTCTCTCGCTTTCAGTAAATTTTTTAGAGGTGTAGGCACAGGGTTGTAGAACTCCACTTTTGTTCTTTTGCATTAATACAGCTTCGACTGCCACATCACTGGCGTCACCTTGGATTACAAAGGGTTCCCCTGGGCAGGGTGAGCAGCAAATAGTCTTTTTAAATTCTCAAAAGCTGTTTGACAGATCATAGTCCATGTAAGTGGCTGGCTCGGTCGCAGTTTTCCTCCTCCTTTGCCTGTTTTGAGTAGTTCTGTAAGTGGTAGGGCAATCTCGGCAAAGGAGGGGATGAATTGACGATAGAAGTTGGCAAAACCTAAAAAGCTCTGAAGCTGTTTGTGAGGGGGCTGCCACTCAATTATAGTTCTCACTTTGGGTGGATCCATTTCAACGCCCTCGTTGGAAATTCTGTAGCCAAGATAATCTAATCGGGTCTGGTGAAATTCACATTTTGACAATTTGGCATAAAGCTTGGCATTCAATAGTTTCTTTAACACTTCTCTCACCAGTTTTATGTGATCAGTCATATTCGTGCTGTATATCAGGATATCATCAAGATACACCAGAACCCCTTTGTACAAGTGATCATGTAGCACCTCATTAATCAATTGCATGAATACGGCTGGGGCCCCCTGTAGTCCAAATGGCATGACTTTGAATTGATAGCTCCCCATGGGGCAGTTGAAGGCAGTTTTCCACTCGTCTCCCTCCTTTATTCTCACCCGGTAATATGCTTCCCTCAGGTCTAATTTAGTGAAGATGCTCCCCTTAGCCAGGTGGGTTAATAAGTCCTTCAGGAGGGGGAGGGGGTATTTATTTTCCACACTCACCGCATTCAGACCTTTATAATCCATGCAAAGATGAAGAGACCCATCTTTTTTTTCTTTAAATAACACAGGGGCTCCCACTGTAGATTTGGCCCCTTCAATGAACCCCCTCTCTAGGTTTTTGTTCATGTATTGCTGCATCTCGTCCATTTCGAGGGGAGACATAGCGTACATTCTCGGTCGTGGGAGTTTGGCTCCTGGCACCAGTTCAATAGAGCAGTCATTGGGTCTGTGAGGGGGCAGGGCATTGCATTCTTTTTCACTGAATGCCTCCACTAGGTCCCGGTATTCACTGGGGATGAATGGTTCGCCTGGTGAGGCAGCCATGTGCGCTCGCTCATTAGGTGGCCTAAAGTGTCCCGCAACATCAGTTGAATCAGTGAGAGGTTTAGGCCCTATTGGTAGCCTCACAGTTCTCATTCCTTTCTCCCACCAGATAAACGGTTTCCATTTGTCCAACCAGGCTAGTCCTAGGATCACAGCCTCTGTCATTTTTGGAGCCATCAGGAAGCGAATAAACTCCCAGTGCTCACGTATTTCTAGGCGTAGGGGCTCAGTTAATTGCGTGACAAGAGTCCCTCCCATCGGCTTGCTCAAACCTCACGGGCTTGGAGAGCAGTTTTGCTCGTATGTCCAATTTAATGGCAAATGGCAAGCTAATGATGCAATGGGAACATCCAGAATTGATTAGTACGTTTAAGTCTATTTGTGCCCCCGACTTAGGGATTATAAGTTTGGCAGGCAGTGAAAAAGGCGGGATGTGTCGACTCACCATTGGGTCGTTCTCTCCTTCGTCATCGCTGTCAAAGGAGGGTAGAGTGGGGACGGGTCCACCCAGAGTCCCGGTGTCCTCCTGTGTGGGATGTGTGACCTGGGCAATAGGTTCCTGCATGACCCGGTTGGATTTCTCTCTCGTTAGCCGCTGGGCAGGTTACTTTCTCGCCGCTGGTTCCGGTCTGCTCTGTTGTTGGGGGTAGGGGACTGGACAGTTTGCTGCTCGATGTCCCTCCTGTCTGCACCGGAAACACTTAATTGACGGGCCTGCAGGTGGCCTGGGTCTTTCAGCCATCGCAGTAGTTGGAGGTTTTCGTTGGGGTGATTGCCGTTCAGGTTGCTCTGGTTTCGGCTCAGATTCAGGTGGGGGAGGCTTCTTATAGCAGGTGAGCTGAACATCTAGCTTTACCGCTACCTGGTACCATTTGTCAAGATGTCCTCCTCGGTGCCCAGGAAAGAGCCAGCAGGCAGATACGGGTGACAAACGGTTTTAATCCATACAGAAAAAAGTTAGCGATGGGAGTGAACTGCTCCTAGCGCTTTACATAGCCTCTCCGTGCTATAGCCCCACCCCCCCAGTCTGCAAGCCAGCATCCGGCATGCAGAGCTCATAAGCGGCCAGTCGGGACGGGCTCGCAGGTGCCAGGCAGGCTTCCAGCGTCCGACTTGCCAGGAACCAGGTAGCCCCTCCCCTTGTTCCACCACCTCCCGTGGCACCGCACCGCCGGTCCGTGCCTCGCACCATGGCCTGCGGGGAGTCCCTCTTCACAGCCACCATGGGGATTCCCCTCATCAATGTGCCGAGGTGCCAGACAGCTGGCAGTGTCCTGGCGCCGTCTCCAACATCAGCAGATGCGTTCCCAGCCATCGGCGGTCCCGGCAGTCCCGGCAGTGCCTCCAGCCGGCAAAGAGGGTGGCCGGGAGGCCGCGGTGGTGCCAAACTCCTGCACCCATCAGCTGGCGGCCCCCCAGCCCTGCGCCCATCAGCTGGTGGCTCCCCAGACCCGGGTCCAGTCCAGGCGGCAGCAGAGCAGGCCATGGTGAGTCCTGGTGGTGTTCCCGGCCGGCGAGGTGGTCGAAGGGGAGGCGGCGGTCCAGCGTGAAGTCCCCCCCTCCTGTGAGTGTCGGGCCCACGGGGCTTGACAGGTGGCTCCCTCTACCAGGGCTCCACCTGGAAGGCAAGAAGACTCGCATGAGTGGTCATTTGCCCCAGCGGACGGATCGGCCGACCCCTGCCCGGCTTCCTAGGGCACCGGCGATGGAAGGCTCGCACCAAGCGGGGGGCATAGACATCTGCCTCCCTCACCCATGATGCCTCTGTAATGGGATACCCTTTCCATCGGACCAGGTAGTATAGGGTTCCCCATTGGATTCGGGAGTCGAGGGCCTCCTGAATCTTGTAGTGGTCATGCGTGACAGGCCCCGGTTCCCTTTCCACGGGCCTACAGGAGGACTCCTCGACCGGCTTCAGCAGGCTACTATGGAACACTGGGTGTATTTTACCTAGAAATTTAGGTAGGTGTAGTCGCACGGCCACCGGGTTAATGACCTGAACGACCCAGAAGGGTCCTAGGAACTTCGGCACCAGTTTCCTACAAGGAACCCGTAGCTGGAGATACTTTGTAGACAAGTAAACCAGGTCGCCTACGTGGAAGGGTTTCTGGGGTCTCCGTTTTTTTATCAGCCTGCACCTTAGTGGTGTCCCTGGCTTTCACCAAGGCCTCCTTAACCACCCTCCACACACACCCCACATGCGCCATCCATTCCCTGGGTTGACAGGGCAAGGGATCCCCTTGGTTGTACTCAGGTATGGGGACAAAGTCTCTGCCATGCACCACCTGGAAGGGAGTAAACCCGGTGCTATTATGCACTGCGTTATTATAGGCCACCTCTGCGAACGCCACCAGGTCCACACAGTCCGTTTGCTGGTGGGATACATAGCTTTGCAGATAGCGCTCCACCATGGCATTTGCCCGTTCTGCTACCCCATTGGTGCTGGGATGGTACGCCGAGCTGAGACCCTGGGACGACCCGATGAATCGGACGAACTCACGCCAGAAGCGAGCAGTGAACTGCACCCCTCAGCCCGAAATGATTCGTTGGGGTACTAAATGCAGGTGGTAAACATGTATAATGAACAGCCTGGCCAGCCTCCAAGCAGACGGCAATCCCTTACATGGAATGAAGTGTGCCTGCTTGGAGAAAAGGTCCACAATGGTCCAAATTACTGTGTAGTCATGGCTCTCCGGCAACTCGAAGATGAAATCCATCGCGATGTCCTCCCAGGGTCTGGTTGGGTCCGCCACCAGTTGCAGTAATCCCAGGGGCTTCCCTGTACAGGGCTTGGTGGTGGCACAGATGTGGCACCCCTGGACGTAGGCCTCTATGTCCGCTTTCATTCTGGGCCACCAGAATTGATGCCTTGCCAAATGTAGAGTCTTGAGGAACCCGAAGTGACCTGCCTGTTTCGTGTCGTGGCAACGTTGGAGCACCCCCTGCCTCAGTGCTTGCGGAATGTAGAGCCTATCACCACACCAAGCTAGACCGTCCCGTTTCGTCAGCAGGTCTGGATTGTCCCATAACCAGGGGTCATCCTGGAGTGCTGTCCTTAGCTCGTGCCCCAGGCAACTTGCCACCATACGGGGCACCGCCCTCGCCATGACCTGGTGATAAGGGGGCATAATCGCCTGTACCACCTCCTCCCGCTTGCTGTTATATTGAGGCAGTCTTGACAAGGCGTCGGCCAGGAAATATTTTCCCCCGGTACATACTTTAGCTGGAACCGAAACCACCGGAAGTACTGTGCCCATCGGACGTGTTTAGGGGACAGATGTCTTGGGGCCTGCAGTATTTCCAGGTTGGTCGGTCCAGACCTCAAATGGTTCTTTCACCCCCTCCAGGAGGTGCCGCCATGTCGAAAGTGCCCACCGCACCGCAAACGCCTCCTTCTCCCAGATGGCCCACACCCGTTCGGTCTCTGTTAGCTTCCGTGATGTATAGGCAAAGGGTTGCAGGGATCCCTGGCTGTTCCTCTGGAGTAGGACCGCCCCTACTGCAATGTCACTGGCGCAGCCTGTACCACAAATGGTCTGCCAGGGTCTGGGTGGAGCAGGACCGGCTCCCTCGTGAACAGAGCCTTCAGACTCTCAAAGGATTTCTGACACGCCAGTGTCCATGCCAATGGCTGACCGGGGCGTGGCTTTGTCACGGTCTATCGGGTGCATAGCAGGTCCGTCAGGGGTAATGCCACCACAGCAAAGGAGGGGATGAATTGCCTGTAAAAATTGGCAAACCCCAGGAAGCTCTGTAGCTGGCGGTGGGTCTTTGGTGCCTGCCACTCCAGAAAGCTCTTGACCTTACCGGGGTCCATCTCCACTCCTGCCCCTGATATCCAATACCCCAGGTAGTCCAGTCGGGATTGATGGAACTCGCATTTGGAAAGTTTCACAAATAGTCGGGCCTGCAACAGTTTCTCCAATGAGATGAGAATATCATCCAAATACACAAGCACCCCGCGGTATAAGTGTTCATGCAACACTTCATTAATGAGTTGCATGAACACCGCGGGGCCCCCCTGCAATCTGAATGGCATAACCCAAAACTGGTAACTACCAAGCAGACAGTTGAAGGCCATCTTCCATTCATCGCCCTACTTGATCCGGACCCGGTAGTATGCCTCGCGCAGGTCCAGTTTGGTGAATATCTTACCCTGTGCCAGATGGGCCAGGAGGTCCTTCATCAAGGGAAGAGGGTACACGTGTTCAACACACACACCATTGATTCCTCAGAAGTCCACACACAACCGAAGGGAAACATCCTTCTTCTCCTTGAACAGGACCGGCGCTGCGATCCATGAGTGGGCAGGTTGGATGAAACCCCTGGCCAAGTTCCGGTCTATGTAGCGACGTAACTCCTCCAACTCCCGGGGTGTCATTGCATACATATGTGGCTTAGGCAGTTTTGCCCCTGGCATTATGTCAATGGTGCAGTCAGCCGGCCGGTGAGGCGGCAGAACGTCGCACTCACATTCACCAAAGACCTCAGCGAGGTCAGCATACACAGCCGGAAAGCTGGTCCCCTGCCCTGTGCTGACCTGGGCCGCCTTCGCCCCTCCGCTGTCTCCCTCAGCACCTCTGGGGTCCTGGATTGGTGGCTGGGGACCAACTCCCAGGCGTAGGTGATGATAACCGCCCTCCCACCAAATCGTTGGGCCCCACTTGTCCAACCATGCAAGCCCTAGGATCACTGCCTCAGTCATGGAGGGGACCACAATGAACCAGAGGACCTCCCAATGGCTGATGACATGGCTAAGGAACATTGCTAGGCGGTCCAGGTTCCCGTCGAATGTCACCGGTATCAGCGGCGGACCCCAAGCCAACCCCATGCCAACCCCATGCCCCCAGAGGTGGTCCGGCTCCTCGTAGGCCGTCACCCATAGGGGAGAACCGGTGGTCACCGGGGCCTGTCATCCACCAGTCTGGAGCCCCAGACAACCCAGCTGTCTGCCTGGTGGGTACCCCAGGCAGATCTGCCAATAACCTTCCCTCCTGTCTTGGCCGAGACTGAGGAGTACCAATACCAGGAGAAACTCGGAACCTCAGGCTGGCCAGATGGAATCGAGGTGGCTCTGTCGGAGCTGGCTGCATCTCAGCTCGAGACCAATGTGCCATCCCATGGCCAGCCTCGACTCTTGGCCATGAGGGAGGGTCCAGGTACCCCACCTCACCAAACCAATCCCGGAGGATGTCCATCGTCTGTCTTCCGGGTGCTGTGGAATAACTCCACTCCTCATCTTCCTCCATAAGTCGCCTCTCCCTCCATTCCGTTAGGGGGTCCCCTGGCACCCGGTGTATGCACCTGGCCAGGGTCTGAGCGGGCAAGACCAGGGCTAAGCCACCAGTCCCCTGAAGGTGCTGGGACCCCTGACTGCTGGGACTCACCCACCGTGGCTGTAGGCCATGGGTCCCGCTCCTTGGGTCTCACCGATGGCTGGGCATCTCCTGACTCTGCCGTAGGCGTTTGTGCTGCAGCTCTGACTGTCTCAACCCCTTCTGCCACCGGGGAAGCCCCTTGTGTTCCCTCTGCCATTCCCTAAACAGCACAACAGGAATTGGAAAAGGTGAACAAGAGAGTTGAGTGCTAACTTACTGTCAAGACGTTCTCCTCGGTGCCCAGGAAAGAGCCAGCAGGCAGGTAGGTACAGGTGACAAATGGTTTTAATCCGTACAGGAAAAAGTTAGTGCTGGGAGTGAACTGCTCCCAGCGCTTTACATAGCCTCTCCGTGCTATAGCCCCACCTCCCAGTCCACAAGCCAGCATCCGGCATGCAGAGCTCATAAGCGGCCAGTCGGGACATTGCTTCCTTTCCATGCTCCGGATGGCTCGCAGGTCCCAGGCAGGCTTCCAGCGTCCGACTTGCCAGGAACCAGGTAGCCCCTCCCTTTGCTCCACCGCCTTCCGCGGCACCGCGCCACCTGTCCGTGCCTCGTGCCATGGCCTACGGGGAGTCCCCTCTTCACAGCTGCTGCGGGGATTCTCCTCGTCAATGCGCCAAGGCGCCAGACAGCTGGCAGCGTCCCGGCGCCATCTCCGATGTCAGCAGACACATTCCCAGCCATCGGCGGTCCCAGCAGTCCTGGCAGTGGCTCCAGCCGGTGAAGAGGGTGGCCGGGAGGCTGTGGCGGTGCCGAACTCCTGCGCCCATCAGCTGGCGCCCCCCCGGCCCTGCGCTTGTCAGCTGGTGGCTCCCCAGACCCGGGTCCAGTCCAGGCGGCAGCAGAGCAGGCCGTGGTGAGTCCTGGCAGTGGCCCTGGCTGGCAAGGCAGTCAAAAGGGAGGCGGCGGTCCGGCATGAAGTCCCCCCCTCCTGTGAGTGTCGGGCCCACGGGGCTCAACACCATTCTTGCAGCTGATCAGGTACTACTCGATAGATGCAGGCCTGAGAGAGGTGGTCGTCTAATCCCTCAATGAAGTGATGGATTAGGGATTGCTCTGGCCACTCCTCTATTCGACCTGCTATTTTGCGAAACTCTCACACATACTCCAGGGCAGGCCTGCCAGCTTGTTTTATTTTGTGGATTTGTTCTCCTGCTTTGAAGCCAATGGATGGGTCCTCAAATCTTTCTCTCAGCCCTAGGAGGAAGAGGTGGGGGCCCTCCAATTCAGGGGCTTGCTCATTATATAAATTGTTCAGCCATTCGGGTGCTTCTCCCTCTAGGCTGGATACAATCACATCGACCATGGCGCCTGGGTCCGGGTAGTGATAGGTCCAGCGGTTCAAATGAGAGCGCATTTGATCGAGGAAGAAAATCAGCTTTTCTGGGTCCCCATCAAAGGTTGCTCTGAAAGGTGGAGCCCCCCACTGCGGCTGTTGTACCCCCAGTTGCTGCTGCCTGCCCAGGGGTTGCACGTTCAGGGGCTGTGGCCATGCCCCCTGCTGCTGTAGGCCCCTCAGTGGTTGCTGTATGTTCAGGGGCGGTGACCAATCTCCTTGCTGTGGTAGTCCCCCCACCAGCTGCTGATCTCCTGGCTTCTGTATCACCCCAAGCTGTTGCAAGGCCTCTATTAGCTGTGGCAAGCTCAGAGGCTGCTGACTATCCACCTGTGGGGGATGCCAAATTCCCCATTGCTGCAGAGGCCTCAGACTGGGATTCCCTCTCTCTTCAGGGCTGGAGGCCCTGGCAGGGGAAGATAGGGTCTGGAAGGCTGTCTGATCTGCAATGGAGGGGCTGTAGGCTGCTCTCTGCAGGAGTTGATTTCTGCTTCTCACCTCTAGCTTTTCAAATCTTTCCAGTGACTCACCCGACCCTTCAGTGGCAGATGATCTGGTAGCTCTCCACCGGTCTGTGTTTACCTTTGAGGGTGGCAAGGCAGTCTCGAGGCATCTGGAGTCTCCGCTGGGCTGGGCCTGGGCTGATGGCCAGATCAGCTCTCCTAGCTGCTTGGGTTCTGCTTTTATCTGCCAAAACTCATCTTCCCACAGCATGCTATCTATTGCTTCCCCCTCTGGGGTATCAGCAGCTGCCGGGTCATCGTCTTCAAGCAGGTGCTCTTTTCCCATAATGAAATTTCCTCCTGAATCTTTGCCAGCTTCTCTCAAGTCTAGAGACAGCAGCTGGGGTTCAGGACCCCAGGTAGTTTGAAAAGAAGGAAGATCTTGGCATTATGTCATGGTTCCGACTAATGGAACACTTCAAAGAACTTCCAGGCATTGTTTATCCTAAAAAGTCCTTAATCATGTAAACACAGTGTCGGCACAGCATGGAGGATGCCAAGATCTGAATTCCCCTCCCCTGCACATAACATTCCAGCCTATTCCCCTCCTCTATTTTGCAGTCATAAATCATGTTCTCCAATCAGCCCGAAGGGCAAAGATTCACTTCCGTTCTGCAGCCCGCGTATTCCTTATCTTAATTACTCTCCACACACATTCTTTCTCCTCCCCTCCCAGCATAATCTAAGTTAACTCTAAAAATACCAGACAGTTCTGCATATTTTGTCAAAGCAAGAATATTCAATATTAGCAGCGTTGACACCTTGGTTTTGTGGATTTCTGTAGAGATGTAGTGATCTTTTAGATATAATGCAACTCCATCTCTCTTTTGTTGGGTCTGTTTCTTTTGAATAGTTTGTATCCTTCCATCAGTACATTCCAGTCATGAGTTTCATCCCACCATGTTTCAGCAATGGCAACTATATCATATTTATCTTAATGTACTAGTATTTCAAGTTCACCCTGTTTGTTCCCTAAACTTTGAGAGTTTGTGTATAGGCTTTTGGGTCCTTTATGGATCTTGGGTATTTTTTTTATATCTCCTATTTTGTATCTGGGTTTTCCATTCTTTCCATCACTCTCCATCTCATTGTGTTTTTCCTTTTCCTTTTCTTCTTTCTCTTTACTCCTTACCTCCTTGTATGATTGGTTATCTAGTGTTTTTTGCTTGCAATTAAGTTCTAAAGATCTTGAAGTGACTAAATTAGTAGACCAGTGAAACACTGTGGACATAGTATACTTAGATTTCAGTAAGGCATTTGACAAAGTAGACCACAACCTGCTGCTTAGTAAGCTAGAAAAAGGTGGTATAGACAACAACACCATCAGATGGATCTGTAGCTGGCTGACAAACCATACTCAGTGAGTAGTCCTCAATGGTACTACATCCACATGGAGAGAAGTAAGCAGTGGGTACCATAAGGCTCTGTCTTAGGCCCAGTACTCTTCAATATCTTCATTAATGACTTAGATGAGGGAATAGAAGGGGAACTCATCAAACTGGCAGATGACACTAAACTGGCAAGAAGAGCCAACAACCCAGAAGACAAGGTCAGGATCCAAAATGATCTTGACAGACTTGAACAATGGGTCCTATCCAACAAAATGAATTTTAATGTAGAGAAAAGCAAAGTTTTACATTTAGGCAGAAAAAATGAAAGGTACGAGTATAGATTAGGCGAGACCTGCCTCAAAAATAATAACTGTGAGAGGGACCTTGGAGTTCTAGTGGACAATCACTTGACTATGAGCCAGCAGTGTGTAGCAGCAGCCAAAAAAGCTAATACAATCCAAAGAAGAGCAACTAAGATGGTTAAAGGCTTGGAGACTAAAACATTTGAAGAACGGCTGCAGGACTTCGGTTTGGCTAGTCTAAAGAAAAGAAGAAACAGGGGCGACATGATAGCAGTATTCCAATATTTGAGGAGCTGCCATAAAGAAGATGTCAAACTATTCTCCAAAGCACCAGAGGGCAAGACAAGAAACAATGGTTGGAAACTGACCGCAGAGAGAAGCAACCTGGAATTAAGGAGAAACTTCCTAACAGTGAGGACAATTAACAGTGGAACAGCTTGCCTTCAGAAATTGTGTGTAAGGACCCGCTTCAAAACCTCTTCCCAAGAAAGCAGAACTCTTGGAACAGATTCATCCCAAAGGGAACTTTTATTGACAGTTGACAAGTTGACAGCAGGCATAGAAGGCAGGATCTGAGGGTTTCCCACTCAAATCAATAGGTTAAAGGAGCAAAAAGCAAACCCCACCCCAACAGTTCATCCGGTCAGTTCAAACAGGCCAATCCCCAGGTGTTAAGTCCGCTGTGCGAATGAGGCTGATAAGACACCATTCCCAAGGCTGTGAAAACGTTGTTGGGTCTTCGCACCTTTCTTCTGCAGCGAGAGATAAGCCAGATGGCCAGAAGCACATTCCTTTCTCACCCCAGGTTGACATCAAGGAGAGAATAGTTCAAAGAGCAAGCAGATAGAGGAAGTGGAGAGGATACATTGTAGCAGCTAAGTGAAAGGGCAATACACATACAATCCCCCAAAGGTCTCCCCCCTCTCCCCAGGAGTATGGCAGAACCCATAGAAGGGAAAAAGAAACAAAAAAGGCCTCCATCAAAGAAATGGGTTCTGACATGGTGCGTGCTCCATCACTGGAGGTTTTTAAGAAGAGACTGGACAGTCACTTGTCTGAAATGGCATAGTTCTCCTGCTTGAGCAGGGAGTTGGACTAGAAGATCTCCAAGGTCCCTTCCAGCTCTATTCTATTCTATTCTATTCTATTCTATTCTATTCTATTCTATTCTATTCTATTCTATTCTATTCAGATTGTCCCCCTCCCCCCTCAATTTTAGTTTAAAACCCTTTTGATAAGATGTTTTCCGAATATATTCTTTCCAGTTCTTGTGAGCTTCACTCCATCCCTTGCGAGTAGCCCTTCATGTAGGTAATGCAGACCATGGTCTAGGAAATCAAAGTTCTCTTGATGATACCAATTTTTAAGCCAGTGGTTCACTTCTAAAATCCTTTGCTTCCTCATTGGATGTTGGCCTTTTCTTGGAAGTATAGATGAAAACACTACTTGAGCTCCTAATTCTTTAACTTTCTTCCCTAGGTGTTTGTAATCTCTTGTTACTGTTTTTAGATTCATTGTTGTGTCATTGGTCCCCACATTTAGGAGAAGAAAGGGGTAGTAATCCGTGGGGTTGATTATTTTAGTAAGTTTCTCAGTTACATATTTGATTTTTGCTCCAGGGAGACAACATACCTCCCTAGATTGAGTGTTCGGTCTGCAAACTATAGTTTCTGTTCCCCAAAGAATTGAATCTCCTATCACCAATATTCACCTTTTTTTTCTCTAGGGAAGACTGGGATATTATTCTTCCTGTCACAGGAATGCTGGGTTGTGTCTCCTTTTTAGAAACTATTGATGCCTGCACTTTTATAGGTGTCTGCATATTTTCCTCCAGAGGGAAGCTATGAAAGTAATTGTTCAGTTCCAGAGGGGCTTCCCTGGAGTGGGCTAGGGTGATAGTAGGGGCTTTGCTCTTGGTTGCTGTTTTCTTCTAAAAGTGACATGTTTCCATTGGTCTTCCTCTTTAGGTTCATATATAGGATCATTTTGTTTTTGGAAGCTGTTTGTTCCCTATTGTGTTCAATTTGGGTGTATCAGTTTTCTTCTTTTTGTTCATATATGGCATCATATATGTCAATCAGTATTTTCTAGGGAGAAAGGGAGTGTGACTTAACTGGCAATGAAAGATTTAATTGGCTATGTCACCTTTTTTCAAGAAATGGAATTTAGAAAGAGATGTGCTTGGAACTTATACTTTTTGAAATGGCTTACAGTAATCTGTTAAGAGAATTTTTTTAAGCTTATCATGTACTAAACCAGGGGTCTTCAAACTTGGCCCTTTTATGACTTGTGGACTTCAACTCCCAGAATTCCTTAGCCAGGCACGCTGGCTGAGGAATCCTGGGAGTTGAAGTCCACAAGTCATAAAAGGGCCAAGTTTGAAGACCTCTGTACTAAACCTTTAGATTTAATCTAATGATTATAGGGTGGGTCTATATCCAGAGAATTATTGTTTCTCTTAAATGTAAAGAAACTCCAAAAAGACAAAAGCTGGGTATAGAAAGCAAGATGGTTCGTTTAAGAGGATTTCCTATCAGTGGATGTATCAAAATGGGCAAGATAATGAAGAATGTTTTCAAGAATTTCAAGGATGAACCACAGAACACCTTTAATATCTATGGTAATTTAACAGAGAATCTGCAGAGCAAATTAATATCAAAACAAGTGATGCAATTAAAGGGTCAGTAATGTAATTTCTAACTTCTGGTTGCACTGCAGTTAAAACCAGTTAAAAAATTCCTAATTGATAATTGTAGATGATATTGAGAAATAACTTTTACACATACCAAGAATCTTAGTTGATATTCTTTTAAAAGCCAAATAAAACCTATTGAAAAGAAAAAAGCACAAGGCATAGAAATAACTCTGGAATAGCCTCAAATAGATTTTCAGGTTAAATGACCAACTGCATTCTGGTATATAGTTAGGAATTAAATGAAGAAAAATGGATACACCAAGTATGCACTTCTTGCTGAAGACTGCTTGGGTAAATATTTTATGATTTTCAGGCATAATCTAGCCCCCCAAGAAACTGCAGCATCAAGAACTTTTCTCTTGGGAACCAATCACAGTTTTGGAAATAATTAAGATAATTACATTTTTTTAAAAGGGAAATATTTATGACAAGTTGTTAATATCAAACATGGACTGTTAGAATTTAGGGCTGGAAGCATTTTTCTCATATATGTGTTGGACACAAAATAATAGATACAAATTAAAATTCACTCAGTTTAAGTTGCAAATAGAAAAGAAGTTTATTAACCTTCACAACAAAGTCTAAAAAGCAATGGTTTGCAAAGCGTGGTGGATTCAGGAAGGCTAATGATGCAACATAGCCAAACGCTGAACCACACTCATGTTTCAGAATCACACATTATTATACATCCTATCACGACGCCCCATTCCCTCCTCCATGACCCCATTGGCTTAGGCTTTGGAGGTTACAATCTATCAGAAGCGCCTAAACATAATGTTTGCTTACATTATACTAATAAGATCCCTCCCCTACTATCCTGTTTACTCAGACCATATATGTACATCCCTATCAATCTTAGAGGAAGGATGTCTTCCATCTCCCACACCTGTCAGATCAAGTAGTGGTACCAAGCACCAGAAGGTACTTAAAAACAATTCCTAGATGATGACTCACACCAGGCCCCATTATAACTCCTGTTTCCCCCACCTCTCACTTAAGGCTTGTATTTTTCCCAATATACACAAAGCATCCACTCAGGCTATTGATTATAAAATAATAACTATAAAATAATATAACAATGATTACATGATAATACTAAAATATATTTTATTTTTAAACTTACTTGTTCCTTCCAGTTATGTTCAACAAATCCACCCTTTTTCTTTTTACCCATTCTTTAAAAATAAAACATTAAAAATTTTCCAAATTTATTTGTATTTCTAATTCCCTTTCATACTTTACAGAATTAGTTTCTTTAGTGATCTGTTTAAGGTTATACATTTTCCTTCCTATTGATTCCCTCTGATTAATTTGTATTATTCCTTCCATAGTACTTTGAACAATATTCCTAATGAGAGGTATGAGACAAGGTAAAAACATTAATCCCATAATGATTATTACAAGCATAAATAAAGCTTGTTTCCAATTCCTAAAAATACCCCCTAAAAAGCCATTATCATCTAACATTCCAGTCCAAGTTTGTACAGGGACATGAGCTAACTTTTGCATTCTGTCAGTAATTTCTTCTATAACTTTTCCGCTATCATCTATTTGCAAACAACAGTTAGTTAAGTTAAATTTTCCGCATACACCCCCTTCTTCTGCCAGCAAATAATCTAATGCCAACCTATTTTGGTATATTTGATTATTTTGTTTTGCCAATTGATTTAAAGCTATTGATGTTTCATTGGTAATTACTTCTACTACAGCCTGTAGGCAGATAATACGATTTAACATATAAATTGGTGTTCTGTAACCCCAAGATCCATCCTCAGCCCATGTAGCTGGTCCATATACTTGTATTATCCTTTCTGGGGGCCATTCATCATCTTTCCAAAAATGTTTTGTAGAAATTGCTATTGACCTTTTTTTCTTCTTATTTATCCCTTTCTCTTCATAGACCATTAATCCCAATTTTTCTCCAGTTTTTACTGGTAATAGAAAAAATCCAGGTTTGATATTGCCTAATACACATGATCCACACCAACCTTTGGGTAATTTTGTATACGCATATTTACCACATATCCAATAAAACTTTTCTGGAGCCGGCCAATCAATACTAGTATTATACCAATATTTCTTTATGATAGTATCTTCAAAAGGGTTGCCTGAAATGTTTTCCATTATACCCCAATTATCTATGTTACTGGTGTTATATATTCTTTGGCCTTCACACACCAGATCACCTTTAGACAATTGGTTCTTTTTACATGGTTTATGAAAACAGTTACGACCTATAATCGATGTTGCTAAGGCCCATTTTCTGTCTGTTCGTTCCACTCGGGTCCAGTTCTTGGTTATATTAGTATTAGTTATTTCTACTTCTTTTGATTCCCAGGGCCACTGCTCTCCCATATTGGTACCTCCACGTACATAACAATTTTTAACTCCCAGTGTAGAGGCTATTCATTCCGCTAAATCAATAAAAAGGTTTATAGTTAATTGGGTGATTCCTTTATCCTTATTCTCCTCCAATATGTCATAAAATGAGTGGAATACTGACACCTTTTCACTTTTTGTTACAATAGTAGTGGTAGCTTTTACTAACATATCACCACTGGGGTCTTTGCCTCTACCATCTATTCCTAAATGTACCCAAGACCAAGTAGTTATTTGTTGGTTAGTTATTTGTGGTTGGAATTTCAAGTATATTGGATTACACTGATTTATTCCACAATGACTAGTGGTGACTCCTAGGGTATAATTTATCTTGTGATTGGAACTTATGTAATATTTATCAGTAGTTTAAATATAATAATATTCCTATCCTGATGCACTCACTACTGCCCCAGGAGAAGACCCTGACACATACTTATATTCATATTTATTATTCATCATATATTCCCTTTGCCAACTTAAGCTTCCACACTGTACTGATCCCTTTGCTATACTAAACACCAGACATAGATCCAAACATATTATTATTTCTTTAGAAGTGGAATAGTTACTTACCAAAGTTTTATATTGACCTGCTGAATCTAATACTTGTATCCAGATACTAGTACTAGGAGGAATAACCTTCTTTGGGTCATGGCATACCTTTTTGGTTTGACCTGATTCTGAAATTGTGCATATATTATATTGGGTCCCATTATAGGTACAGGTTCCTTGTTGTGTTTGGCATTTATAATTAGTATGATAGACCAACGTTTTCCCCATCCTATCACCTGTTTTTGTATCAGTCATACAAGAAGAGCAGCTATTAATGCTGGTGGTTATTTGGATAACCATGGACAAAAAAATGATAAATAATCTCTGAAAGATTTCCATGTCAGAAATTCTACTATAATAGAGTCTTTCAATTGTATGGTGCTTAAGTCTATCTTCCTTTGGTTATTATAAATCTCTTGAATGGTAGGTGTAGTTTTCAATGTATATTCTACTCGTCCACTAAAGTTGTTGCCTACTTCATAAGGTTCCAGCACTTGTTCAATAATTTTGATATCACATTCAATTTCACATCCTGTACATCGTACACAATCAATACAATGAGAACAACAACAACAATCACAATGGCATTTACAATCACAGAACCAACACATCAGGTAAATTATTTAGCTCTCGGATTTCTTCCTGGACTCCTGGGCTTTTCCGGTTTTCAGGGCAACAAACAAAAATCACAATGTCTTTGAATTCTTTCCGGGCCCAATAGACAATCACTGCTCCTAAAAGACACAAAAAGATTGCAAATCCTATTCCACACCACTCATACACATCAGGATGTGACATTCGGATTCTGTCATTTCAAAGTGATCTTTAATGGTGTTTCAGTCGGAACACAGGTCCACTGTTCGTTAGATTCAGCTACTGGTCCCTTCACTCGGGTGTAATGGGTCCAACCTTTTTCAGCCGTCCAGATAGCAGTTTCAGAGGTTAGCAACACCTGGAACGGGCCTTCCTACTTAGGTTGCAATTTTTCCTCCTTCCAGCTCCGGATCAGGACCCAATCTCCCACACAGATCTTGTGGACAGGAAAATCCAGAGGTGGCGTCTGCACCAGCAGTCCTTGTCTCCTGCAATGTTCAAGATACTGGAACAGTTTATGCACATAATTTCTCATCCCTTTATCTCTAGTACATAATGAATCCATGCAGATTTCTCCAGGTGGGAATCCTACCCCATATAACAGTTCGTACGGTGATAGTCCTATGTCTTTCCTTGGCTGAGTCCTGATTCTTAGAAGAGCCAAAGGTAAACATTTGATCCAGGACATTCTTGTTTCCAAAATTAGTTTACTAATTCCTTCTTTTAGTTTTCCATTAGCCCGTTCCACTTTACCACTAGAGGGCGGATGCCAAGGTGTGTGAAACTTCCAGTTTACTCCCAATGCTTCCCCAATATTTTGCAGAATTTTCCCAGTAAAATGACTACCTTGGTCACTATCAATTTGTGTTATTATCCCAAATCTTGGAATGATCTGTTCTAGTAGGATTCTAGTTACTGTTTTTGCTGTAGCATTTATGGTGGGAAAAGCTTCAATCCATCCTGTTAGATGATCAATAATTACAAGGAGATATTTATAGCTGCCCAGTTTAGATAGTTCAGTATAGTCTATTTGTACGTATTGGAATGGTTTAAACGCTGGAGGTCTTCCCCCTGCTGGTTGCTTTCTCAAAGCCTGTCTGTTTATTTTCTTACAGATTAAACATGATTGTGCTGCGATTGTATAAATCCCAAAGCAAGCATACAATTTCAAAATACAATCTATTAGAGCCTGTGTCCCCCAATGGCTTCCTTCATGTAAATATGCTATTAATTCTTTGGCAATCACTTTATTAATTACTTGTCTGCCATCCGGCAGATGCCAAACACCATCTTTCCCCTCTTGTCCCCCTTCTTGTCATATTCGCTCTTTTTCTCTATCATTGAATATTGGAACTTCAATCTTTGTTCTAACTTCCGGTATTAATATATTCATAGTAACTTCATTGCCTGCTAATTTAGCTTCCTCATCAGCCAGTCGATTTCCAAGTATTTCAAAAGAATTTCCTTTTTGGTGTGCATTAACATGTACTACTGCAATTCTTTTAGGTTGTTCTAAGGACATTAACACTTGCTTAATTAATTCCTCATGTACTAGTTCTTTCCCTTTGCTGTTGATCATTCCCCGGTCTCTCCATATTTTCCCAAAAGTGTGGACCACACCAAAGGCATATCTAGAGTTGGTATAAATATTTCCTATTTTACCTTGTAACAATTTCAATGCCTGATTTAGTGCATATAATTTGCAAGTTTGTGCTGACCAATTAGTAGGTAGGCTACCAGCCTCCAATAATTCCTTGGTATGTCCATTCACAATAGCATATCCATTTTTCCTAACTCCTTCCTCCACTTGGGACAATCCATCTATAAACAGGGCTTCTCCTTTTTCCAAAGGACATTCCTCCAGGTCAGGTCGTATTTTTGTTTGCATCTCAATTACTTTGGAGCAGAAATGCTCCAAATTTTCTTCACTTATTTGCAGTTTATTCGCTAAAAATTGAACTGGATTCACATTGTGATCCGTTGTCAGGATCAAATCATTCTTTTCCATTAGAATTGCCTCATATTTTAAAATTCTCGAATCTGTCAGCCAGCGACCTGCTTTTTGCTGGAGAATTGTTCTTATTTGATGGGGTGTGCTCACAACGAGAGCCCCTCCAAAAGTTAATTTTCTGCTTTCCTGTACCAAGAGGGCCGTCGCAGCTATAGCTTGCACACAGACTGGCCATCCTCTTACTACAGGATCCATAATTTTTTATATAAACGCCACAGGTTTGCATTGACCCGCCCAGGTTTGAGTCAAAACCCCATAAGCTATTCTCTCTTCTGCATTTACAAACAAATGAAAAGGTTTGTCTAAATTTGGAACACTCAACACCAGAGCTTGAGTCAAAGCTTCTTTAATTCTTTTAAAATCCTTTTTTTCCTGGTTCTCCCACTTTAAATCCCATGGCTCAGATTCAACTAATTTAGCATATAAAGGTTTAGTCAGGCTAGCATAGTTGTCAATCCACAACCTACAATAGCTGACCAGACCTAAGAATTTTCTCAATTCCTTTTTATCTTTAGGAAGAGGTTATTTAACCACCCCTTCAATTCTGTCCAGTGTTATTTTTCTACTACCTTTACTTATCAAATGTCCCAAATACTTCACCTCTCTTTCAACATATTGTAATTTCCTTTTTGAAACCCTCAACCCTTTTTCTCTCAAAAATTCTAGCAATTTATCAGTTGCTTCTTTTACTTGATGCTGTTTCTTTCCTGAGATCAACAAATCATCTACATATTGTATCATGTATGTCTCTCCAGGGACCTGGAATTGTTCCAATACCTGTTCCAACACTTGTCCAAACAGGTTTGGAGATTCCGTAAATCCCTGAGGAAGCACAGTCCATTGATATTGTTGTTTCCTCCCCGTAAAGGGATTCTCCCATTCAAAAGCAAACAATGGGCGGGATTCTTTTGCTAAAGGACAGGCCCAAAATGCATCTTTTAAATCCACCACACTGAACCACTGGTGTTCAGGTGGAATGTGTCCCATCAAAGTATATGGGTTTGGGACTACTGGATGTCTAGTTCTCACAATTTTGTTCAAAAGCCTAAGATCTTGCACCATCCTATACGTTCCATCTGGTTTCTTTACAGGAAGTATAGGTGTATTAAACGGCGACATGGTAGGTTCTAATAACCCATCTTTTACTAAACTATCAACTAACGGCTGGAGGCCTTTCCGACCTTCCATTGATAAGGAATATTGTCTTTGTCTTATTATCTCATTTGGATTTGTTAACTCTATTTTCAGGGGTTCAATTTGCAAACCTCCTCTGTTTCCTTCCCCAATCCACACTTTTGGGTTTATCCCCTTTTCATCTTCTTTTGTTAATACAAAAAGAGGACTTGATTCTGTCTTAAATGTAATTGTAAGTCCCAATTTTCCTAACACATCTCTACCTAACAAATTTACTCCCGCTTCAGGTATATACAATAATTTTGCCCTTATATTTTCTCCATTTTCTTGTCCAATTTGAATTTCCTCCAATTCTTTTACATAAAATCCTTCCCCTTTTACTCCCAACACTCTAATTTGATTTTGACTAATTTTCATAGCAGGTATTAATGTAGACACTGAAGTGCGCGCTGCCCCAGTATCTATCAGGAACACTACCTCTTCCTTCTGGGGTCCCACTTTATCAAGGGCTCGTTGTGGGACCTAAAAATAAACTGCCCCTGACGCCCCTAGTAAAAACTATCTTCTTCTTCTTCCACCACTCTGTAGACTTGTTGCTCTTTCTGGAGTTTAGGGCAATCTTTCTTAAAATGGCCCGTCATTCCACATCCAAAACACGTTCTCTCCCTCTTCTGGTATCCACCTCGAAATCCTTGAAATCCTCTTCCTCTACCCCCATTAACGTACTGATTTCTTTCATTCCTCTTATATCTTATTTCAAAGGGACTTTGCTTATCCCCTAACTCTCTTCTAGGAGGTTTTTCCTTCTTCATCACTTGCTGTACTGTTGCTACCATCATCTTACTTTTCTGCCTTACTTTCTCTGCATCCCTCTGAACATACACTTTCTGAGCCTCTTTTAATAAATCATTTATTGGTTTGGTGGTCCAATCATCCAACCTTTGCAACTTCTTATTTATATCAGGCCATGATTTAGTCACAAATTGAACTCTGACTAGTGGTACATTGGCAGCATCATCAGGATCCATCCCTGAATATTTTCACATGCCATCTTTCAGTCTTTGTAAGAAGGCAGCAGGAGACTCATCTTTTTCTTGTTCTATTTGTAATGCCTTAGTCATGTTCTGAGCTTTTGGTACAGCCTCTTTCATTCCTCTAATTATAAGATTTCTCATGTCTTCCATATTTTGTCTTCCAGCCAAATCATTATTATCCCAATTTGGTCTGGCCAGAGGAAATTTTACATCTGCTGCTAGCCCATTTGCGTGTTCCCTAGTCCAAATTGCTGCTGCTGCAGTTCTAATTAATCGTCTTTCTTCGGCCGAAAATAAAGTGTTCAAAATGGCCGTCAATTCATCCCAGGTATAAATATTTGGTCCTAGTAGATTATCCAATTGTTCAGCAGCCCCCAGCGGGTCCTCAATTAAATTTTTCAATTCCTTTTTAAAGGTTTGTACTTCAGATGCCTTTAACGGCTCTTGGTCGAAGCTGATTCTCGGGGCATTATTTCCATCTATCCCATTCGGCACTTCCCTTAAGGGAAAAGCCGACACCTCTGTATTTTTTCCAAAAGGAAAATTTTCAATGTCCTTTTTACATTGTTCTAGTTCTTTTCTCAAGTTTTTATACTTTGTATCCTCCTTCTCTGGCTGTTGTTGGGGCCAGGTTCCAATTCCTCCCACTGTACCTTGGGGCACCGCCGGTAAAGGCGGCGGCAAAGGTATCACCGGTGGTGGTTGGACTGGAGCCTGATTTGGATTATAAGGTGGTGGGCGATAATCCCTATATCTCGATTTTGTTTCCTCCTCTTCCTCTAATTCTTTTTCTTCTTCCTTCTGTACCATCACAGACACAATTGATAATGTATCTACCATGGAGATCCATTTATCTGGATTCCAAATTAAAGCATAATCCAATTCATTATCTAATGACTTGCACACTTTTCTCTGCACATAATCATATAAATTTTGGCACGCAAAATAATTGTTAGTTCCTATTCATGGCCACTCTACTTTTTCATCCTCCCACCAAACAAAGCAACACAAATTTACCACACCTTCTTCAGTCAAATTCAATCTATCAATTATCTTATTATAGGGCGGCTTACCCCAATTACTTAGTAGAAGTCCTAAAGGACTCTCTTTATCTATGTTCAACCTAGGATTCTTTCTAATTTTCTTTACACAATTTTTTCGGGAACACTCCGAGAATTGCCCATACTGGTTTACCGTACTGTTATCTGATCCTTACTAATCTAATGAGACCACCTTTTACTTCACCAAATCACTTCCCCCTTTTCTCCACCAATCCTCTCGCGAGGGTATGGAAGTCGGATACCAAGGTGTCCACACTCACTTCGTCTTGCTACCCCTTATGGGTACTCAGGACGTCTCATGCACTCCTCTCACAGATCTCAGATTCAAACAGTCCTACCCAGTCCTCCCCCAACCGCCTAGGTGGTTTTTGTATCTGGCCACCCCAGATTTTACTCACCTAGGTCTGTGCACGAAGTTACCCGGTTTTTCCTGAGGCCGGCAATCTCTATTTCTGGTTCCCTCTCCTTTCATTTCTATTTGCAACTTCTATTTAGGTTCGTCGGGCTCTAGGGTTCGCTCAGCACTCACTGCTCCCCGAGTTCGAAGCTGGACTGTCGAACTCGACAGGGCATGCCTTCCAAGTCGTTGTCCGTGTCCGGGAGTCCCGAACGAAATCCCGTCAAGTCTCGGGTTTTGGCACCAAAACTGTTGGACACAAAATAATAGATACAAATTAAAATTCACTCAGTTTAAGATGCAAATAGAAAAGAAGTTTATTAACCTTCACAACAAAGTCTAAAAAGCAATGGTTTGCAAAGTGTGGTGGATTCAGGAAGGCTAATGATGCAACATAGCCAAACGCTGAACCACACTCATGTTTCAGAATCACACATTATTATACATCCTATCACGACGCCCCATTCCCTCCTCCATGACCCCATTGGCTTAGGCTTTGGAGGTTACAATCTATCAGAAGCGCCTAAACAGAATACATTATCTCCACCCCTGTTTGCTTACATTATACTAATAAGATCCCTCCCCTATTATCCTGTTTACTCAGACCATATATGTATATCCCTATCAATCTTAGAGGAAGGATGTCTTCCATCTCCCACACCTGTCAGATCAAGTAGTGGTACCAAGCACCAGAAGGTACTTAAAAACAATTCCTAGATGATGACTCACACCAGGCTCCATTATAACTCCTGTTTCCCCTACCTCTCACTTAAGGCTTGTATTTTTCCCAATATACACAAAGCATTCACTCAGGCTATTGATTATAAAATAATAACTATAAAATAATATAACAATGATTACATGATAATACTAAAATATATTTTATTTTTAAGCTTACTTGTTCCTTCCAGTTATGGTCCACATATGAAAGGTTACTCTATGCTCCCAAAGTTTAGAAACTATCTATTACCTATGAAGAAAAAGAATGATAGAATTGACCCTACTATCTTCCCATTAGCCTAGTAAATATCATTAGCAAGCTGTATGTCAGACATCTCCTGTGGAAATAACAGGAATGGATGAAGTAGAAGAAAAAAAATCACTGATGAGCAGGCTGTTATTAGAGTGAGAATGTTCACCATAGAGAAATACCCTGCTATAATAAGGGGGGTTGTGCTGGACCAGTTATATAATCATCTGGCCAGAGTATATACTTGAGAATTGTGTTATTGTGTATAGCATTTACAGGGTTAATATTGTATCATTGTGAGAACTGTATGTTAGAATGTTTGGCATTTAAAGGGTTAGACGCTGTTTCCTTAAGAGATGGCTTATGGGTAATGTAGCTTAGCTAGTTGAGTGGGAGGAGTTTCAAAGTTTATGACTGTACTTCCTGGCTTTGTGCCTTTTGTATCATGTCCACATGGTTTCCAGCCCCGTGGCTTGGAAGTTCTATGCCAACATGTGATTTGTATGCAGAAGAAGAGGGGAATTCCATTGTCAATTTACCTGTGAAATGAGTCTATATTGCTGTCTATATTCTGGATGAACTTCTGCATAACCGTGAGTTGATCTTTGAGGATTCCTAGAATAAAAGTGATATTTCTTTGACTTGTTTTCACCCAGTAACTGTCTGTCTCAGCGGAATCCAGCAGCTTATTCTGTGTGGGACAGAATAGTAAATTGACATGGCTAATTTCCTCTAATTGCCAGTTTTGTCTGCCTGCATTAGTAAAATCAGTATTATCTCCATATCCAGTAAAAGCAAAGTGTAGAATTAATGCTAGTAGATTGCACCCTTGCTAGTAAAACAGTTTTTAATCTTCATCTCTGCTCCCTCTTCGTTAAAAGTAAAACGTTAGTGAGACTTCTCTATGCCCTGCTTGGATGAAATGGGAACAGCTAAAAGGTTACCTATGTCTGCTTGCCAGCCAACGTTTTACAATAAAGAAATAATACGTGTTTCTCCTTTGCTGAGTAAAAGAGGAAAGGAGATTACTGTCTGTGTTGCTAAAATCAATGGAAAGGTGTCTGAGTTGAAGGGAGACATTTGCCTACAGAAAGGACGCTATTAAAGCTAGTGAATTGCACTCCTGCTGAAGTAAAAGATTAGGAAAATCCTCTACTGCATTCATTCTTTGCTTGCTATCTGAGTGATTCAGTTTGTCAAAAATGCTGCTCTCCTTTGTTTGAAAAGCCCCTGACCTCACGACTCAGCGAACAGGCTAATTTGTTACCAAGGGAAGTAATCAGGTTGTTAAGGAAAGTCATTAACCCATTTGTTGTCATAGTAACCTAGCATATGGTGAGAGGAAACTGACTCACTTCCCCATCCCCTTGGAATTAGAGGAATTTGAACGGGGGGAAAAGGGCATCTGGTTTCAAAGGCAGAACCATCCCCACTACTGCAAATAGCAAATGCAGTAGCATCCTTTGGTGGCCAATCTGCACACAACACCTGATTTCAAGTTGCCAGCAGAATAGCCTTCAGCCTTATAGCCCTGCTGGAGGAAGCAATGCCCCCTAGTGGTGCCCCTACTCAGTACAGATCAAGGAGAAACAAGCAGCAAATTAACCTTGCTTATTATCACAAAGCTATACGGCCCAGGTGGATATTTACAGAAGCCAGTTAGAGCTCAATAATCTCCAGACAGCTAACAGCTTGTAACGTGGTTCTAAGAAGACAGAATTTGGCTGGCTTTTCTCAAAGCGATATCTAGGAACAACGCTGAGTAGTAGCGACTTGAAACAGCAGACTTGCCTTCACTCACGCAGCAAGTGTAACCTGGTAGCACAGGAGAGAATCTCCCTGATGAGCCTACCCAGATAGAACACCCTGGTGGTGAAAGAGTGAACCTCACCTGAAACAATCACTCACGCAAGCAGTGACCCCTAGTGGTCAAGAGTGAACTTCGCTGAAGCACCCACGCACGCCAGAGAGAGCCCCCACAGTGGTGCCTCTACTGACAGACAGCACCCCGGTGGCTGATCTGCAAGCAGTGACCCCTAGTGGTCAAAGAGTGAGCTTCACCAGAAGCAATCACTCACGCAAGCAGTGGTCAAAGGGTGAACTTCGCTGAAGTACCCATGGACGCAAGCAGCACCCCCTGGTGCCAAGGAAGGAATTTCCCTGAAGTGCCTACCCAGATAGTGACCCCTAGTGGTAAAAGAGCAAAGTTCACTGAATTCACCTCAAAATAGCTAGGAAGTCTTTTCAGTCTTCCCTAGTCATGGCAGCCTTGTCCTTCCATCATAACTCTCATGTCTCAGGCACCTCCCATTCCTCTAAAACGTCTTCTCATCATAACCATCCCTCCTGAATCTCAAGAGCAGAGAGCCTTGCCACTCAACTTATACACGCAGAAGTTGACGCCGCGGCAGTCATAGCAGTTATACCCATAGCTAGAAAAGAGCGACAGGTAAAGATAGAAATAGCCGACATAGATCTACATGCAGCAAAGGCAGAGCAGCTGCATAAGGAAAGAGTGGCCAAACTGGAAGCCAAAGAAGCCCTACGTGAGGCAAAAGCAGAGCAACTGGGAACGGAAGAAGTGGCCAAAGCAACTCTACGTGTGGTTAGACAAAAGGAAGAAACGGCCATAACTCAGGCCAGGATCGAGTTTCTACAGTGCGAACAAGAGGCAGCAGAAGCAAAGACTCAGGTCAACCTTGAGTTTTCACGGCTCGAACGGAAGGCAGCAGAAGCAGCCACAAAGGTAGCAGCTTTACAGAAAAAGCTTGATAGTCGTGTCAAGACCCACGTGGAGGACCAGAACATGCTACGATGTGAGCAGGCAAGAGTGCCACGGTTATCCACAAGCCCCCCAAAACCAAGTAGACAGGAAGGAGAATCTCAATGACCAGATGTGCCAATCAGCCAGAGAGCCGACGTCGTACCATCTGGATCATGAGATCTTCCCACCGGTGTTACACCACTGTCTCCAATGAACTGAACCACAGATGGTTACCGGATACGTTCATCTGCAATGGCGCCGGCTCCACAGCAAGAAGTGCAGTTGCTACAGGACAAGATTGCCAGAGCTCAGGCCACAGGAGGCAACAGGAAACAACATCCCGAGGAACCGCCCCCAGACCTGACCACGGAGGAGAATCCCGACCACCAGATGTGCCAACCGGCCAGGGAGCCGACAACGCACCACCTGAACGACGAGAACCCCCCCGACAAGTGAGCACACAAGAAGTCAGGCCTCCTCAGCTTAATGTTAAGGCAGAGGAATTCAGACCCAACCCACAAGGTTCCTTGTCCATGCCACTGGAAGTTAACCCCAACAAGAGGTTTTCTGAAGAAAAATGCCAGCCGTCTGTACCACGTTTCCCTGCTCTTGGAAACATGTTTATGAGGTTCAACAAGAAGCCACTGATCATGCTCCTGATGACCTCAACACTATACCAACCCAGCCTGACGGCAATCCCGGCACAGCACAATTGGATCCTCCAATATCCTGGGGAAGAAAGTTGGACTTAGGAGAGTACAAGGTCGGCTTCAAATGCTGTGAATCTATGGAACACGCGGCCAAAGCTTGTTCAGCTACAGAGAAGTGTCATCACAAGAGTGACAAGTACCCAAGAGCCCTGCATCCAGACTCTGAACAGCTACAGCAAGCAGCTTCTACTCCTCCTTCAACTGAGGAGCCCCAGGACGGCTCCAAAAAGCATCCAGAGGCGCCCGCCAAGGTCAACTGCACATTAGTTGTAACAACCCACCATCCCCCAGTGAATCCCCAAGTGAAGAAACATCTCTCACAACGTGCTCTGTGCCACAGAGCACGGCGGGGAGGAAAGTCACTGGATTCCAGTTCCAGCCATTAGATGGGAGTTCATGGTTCCTAAATCCTGGATTGGTCATCCCAGGAACATTATGTGTTGACCAACTGCAAACTCCAACCCAGGTGAATATCTCAACAACCTCCATTCTCAGTAATGGAAGAGCACCTCACCTAAAACCACGCCAAGAACACTTCACGCTTGTGACAACCAAACCCATTTTGGAAGCAACAGTGTTCCAGACCAGTAAGAATTACAACAACTTAGCCTTGTCCATAGAGGACAAACAATTTCTGCAGCTACGCGCGTTCTCCCAGAGCACCACACACTGGGACGGGCCGCGTCCGCCAGAACAGAAACAAGACTGGGAGTCATGGAGTACATTCCTAAGTTGTCTCCAAAGCATACACGTGCATCACACATATGTCTCCAGCTCACCCGCTACTGTACAAAAGAAAGAATTGTATGCCTTCTCATATGCGTCAATGAAGGTGATAGCAGCCATAAGATACATTAGAATCTACAGCGGGGAGAGTCGCAGTGTTGGTTTTGTCATAGGAAAGGCAAAATTAACAACACAACAAGGCCACACCGTACCAAGGTTAGAACTCTGTGGTACCATATTGGCCGTAAAACTCACCAGCCTAACAATGAAAATGATAGGCCTCGAGCTACAATACACGACTTTCTACACAAACAGCAAGGTGGTGTCAAGCTACATCTTCAACCAAAGCAGACACTTCTACGTCTATTTAGGCAATAGAGTAGAAAAGATTAAGAGATCTTCAAGCCCTGAGCAATGGCAACATGTGCCAACAGAACAGAACCTTGTGGACCAAGCTAAGCAGTCCACTGTTGCATCACAGTTAGCAGAATTGATCTGGCTAAAGGGTCCCAAGTTCTTGGCTTGTCCAGCCAGCCTGATGCCACAGGGACCAAAACACTATTCGCTTCTAGCTACAGATCTAGATGACTACGTTCTACCTCAGGCACCCAACAAATTTCTCAGACGGGATGAGAAATCGATCGTCCAGACCATCTGCTTGCCCACAATGAGCAAAGAGACAGAGAAACCGACCCCTAAACATTTCTTAGAACCAGCCCGCTTCAAACGCCCCTCCAAACGGAGACCCATCAGATTGGGCATAGTATTGATCATCTTGATCACTTGTCTTAGCATCCAAGGAACTAACTTTGTAGGAGCCTGCAAGGACTCACAGACTATTGAAGGCATTTGTCATGACCCAGTAATTGACAAATACCTGAAGGCCCAGAATTGTGTATGGGCATTCAATCCTCCCCATGCATACCACATGGGAGAGGCGTGGGAGCGCATGATTGGCGTACCCCGCACAATCATAGACTCTATGTTGACAAAAACACCCACACTGACACATGAGGTTCTCACTGCCTGCATGGCAGAAGAAGCAGCCATTATCAACGCTAACCCTGCGGTTCCAGCTTCTTCTGTTTCTGAGATTCCAGTGGTTCCAGTCTCTTCTGTTCCTGAGTATCCTTTGGTTCCAGCTTCTTCTGTTCCTGAGAATCCTGTGGTCTCAACTTCTTTTGTTCCAGAGTATCCTGTGGTTCCAGCTTATTCTGTTCCTGAGATTCCGGTGTTTCCAGTCTCTTCTGTTCCTGAGTATCCTGTGGTTCCAGCTTCTTCTGTTCCTGAGAATCCTGTGGTCTCAGTTTCTTTTGTTCCAGAGTATCCTGCGGTTTCAGCTTCTTCTGTTCCTGAGATTCCGGTGGTTCCAGTCTCTTCTGTTCCTGAGTATCCTGCGGTTCCATATTCTTCTGTTCCTGAGAATCCTGTGGTCCCAGCTTCTTTTGTTCCTGAGAATCCTGTGGTCCCAGCTTCTTTTGTTCCTGTGAATCCTGTGGTTCCAGTCTCCTTTGTTCCTGTGATTCCTGTGGTTCCAGATTCTTTTGTTCCTGAGAATTATTGGGTTCCAATTTTCTGATCCAGAAATCCCTTTGGTTCCAGTTTCTCCTACAGGAAGGAGATCTTGTCTTGCTGAGAGACAAGGACACATACCAGAACTATTGGCTCATGAGACTTGTGCATTGGGCCCTACACAGTTCTGATGGACTAATTCGCCAAGTTGAGGTCCAGATCGTGAAGTCACATGAGTCAGTTTGTGACTCAAAGACTCTTGTGAAAAGGCTTTACACCAGGCCAATCACTGACCTGGTCCTGTTGCTGAAGAAGACTGAACTGGAAGGTTGAACCTCAAACTATGTATATTGTGTTTACCTCATAATTGCATTGTTTGATGTAACACCTTGTTTATCTCTGTTATAGTTGTGCATGTTTTGTATTTACCTTATAGTTATGCATGTTTTAATACCATGTTTTTGCCTATTTTAGTTAATAGTCAGTTAGTAATGAAAATTGCATGCTTTGATGCTATGTTTTTTGCTTATTTTAGTTAGTTAGTAGTGGAAATTTATATTTCCAAGTGGGGAGTGTGCTGGACCAGTTATGTAATCATCTGGCCAGAGTATATACTTGTGAATTGTGTTATTGTGTATAGCATTTACAGGGTTAATATTGTATCATTGTGAGAACTGTATGTTAGAATGTTTGGCATTTAAAGGGTTAGACGCTGTTTCCTTAAGAGATGGCTTATGGGTAATGTAGCTTAGCTAGTTGAGTGGGAGGAGTTTCAAAGTTTATGACTGTACTTCCTGGCTTTGTGCCTTTTGTATCATGTCCACATGGTTTCCAGCCCCGTGGCTTGGAAGTTCTATGCCAACATGTGATTTGTATGCAGAAGAAGAGGGGAATTCCATTGTCCAATTCCAATTTACCTGGGAAATGAGTCTATATTGCTGTCTATATTCTGGATGAACTTCTGCATAACCGTGAGTTGATCTTTGAGGATTCCTAGAATAAAAGTGATATTTCTTTGACTTGTTTTCACCAAGTAACTGTCTGTCTCAGCAGAATCCAGCAGCTTATTCTGTGTGTGACAGAATAGGGGTATTATGTGTTGCTTTTATAGATTTAAAACTAAGCTTTGATGCCCCTTAATGTGATAATCTCCTCTTCGTGATTACAGAACTATATGTGAATACTTATGTTTAGATTAGATATAGAAAGGGAAATCTTTCTTCTCTGATTCTAGGACAGAAAAGGATTAAGAAAGACTGTATTCTAGCAAGGACTGTGATGTGGAGGCTATTGTACATCTTGGCACTAACGATCTGTCCCAAAAAGATGTACTCTCTGTGCAGAATGATTTCCAGAGCTTGGGGCAGGAACTTAGCAGAATAGGCTGTAGACTTACTTTTTCAGAAGTTTTACCAGTATATAAGGAGCAAAATGGAAAAGGCCAGCGTATAGCACAATTCAATATGTGGCTAAAGGAGTGGAGTAAAGGGGAAGGCTTTGGATATATTAGTCACGATGTCTGTAGCTGGTCCAATGAAAAAATGTACAAAAGAGATGGTTTGCATCCATCAAAGAAAGGGACTGAGTTACTCGGCTATAAATTCACAGATTTTCTGGAGGAATATTTAAACTAAACAGCGGGGACAGTGAGTTAATTGATACAGAACATCCTTGTCCCCGGCAATCTAACAATTATAGGGCTATCAGTGCATGTAACATAGATGTGTGTGTGGACAAGAATATCAACCTTGCTGTCAAACAAAATCAAGCTTCTAATAGCAAGTGCCACACAAAGTGCACTAACCAAATAGGTGGTAAGACAATAGGGGAACTCAGGCACCACACAGGTTATGTAGAAAGTAAACACAGGGTCAGTCATAAAGGACTCAAATGTCTATATACCAATGCACAGAGTATGAACAGCAAACAGGGTGAACTAGAAATTCAGGCTAATGAGGGCAGATATGATATTGTTGCCATTATGGAAACATGGTGGGATGAACCCCACAAATGGAACACACAGCTAGAGGGATTTAAATTATTTAAAAGAAACAGACCAAATAAAAGAGGAGGCAGAGTTGCTCTATATGTAAGAAATAACTACATCTCTACAGAAATAGAACACAACAACGATGAAAACTGTCTTGAATACATTTCGGTCAATATAAAAGGGGGGAAAATGACATTGCCATAGGTGTATACTACAGGCCACCCAAACAAACAGAGGAAATAGATGAACTTTTTGCTAGTCAGCTAACTAAGGTATGTAGGAAGCACATCACAATAGTAATGGGGGACTTTAACTACCCTGACATCAACTGGGAGACAAACTCTGCACCAAGTGGAAAATCAAACAGATTCCTTGCAAACCTAGCAGACAACTTTGTCTCCCAAAAAGTAGAGAAGGGAACTAGGGGATTAGCCATTTTGGATCTAATTCTCACTAACAGGGATGAAATGATAGAAGGTGTTGAAGCCACAGGAACCTTGGGAGGAAGTGATCATGCAATATTGGAATTCAAGATTATGGAAGCACAAGCAATAGAACACAGTCAAACTAGAGTCTTGGACTTTAAGAGAGCTAATTTCAATAAACTATCCCAAGCAGAGGCAAGGGAGAGAGTGAAGAGGGAGAAAGTTGCTGGGGGTTGCTAAGTTCAGATTTTAACAATAAAGGATAGGGGGGAGGGGTTTTGACACCGACGAGACCTGAGACTGCAAGCGATGACAGAAGAGAAGGGGAGGCTGGTTGTGGCTGTTTTGGAGACTAGCGGCCATCCGAAGTTTGTTTATTGCTACTGCTGAAAGTTTTAGACATTGAGGGGAGTTGCCCTGAGGGACGAGCTGTTACTGTAGAACGCTGACTACCTTTGTTCGTGTTCCTATCGCTGCCTGGAGTCAGGGTTTTCCCCACCCCATTTGTTTCCAAGCAGTCACTGGGAAATCATTGACTATTGCTGCTATGACTGCCTGGGGCTGTTAAACACTACCACACATTAACTATCAGGGCTAGGGGCTGGTCATCTTTGTTTCTGAAAGCCCCGTTTGATGACAAGAGTCTGCCACCTCCTTACTTTGCGTGGGTTTCTGCTAGAAGAAACGCCTTGAGAGCGCAGCTACAGAGCTCAACTGAGGGGAGTGGGGCTGGGAAGGCCTGAGCTTTGGCGGCCTCTGAGGGGGTAACGCTACATGTGGGGGCTTGTCTGGGATTCCCTGTCTGTCCCCCCCTCTTAGTAAGAGAGGATTGGTTTGTGTAGGGATATGAGCCAGGGGAACAAAATGGACTCTAAGGCGGCTATCAGGTGGTGCAAAGAGCAGAATAGTGAAGTAAGGACAAGTGTAGTAATTGATGTTCCTGGTGATGTTTGGTCAGAGGAGCAAATTTTACAGACATTGAGGGGGTTTGTCCCGGATCAGAGGGTATATGTGATAGATACGAGGGTGGATCGGGATCCCCCCCATTTTTATGTACTGCTGGAATGGAAAAAGAGTATTCCAGAGTGCTTTCAGGTTGAAAGTTTGCAACTGACAGAAGATGTCAGAGTAGGGGTGATTTTTCCGACTGCATGGAGCACACCTTTGACCAAACCACTAGGCCAGAAGAAAGAGAAGTGTGTTTCCCTACCTGCAGGGATAGTGGAAGTAGGGTTCACACAGACGGGGGGAAGTCTGACTTCCATTCAAAACCTGATGAGGGGGTTATTGCATAGGGGTTGGATATAGGAAATTACGTACTTTTTCGGGGATGCAACCAGTGCCAGAAGGGGAATAGGAGTATGAAGCTTGGATGGAACAGGCAATACAAGCAGTTGAGGAATGGGGTATACTGGACACCCAGAAAAGGCAATGAGTTAGAGAGAGTTTAAAGGGCCCTGCTGCAGAAGCTATTAGAAGCCTAACATTGAGTCAGGGACATTTTACTGTGCGTGACTATCTCTCTTTGTTGCATGATGAGTTTGGATCTGTCAAGACGGTCTCTAGCTTGCTGTTCCATTTGGAACACATGTATCAGAAGAGGGGTGAGAAGCTGTCTGAATATATAAGGTGCCTAAATAAATTATTATATCAGGTTGTGGAGAATGGGGGATTAGACCCGACTGAGGTAGATCAGGCCAGGATAGAACAACTCTCCCGGGGTGCTTTGGCTTCGGACCCTGTCTGGAGCCAAATAAAGGTCGAAGCTAGAGGAAATGTTTGGGGGTATCACGAGCTTATAAGGAGAGTGTGGGCAACTGAGGTAGTGGAGGAGGCTAAGGAGGCAACAGCCGAGTTGCCAGTAGGACGGCCCTTAGGTCCAGGAGTGGGAAAGGCCAGGGAGGATGATGATCGGTTAACAATGATGCAAGCCCAGATACTGGATTTAATTAAGATAATGGCTTCCTGGAAAGCAATGGGTGGCCCGCCCCCAAACGGAGGCAGGATTGGGCCAACTGATGGGGGGGTGGGCCCATCCACCCTGGTTAATATTTCAATGAGACCAGTGGTCTGTTACAATTGTGGGGGTGTGGGGCATTATAAGCGTGCATGTGCAAAACTGTACAGAAGATCAGGGAACCTAGTGCAGTCGGGAAACTGCCAAGGGCCCCAGTGAGGAGCTAGCTGGGTGCCCGGTGATATCAGTCAGCTCTGACAAGAGAAGGTTCCCTTGGAAACCCTCATTGAAAATGGGAGTGACAGTGAGAAATCTCCGTCCCCTTGAATTGACAGAAGCTGGAGCCATGGGGCCCCAGTGACAATCTTTGGAGAATCAGGTGCGGGTTGTTGAACCAAACACTGGGTTCCCCAATACTGGGGCCCCTCAACAGCTGGTGGGCCCTTCCCCAATGGTGCCAGTGCAGATGGAAGGTATTTATACTAAGGCCTTTTTGGATTCGGGTGCGCAAGTCACATTATTATATAGGGGTTTTTATATGTCCATATACATCGATTTGAAGATCTGTGGGTGATTTGAAGATCTGTGGTATTGGGACTGAAAAATTTCCCTATGATGGATATTTACCCGTACAGCTGACGTTTGGGCCTTCTATTGCCGGGTATATGGAGACCTTTGATACTCTAGCTATTATGTGCACTTGCCCCCCCGGGAGTTAGTCAGGGTTCATTGATTGTGGGGACGAACACCAGTTTGGTTAGGCGGTTACTCACCCCTGTTATTCCCTTGGGGAATTACCCGATAGTGAGGGATGTTCACCCTGCACTGCAGACAGTATGTCAGAGTTTGGTGCAGGAGCATCAGGCCCCTCAGAGGGGGTGGGGCGGTTATGGAAATTGGATAGGGAAAAGAGGATAATACAACCAGGGGAAGTGGCATGTCTGAGGGCTTCCGTTAAGTTAGATTGGGAGTAGCCTGGCCTGTATCTCATTCTTGAACCCAACCCTAAGGGACTGAATGGTGGAGTGGAATTAATTCCAGAGGTAATCTCCATGCGGGTTTTACAGCAGGAAAAAGGGCGGATCTCGGTTGGGGTTCGGAATATCACGGGCCTCCCTGTACGGCTGAGCGATCGGATGTTGTTGGGGCAGGTGAGCCCAGCTACTCCGATTGGGTCTCTGGATGGTAAGGGAGAGACTGAGGGGGAAGTTTCGATGGATCAGTTCTATCCCAAGAATACACAGCTTTCTCCTGAGTGGCAGGAGAGAGCGAGAGACCAGCTTTGGAAGTGGAGATGTTTATTCTCGAGGGATGGTTTTGATGTGAGCTGTGCTAGGAGTGCCCAACATGAAATCCGATTGAGGGAGGATAAACCTTTTAGGGAGAGATCTTGGTGGATCCCCTTAAGTGACCTGGATGATCTTAGGGAGCATCTAGCAGAGCTGAAAAAGACTGGGGTCATTAGGGAATCCCGAAGTCCTTATGCTTCCCCTATAGTAGTGGTCCGGAAGAAGAACGGGTCCCTGAGGATGTGTATAGATTACCACACTCTTAACCGGAGGACTATCCCTGATCAGTATACAACTCCTCGGATAGAGGATGCCCTGCAGTGTTTGTCAGAGGCGAAGTGGTTTAGTGTGCTGGATTTAAGGAGTGGTTACCATCAGATCCCCATGCATCCGGAGGATAGGGAGAAAACCGCGTTCATCTGTCCACTGGGGTTTTACGAATTTAATCGAATGCCCCAGGGGCTGTCAGGGGCTCCGGCGACTTTTCAAAGGCTCATGGAATGGATAGTGGGGGATATGAACCTGATAGAGTTGTTGGTCTATCTAGATGATATTATTGTTTTTGGTGAGACCCTTGAACAGCATGAGGAGCATTTGGAGAAGGTATTGACAAGGAAGGGCTGAAATTATTGTTAGAGAAATGCCAATTTTACCAACCATCTGTCACTTATTTAGCTCATGTCGTCTCAGCAGAGGGGGTGGCAACAGACCCTGCCAAGCTTGAGGCAGTGGTTTCTTGGCCTAGGCCCCAGAACGTAGCCGAATTGCGATCGTTTTTGGGATTTTGCTCATACTATTGGAGGTTTGTGGAAGGGTTTGCGAAGATAGCTCGCCCACTCAATGAGTTGTTAAAGAATGAAAAAGTAGAGGAAGCGGTGGGTCGTTCGAATCCAATCCATAAAACCAAGGGACCCAGGAAGTCTCGGGAATCTATTGAGGCAGAATGGATTGAATGGTGTGAGCAAGTTTTGATCAGTTGAAGTGGAGGCTTACAAACACCCCAGTCCTTGCTTATGCCGACCCCAATCGACCATATGAGTTACATGTGGACGCTAGTCGGGATGACCTTGGGGGGGTGTTATATCAGGAACATGATCAACAGTTGAAGCCCATTGCATACATCAGCAGGGGCTTAACCCCCGGGGAAAAGAATTATCCCACTCATAAACTGGAATTTTTGGCACTCAAGTGGGCGGTTGTGGATAAGTTGAAGGATTATTTGTACGGGGCAGAGTTTGAGGTTAAGACAGATAATAATCCACTTACGTACTTGCTCACAACCGCTAAACCTGACGCCACGAGGCATCGATGGTTGGCTACCCTTTCTGGATTTAGGTTCAGTTTGCAATATTGCCCGGGCATGAGGAACACGGATGCAGATGCTTTGTCAAGAAGGCCCCAGGATTCAGGGGCAGGTGTTAGAGAGTGGATACAATTGCCCCCTGATGGCATTCAAGTGCTGTATCGAGGGGTTGAGCATCGAGCTAGGGGAGCAATTGGGGCTGAATCGGTGGGGGTTACTACTGCAGGTGTCCCCAAATTATACTGTAATCCCATTCAGGTCAGAGGGGAGGGGAGGTTTGCCCTGACTAAGAGAGATCTGAGGAGGGACCAGGCGGAAGATCCCCTCTGTGGCTTAGTTGAAAAAGCCTTGAGAAGTGGTCAGCGGGAGGTTCTACTTTCCAATTCGCCGAGAGGAACCCGAATGCTGTATAAGGAGTGGGATCGCCTTCAGCTTCACGATGGAGTGGTTTATTGGAGGGGCCCTTCGGATGGGCTTGAAGAAAGGTGGCAACTTTTGCTTCTGGAGAAACACAGAGAAGCAGTGTTGATTATGCTACATGATGAGCATGGGCATTTGGGACTGGAAAATACTTTTAAGTTAGTAATGGATCGATTCTACTGGCCCTGCATGAAGACGGAAGTAGGGGACTATTGTAGATCTTGTCTGCGTTGCATTCAGAGGAAACCCTACCTTCAAGGACTGCGCCAATGGGCCATTTGCAAAGCTATGGGCCCTTGGATTTGGTTTGCATTAATTTTCTTTCCTTGGAACCGGATGTAAGTGGGCAAGGAAATGTATTGGTCATGACTGATCATTTTACTCGTTATACTCAGGCCTTCCCGACAAGAGATCAGCCCGCTGTTATGGTAGCCAAAGTATTGGTGGAGAAGTTTTTTGTACACTATGGGCTGCCTCAGCGCATACATTCTGACCAAGGGAGGGACTTTGAAAGCAGGCTTGTTAAGCAGCTACTGAGCTTACTGGGCATTCGGAAGTCCCGTACCACCCCGTATCATCCACAAGGAAATCCGCAGCCTGAGAGGTTTAATCGTACTCTTTTGGACATGTTGGGGACACTCACTGAAGAACAGAAACAACACTGGACGCAACATATTTCTACCGCCGTGCATGCGTATAATAGGAATGATGCCACCAGGTATTCCCCGTATTGGTTGATGTTTGGTAGGGAAGCCTGCCTGCCGGTAAACATAGTCTTTGGCACCTCAATGGATGAGACCTCAGTTAGGTCACATCGTAATTATGTGGATAGATTGAGGAAGAATTTGAAGGGGGCTTATGAAAAGGCCGCAGAGGCCACAGGGGTTTGGGAACGGTAAAATAAGAGGAACTATGATCTGAAAGTAAGAGTCCAGGATTTGCAGTCTGGGGATCGGATGCTATTAAGGAATTTGGGTCCCTCTGAGAAGCACAAACTGGCAGATTGGTGGGGTCCCCAGATGTATGTTGTTAATGAGAAGTTGCCGGGGCTATCAGTGTATCGGATACGACCAGAGGGAAGCTCAGGGCCTTTGAAAGTGTGGCATTGGAACCATTTATTGCCCTTGAATGAGGCAGTACAAGTCACCCAGCCAGTCACCGCAACTGAGCCCCGTATAGTGGGAAGAAGGTTAGGAACTAGGGCAACACCCGATCTGTCTATAGGAAGGGAAACGGAAGACTCTGAAGAAGAAGAGAGTTGTATAGTTTGGTTGTGGTCATCGGGGGATATTGGGATCATACCTCCCACTGTGGGTAGTGAGGTGGAATTAGAACAGTCTGGGCCTGACAATTTGGAATCCATGCCTAGAGCATGTGAAAGGGAGAGGACTCCCAAGAGCTTTGAGGTAGGGGGATCAGTCTGGGGGATTATTGGGACAGAAGGGGTCTTTGACCCTGGGGATCACAGAGTTAGGGGAGCCATTAGATCACATGATCCGCGATCGCCAGCATTAGAGGAGGAGTCACCAGTCCCAGGTACCTCCGGGGGTGGGGAGTTACGAGGGGACGGCACCCATGATATCGCCGAGCCTAAAGTGCAGAGACCAAAATGGGTGATACGCCCAGTGAAGAGATTAACATATGATGCCCCAGGCCATAGCATAGAGAGAGAGTGATGTTTACTGTATAATGAAGGTTGATTCGCTCCCGGATAATATAGATGCTTAGCAGAAAGTTCCCTATTCTTTGGGGGACCAAAGAAACTGCTTAGATGGGGGGAGTGTGTAGCGGGGATGGCTGAAAGGCTTTGCAGGAGCCTGGCCAGGGAGAGGGAAGCTTGGACAGCTGCTGCCGGTTTGGGTGCGGCGGGCGTGGATCGGGTGGAAGGAAAGAAAAAGGGGGAAAGAAAGGGGGTGGGGGTTGTTGTTGCTGTGGTTGGGGAGAGATCAGGTGAAGTCGAAGGAGGATTGAAGGTTTTAAACTGATCCCTTTCTGTGAAGGAGGGGGGAAGGAGAGAATGAGAGAGAGTGAGAAGGTGGAATTTGACTGCTTCCTTTCGCAAGGGGGATATCCCAAGCGGAGGCAAGGGAGAGAGTGAAGAGGGAGAAAGTTGCTAAGTTCAGATTTTAACAATAAAGGATAGGGGGGAGGGATTTTGACACCAATGAGACCTGAGACTGCAAGTGACGACAGAAGAGAAGGGGAGGCTGGTCGTTGCTGCTATGGAGACTAGTGGCCATCCAAACTTTGTTTATTGTTACTGCTGCAAGTTTTAGACATTGAGGGGAGTTGCCCTGAGGGACGAGCTGTTACTGCAGAATGCTGACTACCTTTGTTTGTGTTCCTATCACTGCCTGGAGCCAGGGTTTTCCCCACCCCATTTGTTTCCAAACGGTCGCTGGGAAATCATTGACTATTGCTGCTATGACTGCCTGGGGCTGTTAAACACCACCACGCATTGACTATTGGGGCTAGGGGCTGGTCATCTTTGTTTCTGAAAGCCCCGTTTGATGACAAGAGTCTGCCACCTCCTTACTTCGCGTGGGTTTCTGCTAGAAGAGACACTTTACTAACGCCTTGAGAGCGCAGCTACAGAGCTCAACTGAGGGGAGTGGGGCTGGGAGGGGCTGGGCTTTGGCGGCCTCTAAGGGGGTAACGCTACACATTCATTTATGAATTGCTAGAAAAACAAACAATTTGGTTATACAAATATATGACTTTTCTACTTGCGCTGCAATCTCAATGAAATCACTCCTTCCGCAATTTCTTCTTACAGAAGTAAGTTTATTTGACTATGAAGAACCAGAGTAGGATCATTAAAAAGCATCAGTAGTGGAACTGAATTGCATTATTTGTAGTGAATACTACAATTATGCCCTGGAGACTTTTTAATTTGGTTGCTTTAAATACTTCTTAATTGAGCATAGAAAAATAAACACTTGCGCAGCAGCAGTAGCCTATAATAGTGAATAATTGCAGACAGATTTGGCTGTTCTCTATATCTTAGTGATATTCAAAGTATTTATTATTATCAATTACATTGGCTACAGCCCCAGATTATCTTAAAATGGATAAAATCATGACAACCCAACTCAGAAGGGAATTTCACATTTTGTGAAATTTCCACCAACTTCCATACTTTTGACCATGAAATAGACCCAGGCTAAGTTCTGGAGGGGATGGGGAAGCAGAATTTGGGAGAAGGAGCAAAATTTAGACCAGGCCGTGCATAGACTTTGGAAATTTTATTGAAATTTGGTGCATTAATATCTACTTAAGTTGAGGGACAATTATGGCACATAAGGTACTGAATGCAAATGAATGAGAAATTATGGCCCATAGGAATCAATCACAATCTTATACTTGCATCAAATGGGATATAAAATTTGTATAGAGCTGTTCCTGGCTATTGATTTCTGGATCCTTGTTTGGTTCCCAGCATTTAGAGAGGAACTTTATCCATGTCTCCCCTGTGGGATAGTATTGTTTGCTATACAATGATCTAGTTTTTGGCTTTATCTTGTTAACAAGCTTAGTATGAAGAAAAACTGTAAGCATAATCCAGGAACTTGGTAGCTTGCAAGTTATAAATGGATGTGTCTTCTAGTTAAAGAAATGGGTTAGTTTTCTATTCAATGGGTCTTAGCTTTTTCATATAGGTGGCATGTCTTTCACATAATCATAAACTCTATACATTGCCCTCCCTACAATAGATTTTAAAATGAGGACTATTATATAACTGATCTTATGAAAGGCATAATGTACTAGTTTAATTCTTATTTTCCCCTATGTTTGATTGAATGGTTTGCTTTTCCTTTGTTACTACACAATACTCTTTTCATTTTATGTTTCTACTGTGGTAATTGAATTATTTCTACCACTATAATGTTTACACAATAAAAAGCTTAGAAGAAATTGGCTTGTATGCATGATACTTCCTGTATTTTCCATTGCATTTCTCAAGAATAGGTTGCTTGTGCTTTTTCAACATTTACTTTCAAGATTAAAATAAAACACAAATGATAAATGATATCTTGGATCACTGCTATTATATTTTATCAGATCTAGAGACAGATAAACCAAAAGAAAAAGAACAGTATTAAAGAGCTAACCACAATTAGAAAAAAGAATTTTCAAAGTAAGTCCTATTTTTCTACCATGTTATTCCCAACCTTTCCAATATTATTAGCCTTAAATATTTGTTTAACTGGAATGTATATCCCAGAGTTATAACAAAGGCAGTCACTTAACATCATATCAAAACAATAAAGGAATCTTTGTCTTAAAGATATGTTCTACAAGCAAACGGTGGGAGAGATAGCTGGTTGGCCATTCTGAAGAACAAAATGTTGGACTTAAGATGGGTGTTGGCCTTATCCAATAGGGGTGTTCTTTGGGAAGGGACTTCTGTGTTATTCCTACACTGTAGAACACACACGTATCACAAGTTGTGTTTAATACCTAGCTCTCTCAGTATTTACTAAATTTGTAAAACTGCGTCTCTTTTGTTGCATGTATAACTGGTAGATAATTTTAGCATGTATTTATTGTTAATTTAAATCTGTGTTTTTAAACTTTTACGTTGTTTTTATTGTAAATTTTGTTAGCTGCCTTGAGTGCTCATTAGAGCAGAAATGCTGGATATGAATCAAATCAAATCAGATTGATAGTGATTTTCATGCAAAAGCTCAGGGATTTAAGAGGCCTATTAATAAACCAAATATATTTACTCAGAAGTCAAATTTTTAATCCTACTTAATATTAGATTATATCCTCAGAACCATCATATGCATATTTACTCAGAAACAAATATCTTTTCAATAATGCATAGAGCTTCTGCCTTATTTATTTATTTATTTATTTAAAATAACTTAAGCAGTTTTTCAAATTTCCTCTATTATATAAATTTTCCTGAAACTTATTATTAACTGTTCAGATTATATTGACATTTTTCTCCATGGACAAATGTATGATTTATGAGTCAACTCGTTAAAAAAAATCTACTGTAACTAGAAGAAGCCTTTTATATTATTCAAAAAAGTAGGTAAAGTAGGGGCAAGCAGAGATGGTCACAACACATACTTCTACATTGTCTTGCAAAGTGATTGCTATCTTGACCTGAAACCTTCTTGAAAAGGTTTCATGTTTTCAGATCCTTCTTCCTTTCTCCTGATAAAACTGCCACAAAAGCTTTGGAATGCAATAAAAGCAATAAATAACTTTAAGGCTCTAATTCAGCGGCTCCCTGCACCTCTAGAATGCTTCTGATATATTCTTGCAACCCTTACAAAAGTTTGAAATAATGGCAACAAATTATGCATATACACTATAATTTTGAAAACCCAAGTTTTCGCATCCCCTGGAATACCGTCTCACACTCCCGGTTGGGAACCCCTGCTCTAATTCCATTGCCATTCAGAATCAATTTTTTCCCTGCCTGTCAAGCAATACTTCTTCTAAAGTTAGTATGTTTAAGCTATAATTATATCTGTAGTTACACTAATTTTGCTTTAGTATCAACTAAACTAAAGTTTACTTGGCAATTTTTCATGACTAGCAAAATACTGGGCTTTAGAACCTCTCATCCCTCTGGCATTCTGCACAATGAAAACTAGTCTTTTGGGGTCTAGGATAATTCACCATGGCTACGTTGCCTCGGCCAACTCGCCAAAGAACAACTCAATGCGGCCAGGTTGCTGTGGGACAATTCAATGTGAGATAATGCAAGATAAGTGTACTGTTATCTGCCACTGTTTCTTCGACATTATTTTAATTTTTGTCATTCATATTTTATTTTGTCCTCCTTTCACAGCCTTTCTTTAATGATTCTATTTCACCATTTCTTTGATATATCTTTGATATCAAAGAAATGGTGGAATAGAATCATTAAAGATATACATATATAATATAAAGAGGTAGTGTATATCAATTGTATATTTACATATTTTATATACTTGTCTTGATTTAATTTTCATTCAAACCTTCTGAGTTTATTTTACCCCAACACTCAAGCTAGACCAGTGTGGGTTTTCATTAGTGACAACACCTAGTTGACATTGTTTGAATTCAAATACTAAAACATGTCAACTTGGTTATCCTTACATTTTGGTTATACTTATATTTTGGTTATACTTACAATTTGGTTATACTAGTTGGGACATTTCCAGGAATGTTATGACTGAAGAACATCCCAGGAAAGGGCATTGGGAAAGAATTTCTACAACACTGCCAAGGAAATGACATGGATGCATCCATGAAGGCATCGGGAATTGATCTTGAACTGGAGGAGACACTTGAAGATCTGCTTAAATGAATCAGAAAAGAACTGGACAACTATAAACACAATGCAAGAGAAATATGGGTAAGATTTATACCACCTGTTCCATTTTTTTAGTGACCTTAAGAAATACAAATAAATAATAAGAGCAGACTTAACATTTCTTTCAACCATGTTGCATTGTATAAATATGCAGAGGGAATCAAACTATTTTTCAGTTACTGAACTGAGTTATAACTGAATCTGGTAATATATCTAGGCTGTGCAAACCATTAGGAGCAGCCTATTTTAACTCCCTGTTGGACTGTAAGAAAAAACTCTGAAAGTTTTGATGCAGTTGCCTTCGCACCCTTTCTAATCTTCTGAGGAGCATGTACTTGTGCAAAATATATTTTTGGTGGGACTTCCCTCCCTACCCACAATATAAATAAAGCCCTGTAGAATCTGATCATGAGTGCATCTAGTTCAGCTTCTTGATTCAAATATTCACCACTTCAACAATAGAAAGTCCACAAATACAACTATTCATACAATACATGAATTTGGGGTCTCATTTAACTTACTTTGTCACGCTGACACAATACGAACTAATTAACAAGTTGGATTTAATTGGCAAAAAAAAAAACTAGCCAATTTTAAAGCTGACTAAAGTTTGTATTTTTTATAACTGGATTTTAATAGGTCTTTAACAACCTGATTAAATTGGTGTTTACTAACATGAAGAAGCCACAAAAAATCATTGATTGCCTTTTTTCTAATCCTGCCAGAAATTGGATGCTCAATTATTATATTTGTAGCGGGGCTGTCTGAAAGTGTTTGCAGGAGCCTGGCCGGGGAGAGAGAGATTGGGACAGCTGCTGCCAGTTTTGGGTGCGGCAGGCGTGGACGAGGGGGAAAGATAGAAAAGGAAGGAAGGAAAGGAGAGAGGGGGTTGTTGCTACTCGTGGGAAAGAGGCCAGGTGAAGACAAAGAGGGGTTGGAAATTTAAGCTGATCCCTTCTTGTGGAGGAGGGGGGAAGGAGAGAGTGAGAGAGAGTGAGGGGGTGGAATTTTACTGCTTTCTTTTGCAAGGGGGATATCCCAAGTGGAGGCAAGAGAGAGTGTGTGGAGAAAGAAAGTTGCTGGGATTGTTAACCTCAGATTTTAATAATAAAGGATAAGGGGGGAAGGGTTTGACACCGACAGGACCTGAGACTGCAAGAAGCAACAGAAGAGGAGGAGAGGCTGGTCGCCGCTGCTGCGGCTGTGAAGACTGAAGGCCATCCGAACTGTGATTATTGCTGCTTGTGCAAGTTTTAGACATTGTGGGGAGTTGCCCTGGGGGGGCGAACCATTACTGCAGCACGCTGAGTGCTTTTGTTCGTGTTTTACTGCTGCCTGGAGCTGGGGTTTTTTCCAAACGGTCACTGAGGAATCATTGACTATTGCTGCTTTGACAGCCTGGGGCTGCTAGACACCACCACAGCATTGACTATTGGGGCTAGGGGCTGGTCATCTTTGTTCCTGAAAGCCCCTTCTTTTTTTAAAAAAAAAAAAGTTTTATTAGTTTTTCAATTTTTACATCCAAGTAATTAGGAAGCAGCATGGTGATAGGGTAATCAAAAATCCAATAACAGAATCATTCATATATATCTCAGGTTACCTCATTAAAAATTCCCTCTCTATTTCCCTTAGTTTTTATATCATATTGAAATTAATACATTTCTAGATAAAGCTCAATCAATCAATACAATTATCAATAAAATTTTACTTATACATATCCAAATCCTGTTTTTTAAGTTTTACTTAATTCCAATTACCATATTCCAATTTAGCCATTAATAACCGTAATAATTAAACTTTGGGTAACCCCAGTTTCCCTCATTTCATTACCAAATAATTATGTCCAGAATACACATATTATTCTGAACATTAAATTTCTTACTTTATTTCACAAATATATTCTATTTCTCGTCCTGATAGCTCCTCATTTGCTAATAAAATATCTTTCAGTGTCACAAACCCATTTCCATATTACAATTCAAAACTATAATCTATAATCTTCCCATTATAAGTCTAGGTCCTAAACATTAAGTAAGTCAATGTCTCTAAAAATCTCCTTGACCCGTTAAATAAGATTTTAAGCTATTCCATCGTCAATCAAAAAGGGAAGGAGAAGAAGAGAGCAAACAAACAAACAAACAAACAAACAAAAAGAATCCCATTTTTAAATCTAACTCTGGCTTTCTTTTTTTGCCAGGCAGGTTTCCATACCAGTGCCTTTGAATCCTCAAGTAGGTCTCCCTTCATTCCTACACACATTGTTTGAATCAAGGGAGAACGGCCAGTTATCAGTTTTTCAGAGGAACTGGCCCCTTTGTAGTTATTAGATTGTTGCCCTAATAATTCCAATCTCCATGTTTGGTTTAAAATGTTTATCATTAGTTCAATCTGGTCTTCTTCTTCTTCCTCCAGTTTCATCTGACTAGGATAAAGAGTCATATCCGGTGTTGTAGTGATTAATTGATTGTCTAGGTTGTCTAGGTTCTCAGTATATTGTGTTTGTTGTTCAATTACTGTTGCTTTTGGAGTTACGGGTACTTTAGTTGAAATCAGTATTTGGTTGTCAAAGTTCTCAACAAGTTGTGTGCCCAGTTGTGTAGAATCCTCTTTAGTATTAATTTGTTCCTCTCCTGTTGCTTTTTTGTTTGTAAGTTGATCAATTGGAGTCTGGAATTCAATTTGTAGTTTTGGGGTAACATCTTTGGCTTTCACACTGGAGTTCATTAGCTCAGTAGCTTCAAGGATTTTTTCAAGTATAAGTTTATAGTTAAGTTGTGGGTAGGATTCCTCCATTTCTATAGTGGTTAGGGATAGTCTTTTAGTGGAGGCTATGCTTAGTAAAAATCAGCCAGTGTCCACCTCCACAGCTTCTAGAAGTTGTTTCTACTACCCAGCTGTTTCCAACTCTTATCTTTTTTAGATAGTGTCAAGGGCAAATCAAGGGAGTCAACAGGCCTCACAGGCAGAAATATTCAGTTGCTGGTTCCTGGAAGCCCCTTCTTGACGACAAGAGCCTGCCACCTCCTCACTTCGTGTGAGCCTCTGCTAGAAGAGACACTTTACTAACACCTAGAGAGCATAGCTGCAGAGCTCGACGGAGGGGAACGGGGCTGGGAGGGCCTGGACTTTGGTGGTCTCTGAGGAGGTAACGCTACATATTCATAAGTTATCAAAGTTATTGTATGATTTTTTAAAAAATTTCCTTTTCAAGCTATTTAAGTGCATATTAGATTTTGTAGCAGTGAATACCATAAATTATTTGTGCAGAAGTTCACTGGTAGTCTCATCAGCATAGTGAATAAACTCATATAAATATGTTTGGTTACAAATAAAACATGCTTAGTCACAGCAGAACCTGGAATAAAACTAAGCCATGACGATAGTTTAATTCCAGATTCTACTGAAACTTTTATTTCTGTATTTTCCATGTTTGGGTAAAGACTATTCTCCAACTATACTTTATGAAATTACACTCTTTTAGACTTGCACTGCATCCAGACTATATATTTTGTGATGAGTCTTTTTATAGCAGAAATAAAATTGCATCCAAAAATGTTAAATACATTTTCAACATGCAGATCAGAATTCCTTCTTTTTCTAATAAATTATTCATGATATGTAACCCCCCCAACCTCAGATGAAACAATACTGATAACCATAATTTTTAAGTGTTTTGAGCCTGTTCCCTTAAAAATCTTAGATTAAGTGATTGTTTCTAATGGATTACATGAAGACAGTAGTTTTTTATTGAGAGGTTAGGAGAGAAACAAAGGTTATGCATTACATTTAAACCAAAAGCTTTGGGAAAATGCAGCCACAAGATTGAGTAAAAGTTAAAAGAGGTGCTAAGATATCATTTTAAAGTCTGATCTTGGTATTGAAAAAATAAGTAAAAGTTCCAGTACTGGTATGAATTAAGTATAATTGATGATAAGCCAATATATGCTAAATAGAAAGATAGGATTCCCTTCCCTTCTTCCCTTCCCTTCATCTATGATATAGATGTTGTAAATAGAATATTAAAGAAGAGAAGTCCAAAAAACAAAACCATGCTGAACTGAATGTGATGTTGATGAATGAGAAATATATAACTGGAGACACTAATACTCTCTGTTTGTTACTCTTGTGCATATGACAAGAAATTACTCTTCTTCCAAAAGTGTTGGCTTGTGGACTAAGCATGTAGTCAGCAAATGGGATCTTACTGTAAATGTGATGTAATAAATTCATTCTGGGGCAAGGCTGTGGCTCTCTTCATGGAGATTTCTTTCAAAAACCATTTAATATTTAGCAAATTAATAAAGATTTTTGGGGGAGACAGTATGTTGTTTCCTAGGCTGCATCTAAGAATTTTTCTAGATTCTGATCTAGTTTTCTAAATTCTAATATTTGTTGAAAATGATTTGTGGAGGCGTTAAGGCACTAGTCTAGGAACCAAGAAACTCTGAGTTCTAGTACTACCTTAGTTATGAAGCCACTTGGGTGCCTTTGGACCAGTCATTCTCTCTGTCCTAGGTAGAAGTCAATGGCAATCCATTTCTAAAAATGCTGTAATTCCAGGTTATAGAACTGCATAACTTGTATATGCTTTAAATTCCAGGACAGAACACAATATGCTTAGATATAGTTTCATACAACAGATTTTCTAAAAAGCCAGGATGATTTTAATATATTTGAAAGTTTTGCAGTGCTTCTGAGATTTAACTGCAAACAATTCCATATAGTTCTGCCTCTTTACAGCCAGTTTAACTTTTAATACACTTATTCAGAAAGTTGTGTTATGCTGAGCTGCAATATTAATATTAATTTCCTCCCACAAAATGGCACATTAACTCTTTTCTTACCATTTCTGGTAAGAATAATTCTTATCATTTAGATACTAATTCTAAAAGTGTCTCATTTTCTGTCTTGAAATGTATTATTTCATATATGATTGAAGACAAACAGATGTTTAAAGAAAGATATTAACTATGCAGATAATTTTGTGGTTGGTGTGTGTGTGTGTTCCTTTTAGATATCTTTATAAAGATTATATACTTGCTTGGAAGCAACACCAGAAAGGTCTAATTTAGATAATGGTTAGGGAGGTCAGACTACTGTATGCACCAAACACTAATACTCTGTGTCTGAAAACTCAGGAGCAAATGAGAAGGAGGGCTGCAACCATCATTTATTATCTTCTGGATTTCCCTGCAATTGCATTAATACCAGCTTCTAAACACTAGAAGGGACATCACTTCTAACAGAAATATTTAGGAGTGTCTACAATGTGGCAGCTGTGCCTACTTTATCAAAGCTAAACCAGACAATCAGGAACTGTCTCCCAAAGATCATTGAGGAAACCTGAACTTTATGCTCCCATATATAGTAACAAGAAAATTCTCTAATAAGTATTGTTCTGTTCTCGACACAGGCATGGAGACGAGACAGTTATGCAAAAAGATGTTCTTTATTTGGTACTTGCACTGAACAGAAGCAAAGGAGAAAATGGCAACATGCCCTTTTATACTTCCCCTGCAAGGGGAGGCTCAACCAATGAACGCAGGCCATTCTCCCGCCTCGCGCATGCGCACGAGGCTGGAGACAGCCTGTCTGGGTCCCGGGCAACTTATGGGCTGCCCGGGTCTATACAACCGGTCCTGGGCAAACACGTGGTCTGCCCGGGCCTCTGCAGTTATCCTGCAGGTTGCCTGTGCCTTGCTGATTGACTCAGCAAGGCTCAGGACACAACAAGTATAATGGAACAGAAATGCACATTTTGAGTATCCCAAGCTATGGATATGTGTCTCACAGTGCACCCAAAGGTTGCTGCCAAATTATAATGTTTAATGTGATAGATACACATCAGGTATAACCATTTGAACTCTTTCAATACATTTAATTTGATTTAAATTAAAATAAAATAAATCTAGCTTTTCCTTTTGGAAAATGCCCACACTACTACAAAATAGGCAATATCTGATTGAAAACCTTTAGTTTTGATGTCACATATTCAAAGAGACTCACATGTGTGTGTGGTCTCCAGCTAATGATTATAATCAATATTATCAATAGCTGGATTATATTGGTCTGCCGGCATAATCAATGGCCAGTTTTGGGGAGAAAGGTGGAATAAACTGAGAAATGGTTCATTCAGAAACTAACAAAACCTGTACCTTTACAGGATCATCACATGCATATTGAACTCCAAAGTTAAGACAAATAGCTTATGCTACCTCTATACAATCAATTTCAATATTTACAGATGCAATATTGACTATTGTTTTGTATTCAGTTGGGCTACTGTCAAGTAAGCAGCCAGGATGTACTGATATTCAAATTTAAGGAGAAACAATATTTTTCAAATGTTGCAAGAATATGACAGGTACACTCTGAAAATGGCAGCTTTACTTGATATGGCTACTGCAAAACCTCTTCTTATCCAAAAGCAAAAACTCTTCCTAGCATATGTTAGATCTTTTAATAGTACAAATAACTATGACAATAAGGCAGGTGCTTTGCTTTATGGCATGCCAGCTCCCACTTAATTCTTTTTTAAAATTAAAAGAATCTTTTAAAAATGTAAGAAGAGAAACAAATACCTGGTGTGATTTCTTGTCCTCCCTTGCTATTTAGTTTTGCAGCTTGCAACACTTTGCTGATATTATAAATGACAAAACAGAATAACTTGATGTTCCCTACAGGTAAAGCCCTGACTTTTCTAAGTATTCTTTCTTAAATTAATCCCCAGGATAAATGACCTACTTGCTGAATATAGGTAAGACAGCTTTGAGCTGTCACTCTTAAATGGCCCTTTTTCATGAGGTGATTTGCATTTGCTGGTAGAGTGAACTGGTTTCTCAATAGACCTGGAATTCAGCACAAGGCATTTGATGAAAGGATACATTAACTACATTTTAGGCAATCATATAAAAGTGTTATGAAATACATATTAAAATATTCAGCCTGTCTTTAAAAACATACATATAAAGAATCACATAAAAGTGCATTGTGGGAAGAATCCAGAGAGAAAGAAATATTTTGGGAAATATTAAAAAGACAGAATATATTTCCCCAAAGGATTTTAAAGGCAGAACCCCCCCCCCCCCACAGTCTCTCTGCCCGAAACAGAAACCAGATGTGATAATCTTGTCAGAAAAATTGGAGTCAGGAAGCTGGGATTAGAAAGAAAGATCCCTAGAATCAACAATCCCTCACAACAAAAATTCCAACAGTCATCAGCCATAGCCCCAGGGAAACAGGATATGATCTTTGGGACGTAATAGGATTAACCCACCACTATCAGAATACCAGAAAGGCACAATCAGACTCAGGTCAAAGTTCATGCCACAGGAACAACTCCAAACAAAAGCCCAAGAAGGTATAAAAACCCACTCCCTACTGCAAGTGGTCAGTTTTTTTCCAGAGCTATCTTTCTGTCTGGCTCTCCTCTTCAATAAACTACAACCTTCTTTCTAAAGCAGTCTCTATGTTGTTTATTCCCAGCTTGGACTGGACCCAGATGAAGATTTTTCTTTCAACAATTTGGCACCCAGGATGGGACTCCAAGCTAGCCTCTCCAATGGACTGAGACTGGTAAGCCCCATCTTGCCGGCAGCAGACACTTTGTCTCTGTGGATGGGTTTCCGAGGCCCTGCCTATGTGGAGCGAGGGTAGTAAAAGGGAGTTTTGAGTTTGAGCTCAAGGGCTGCTTTGGAAAGAAGGTAAGTACCTCTACATTTTAACTTTAAAGCCTAGGGGAGCAAAGGAAATGTGTATATGTCTGTGTGTGTGAGAGTGAGAAGACCCTTTTCCCAATCACAATTGGATTTTGCTCCTGTAATGTACTGAGCTTGTGTTAAGACAGCAGGTGCAGGGCGGGAACCAGGCGAAGCTAGCGGCCACGTGGCTGCTGCGGAGCCTGGATGTCTGGAGACCTAGGCATGCTTGCTCTTTTAGCACGGGAGAAACCCCATGCAATGATTGGTTAAGATTACCCAGAGCTCCTTGTATAAAAGGGCAGAGTCAGTTTCATTTTCTGTTCTGTTCTGTTTCTGTGTGCAATGAATAAACCTTGTTGTTGTTTTACCTTGTCTCTTCAATGTCTACCACCCTAAGGACAGAACAATTGGTGACGAAGGTGGGATTCTGCTGCCACCTTAATGAAGGGCCTGAATCACCATGAAGGAAGGCCAGACCACGCTGAGGGACGGCGTTCCTATTTCGGCTCACTCACCTGCCAGTATGCAAACGCTGGGGGAGAGTGCTGCGAGGAACTGCCCGGGAAACCCTCTAACAGAGTGGCAGCACGTGGTAGTGGAGAGATCCTGTCATGGCAAAACTGGGTTGGCTCGCGGAATTCGATGTTGCTCACCCGGAGCGGTGGAGCTCGTACGCCGCCCGGGCTGAGAATTACTTCCGAGTAAACAGGATCGCAGAAGACGAGCTGAAGGCTGCCACGCTGCTCTCTGTGTGTGGCCAAGCTGTCTTCGACATTGCGGAGAACCTAGTGTCCCCAGTGCCATTGGAGACCGTGACATACAGAGAGCTAAAAAAGATGCTCAAGGAGCACTTCGAGCCGAAGCTGTCGGTCATTGCATGGCGACACGCTTTCAAGCAGCGGGACCAGCATCCAGGAGAGTCCGTCACAGAATTCATCGCTGCCCTCCGACAGGCAGCGAGACCGTGTGAATTCAAGGACTTAGAGGAACGGTTACGAGACCATTTGGTTTGTGGACTATGGAGCAGAGATCTTCAGCAGAAGATCTTCACGAAGGAGACGGTCTCATTCCAAGACGTGTTGCGAGAGGTCACCACAGAAGAAGCAGCCGGCAGAGCTGTAAGGGCCTTGCGGCTCTCAAAGAACCCTCAGCTATTGCAAATCGTCCACCACGAGGATGTCGAACCAGAGGAAGAGGCCGAGTCGGACCAGGAAGTTGACCTGGTGCGACAACCCCCGGCGAAAGGACTTCCTAGACTTCTTGAGAAGGCAGATCCCTTCCCTAGGTGCATGGGGTGCGGGGGACGGCACAAATGAGCCGACTGCCGGTTCCAAACAGCCAATTGCCAAGCATGTGGCAAGCAAGGCCACATCGCTGCTGTTTTTTTAGGTCGTGGAAAAGAAATTTCCAATAAAGAGTTGCCTCGGAAAGGTACCAGGGTACCCAGCCAAAACAGGGTGGGGTTCTGTGCCACCAGGCGTGGCGTCCATAGAACCGGGGGACATAGGCCCTTAAAGAAAAAGTTGCAACTCGAAGTCAGGTTGCAAGGGGTTCCATTGAGGATGGAACTGGACATGGGGTCCGCCCTGTCCATCATTTCCCAGAGTACTCTTAACAGGATTTGTGGCTGAAGCGGCCAACGGGTGAAACTTAGGCCATCGAATTTAATATTGACCGATTTTCAGAATTCCCCGGTCAGAGTTAAGGGGGAGGCCACTCTAAGGGTGCAATTCCAGAAATTCATGGGAATGTTGAACATCGTTGTGGTCGATGGGAATAGGACAAGCCTAATAGGGCTTGATTGGTTCGAGGCCCTGAGAATTCAGGTAACTGGGCTGAACAGTTTAAAAATGGCTAGCCTGGACCAAGTCTGCAAAGAATTCGCAGACGTGTTCACTACTGAACTGGGAGAATATAAGGGACCCCCAATTGCCTTGAAGTTAGATCCTTCTGTTGCACCGATTAGGATCAAGCCTCGTTGGGTGCCGTTCGCTCTCAAACACAAAATTAATGCGGAATTGGATAAACTTTTGCAGCAGGGCATTTTAGAGCCTGTGGACAGCAGTCCATGGGAAACCCCCATAGTGACGCCACTTAAGGCCAACGGAGAAGTCAGAATCTGTGCTGACTATAAATGCACGCTGAATAAAGCTCTGCAGCAACACTCCTATCCCGTGCCAGTAGTCAGCCATATTCTGGCATCTCTACAAGGGGGTTGCATTTTTGCAAAACTTGATTTGGCCCAGGCCTACCAACAGCTGCCGGTGGATGATGCCACGGCAGAGGCACAAACCATTGTGACCCATCGGGGGGCTTTCAAGGTGCGGAGGCTACAGTTTGGCATTAATGTAGCGCCAGGTATTTTCCAGAGTGTCATGGAGCGAACGCTCAGAGACCTTCCGGGCATATGCCCGTACTTCGATGATGTCCTCATCGCAGGGGAATCAGTGGAAAATTTAGCTGAGAGACTCAGGGCCGTGTTGCTGCGGTTTCGCAAAGCGGGCCTGAAACTCAGGAAAGACAAGTGTAAGAGTGGGGTCACGTCCACAGTTTCTGGGGTTTTGCATAGATGTGGAAGGCATACACCCTGCTCAGTCCAAGCTGGAAGTGATCCAGCAGGCACCCAGTCCCAAAACAAAAGCAGAACTTCAAGCGTTCTTGGGACTGCTAAATTTCTTCTTTTTTTTTTTTAAGTATATTTTATTAAATTTTATATGGGTATGGGAAGGATAGGGATAATATGGGTAAAGGATAGGGTTAGGGAGTGGAGTTGGGATAGGGATGGGAATAGGGGTAAGGGTAGGTACAGTAGTGGGGTTACCCCCACACAAAAAATCCAACGCTTACACAAGCAGACTCTCATCCAGGTACACATATTAAATAATAGTGATTAATACAATACTAAACAATTATAGTCATTAATACTAAAAATAGTCATAAAATAAAAGCTTACTAATTAAATATAATTTAGCTCTAACGTAATGCTAACTATTGATAAAATTTTCCCCATGTCCTAAAATATACTGAATCCTCTTTTTCTTTAATCTCCAACGTCAATCTGTCCATTTCTGCACATTCTAAAATTTTCATAATTATAATCTGATCGTGTGGTAATTTTTCATTTTTCCAAAATTGAGCAAATACAATTCTCGCTGCTGTCAATACATGTAATATTAAATATTCATTCTCTTTACCATAATTAGATCCTAGTATTCCTAGCAAAAATAATTCTGGTTTGTATTCTATTTGTGTTTTAGTCATCTTTTCTAACCATTTATGAATTTTAAACCAAAATTTCTTAGCTTTAGGACACATCCACCAAATATGATAATAAGTACCTGGTTTTTCTTTACATTTCCAACAAATATTCGATACATTTTTAAACATTTTCGCTAATCTAACTGGTGTCATATGCCATCTATAAAACATTTTATATAAATTCTCTTTATATGAAGCTGCTTTAGTAAGTTTAATATTTCTCTCCCAAAGCTTTTCCCAGTCTTCTAAGTCTATGGAATATCCAAAGTTTTTTGCCCACACTATCATTGTTTCTTTTACTTGTTCTTCTTCCATCTTCCAATTTAATAGAAATTTATAAAGTTTCTTAATCAAATTTTCATCTGTTTTCAAAAGTATTTTGTCAAATACTGTCTGTTCTTTATAAAAGTCCATTACTTTTACATCTTTTTCATATCTTGTTTGAATTTGCAGATAGGACCACCATGTTAAGTCAATGCCTTGTTGATAGAGAGTTAGTCTGTCTTTAAGTTTTCCATCCTTATCTAAAATATCTTTATAAGTAACAAGTTTGTCATAGTTAATTAAATTTGGATAGGCAAATGCTTCCATCGTTGAAAGCCACTCTGGAATTTTCATATAAATTTTATGTTTAATTTTCTCCCACTCTGAGAACAACACATTCCTTATGGCATGTCTTTGAAAATATTTATGTACTTTGTTTTTCTCATACCATAAGAATGCATGCCAGCCCAATTGTAAGTCATGTCCCTCTAAATAAAGAAGTCGTTTATTTCTCAGCATAATCCATTCTTTGAGCCAAAGTAACATAGACGCTTGATAATAAAGACTCCAATCCGGATGTCCAAAGCCCCCTCTATCTTTTGTTTCTTGTAATAGTTTAGTTTTAATTCGTGCTTTCTTCCCTTGCCATATAAATCTCAATATTGTTGAGTTTAAATCATCAAAAAATTTCTTACCCAATTTAACAGGGATCGTTTGAAATAGGAAAAGTATTTTTGGTAAAATGTTCATCTTCACAGTCACTATTCTGCCTAACAATGTCAATTGAAGATTTTTCCACTTTTCCAAATCTACTTTTATTTGTTTCATTAGTTTTTCATAGTTATCTTCTTTTATTGTTGTATATTTCGATGTTAACTTTTTTAGCCATTTGAAGATTTGATCTTTCTGCAAGTTGAGATCTCTGTTTGTCTGTTAGGTTTTTTGTTAATACTTTAGTCTTTTCTTTATTTATCTCCAAGCCTGCTACATCTCCAAATTCCTCTATTTTCTGCAGAAGTATAGTAACTGTTTCCAATGGTTCCTCTATAATAAAGACTAAATCATCCGCAAAAGCCTGTAATTTATATTTTTGTTCTTTTATTTCCAATCCTTTAATTTCCATATCTTGTCTAATGTCTCTAGCCAACACCTCCAGTGTAAGAATAAATAACAGGGGGGATAGTGGACATCCCTGACTTGTGCCTTTTTTGATATCAAAGCCATCTGTATATTTTCCATTTAAAAATATCTTTGCTGTTTGTTTATTATATATTGCTTGGATCGCATTTATAAAGTTTTTACCAAAGTCCATTTCCATCAACTGTTGAAACATAAATTGCCAATTTAAATTATCAAAGGCTTTTTGTGCGTCAAGAAATATAAGTGCCATCTTTTTCCCTGGCTGCTGTTCATAATATTCTAAAACATTTAAAATAATCCTTAAATTGTTCTTTATCTGTCTTTTAGGCAAAAAGCCATTTTGGTCTGTATGAATAAATTCAGTCAGAAATTTCTTCAATCTTTCTGCCATTATTGAAGTAAAAATTTTGTAATCCACATTTAATAGCGATATTGGTCTATAATTTTTAATTTGTGTAAGATCAGTATCTTCTTTAGGTATCAAGGAAATATTAGCTTCAGTCCACGAATTTGGTATTTTTATCTCTAAGAAAATTTCATTGTACAATTCTTTCAAAATCGGGCTTACTGTATCTTGTAAAGCTACATAAACTTCTGCAGGGAGCCCATCAGGCACCGGGGTTTTATCCTTCTTTTGTCTTTTTATTGCCTCTGTGATCTCCATCATTGTTATCTTCTCATTTAAAATATGTCGCATATTCTCTGGTACCTTTGGAAGATCAGCTCTAATTAAATAGTCTTTTATTGCTTCTTCAGAGACCACCTCTGCCTTATACAATGTCTCATAATAATCTTTAACAATTTTTTCCATCACATCATTGTGGCAATATATCTCGCCTTTTGAGTCTTGTAATTTACTTATCATTCTCTTTTCTCTTTCTTTCTTCAATCTACGTGAAAGCCATCTTCCCGGTTTATTAGCATTTTCAAAAAAAAATTGTTTGGATATATTATTAGTTTTTATAGGAGTAGGAATAGGGTGGGGTTGGTGTTGGTGTTGGGATTTGGGTTAGGGTTAGGTTTAGGGTTAGGGTTGGGGTTAGGGTTTTTACAAATAACATTTTCAATATTTAGCAAACAGCATAATGTCTGGGTTCATGTGTTTAAAGAATAAAAAAAACAATGAGTAGTAGTTAATTATCATAAACAATATGTTAATTAATCGCTCGATGGTCTTCTTCTTGTTAATATATATTCAAAGTTACATATCACATTCCTTTCTCTCTAACTTGTTTTTCTAGCCATTGATAAAAATTATCCCATGTTCTAAAATACACTGAGTCTTCTTTCTCTTTTATTTTTAAAGTCAATCTATCCATTTCTGCACACTCTAAAATTTTCTTAATTAATTCTTCTTCAGTTGGTAAGTTTTCATTTTTCCAGAATTGGACAAATACAATTCTTGCTGCAGTTAGTACGTGTAGAATTAAATATATACAGTCTTTCTCATAATTTGCTCCTATTATTCCTAACAAGAATAATTCTGGTTAAAGTCTATTTGTTTTTTAGTCATTTTCTCCAACCACAAGTGTATTTTTGAGCCAAAATCTTTTTGCTTTAGGGCATGTCCACCAGATATGGTAATAACTACCTGGTCTTTGTTTACGTTTCCAACACTTGTTTGAAGTATTTTTAAACATTTTTTCTAATCTCACTGGTGTCATATGCCATCTGTAAAACATTTTATATAAGTTTTCTTTATATGCCACTGCTTTAATTAATTTAACATTTCTTTCCCATAACTTTTGCCAGTTTTCTAATTCTATATTATATCCAAAGTTCTTTGCCCATATTATCATTGTTTCTTTTACTCGTTCTTCCTCCATTTTTAAGCTTAACAGATATTTATAGAGTTTCTTAATCAACTTTTAATCTGTTTTTAACAGTATCTGGTCCAATTCTGTCTGTTCTTTATAAAATCCCATTATTTTAACATCTTTTTCATCTTTTTCATCGTTTGGATTTGCAAATATGGCCACCATGATAGATCAATACCTTGTTCTTGTAAATCTTATCTGTCTTTCAATTTTCCTTCATTGCCCAAGATATCTTTATAGGTCACAACTTTGTCATAATTAATTAAATTTGGGTAAGCAAAAGCTTCCATTCTTGAAAGCCATCCAGGTATCATGATATAAATTTTCGCTTTTATTTTTTCCCATTCTAAAAGAAGTGCATTTCTTATAAAGTGGTTTTGAAAGTATCTATGTATTTTATTCTTCCCATACCACAGAAAGGCATGCCAACCAATTTGTAGGTCATGGCCCTCTAGGTATAATAGTCTTTTGTCTCTAAGCATTGTCCATTCTTTAAGTCATGTTAAAATAGTTGCTTGGTAGTATAGCACCCAGTCCGGCAGTCCATTTTCAATGTTGTCACTTCCTTGTCTGGATTTTCCATCAGCTGTACTTGTTGGTCAATTGAGTCCTCTGTCTTAATATTTGATTGTTCCACTTCTTCTGTTATCTTCTGCATTGTTGGTTCTTTGGTTGTAGTCAAAATTTGGCTTTGTGCATCTAAGCTGGTGTCTTGATCTTTTATTTTAGGTCTCATTTTATCACAAGCTGAAAGAATAGTTTCATGTATTGCTTTCAACATGGAAAGAATCTTTTCCTGATCTTCATCCATCTCTTTCACGTATTTGTAAATAGTCTTTCTAGTAAAAGTTGTTTGTTAAGCAAAAGACAGTAAAGGTTTACATTCACAGTTCAAGTAGGCCAATTTTGCTGCCCAGCTGTTCTCTTACAGCTGAATCTCTCACAGATGGTGCCAAGGTCAGGAAAGTCTTATCTAAGGTCTGGGTTTTGAGCCAAATCTCTTTTTAGGAAATAACAAATTACCATACCAAGCTTCACCACAAGATGTCACCGGTGCCATTTAAGGTTTTTTAAGTCCCGAATTTTTCTAATTCTTTTTCCAATTTTATTTCTTTTTTGTAGATAAAAACAAGAGTCTCCAGTAAAAATAGGAAAAATTTTGGTCCCCAAGTATCAGGAACATATAAATCCAATTAGATTAAAATTGTTCTTTTTAATGCTTTGATTCCCCTGGGTAGTCAGATGCCGCTATTCTTAGAGGGTGGGATAGAATTCCCTTCCCTCTCTCCTCACAGGGGGAAGATACTTCAAAGAGCTTTTAAGGAAGAGAAAGTACTTAGGGTAAAGAGAAGATAAGATCTCACCCAGTTTCATCTGCATTGCTTTCAAAGTACTTGGTAGTAAGTTTGACTTCGGCTGTCAGCAGCTTACTGACGAGCCATATTGCTATAGCCGGTCTTTTCCCCCTCGGTTTGAAGAGCTGCCCCGGATAAAGCGGAAGGGCTGCCGCACTTCCGCGATCAAGCGGGGGTCCTCTCCTTGCTCATCACCCCTACAAGGGCAACTTTCGACCCTTTCCAGGGTCCCCCAGCGGAATAAAACTGGACGCTGGAGGCGGAGCTCGCCTCCATGCGTCCGCCAGTGCCGCGATGGCAAACTGGAAGTCATCTCCTCGTGGTTTCTTGTTGTAGCCACCATGTGGGTAGCAATTGCCTCTTGAATTGCTTGTAACATTACTTGAGTTTCCTTTTAGAAGTTATTAGCCTTTTCTTATTGAAGCATTGTATCAATTGATCTCTGATAAACTGGACTTGCAGAAGCAGAAGAGGGAGTGGAAGTTCTTTTTTTTCCAACTTTAGATAGACCGGGGACGCTCATCTTTATCTTTTAATCATATTTTGTAATCCACCAAGTAAATCAGAATTTGTAATCCAATAGGCTCCTAACAAATAGGATAGGTAAATAGAACAAAAGGGAAAAAAGAAAACAAATATACCCAAATTTGTAATCCAAAGTGTTCTGTTAGAAGAAATTTCTTGTTATTCACTCTATCAAAACAGCTTATAAAAATTCCAGGTCAAGCTGTATTTGTAATCCAGGGAAGTCAGATGACTTCAAAAACAATTTTTATTTATAATTGTAATCCATCCTGTAGAAAAGGGCAATCCAAAAAGAGTGTTCTCTTTTCCAGTCACAATCTTCAGGACTGTAAATTCCAAGGACATCAAAGAGTTTAAACTATAAGCTGTGTCTAGGCATCTGGCCAAGTTTTAGAGCTCCAGTCAAAACAATGTAGTAAGGTAAAAAAAAAAAAAAGCAAGGTTAAATGTAGTTCTCAGTTTTGCCACTAGATGTCATTAGATGTCCATTCCCACCAGACTTTAAGAAGTGAAAAAATTAAAATCCAATGGTTTCCAAAGAAGGAATAAAAAAGATTTATAAATGCAAATGTTTCCCAAATTATCCTTCTTTTATCCCTCAATTATCTTCACAATATTGTTATAAGTCAGTTTTAATTTCCCCAAAGTTTAAACCACCGCTTATAGTTCAGGAGGGATGGTTGAAGAAAAGAAAAAATCCCCCCTCCCTAAAGCTTGGGGATTTCTTGCTTTTGAGTGCTTTTTCCCAGAACTGGTATTTTTCGCTTGTAGAGAGGTGAGGAAAGTAGTCTCACCCGGATCAGCTGTTTTACTTTCCACTTGTTAGTATTTGTTGTCTCCGACAATCAGCTGCTTCTGGCTGACTGCATGGGTGCAGTCAGCCTTTCTTCCTTCCGGTCCCAAGGGCTACTTTGGATCAAGCGGGTCAGCTACCGCTGGCCCGCAATCTACAAAGTTTTGCCCTTTGGCCAGGCGCCTCTACGGGGTGACTTTCAGTCCTGTTGGATCCCCCCAGCTGGTAGAAATCGGGCTTGGGAAATGGAGCTTCATTCCCCAGTGTCCATGTTGCAGTGACATCACCGGAAACTCCCCTGCTAGTGGGTGTGTAAGGACCCACTTCAATCCCACATCTTAAGAAAGCAGAACTCTTGGAAACAATTTCTTCCAACAGGAACTTTTATTAAGAGTAGTTGATAGCAGGCATAATAGACAGGATCTGAGGGATTTCTTTACAGATTGATACTTTAAAGTGTCCCTAAGCAAACCCCACCCCACAGTTCATCCGGACGGTTCAGACCGGCCAATCCCCAGGTGTTAAGTCCATCGTGGGAAAGGGGAGATAACATCGGTCTGGCTCTGGTTGTAGCACGATGTTCCACAGCTCTTCACACCTCCTTTTGAGACCGGAGAAATAAGCCAGGTTCCAGAGGTTTGTATTTCTCCCCCCCCCCTCGCTTTTCCTAGCTGCCAGGTTAGGGAGAAGAAAGTTCAGAGAGATGCATAGTGCAGGAGGCAATTTGTTACATTGTAATGGGCAGCAGACACTGAGGCAATAAACAAAAGGTTACATTGTAGTGAATAAAGGAAGTGAAAGCAATAACCCCGCAGGCATATCCCCCCTCCCCCTTGGGGGTATGGCAGAATCCAGGGAAAGGTGAGATTTGGTTTTAGATCAGAGGAGATAGATAGAAATGAAATATAAATGGGTTCTGACAGTGTGTTTGTTGTTAGGAATGCTGCTTCGATGTTCACCAGAGCAGTCAGAGTTACTCCTCCTTTTCCATGATTGGAGAATATAGAAAAAGCTTCAGGTGATCCTATTTTCCCCTATGTTTCACCTTTCCTCTCCAAAGTAAAAAGAAGACACATTGGAGAAACAAATGTGGTGCTATAAGTTAAGACAGTGTTTCTCAATGTTGGTAATTTTAAGGTGTGTGGATCTCAATTCCCAGAATTCCCCAGCCAGCTGAGAGTTGAAGTCCATACATGTTAACACAGCTAAGGTTGGGAGACTGAATCTGACACTGCCCAGAGATTCCCATCACTGGTATGGAGGAAAGAATATAAAAGGCTTCATCATTTCTCTGTATTATTCATAACACTTTATTAGTAGAATATGTTTGTTTATGTAATCATTCCTCAGTGAGATCTAGCTGTCAGCAGTTTAATCAAGTAACAGGGATGTTTGCCCATCTCCTATAAGCTAAAAACAACACATAACACCTGCTATATCATTTTAAATGACAGGTAGCTCTAATCTTAAATCAATGTCATTTGTTAAATTGTTACGATATATAATTATTTTTTATCATTCTGACAGTCTTCCCAAGGGAATGGAAGACATAATATACATCTGTACAAACTGACAGCAACATCCATCCTCCAGTTCCCCCAATTTTTAAGATTTGTTTTCAAGATAAGCAATATTGTTTTAAGCAAATCAGATGAGAGCTCCTTATCAATTGCTACAAAAAATGTAGGTGGATTTTTGCCTGAATGCTATAAGAAGAAAATAAAACCAGCAGATCACGTTGAAGAGTTTGAAGAACTTTAGGCTACCTTTCTTTTCTATTTTGGTTTAGATGACAATTGTTAGAATACTAGTAGCAAAGAATTCTGCAAATACAAGAAACCCCATCATTCTCATGCCTCCTTTTGCTTTTGTTTTTTGTTTTGCTAATTAGCTCTGCCTTCTGTGGGTTGGTTTTGCCAATAAATATTCAACTTAAAAACTAAATGTAAAGAAGCTTAGGAGGAATTTGCAAAGGCCAGGTACTCTAATTCTTGCTGGATTGCAATTAGGGGACAGGTAGTATTTCTCCCCAAAACCTCTCTCTAGAAATCTAGTATGCAAAACTATGGTTTCAGTGCTACCAATATGCCAAGATGCTAGGTGTGTTATAAGTAGAGTTTTACTATGGGAAATGTTCAGATACTTGATATTTTTAAATGGCCATGTGGACTTTTACAATGATATAATATTGGGATTAAAATTCTAATTAATGCTAATATTGGACTCGTCATCTTTTTCTGAAGATTATGACATAATGTAGAACTTTTAATAGACCCATCTTTCCCAACCTGATGTCTTCCTAATCCCAAAATCTATAAGCCTTAATTATTAGTCATCATTTGTAGATAAATTTATCTGAATGGTACCAGGTTGAAGAATGATATAATTTAACATTTTATTGTATTTTTTGCCTGATGAACCATTCTGGGAACTTGAACATCTGCGTACCATTTTGTGTCATTTTGATTGCCATACAAGTAACTTTTGCAATCCATACTTAGCTGTGAATTTTATTTTATATTATTTTTCACCGAGGATCAACATAGCTGTGATTGCTTCTCATTTATATGTTTTTACCCCATAATCCCTTTAAAACAAGTTCAAAGAAGTTTTGTTTAACAGAAATGGTATTCCTTCCTTGGCACATTGCTCATGAATGCCAGTGCTTTGAACTGACTCCTTGCTTTGAGCCAGTGGTGGGATTCAGCCAGTTTGCACCACTTCGGCAGAACGGGTAGCTAATTTTTTGTTGCCCAGGCCCAGAATGGACTTCCAGAAGCGGCATCCACACAGAGAACTAGTTGTTCACATATTTGAATCCCACCACAGCTTTGAGCTGACAATGTGAGTCACTGAGAATAAATAAATCCAATGTTATAAATTCTTGAATGTTCTGATGACTGCGTAGGCAGTACATATACTCAGCCAAATGGTAGCAATTTATAGTTATCTGTCTAATGCTTCAGCTATTTAAGACACTTTCAGCTTAAAACAAAATATGGTTCATTTTTCAAAAAAATAACAGAGTATTAATAAGATCTTTTAAAAAGAATAATTAAATTTGAATCTGTATCAAAAGCAGCATTCACAGCAAGTTCTGTGAATAATTTTTCCAGGCATTGCATCTCCAAGTATTATGTTTGCTAGAAATCAGATATTTCAGCCCCAATACCCTAGGGTACCAAGCTGAATAAGAACGCTATATACACAGACATAGGAATAGATATGAAGATGTTATATTCATTTTGTTTGGATTCTGCAATTGATGACAAAATAAAAAAAATTGCAATATTTCCATAACTAACAGGAAAGATGGAATTGGAAATGGTGGTAGGAGGTTTAGCAGAATTAGCCTCACTATATGGTTAAGAATTATGACCAGATTTCTGCACAATTGTAGTCACCATATTTATGGTAAACAGAGTACAAATGGTTATCTAATATCTCTTTTTCTATTTCCTTTATAAAACCTTAATATAGAGTCACATAATCTCAATTTTCTCAAGTAGAAGTTCTGGGAAGAGATTTTTCTGAAATTTTAAATAATTACTATTAGATAGACCAACTTTTCATAATCTGGTATCCTCCAGATGTGTTGGCATTCAACTTGTAATTAACAGACAAATAGCTTTGGGACATACTGGCTGGAATATTTGGATACTGGATTTCAACATACCTAAAGGGAACCAGAATGGGAAAACTAAAACTAAAATAAACAATACAGGATTAGATGAATGAATGGTTTGTCTCTTCAGAAAACAATTTAACAAATTTGTGTTCATTCTTAGAAAATTGAGAACATGTTACATGCACATTACATATAGTGAAATTATAATACCATTGGGTGAGAATTAGTCCTAACTGAAGCAAACCTATGGAAATCAATGGGTTTAAATCAGGTGGATTCATCATTAACAATTGATTTCAGTGGGTCTGCTGTAAATATGACTAAAATCCGAATCCCAGAATTGACTGTTTCTATGTTCACAGTCCATTCAGTCAAAACTGACTTCCATATTAGCACTTTAATTTATGAGACTCTAGCTAGTCTGGAATATTGCTGCTATGATGAAGACAAATATAAACTCTCTACAGAGCAAAATCTGTTCAGCAGGCTGGTGACTGAATTGACCTTGGACTCCACATTTATTTTTGAAGGAGCTTAAGAATTTGTTGTAACAATAGCTGCAATCTACATTTTCTTCCAAGAACCTTGCATTCAGTAACCATCTGTTTTCTCAGTCACCCCTGCTATTAAATGATTGTAGAAGATGAATAGCTGTGACATTCCTCAGTGTTACATGTTATACTAATGGGTGACTTTAATGCAAGAATAGGAAGAACAATACCTGGAGAAAAAGTGACTGGCCTGTATGGAAGTGGTGAACGAGATAATAGAGGTGACAAACTAGTAGATTTTACTGAAGGACAGGAACTTTATATGATTTCATTTTACAAGAAAAAAGCTAGCAGAAAATGGACATGGAAGAGTACATTTGGGTACACAAGTGAAATTGACTACATCATATGAAGTGATAAAACCATATTCTGTAATTGCACTGTCATCAATCATTTTAATGTTAGAAGTAACCATAGAATGGTATGAGCTAAAGTGAAGATAAGACTGTCAAAAAGAGCATATGTAAATGATAAAGATGTCACGAAAAACAAAAATAAAGAATGATAAGCTGTTAGAGGAGAACAGTGATTTTGAGATTAATCTATCAAATTGATTTGCTGTATTGCAAGATTTAGAAGAGATGAACATTATGGACCAAAATGAACAAATAGTCAAAAATGGCCTTGAATCTGCTATATCTATAGCACCACTGGAAAAACTTTTTACAGCCAAAAATCTCTGAGAAACTATTCATTTAATGAAAAAATGATAGACAATGAAGAATACCACACGTTTCACTAAAAAACTGGACTACGTTGAACTTTGCAAGACCACAAGAAAATATATCCAAGAAGAAACCCTGTCAGGATCCAGTTATATTTCCTTTCTATCTATCTCCTCTAATCTAAAACCAGTTATTACTATTTCCTGTGTCCTGCCATACTCTCAAGGGGGAGGGGGGAAATGCAGAGGGGTTTTATTACTTTCACTTCCTCCATTCACTACAAAGTAACCTTTTTTTTATTCCCCCAAGGAATCCTACCAAAATTAAGAACGGAAAAAGCATCCATGGGAGAAGAAAAGGGGCTACCCGAAATACCAGAGGAATACCGAGACCTTGCTGACGTTTTCAGTGAGGAGAGGGCGGATGAGCTCCCCCCTCACCGACCCACGGATTGTGCTATAGAATTCAAGCCAGGGGCAAAACTCCTGAAGCCCACATTATGCTCCATGAGCCCTAAGGAGAAGGAGGAAATGGAAAGATTCATAAATAAAAACCTAGAAAGTGGGTTCATCGAACCTGCCAAGCCTAAAGTGGCTGCCCCGGTCCTCTTTAGAGAGAAAAAGGACGGCTCTTTATGCTTGTGCGTGGACTACCGCCTGTTGAATGCAATCAGTGAAATCAACCTATACCCCCTACCCCTCATGAAGGACATGTTATCCCACCTCTCGAAAGGAAGAATTTTCACTAAACTAGATCTAAGGGAAGCATATTACCACGTTAGAATTAAGGAAGGGGATGAATGGAAAACCGCATTTAATTGCCCAATGGGGTGCTACCAATTGAAAGTTTTGCCATTTGGGCACCCCGCAGTATTTATGCAATTAATCAATGAGGTACTAAGGGAGCACCTATTTAAGGGGGTCCTGGTTTATTTAGACGACATCCTTATCTTCACCGAATCCAAAGAGGAGCATGTCAACCTAGTCAGAGCGATTTTAAAGAAATTGCAAGCTGCCCACCTATATGCCAAATTATCGAAATGCGAATTCCACCAGGAAAGAATAGACTACCTGGGTTATAGCATATCCCCACAGGGCATTGAAATGGACCCTGAGAAGGTCAGAGCAGTATTAGAATGGGCACCACCTCACACAAGGAAGCAGCTGCAAGGTTTCCTGGGTTTCGCAAACTTTTACCGCCAGTTCATACCCTCATTTGCCCAGATAGCCCTGCCCCTCACAAACTTACTAAAAACAAAGGGAGAATCCTCAGTGAAACCTAGCCAGCCACTAAAATGGACAATGGAATGCCAAGCGGCGTTTGAGAGATTAAAGAGACTCTTTTCTGCCGAACCCGTACTGAGGCATCCAGACGTGGATAAACCCTTCGTAATACAGGCGGATGCAAGTGATGTGACAGTGGGGGCTGTACTGTTACAAGAAAACGATGAAGGGGTATTGCAACCATGTGCATATACATCCAAGAAACTCACCAAAACGGAACAGCGCTAGCCCCTGTGGGAGAAAGAGGCATATGGGATATGTTGGTCATTACTTACGTGGTGCCAATTCCTTGAAGGGAATAAAATCCCTTTTCAGGTGTGGACAGACCACAAAAACCTGGAAGCCTTGAAAATACCCAGGAAGCTCAACCCCAAGCAAGCCCGCTGGTCCCAACATTTTCACCAATTCCACTTTACACTCAAGCACTTGCCGGGGGGAAAGAACTTCCTGGCAGATGCACTATCTCGCATGCCCCAATATAACAGCATGCGAGCCACCAATTCTGAACCACTTATGGCGGAATCAGAACTGGCAGTGCCAGTAACTACCAGAGCCCAAGCTAAATTAAAACCGCAGCTGGGTACCAAACTGGAATCGAATTCCGGAAAACTTTGGAAACAGATGAATGGTTCCAGGAAAATAGACACGTGTGCACAATCAAGGACGGACTGCCTTGGGTGGGGGAAAAATTATATATACCAACCACCCAGAGAGGCATATTCATGCAGCTGTGCCATGACACAAAATCAGCAGGGCATTTTGGATTTGTAAAAACATTACAATTAATTAAAAGGCAATTTTGGTGGCCATCCATGAAAAAGGACATAGAAAATTACGTGGCCAGCTGCCCAACGTGTGCGACTGCTAAGAGGTTGCAAGGGAAATCGCCTGGATTGTTACAACCAGTGGCTGGTCCCTCAGCCCCCTGGAGGGAAATAGCCATGGATTTTATAGTGGAATTACCAGAAAGCAATGGGAATACTGTCATCTGGACGGTCACGGACTTGTTTTCCAAACAGGTACACTTTATCCCTTGCCAAAAGATTCCCACCGCAAAATATTTAGCAAAACTTTTCGTGCAGCATATTTACAGATTGCATGGGGCACCCCAACGCATCATATATGATAGAGGAGTGCAATTTACATCAGCATTTTGGAAGGAATTTTTTTCCCTCTTAGGAATCACTCAGGGACTGTCATCTAGTCATCATCCTCAGGGGAACGGTCAATCAGAACATTGTAACTTAGTACTTGAGCAATATTTAAGATGCTTTCTAAATTTCCAGCAGTCGAATTGGACGGACCTACTCCCTTTCGCAGAAGTTGCCTACAATAACGCAGTCCACTCCAGCACAGGCTACACTCCCTTTCAAATAGCCAATGGTCAAAGTTTCAACCCCATGCCAGAATTAATCCCAAACGAACCAGCAGACCCATCACTGAAAGAGTGGATAGAACAATTACAAAACACCTGGCCAATAGTTAGAAAAGCTCTAGAGGAAGCTAGGCAAGCATACAAAGCACAAGCAGATAAAAAAAAAGAGTTGAATCCACACCATTCATTATAGGAGAAATGGTATATTTGTCTACAAAATACCTAAAATCCATACAACCTTATAAAAAACTTGGACCAAAATATATAGGACCTTTTCCAATTAAAAGAATCATAAACCCAGTAACAGTAGAATTAGAATTACCCAAAAATCTCAGGCAAATACACCCAATCTTTCACTGCAGTTTACTGAAAAGAGAACAACAGTCACCCTTACGGCCAAAAATCCCCACCACCACCACCTCCAATCATGGTGGAAGGAGAACAACAATTCGAAATAAAGGAAATCCTGGACTCTAGGAGATATCATGGGACAACTCAATACCTAGTAGCATGGAAGCACCTCCCTGCCTTCAAAACGAGTGGGTTCATAAACGTCATGTCAGAGCCCCGAAACTGTTAAAGAAGTTTCATACAGAGTATCCTAACAAGCCAGACTAACTTTTATACCTGTTTTGTTTTCTCTACAGGTGGATCTCTCTTATTTTTAAGGGGGGCAGGATGTCAGGATCCAGTTATATTTCCTTTCCATCTATCTCCTCTAATCTAAAACCAATTATTACTATTTCCTGGGTCCTGCCATACTCCCAAGTGGGAGGGGGGAAATGCAGAGGGGTTTTATTACTTTCACTTCCTCCATTCACTATAAAGTAACCTTTTGTTTATTCGCCCCTACTAACCATTACAATGGAACCATTTGACTCTTATCCTATGTCCCTCTGAACTTCTCTTCCTTATCGGGCAACTAGAAAAGGGGGTGGGGAAAGACACAGACCTCCGGAATCTGGTTTATTTCTCCATCGTCAAGATAAACTCTGAAGAGCTGGTGAATGATCGTGGAGCCGGTTTGATGTTATTTTTCAGGGGTTTAATACCTAGAAAATTGCCGGCCTGAGTCGGCCGGAAGGAATGTGGGGAGGAGTTTGCTTAGGGACATTTTAAAACATCGATGTATAAGGGAATCCCTCAGATCCTGTCTATTATGCCTACTATCAATTTCTTTTAATAAAGGTTCCTGTTGGAAGAGACTTTTTCCAAGAGTTCTGCTTTCTTAAGATGTGGATTGAAGTGGTACCTTACATTAGACAGGATCTGCAGTAATAGTCAACCTGGAAGGAAGAAACTTGCTGGGGGACTTTGCAAAAATTACAATGTCAGATGACGAGGCAGGGAAGGGAGAAAACCCCACGGAGAGGGAGCCTTCCCCCCGACCGAAAATCTGCCAGCTGTCGGGATCTGAAATGTCATACTCCTCAGGAGAAGAGGTGGTGGAGATGCATAACCACAAACCTCAGTGGTCAATGGGAGTTGGAAAGAAAGGCGAGTGGGAAAAGAGATCGAGGAAGGTGACTCTGAGACGGGGCAGCCACCCAACAGAATGGAAGCAGGAGATGGAGAAATCCCTGCATGTTAGCGAAGATGAAGGAAGTAGTGCACAGCACTCGAACTGGATCCTAGAGAAAGTTATTGACCTGATGAAAAGAACCCTCGGCTTTCTATCAATTACTATCAATTTCTTTTAATAAAAGTTCCTGTTGGAAGAGACTGTTTCCAAGAGTTCTGCTTTCTTAAGATGTGGATTGAAGTGGTTCCTTACAAACACATCAGTTTAAGATGAAGCTTGTGAAAAAGGCAATTGAAGAGAACAAAGGGATTAATAGAGCAAAATGCAACCTTAAATACAAGAAAGAAGGTTTTGCATTAAAATGTGAAGATGGCTCTCTGTATAGAACAAGACAGGAAATGTTAGAAATAATAGGAAAATTCAATTCAGAGCTATACAAAGATCAAGAGCACTCCAAAGTAACAACACCCACAAAAAAGGAAGTGCCAGCTATCATAGTGGAGGAAGTATCAAGTGCCATAAAATCAATGAAAAATGGCAAAGCTTCAGGAAATGACTGTATTATGCTTGAAATGCTGAAAGTTGGTGGTCACAGTTTACACAAGATACTAGCAAAACTATACTTGAGATGCCTCAGAGAAGAAAAAATACCCGAAAAATGCATGGAAAAATGCTGAAGTTATTCTTATACACAAGAAAGGGGCCTAAGATGATTTAAAGAACTATCACCTAATAAGCCTGCTTTCAGTCATCTACAAGGTTTTCACCAAGTTAACAGCAAAAAGAATATTGAGAACATTAAATGATGCACTACCAAAGGAGCAGGCAGGGTTCAGAAGTGGCTACAGCATAATGGATCACATCTAGGTTGTTCAGCAAGTCATTGAAAGGCACAATGAGTACACCATGCCTCTATGCATGGCTTTTAATGACTATGAAAAGGTATTTGACTCAGTATTTCAGCAAGCAATAATTAATGCATTGCTCAACCGAGGCATAGACACTGCTTACATAAACTTATTACAATCAATATATGAAAAAACAATGGCAACAATTTGCCTTAATGAGCTTAAAGTGGAAATCAACATAGAACGAGGTGTATGACAAAGTGATACAATATCACCTATCTTTTTCTCAGCTTGCCTTGAAGAAGACAGATCTCAAGAAGGTTGCCTGGAGCTTGGCAGATTTCTTTCACTGCCATCTAGATGGACTTTGCTGGAAAGAGGGAGAGTTTCCTCAGCGTTTTTTCTTCTCTCAGACTCTTTTCAGACCCCTGGAAATGTACCCACCAAGAAATGCCCAAAAGGTCTTTGCCCTACAGACAAAGAGATCTGAGCTTTGGCAGCACAATGCAGTGTTCTCCATTCGCCCCATTCTGGCTTTCCTCTTGCTCATGTAGCCCTCAATTTGAGGTCAGAATTCATTTTCAGCTGTCTCATTTCGATCTGTCCAGAGGCTTCGCTATTTCTCCCTCCACCCCTGTGAGGTAGGTTAAGTCCCCACTCACCTACTGCATCTCCAGATCTTGCTGACCTTTTGGGGGGGAGACTCTTGCAGGCAAAACTGGTTGGGGGGGGCTTGTCATTCAGAGATAGGCTGCCAAAATGCCTGATGAGAGGCCATCCTTCTGGTTTTGGATCTGTTGCCTGTTCCAGCCCCTCCACCCAAATGTCTTCCTGCTTCCCTTCAGTTCAGGCAGCAAAACGTCCCTCTGACCTGCCAGGGCTTCTCAGGCCCAGGAGCAGCACACAGGGCTGTTGTGTCCTGGGCCTTGCTGAGTCATTCAGCAAGGCTCAGGAACTCTGCAGATGGCTGCAGACCCCCGGGCAGACCCCGTGTCTGCCCGGGACCAGTTGCAGAGACCCGGGCAGACCACGTGTCTGCCCGGGACCCAGACAGGCTGTCTCCAGCCTCGAGCGCATGCATGAGGCAAGAGAATAGCCTGCCATCATTGGTTGAGCATCCCCTTGCAAGGGGAGTATAAAAGGGCTTGTTGCCATTGTTCACTTGCTTCTGTTCAGTGAATGTACCGAATAAAGAAACATCTTTTGGACCAACTGCCTCGTCTCCATGTCTGCTGTGGAAACAGAACATTGGCAACGAGGATGGGATTCGCCGTTTGGAATCCCGAAGAAGTAAGATAGGCCTACTCACCTAGGGCCTGAATGAGAAGAGAAGTGCGGCGTCCAGGAGGAGCAACCGCCTGCCAGTACGCATACGCTGGAGGTGAGCTTGGCTTCGTCGGACCCCTGCTCCTTCCTTGCGGCGAGAGACGTGGACGAGGCCATCGGTAAAGAAGATGTCCAAGCTGGGTCGTCTCGGTGAATTCGACATTTCACACCCGGAACGCTGGAGCTCCTATGCAGCTCGCGTTGAAAACTATTTCCAGGTAAATCGAATTCAGGAAGATGGCCTGAAAGTGGCTACCTTGCTGTGTGTCTGTGGGCAAGAGACTTTTGAAATTGCCAAAAATCTTGTCGCCCCAGCACCGTTGGAATCGATCGCGTATGCTGATCTCAAGAAGATGCTGCGTGAGCATTTCGAGCCCAAGCTCTCAATAATAGCTTGGAGGCATCAGTTCGAGCAGAGGGACCAGCGGCCTGGAGAATCAGCTGCGGATTTCATCATGGCCTTGAGGCAGGCCACATGACCATGTGCATTTCAAGATTTGGAGGAAAGGCTCTGAGATAGACTGGTGTGCGGGTTGCGAAGCCGCGAGGTGCAGCAGAAGCTGTTTGCAAAGGTGGATGTCACTTTTCAAGACGCATTAAGAGAAATTGCAGCAGAGGAAACAGCCGGAGGCGCGGTGAAGGCCTTGCGGTCTATGAAGATTCATCCAGTGGCCATCCCTGTCCACCAAGAAGCCACGCATGAGGCCTCTGGAGAAGACTCCATGGAAGAAGAGGTGGACAGGCTTCAACCATCGGCAAAGAAACGACTGCCGGATCACAGAGGGCCACCGCCTGCATCCCTTCACTGTTTCGGCTGTGGGGGTTGCCACGGGAGGGCCGACTGCCATTTTCGTTCTGCTGTCTGCCGAGCATGTGGTAGGCAAGGCCACATAGCATCAGCCTGCATGGGTCATCCAAAGAACAGGTCCCCTGAATTGCCTCTGAAAGGTACCAAGGTCCCCAGCCAAAACAGCTATTTTCAAAGCTTACTCAGACAGCCATTTCGCTTTCTTGCATTTCTTTTTCTTTGGGATGGTTTTAGTTGCTACCTCTTGTACAATGTTGCGAACCTCCGTCCATAGTTCTTCAGGTACTCTGTCTATCAGATCTAATTCCTTAAATCTATTTGTCACCTCTACTGTATATTCATCAGGGATATGATTTAGTTCATACCTGAGTAGCCTAGTGCTTTTCTCTACTTTCTTCAATTTAAGCCTAAATTTTGAAACGAGAAGCTCATGATCTGAGCCACAGTCAGCTCCTGGTCTTGTTTTTACTGACTGTATAGAGCTTCTCCATCTTTGGCTGCAGAGCACATAGTCAATCTGATTTCTGTGTTGACCGTCTGGTGATGTCCATGTGTATCTTGGGTTGTTGGAAAAGAGTGTTTGCTATGACCATCATATTCTCTTGACAAAATTCTATCAGCCTGTGCCCTGTTTCATTTTGTACTCCAAGGCCAAACTTGCCTGTTATTCCGGTTATCTTTTGGCTTCCTACTTTAGCATTCCAATCCCCCATGATGATAAGGACATCATTTTTGGGTGTTAATTCTATAAGGCGCTGTAGGGCTTCATAGAACCGGTCAATTTCATCCTCTTCAGCACCAGTGGTTGGGGCATAGACTTGGACTACTGTGATATTGAATGGTTTGCCTTGGATTCAAACTGAGATCATTCTGTCATTTTGGGGATTGTATCCCAGTATTGCTTTTCCTACTCTTTTATTGACTATGAAGGCTACTCCATTTCTTCTGAGGGATTCTTGCCCGCAGTAGTATACCTGATGGTCATCTGAGTTAAATTCACCCATTCCTGTCCATTTTAGTTCGCTGATTCCTAAGATGTCGATGTTCAGTCTTGTCATCTTTTGTTTGACCACGTCTAGCTTGCCTTGATTCATGGATCTTACATTCCAGGTTCCTATAGAGAAAAGATCTTTACAGCATCGGACTTTCCTTTCACCACCAGATGCATCCACAGCTGAGCGTCCTTTCGGCTTTGGCCCAGTCACTTCACTCTTTCTGGCACTACTAGTACTAGCCTTCTGCTCTTCCCCAGTAGCATATTGGACACCTTCCGACCTGAGGGACTCATCTTCCAGCGTCATATCTTTTTGCCTTTTGGTACTGTCCATGGGATTTTCATGGCAAAGATACTGGAGTGGGTTGTCATTTCCTTCTCCAGTGGATCACATTTTGTCAGAACTCTCTGCTATGACCTGTCTGTCTTGGGTGGCCCTGCACGGCATAGCTCATAGCTTCATTGAGTTACGCAAGCCCCTTCACCACAACAAGGCAGTAATCCATGAAGGATTTTATAAAGATCAAATAGTGTTTGACCAGATACTATTGTCATCAGATGAAAAACTGATTAAGAAACTCTATAAATTTTTGTTAAACTTGAAGATAGAAAATGAAGAAGTCACAGAAACAATGATAACTTGGGCAAACTTTTTGGACATAATGTAGAATTAGAAAAATGGCAAAACTTGTGGAAAAGAAACTATACAATAACAAGGGCAGCTACTTATAAAGAGAATTTATATAAAATGTTTTATAGATGGCATTTACAACCTGCAAGATTAGCAAAAATGTTTAAAAACATGTCTAGTAACCTCAATTTACATTTTAAGAAGACAGAACTCTTGGAACGTTTCTTCCAACAGGAATCTTTATTAAGATAAAATGACTGAAGGCATGCTAGACAGGATCTGAGGGACCCCCCTTGCCATTCAATGTTTTAAAGTGTTCCCAGGCAGCCCCACTCCACATTCCTTCCGGTCAATTCAAATTGGCAGATGTCCCAAGCTTTGCAATCTCTCCCCCCCCCTTTTTCCTCGCTGCTGGTACAAGGAGACTTCATAGGGAGTGAGATCAAAGGCTGATGGCAGCATTGTTATGGTTAGTACTCTCGAAGGGAATCCACAGAGGATGTTACTTTGTAGTTGATAGGGGAAATGCCAGTCATAAACACTCATGTTTACTCCCCCCCCTTTGTAATATGACAGAATCCAGAAGAGAGTAAGAATTGGGTTTTCTCAGAGTAGGTAGCTAGAAATAAAATATAATTGGATTCTGACATCCGGCTCCCCTTAAAAATAAGAGAGGTCCTCCTGTAGAGAAAACAAAACAGGTATAAAAGTTAGTCTGGCTTGTTAGGATACTCTGTATGAAACTTCTTTAAAAGCTTCAGGGCTCTGACATGATGTTTATGGACCCACTCGTTTTGAGAGGCGGGGAGGTGCTTCCATGCTACTAGGTATTGAGTCTCCCCACGATATTTTCTAGAGTACAGGATTTCCCTTATTTCAAAGTGTTGCTCTCCTTCTATCATGATTGGAGTTGGGGGGGGGGATTTTTGGCCGTAAGGGTGACTGTTGTTCTCTTTTCAGCAAACTGCAGTGGAAAATTGGGTGTATTTGCCTAAGATTCTTGGGTAATTCTAATTCTACTGTTACTGGGTTTATGATTCTTTTAATTGGAAAAGGCCCTATATATTTTGGTCCAAATTTTTTACAAGGTTGTGTGGATTTTAAGTATTTTGTAGACAAGTACACCATTTCTCCTATAATGAATGGTGTGGGCTCCACCCTTTTCTTATCTGCTTGTATTTGTATGCTTGCCTAGCTTCCTCTAGAGCTTTTCTAACTATTGGCCAGGTGTTTTGTAATTGTTCCATCCATTCTTTCAGTGATGGGAGTGCCAGTTCGTTTGGGGTTAGTTCTGGCATGGGGTTGAAACTTTGACCGGTAGCTATTTGAAAAGGAGGGTAACCTGTGCTGGAGTGGACTGCATTATTGTAGGCAACCTCTGCGAAAGGCAACAGGTCCGTCCAATCTGACTGCTGAAATTAAGAAAACATCTTAAATATTGCTCAAGTACTGCGTTACATTTTTCCGATTGACCATTTCCCTGAGGATGATGGCTAGATGTCAGTCCCTGGGTGGTCCCTAAAAGGGATAGAAATTCCTTCCAAAATGCAGACGTAAATTGCACTCCCCTATCAGATATGATGCGTTGGGGTGCTCCATGCAATCTGTAAATATGTTGCACGAAATGTTTCGCTAAAGCTTTTGCGGTGGGGATCTTTTGGCAAGGAATAAAGTGAACCTGTTTGGAAAATAAGTCCGTGACCATCCAGATAACAGTATTCCCATTGCTTTCTGGTAATTCCACTATAAAATCCATGGCTATTTCCCTCCAGGGGGCTGAGGGATTTGCCACTGTTTGTAACAGTCCTGGCGATTTCCCTTGCAACCTTTTTGGAGTTGCACACTTTGGGCAGCTGGCCACGTAACTTTCTATGTCTTTTTTCATGGATGGCCACCAAAATTGCCGTTTAATTAACTGCAATGTTTTTACAAATCCAAAATGCCCTGCTGATTTTGTGTCATGGCAAAGCTGCATGAATGTGATCCTTTGGGTGGTCGGTATATATAACTTCTCCCCCACCCAAGGCAGTCCATCTTTCATTGTGCACACGTTTTTATTTTTCTGGAACCATTCATCTGTTTCCAAACTTTTCCGGAATTCAATTCCGGTCTGGCTATCCAGCTGTGGTTTTAATTTAACTTGGGCTCTGGTAGTCACTGGCGCTGCCAGTTGTGATTCTCCGATGATCAGTTTAGAGTCAGTGGCTTGCGTTCTGTTATATTGGGGCATGCGAGATAATGCATCTGCCAGAAAGTTCTTTCCCCCCGGCAAATGCTTGAGCTTAAAATTGAATTGGTGAAAATGCTGGGACCAGCGGGCTTGCTTGGGGTTGAGCTTCCTGGGTGTTTTCAAGGCTTCCAAATTTTTGTGGTCTGTCCACACCTGGAAAGGGATTTTATTGCTTTCAAGGAATTGGCACCATGTAAGTAAATACCAATGTATCCCGTATGCCTCTTTCTCCCACATGGGCCAGCGCTGTTCCGTTTCAGTGAGTTTCCTGGACATATACGTGCAGGGTTGCAATATTCCTTCAGGGGCAGAGCTATCTGGGCAAATGAGGGGATGAATTGGCGATAAAAGTTTGCGAAACCCAGGAAACTTTGCAGTTGCTTTCTTGTGCGAGGTGGTGCCCATTCTAATACTGCCCTGACCTTCTCTGGGTCCATTTCAATGCCCTGTGGGGATACGCGGTAACCTAGATAGTCTATTCTTTCCTGGTGGAATTCGCATTTTGATAATTTGGCATATAGGCTCGCAGTTTCTTTAAAACTGCTCTGACTAGGTTGACATGTTCCTCTTTTGATTCAGTGAAGATAAGGATGTCGTCTAAATAAACCAGGACCCCTTTAAATAGGTGCTCCCTTAGTACCTCATTGATTAATTGCATAAATACTGCGGGCCCCCCTTGTAATCCAAATGGCAAAACTTTGAATTGGTAGCACCCCATTGGGCAGTTAAATGCGGTTTTCCATTCATCCCCTTCCCTAATTCTCACATGGTAATACGCTTCCCTTAGATCTAGTTTAGTAAAAAAAAATTCCTTTCGAGAGGTGTGATAACATATCTTTCATGAGGAGTAGGGGGTATAGGTTGCTTTCACTGATTGCATTCAAAAGCTGGTAGTCTACACATAAATGTAGAGAGCCATCCTTCTTTTCTCTAAAGAGGACCGGAGCGGCCACCTTAGGCTTGGCTGGTTCAATGAACCCCCTTTCTAGGTTTTTCTTTATAAATCTCTCCATTTCCTCCTTCTCCTTTGGGCTCATGGAGTATAATCTGGGCTTCAGGAGTTTTGCCCCGGCCTTGAATTCTATGGCACAGTCCATGGGTCGGTGGGGGGGAAGCTCATCCACCCTCTCCTCGCTGAAAACCTCAGCCAGATCTCTGTATTCCTCTGGTATTTCTGGTAGCCCCTTTTCTTCTCCCATGGACGCTATTTCAGTTTTTAATTTTGGTAGATCCCCTTGGGGTTTTAAGTCTGTAGGGTCCTCTTTCAGGAAATTGATTTCTTTCATCCTCCAATTTACCCAGGGGTTCCATTTTGTTAACCATTCCAGCCCTAGGATCATCGGGCATTCCATGCCTGGGGTCACTACAAACCTTATGTCTTCCTCATGATTTCCCAGGGATAGGTGGACTGGTAACGTGGCTAGGGTAGCTGGCACCCCCCTGCTATGGACCCATCTAACTGGCCAAATGAGATTGGTTGTTCCAGCCTCCTCACCGGAATGCCCAAATTTCCCACTAGCGTGGGGCTAATGAGGCAGCGGGTACAGCCAGAGTCTATTAAGGCTTTCACTTTGACAGCTTCGGGCATAGAGGGGGCTAATATAGTCACTGTCTTGAGGATGGGTGGGATGGATCCACTTACCAGTGGTTCGCCCTCCGAGCTGTCATCTGGGGCATCCACTGGCCCTGCGGTGTAGGCTGGAGCTCTTTCCCCATGATGGGCGGAGGTAGGGGATTCCACAGCCTCTATTCCTCTCATGGCAGATTCTTTTGACTTAGCTGGGGACTTCTCAGATTTGCTGGCCGGTGATCTGTCTGGGTTGTGCTGGGGGGCTTTCGAGCGGCATTCTACAGCCCGATGCCCCTCTCTCCTGCATTTGAAACAGCCCATTGGTTTCTTGGCCATAGCTGATGGCTTCGCTGGTTCGCGCATTGGTTCAAGCGGTGAGCGGCTCCATTGTTTTCCTCGGTGGCGCCTCTTCAGTAGGTCAATCTCTGCTTCCTCTGCCAGGACGTACCATTCGTCAAGTTGGTGTGGGTCCCCCCGGGGCAGGCAAGCATCATATAGGTCATAATTTAGACCGTCTTTGAAATGGCTAAGGAGGATGTCTTCTGGCCAGTTCAGCTTGCTGGCAATGGTTTGGAATTCTTGCGTATATTCGGCTACTGGCCATCTGCCTTGCCTCATCGTTTATATATATATAGATCACCATGTAGTCTATATATATATATATATATATATATAGACTACATGGTGATCTATATATATATATAAACGATAAGGCATATATATATGGAGTCCCAAGGCATATCATTTCTGACCAGGGGTGGTGCAGTTTACCACAAAATTTGGGTGTGAGTTTATCAAACTGATAAGTTCCTCACAGGGGCTTAGTTCTGGGTTCCATCCGAGTACTAATAGATCAGCCGAGAGAGTAACTCAATGATAGAGCAATACTTGCATTGCTATGTGAACTACCAACAGGCCAATTGGGCGGAACCTCTGCCTTTTGCAGAAGTAGCATACAATAATTCTGTACATAGTAGTACTGGGTTCAGCCCATTTAAAATAGCTACGGGAGTGGAATTTGTGCCAATGCCGAGGGACTCTCCTTCCTTGTTGCCCTTAGCTGATTGGATAACCTGAAAACTACATGTGGGGAGGTACCGAAGGCATTGGATAAGTCTAGGGAATCATATAAGAGGCAAGCTGATCGGAAGATGGCTCCCCAAGAGACTTATAGGATTGGGGATCAGGTGTACCTGTCTACTAATTATCTCAAGCTGAGGAAGCCTTGTAGAACTGAGTCCTAAGTACATAGTCGTTAATCCAGTAACTGTTGAACTATGGTTGCCAAAAGAATTGAAGTGAGTCTACCCAGTGGTCCATTGCAGCTTGTTGAAACTGTTCAAAAGATCTAGCTTAAGACCAGGTGGAGAGGAACCTCCTCCCCCTATATTGGTGGAGGGTGAGAAGCATTATGAGATTAGGAAAATATTGGACTCAAGAATTTTTTTGGGGAAATTACAGTACTTACTCCAATGGAGAGGTAACCTCTTAGCTTAGCTGATGCTGAATGGGTAAGAGCTCATAACGTTAAGGCTGACAAATTAATAAAAAAGTTTCGTAATAAATACCCTCAACGTCCAAGGGGATGGTGTTTGAGTGTTTAATTAATTGTGCTTACTATTTTCCTATGTTTACCCTTTTTTCAGGGGGTTGGCATGTCAAGGTTGAATTGCTAAGATGCCTGCTAACTTCTAATGCTGCTCAACTTGCCATAGAAACAGGGGGGAAGGGTAGAAAGCATAGGGAGGAAATGGGAGTCTAACAAGCCGTCCATGGACCGTGAGAGCCTACAAGAATGCCAAGGTCACTAGCACAGGTGTCTGATGGAGAAGTGGACCGTTCTCATAACAAACCAAAGACATATGATTGGCAACGTGAACACTTGGTGGGTGGGGGTCAAGGGAAGCTATTGTTAACTAGGCAAAACGTCTCATAGGAAAACCAGAGCTGGTTTTGCTTCTTCAGTTCTGAGATATGTATTCAATAAAGTCTACCTTTTATGGTGCTTCAAAGCCTTGAAGATTACTTGATTTTGAGTTTGCTGATCAGACGGTTGACATACTTTTTATTTGTTTTGTTATTATCTGCTGTTCTGTGAGCTGGTAATCTGGAGGTAGGTCATTAGTGTGGATAATGAATCCCCAAAACTGCCTGTATTCTTCAAATTTGCACTATTCAAAGTGATATTTCTATGGAAAATATAGTAATAGGTTCCAGCTCAACAGAAATCAGCAATGAAATAATTAAGTGTAGTTTTACATGTACTGCATATTAATGAAATACACATAGTCCTCAACTTACAACCACAATCGAGCCCAAAATTTATGTTTCTAAATGAGACAGTTCAGTGAGTTTTGCCCCATTTTATGACCTTTCTTGCCACAGTTATTAAGTGAATTACTGCAGTTGTTAAGTTAATAACATGGTTGTTAAGTGAATCTGTCTTACCCATTGACTTTGCTTGTCAGAAGGTGGCAAAGGGTGATCACATGACCCCGGGTGTAATGGTCTGCCCCATATGTCCCTCTCAGGAAAGCATGACTCTTCATACCATGGAGTTAATCAAAAGAACTTTTACTGAGAGATAGTGGTTGCAGTAAAGCCAACGGAATCTAACATTCCCGCACAAAGCAACAAACTATTCTTCCCACTTTGAAACCCAACCCCCTGACCAGTCCACCAGCAGCCAATACAGTGCCACAAGGTTGTTTTGAGAATACTGAAGCACAGGACAGATAATGGTTCATTTTTGAGACACAGTGACTTTGGTATCAGGCTGGAACCGGCTGGGAAGAGGTCCATATGGTTTCTGAAGATGATTCCCCTCCCTAATTCCCAAGCAGCAAAAGTGAAAGTATGCAAAGAATGCTTGCCCAAAGAGAGGCTTTCTCCCCCTTCCACCAGAATGGCAGGGCACCTGAAAAAGGGGACCTGACACTGGGACACTGCAGCTGTCATAAATATGAGTCAATTGCCAAGTGTCTGAATTTTGATCATGTGAGCATGGGGATGCTGCAACAGTCATAAGTGTGAAAAATGGTCATAAGTCACTTTTTTCAGTGCTGTTGTGACTTTGAATGGTCACTAAATGAACTGTTGTAAGTTGAGGACTACCTGTATTATGGTACTGTATAGGATAAAAAGAATATACTTATAAGTTAAATGCAGTGTTAACAAAATCACAGAGTAGCTGTAGAAAGCAAAATAAAAACAAAAAACACTTCTAAATATCATTCCTAAAAGTAAGCTTACTCTGACATAAACATCTTTATTGTTTTTCAATAAATGCTTGTTCTCTGGAAGAAGGTTCTCCCTGAGATCTGGATGCCTTCTGGTATTTCAAAGGGCCTTGAAGACCTGACTCTTCATGCAGACCTTTGGTGAGGGTGAATGAAAACCCGTCAGGCCTGAAGACAAAAATGACACATAGTGATTCTTCCAAGCTGAGTTCTTATTGTTTTCATACTTATAGGCAAAATGTTGTCAGTCTGAGGACTCTATTATCTGCATCTACAACATACTCTTTGTACTATTAGAAGTGGCTGTCTTTACCCTCTTTCTCTCACATCTAGTATCTGGGCTGAGTCACCTCTTACACCTTTGTAATGCACCCCTTCCCTCCTGAGATTCCGCCTTCTTACTACACCCTCTTTGGATTATGTGGATTTGTTTCTCTTTCATTCTTTTCCAGTTTTTGTTAACCTTGGCATCTTTTGTTCTTTTATTTCTGTCTGTTACTGGATTTTGTTTTTACTTATGAACTCAGAGTCATTGGGAGTTCGACAGCATACAAATATAACAACAACATTAGAAGCTAGTAGGGAATGAGAAACATTTTTTTTCAGTTTAGGAATATTTGTCCTCTGGAAAATTTTTCAGAAGATATTACTAGGTCTTTCATATCAGTGCTGATGTTTAAATAAATGGTGAAAATATACTTGCTATGTAAATTTTGTGATTCTTATTTCTCATCTGATCTTTTTCTACTGCAATTTTAAATTAAATTAGGTTGTCTCATTTCTTATACACCCTTGGAGACCCTTTCCATGTTTAAATGCTCTGCATGAATGTATAGATATATATTACATAATATCAGTTGGGAGATTTTTGTCCTTAACTTCACTGGAAACATCTCATGACAATCCATGCCCATCTGGGAATTGCCTTAGCATAGTAGCATGTATAGTATCAGAACCCATTTCTTTGGTGGGGGGGGGACTTTTACTAGTTGGGTCTTTTCTTTTCCCTTCTGCGGGTTCTCGAATACTCCTGGGGGGAGGGGGAGACCTTTGGGGAATTGTTGTGTATCTTTTCCTTTCGCTTAGCTGCTACAATGTATCCTCTACGCTTCCTCTATCTGTTTGCTCTTTGAACTGTTCTCCCCTTGATGCCAACCTGGGGTGAGAAAGGAATGTGCCTCCGACCATCTGGCTTATCTCTCGCTGCGGAAGAGAAGGTGCGAAGACCCAACAACATTTTCACAGCCTTGGGAATGGAGTCTTATCAGCCATGTTCCCACAGCAGACCTTAACACCTGGAGATTGGCCCGTTTGAACTGACCAGATGAACTGTTGGGGTGGGGTTTGCTTTTTGCTCCTTTAATGTATTGATTTGAGTGGGAAACCCTCAGATCCTGCCTTCTATGCCTGCTGTCAACTTCTCCTAATAAAAGTTCCTTTTGGGATGATTCCGTTCCAAGAGTTCTGCTTTCTTGGGAAGAGGTTTTGAAGCAGGTCCTTACATATAATCTGTTGAAAGGCAACGTACCTTATTAAAAGGTTTGGGAGGGGGAAAGCACATTTGTTCTTATATTGTAGAATATCTTTTGGTTTATTGTGCAGATAATATAGGCAGCATTGGCAAGCATTAAAATGCATCTCTCTGATAAAAACCACATTAAAGGATAGCATTTTATTTTTGAAAAACATGAAATGGGAAATAGGGACCTTAGTAATACTTAATGTACAGTATATTACTATACATAGTATTATTGAGAAGATACTCAACTGAGAGATCAATAAAATAAAATATTCATAATTTTTCATGGCAGTTCTGTTACTTTTTCTCCAGAATTCAAAAGAATTATTTTGCTGTTGTTTTGAGTAAACCTGGAAAAATAGAAAAAAAAACCTTTATCTTGAATTATAATTCACATAGATCTTGATCGATCTGTCTAAGCAGAATGCTCTACTCAATCAGACTTGTCAATTTAAATATTCACCTCTACCAGTCAAAGAAGCTGCTGTCTTTGGCAATATGGACGATATTAACAGCCTGCTTTGATTAATCTTGTCAGGGCCCATTATGCTATTTCATAAACGTGGTTCTTGAGACTCTGCAGAAAGGAATTGGCAAGCCCCTGATTCCAAATGGTTCTCTCACCCTGACATTCATCATAATCAGTCTTCCTGCCAGAGAGTGATATTTTTCAGTAGTAGCATCACCTGTGCTGAAGGCTTTCTTGATATCAGATTTAATATATTTACATTTATTTGCTAAGGCCTTTGGTTTTTTAAAATTATCCTAATCTCCCCATGCATATGATTGAAACTGACAGTAGTATGATTTATATTAGTGGTGTTGGAATTGCTCACTGTAAGGTTTTAATTGCTCTGTTGTAGTTTTTCTATTTTATCTTATTTTGGTTTTCAGTTTTGGTTATAGAAAAAAGGAGCAGAGAAAGGGTTTTAAATTTATTTATTTATTTATTTCATCAATGTCTGCATTTTATTTTTTTTGTAACATTCTGTCCTGTTATTGAGAAATACAAATCAGTTGCAATCTAATATCGAATTTTCTCCCTGTTATTCCTGTGCTTCCCTTCACAGGTTATGATAGGTGATTCTGTAAAAAAGACGTCTTAAATTAGCTACTGTGGGAAGTCACCCCCCCCAGAGAAGGAAATATTAAAAAGGCAGATTATTACTGTTATGTCCTGGGCCTTGCTGAGTCATTCAGCAAGGCTCAGGAAGGCTGCAGGAAGGCTGCAGAGACCCGGACAGACCACGTATCTGCCCGGGACCCAGACAGGCTGTCTCCGGCCTTGCGCACATGCGCAAGGCGGGAGAACGGCCTGCAATGATTGGATGTGCATCCCCTTGCAGGGGAATATAAAAGGCCAATGGCCATTGTGTTCTTGCTTCTGTTCTGTGACTGTGTTCAATAAAGAGATCCTTGTTGTGAACCAGCCTTGTCTCAATGTCTTCTTTGCAAGAACAGAACATTGGCGATGAAGGTGAGATTTGCCACAAAGGAAGACAAAGAAGAAGATGCTAGGGCTGACACCTGAAGGCCTGAAGCGAAGAGAAGCGCACCATCCAGAAGAAGCAATCGCCTGCCAGTACGAAGACGCTGGAGGTAGGCTTGGCTTCGTGGGACCCCTTCTCCTTCCTTGCGGCGAGAGACGTTGAAGAGGCTATTGGTCACAACTATGTCCAAGCTGGGCCGTCTTGTTGAGTTCGATACGTCACACCCAGAACGTTGGAGCTCTTACGCAGCTCGCGTCGAGAATTACTTCAGGGTGAACAAGATCCAAGAAAATGAATTGAAAGCTGCTACTTTGCTGTGTGTCTGTGGGCAAGAGACTTTTGACATTGCTGAGAACCTTGGAGCTCCAGCACCACTGGAATCGATCGCTTATTCAGATTTAAAGAAAATGCTGCGTGAGCATTTTGAGCCCAAGCTTTCTGTAATAGCTTGGAGGCACCAATTCGAGCAGCGGGATCAGCAGCTGGGAGAATCAGCTGCAGACTTTGTTGCGGCTCTGAGGCAAGCTGCTAGGCCATGTGCATTCCAAGACTTGGAAGAAAGGCTCCGAGATCGACTTGTTTGCGGATTGCGAAGCCGTGAGATGCAACAAAAGTTATTTGCTAGAGCTAATGCTTCCTTCCAAGATGCCCTGAGAGAAGTTGCAGCGGAAGAAGCAGCCGGCGGCACGATGAAGGCTTTGTGGTCGACCAAGAACCCTCCAGCAGCAGTCGTAAGAGAGGCCTCCAGAGAAGAATCCGAGGAAGAAGAGGTGGACAAACTTCAACAGTCGGCGGAGAGAAGACTGCAAGAATGCAGAGGGCAGATGCCTGCATCCCTTCGGTGTTTCGGCTGTAGGGGTCGCCACAGGAGAGCCGACTGCCGTTTTCGTTCTGCTGTTTGCCGGGCATGTGGCAGGCAAGGCCACATAGCATCAGCCTGCTTGGGTCGCCAGAAAAACAGGGCCCCCGAAGAGTTGCCTCTGAAAGGTACCAAGGTCCCCAGCCAACACAGGGTGGGCTTCTGCGTGTCCTGTAGGGGGGTATTCAAAACGGGGGTTCACCGGCCCCTTAAGAAAAAGTTTTGCATTGATGTAAAGTTGCAGGGAGTTCCCCTGGCCATGGAGCTGGACACAGGGTCCGCTCTTTTTATTATTTCTGCTGACACTTTTAAGAAGGTTTGTTCCAGGAGTGGCTCACAAGTCAAACTCAGGCCCTCCAATCTCATCCTCACTGACTTCCAGAATTCACGAGTCAGTGTGAAGGGGGAGGCCACGCTTAGAGTACAGCGTAAGGAATTTGATGGGTTGTTAGAGTGGTGGTAGTTGGGGGTGATCGCACGAGTCTTATCAGACTCGATTGGTTCGAGGCACTTGGGATCCAAGTGACTGGGCTTAACCATCTGCCAGCCTTGCAGGAGTCTGTAAGGAGTTTGCTGATGTGTTCAGCCCAGAGCCTGGCTCATACAAGGGGCCTCCTATTGCTTTAAAGTTAGATCCAGCCATCACGCCCATCAGGGTTAAACCAAGGAGGGTGCCTTTTGCCCTCAAAAGTAAAATAGATGCTGAGTTGGACAAACTGCTCCAACAAGGCATTCTAGAACCTGTGGATTCTAGTCCATGGGAAACCCCCATAGTGACACCATTAAAAGCCAATGGTGAAGTCCGAATTTGTGCGGACTATAAATGCACTCTAAACAAAGCCTTGCAGCAGCATGCATATCCAGTGCTGGTGGTGAGCCACATTCTGGCCTCACTGAAATGGGGAAAAGTATTTGCTAAGCTTGATTTAGCTCAGGCCTACCAACAGTTACCTGTTGATGAGGCAACAACTGAGGCCCAAACTAGTTACTCACAGAGGGGCTTTTAAAGTAAAAAGGCTGCAGTTTGGGGTTAATGTAGCCCCTGGCATTTTCCAAGGGGTGATGGAGCGAACGCTCCGTGGTATTCCTGGGGTCTGCCCCTATTTCGATGATGTCCTCATTGCAGGAGAGTCATCTGGGAACTTGGCTGAAAGGCTGAGAGCTGTCTTGCTGCGTTTCCGCCAACTTGGGCTGAAGTTACAGCAAGACAAATGTAAGATTGGTGTAACATCCACTGAATTTCTAGGTTTTCGTATTGATGCTGATGGCATCCACCCTGCAGAGTCTAAATTTCAGGCCATTCAACTGGCCCCAAGCCCCCAGTCAAAAGCTGAACTCCAGGCTTTTCTGGGCCTGCTAAATTTTTATCATTCATTTCTCCCCCATAAGGCTGCAGTGGCTGAGCCATTACACTAGCTCTTGGACAAGCAGACTCCATGGAAATGGACAAAGGTCCATGAAAGGGTTTTCAAAGAAGTCAAGGCCTTGCTATCTTCTAATGTGGTACTGGTGCATTTCAATGAGCAATTGCCTGTGTGCATCGCATGTGATGCATCCCCTTATGGGGTAGGAGCAGTGTTAAGTCATCTCAAGGCTGATGGGACTCAGGTCCCTGTGGCCTATTATTCCACAACTGTCTCATCTGCAGAGCGTAATTACGCACAGATTGACAAAGAAGCCTTGGCAATAGTCTCAGGCATCAAGAAATTTCATGATTTCTTGTATGGCAGCCACTTTACGGTCTACACTGACCACAAGCCTTTGCTGGGTTTGTTTACAACAAACAAACAAACCGCACACATCATCTCCCCCAGAATGCTGAGATGGTCAATTTTCTTGTCAGCTTATGACTACACCCTGGTTCACAAACCAGGGACAGAGATGGGCCACACTGATGGCCTTAGTAGGTTACCTCTAAAACAAATAGAGGCAGACCCTTCTCCTGCTGTACACATTCTTTCCATTCAGGAATTGCCTGAATCTCCCCTCAATGCTAGGGATGTGGCTGCTGAAACTGCCACTGATCACACGCTTACACGCGTGCTGACAGGGGTGTTGTCAGGATGGCCTGACACATGTCCTGGTACAGATTTCCAAAGTTTCTGGCGTAGGATACATGAGTTTTCCACGTTCAAAGGGTGTATCCTGTGGGGTAGCAGGGTAGTCATCCCGGCCTCATTGAGGACTAGAGTCTTGCGCTCTCTGCATGAGGGACATCCAAGAATTGTGAGGATGAAGGCGCTTGCGCGTAGCCATCTTTGGTGGCCTGGACTCGATAAGGACATCGAGGCCCAGGTTCAGGGGTGCCAAGTGTGCCAACAGTCACGGCCTGAAATGCCCCAGGCCCTTGTACATAGGTGGGAGGAGACACACACTCCATGGTCACGTGTACACATTGACTATGCTGGGCCCTTTCAGGGGAAATTCTTCCTTGTCCTCGTGGATAGCCATTCCAAGTGGCTAGAGGTTGTTCCTGTATCCTCCACTACTACTGCCAGGACCATCCAGGTGCTAAGATGAATCTTCGCTTCCCATGGTCTTCCTGATGTCCTTGTCTCAGACAACGGTCCCCAATTTACCTCTTCTGAGTTTCAGGGTTTCTTCAAGCCAACATGATCCGGTATGCCACGTCTGCTCCTTTTAACCCTGCCACCAACGGTCAGGCTGAACGCATGGTGCGTACCACCAAGGAGGCATTAAAGAGAATCACTCAAGGACCCTGGTATCACAGGTTAGCCGATTTTCTCCTTGCACACCCCACCACACCTTGCACTGCTACAGGAAAAAGCCCAGCTGAACTACGCTGGGGTCACAGACTCATCACGAAACTGGACAGGTTGCACCCGGACCGGCTGCCTTCACAGGTGTCACAACCACAGGCACCTAGGAGACTCCAAGTGGGTGATCCGGTATGGGCCAGAAACTATGGGCATGGACATCTTTGGGTGACTGCTGTGGTATGCAAGGTCTCTGGGCCACTGTCCTACGAAGTGGCCTTGGAGGATGGTTGTGTGCTTAGACGCCACATTGAGCAATTGCGCTGGAGGCTTCCTGGCCACGTTTCTGCTCCGGGCTCTGCTCTCGGGGGGGAGGGGGACCCCAATTACGATTGTGGACCACAGTCTCTCCATGAGGCGCTTATCCAAATGTTCCTACACATGTTCCAGGTGGGGGTCTTGCCATGGAGGCGGCTCCTGACTGGCAGAGGTCTCTTGCCAGGGGCAAATGGCCGTAAATCGGCTACTCAGGGTACTCCTGCTGCTGGTCTTGGGCTCGAGGGACAGTGCTCCCAAGAGGAGTCCAATGGAATTTTGGGGAACTCCACCCCACCAAGGGACTCAGGGAACTCAACCCCACCAAGGAACTCTGGTTTGGGTTTGGTGGATCCAGCCAGTCAGCAGTCAGGGGGAACCCCTGAGTTTTCTGGGCGACAAAGTCCTGGTTTGTTTTGCGCAAACCGGGAGCGGCCACTCCAGGCACCTATTCCTATTCCTAATCCTACACCTACAACTACACCTGCACCTAATCTGGCTCCACGGAGATCAGAGTGGGTTAAGGGTCCTCCTAAGCATTTAAAGGAATATGCAAGGTCCCTGTTTACTATACAGGAGATTTATTAGTCCTCACCATCTGAGGGAAGAAAAAACAATTGTAGTGCTGAGGTGATAATATTGTCAAATAGTGAAAGTCCGTGGACATAACAGGGACCTGAAGGTAATGGGTTGCAAGGAGTAAAGGTTGACTGTATAACGTGCCTACCGGCCTGCCATGATGTGTTTGTGTGTACAGTGTTAAACAATATGCTTAATAATTGTTTAATCCAAGGGGGGAGGGGTGTTATGTCCTGGGCCTTGCTGAGTCATTTGCCAGCATCCCTTAAAGGGGCGGAAAGTTGCCCCGGAGGGGCAATGAAGAAAGAGGGACAATCCAGGAGCTTGGATCTGGTGGCGACTGATCTGAGCGAACTGAAGAACTCCTCTAAAGGGGTGGAAGAAAGGCTGCCGGGAGAGCCGAGGCAGCCCAAGTCGTCTCCAGCCAGAAGGGAAGCAAAACATCTGATCTTCAACAACGAGCTGAGTCTGGGTGAGCTGAAGTCTTTTCCTTCTCCTTGAGGATTTAAAACGTTGAGACCCTGAAGGGGAGAAGCTGAAAGAGTAAAGACCCCCAGAAAAACTAACTCAAAAGCGGTGAGTAATTATAACAAGGGGAAGCATTTTAAGAGTATCGGAGAGTGATAAATAAGCCGAGGAGGACATCTAGTGGCAAAAAAAGAAACGACAATACCAAGAAAAGGGGGGGGGGAAGGGAAAAAATGTTTTTACTGTAAATGACCTTGACAGATATTTGTGAACAATATAGTGCCTTGGTTTGAGACTATAAACGAAAAGACTGTTTACAGTTACATTTGTTGATGCTGGCTAAAACTAAACAGACGCTATCTGGAGAAAGAGAACGTTTTAAATTCAAGACGTGACTGGAGGAGGTGGATTTGCCTTATAACAGCTGGCTCCTGTTTATACTTTGGATATTGGTCTAAGACTGTGAGCCGAAAAATGAGTACATCAAATATTACCAGACTTGCAAAGACAACCTCTTCTGCGCCCTCTGTGGGACAATCTAGTCTAATAATTCTGGGATCTGTTGGGACATTGTTGTAACGTGAGAAAGCAAGGACTGCTCAAGATGAAATGCAGGCCTCATTAAAACTGATTCAAGAGATGATGCAAAAAAGTCAGGAAGTAACAGAGAAAAATCATGAAGAGACACAAAGTAAACTGGAGAAAGTAAGTAAAGAAATTCTGGACATAAAGGCGCAATTTGAAGTCCAAAATCAAAAGATTATTAAAAATGAACAGAAAATCCAGGAAATGGAAAACAAAACTGAGGACATTGATAAAAATGTGGAAATGTTATTGCAAAAAAATGAAGAATTAGAACAAGCAAATCAAGAGCTAGAGCGGGCAATGGCAATGGTGGAAATGGGAAAAACGGAACACTATTTGAGATTCCAAAATATTCCTGAGGATAGAGAAGAAAACATAGCAACTGTGATCATTGAGCTGTTGGCGGAGACCCTAAACACAGATAGAGCAGAAATGCAAAACGAGATCGATGAAATATTTCGCATGAATTCGAGCTATGCAAGAAAAAATAGACTACCAAGAGAAGTACGTGTAAGATTTATAAAGAAAACAACAAGAGATGAAGTACTGAGAAAAATGAGAGAGGAACCATTACAATATAAAAATAAAGAAATTGTGGTCCTAAAGCAGATACCCAAGAGAGTAAGAGATACTCGGAGACACTACCATTCTTAACCACAAAGTTGATTGCCAAAGGCATAAATTTCAGATGGCTAATGCCAGAAGGCATTCTAATAAACTGGAACAACACAAGATATCGATTGGATTCAATTTGGAAAGCAGAGGATTTTGAAGTAAGGAATAGAGCAACTTTGGATGAAGGAGTGTACCAACAACAAGGGGAGAAGCAAACAGGAGAGACGACCCAAGGAGCAGCTGCACAAGCAGAACAACAGAAGGAGAAAGATGAACAAGAGGGTAAATGGGAAGGAATTGCCAGAGAACAAAGGATTACAAGATCAACTAGACCTAAATATAAATAATGGAAATGGAAATGGAGAAAGAATTTTTTTTTCAGTAAATGTAAATGGACTAAACTCCTCATCAAAAAGAAATAAAATCTTTAGGAAACTTCAGAAATTGAAAATAGATATAATTTGTTTGCAAGAGACACACATAAAAAAACAACATCATAAACTATTGGAACACTCAAAAATTGGGAAGCTTTATTACACATCAGCACAACAGAAAAAAAGCGGGGTTGCAGTATATGTTAAAGAGATAATAAATTCTAAATTAGTGTACTCAGATGAAGAAGGAAGAATTGTAATGGTGAAATATATCTACATCAAAAACAAACATTGTTAGTGGCAATCTATGCTCCAAATAACAATCAAGAAGAATTTTATCAAAGCCTACATAGGAAACTAATAGAAATGGAATACCAAAATATTTGTTTAATAGGGGACTTCAATGCGATAGTAGAGGGAACAATGGATTACAAAAGCAATAAAACAGGAAAATCCGCAAGAAGAAGATTACCTAAGACATTTTTTGATATGGCAGAGGAAATTGGAATACAAGATGCCTGGAGAGAAATTAATTCACAAAACCTACAATATACTTTTTATTCAAATAGCCACAAATCCTGGTCAAGAATTGATATGATTTGGATGACATCTGAATTGAGGATGGATATACAGGGAATTGAGATAGAAATAGGTACATGGGCAGACCATAATCCTCTAAAAGTGACATGGAAAGGAATACAAAAAATACCCAAGATGGACTTTAAACCAATCTATACTAAAAGAAAAAGAATTTATAGAGTCAGCGAAAAAAGAAATGGAATTCTTCAAAGAAAACAAAGAAGAACACACATCATTACAAAACTTATGGGACACAGCCAAAGTGTACTTCAGAGGCATAGCTATAACGTATATGGCAAAGAAAAATAAACAGAGAAGACAGCAATATCTACTACTAAAAGCAAAATTTGGAATGCTAGAAACAGAACTACAAAAAAAACCCCACAGAAAAAGACTTTGAAAAGAGAAATGGAAATAATAAAACACAAACTAAATCTGTTGGACTCAGAAAAACTGGCAGAACAGATAAAGAGAGCAAAATGCTAATAAACCAGGAAGATGGTTAGCCTATAAACTCAAAAAACAGAAAGAGAAGAAAATAACAAATAACTTAGTAGATGGAAAAGGTTGTCTACAATTCAAAAATGAAGAAATAAAAAAGATAATTAAGGAATACTATAGGGAATTATATGATAGAGGAGATTTCAAGAGAGAGAACTGTTCAATACCTAGAAAAAAGTAAACTTCCAAAAATTCCAGAGGCATTTAAAACTATGTTAGAAGAAAGGATTACAATGATGGAGATATCAGAGGCTATAAAACGACAAAAAAAATAGGAAAACACCGGGCCCAGATGGGCTTCCGGCAGAGCTCTATAAAAATTTACATATTAAGCGAACCGCTGAAAGATGTTTTTAATGGACTCTTGTTAGAGGCTAAGCTTCCAAATACATGGATAGAAGCAAATATTACTTTAATACCAAAAGAAGACTCAGATTTGACGTATATTAAGAATTATAGACCGATTTCATTACTTAATGTGGATTATAAAAATTTTACTTCAATAATGGTAGAGAGACTGAAAAAATACTTAGTTGAATTCATACATCCAGACCAAAGCGGCTTTTTACCAAAGAGACAAATCAAAAACAACTTAAGAGTGATAATGGACGTATTAGAATACTATGAACTACATCCAGGGAAACAATTAGCATTAATATTTTTAGACGCCCAAAAGGCATTTGACAACGTTTCCTGGCAATTTATGATTCAGCAACTACAAATAATGGACTTTGGAAAGAACTTTACAGATATGATAAAAACAATATATAGCAATCAGACAGCAAAAGTGATTGTGAATGGAGTCTCCTAGGTGCCCACGGTTGTGACACCTGTGAAGCCACCCAGTCAGGGTGCACCCTGTCCAGCTTAGTGATGAGTCTGTGACCCCAGCGGAGTTCAGCTGGGCTTTTCCCAGTGGCAGTGCAAGCTGTGGTGCGGTGACAAAGAAGAAAGTCAGCTAACCTGTGATGCCAGTTTCCATGAGTGATTCTCTTTAAAGCATCTTTGGTAGTACGCACCATACGCTCAGCTTGACCATTGGAAGCTGGATGAAACGGTGCAGATGTGGCATGCTGGATCATGTTGGCTTGAAGGAAACCCTGAAACTCAGAAGATGTGAATTGGGGTCCGTTGTCTGAGACAAGGACATCAGGAAGACCATGTGAGGCGAAGATGCCTCTCAGCACCTGGATGGTCCTGGCAGTAGTAGTGGAGGAAACAGGAACAACCTCTAGCCACTTGGAATGGCTGTCCACGAGGAGAAGGAAGAATTGCCCCTGAAAGGGCCCAGCGTAGTCGATGTGTACCCTCGACCATGGTGTATGTGTCTCCTCCCACCTATGTACAGGGGCCTGGGGCATTTCTGGCCTTGACTGTTATCACACTTGGCACCCATGCACCTAGGCCTCAATCTCTTTATCGAGCCCAGGCCACCAGAGGTGGCTACATGCTAGTGCCTTCATCCGGACTATTCCCGGATGTCCCTCATGCAGAGAGAGCAAGACTCTAGTCTTCAATGAGGCTGGGATGACTACCCGGCTACCCCACAGGAGACACCCCTTGAAAGTAGAAAGCTCATGCTTCCTTTGCCAGAACCCTTGGAATTTTGCACCCGGGCACGTGTCAGGCCATCCTGACCACACCCATGTCAGCACGTGTGTAAGCGTGTGATCAGTGGCAGTTTCTGCAGCCACGTCCCTAGCATTGAGGGGAGATTCAGGCAATTCCTGAATAAAAATAATGTGAAGAGCAGGAGCAGGATCTGCCTCTATCTGCTGTAGAGGTAATCTGCTGAGACCATCTGCATGGCCCATTTCTTTACCTGGTTTGTAAACCAGGGTGTAGTCCTATGCTGACAAGAAAATTGACCATCTCAGCATTCTAGGAGATATAATGTGTGGGGTTTGTTTTGTTGTTGTAAACAAACCCAGCAAAGGTTTATGGTCTGTGTAAACTGTGAAATGGCGGCCATAAAAGAAATCGTGGAATTTCTTTATTCCAGCCACTATTGCCAAAGCTTCTCTATCAATCTGTGCATAATTACGCTCGCAGATGAGAGAGTCCTAAAGTAGTAGGCCACATGGACTTGTGTCCCATCAGCCTTGAGATGGCTCAGCACAGCCCCAACCCCATCAGGGGATGCATCACAGGCTACGCGCACAGGCAATTGCTCATTAAAATGGGCTAATACCGCATTTGAAGAGAGCAAGGCCTTGACCTTTGTGAAACTCCTTTCATGGACCTCTGTCCTTTTCCATGGAGCCTGTTTGTCCAAGAGCCGGTGTAATGGCTCAGCCACTGCAGCCTTGTGGGGAAGGAATGAATGGTAAAAATTTAACAGCCCCAGGAAGGCTTGAAGCTCACTCTTCGACTGGGGGCTTGGGGCCTGCTGAATCGCTTGAAGCTTGGATTCCAAAGGATGGATGCCTTCAGCATCGATACGGTATCCCAAGAACTCAGTGGAGGTGACTCCAATTTTACACTTGTTTTGCTTCAGCTTCAGCCCTGCTTGGCAGAAATGCAGCAAAACAGCTCTCAGCCTTTCAGCTAAGTTCACAGATGACTCCCCAGCGATGAGGACGTCATCAAAATAGGGACAGACCCCTGGAATACCACGGAGCGTTCGCTCCATCACACTTTGAAATATGCCAGGGGCTACATTAACCCCAAACTGCAGCCTTTTTACCTTAAAGGCTCCCCGGTGCATCACAATTGTTTGGGCCTCAGCCGTTGCCTCATCAACAGGTAACTGTTGATAGGCCTGAGCCAAATCCAGCTTTGCAAAGATCGCCCCCCCCCCCCTTGAGGGAGGCCAAAATGTGGCTCACCACTGGCACCGGATAGGCATGCTGCTGCAATACTCTATTAAGTGTACATTTATAGTCCACACAAATCCGGACCTCTCCATTGGCTTTCAGTGGCGTGACTATAGGGGTTTCCCATGGACTAGAGTCCACAGGCTCTAAAATGCCTTGCTGGATCAGCTTGTCCAGCGCTGTATCTATTTTGCTTTTCAAGGCAAAAGGTACCCTTCTGGGCTTGATTCTCTATAACAAGTTTTATTGAATTTTTTTTAATTTTACAGCCAAGTGCTTAAGACTCATCGTGGAGATAGGGCACTCCATAAAACAAAATAGAACATACAATCATGCATAAACAATTTACACTTTTTTTTTTTAAATCCTCCCTCTCTATTTTATCCATCAAAAGAGCAAGAACAAACAAACAAAACCAAACTATCAATGATATTTCCACCCATTTTAAGCTTAATTAACTATTAGCATATTCCAACTAGCATTACATAGACATATAGAATACGGTTCGAGTATCCATATAATAAAGACCATATTATTCCAAATATTCAGTTTATATTTCTCAATTAAGTTCTATCTCTTATTCTATCTCACATACATATTTTATCAGTGAATATAACTTTATGTTTCCAAACCATTTTGGATTAGCTTAAATTGTTTCTAATTATTTCTAAGTTAAACATATATAAGTATATTTTAAAATTTCTCCACTATATTCTATTCCTATATTCTAAACATTTTTATAAATCAATCCATTCTTTAGTCATTGCATGTAAAGATATCATTAGTATTCCACCAGTCTCAATACAACTCCTGAATTTCGCTTTTCCCGTTTTCCATAGTTACTATTCCAGACCATAATCAAATCCATAATTCAAATCAATATTGGTCAGACTAAAATCTTAAACTTTAAAGATCTCAAAGATATTAGCTCACTTAAAGTCTTTAAAAACCATTTTACCCATCAAATAAATTTTTAACACTCATTTTAAACCTAATTCTAGCTTTCTTTTTATGCCAAGCAGGTTTCCACAATACAGCTTTCAGCTCCTCCCATCTTAGTATTTGGTTATACACATTTCCCCACAGTTGCGTCTGATCATAGTCTTCTTCTCTTTTTCCCAATATTGTCTGCACAATATACTCAGTCTTAGCCAGTGTGGTGATTATTCGTTGTTTATATGTACTGTCAGGATTTTTAATGTCTCGTATTAAAGAGTCCATTTCTGTTGTTTTTACATCTATAGATGTTTCAATTGAGTTCTGCTTTTGGTCTTCAAAAGTCTCCATCCTTTGTGTATAAAGTGTAACATCTTCCTCTTCAGTAGATTGTAAATATAGATCTTCCATCTCATTAAATTGTAAATCCAATTGTATATCATGCTCAGTTAAAGTTTGAAATCCAGTTTTTTGCTCTAAACCAACCTCATTCCTTAGTGTCCTAAACTGTTCTTTTAATTCTTTCCTTGTTTCCAAAATTTTTGCTAATATCAATCCATAATTGAGCTGTGAATAAGCTTCCATCCTTCTCTCCTTTTTTTTTTTTTCTATAATAAGAAAACAGCAGTGTCTGGGCGTAGCACCAGGTTCAAAAGTTCAGCTACCATGGCAACGTTATGATAAGACATTCTGGGCTTCACGCCAGTTTCCAAGATAGATACAATGTAGCCCTCCAATCCACATCTCAGTAGCCAAGGCAGTTTTTTTTTTCTTTTCCTTTTTAAAGTGGATAAGAATGTTCAGAAGGGGGGGGAGGAAGAAAAAACACTCCACCCCCTCCCTAGAATTTCCACTTAAATTTAAAACAGGCAAACAAAGAGGAAAAGTCACAATAAGGCTTTTTTCTTCTCTTTTTTTTTTTTCCAGGATCCCCCGGATTCCAACAGCTCAAATACACAATAGCGAAGTCACTTTTTTCCCCCGAGTGTTCAAACACTGCTTTTTTAAGGAAGGGAGTAGTTTCTAAAAGCTTTTCATAGGGAAGTAAGGAAGGTAACAAGAGGGAAGGAAAGTTCTCACCCGGATCTTCCACGGTGGTTCTTTGTGCTTAGATGTTGCTGTGACTTTCGGCTGGAGCAGCTGAGTGATCGGCCATGTTACTGGCCGATCTTTTCCCCGTCGGCCCAAAGGTGATTTTCTCGGACCTCAGAGGGAGCCGCCGCTCCCTCCGAGATCAACGAGTGCCCTCCTCTACGGTGGTCGCCCCTACAGGGCGACTTTCGACACTGTCCAGGGTCTACCGGCGGGGGGAAACCGGACGGCCAAGAGAACGAATTCTCTGCACGTCCGCGGGCGCTGCCACCGGATCCGGAAGCCTGGGCTTGATTCTAATGGGTGTGATGGCTGGGTCCAAACGTAAGGCAATGGGAGGCCCCTTGTACGAACCAAGCTTTGCACTGAACACATCCGCAAACTCCTTGCAAACATCTGCAAGGCCTGATGTTTGCAGATTGTGCAGCCCAGTCACTTGGATCCAAGGGCCTCGAATCAATCGAGTCCTATAAGACTCGTGCGATCACCCCCAACTACCACCACGTCTAGCAGTTGTTGAAAACTCTTATGCTGCACTCTGACTGTGGCCTCCCCCTTCACGCTGACCCTCAAATTTTGAAAGTCAGTGAGGATTAAATTTGAAGGCCTGAGTTTGACTCGAAGGCCACTTCTGTGGCAAACCTTATTAAAGGTGTCTAAGGAGATGATTGATAGAGCGGACCCGGTGTCCAGCTCCATCAACAAGGGAACTCCTTGCAACTTCACGTCAAGGCGAAGTTTCTTTTTTAGAGGCCTGTGAACCCCAGTTTTGAAAATGCCCCTATGGGATGCACAGAAGCCCACCCTATTTTGGCTGGGGATCTTGGTACCTTTCAGAGGCAATTCTACTGTAGACCGTTCCTTCTGGTGACCCAAACAGACGGATGCAATGTGGCCTTGCCTGCCAGATGCCCGGCAGGTAGCGGAGCGAAACTGGTAATCAGCTCGCTTGTGGCGTCCTCCACAGCCGAAACACCAAAGGGATGCTGCCGCTCTTTCTCTGTTCCCTTGAGACTTCTTCACTTCGGCCTGTTGAAGCCTGCCCACCTCTTCCTCCGGATCCGATTCAGATGCCTCTCGAGCAATATCTTGATGGATTGAGACCGCCGCTGGGGGGTTCCGGACGAGCCACAGGGCCTTCACAGCGCCGCCTGCTGCTTCTTCAGCTGCAATCTCTCTCAGAGCATCTTGGAACGATACATCTTCCTTTGCAAAAAGTTTCTGTTGTAGCTCACGACTTCGCAGTCCACAAACCAATCGATCCCAGAGTCTCTCTTCCAGATCCGTGAAAGCACACTGCCTAGCTGCGGCAGACTCACCAGGCCTCTGATCTCTCTGCTCAAATGCATGCCTCCAAGCAATTACTGATAGCTTGGGTTCGAAGTGCCCATGCAGCATCTTCTTCAAATCGGTGTATGCAATTGATTCCAATGGTGCTGGGGCTACAACATTTTCTGCAATGTCAAAAGTCTCTTGCCCACAGACACACAGCAATGTAGCAGCTTTGAGGCCGTCTTCCTGGATCTTATTAACTCTAAAGTAATTCTCCACCTGAGCCACGTAAGAACTCCAGCGCTCAGGGTGAGACGTGTCAAAATCGTGAGACGTGTCAAGGGGTCCCTTGAAGCCGAGTTCATCTCCAGCGTCTTCGTACTGGCAGGCAATCGCTTCCACTGGACGCCGAACTTCTCAGTGCTTCAGGCCTCCTTTGGTAGTCAGCCTAGCTTCTCCTGTTTCTTCTTGCAGCATATCCCACCTTCGTCACCAATGTTCTGTTTCAGCTGAAGAGACATCGAGGCGAGGCAGGAGTAACAAACACAAGTCTTTATTGAGATCACGAACAGAACAGAAGACAAAATGACGCCAAGGCCTTTTATAGCCCTTTGCAAGGGACATCATCAACCAATCAATGCAAGGCTAGTCTCCCGCCTTGCGCATGCACACACGGCTGGAGACAGCCTGTCTGGTCCCTGTCTGGTTAGAATTAGATGATACTGGGGGGGGGGGAAGAGGAGGAAGGTGCATGGGAGATTAGTTAGACAAAACAATACTGTATAATGGTGAGAACCAAGGCTGTTTGTAATAAGAGATGATAAGACATGGCAGGATGAAGAACTGGGTGGAAAGCCAGCATTTCAAACTAATTGGAGAATGTGATTTATGACTGTTAGTCAGAGGAGGGAATTGTGCTTTGATACTATGTGCTGAGGGGAGGGGAAGCCAGATTTTGGTTTGGACTATGTACATGCCGATGTGTTGCTACTCGAATAAAGATTCTTTAAGGTAAACAATGCCTCGAAGTTCTTTGAAGAGTTTCATATGTCGGAACCATAACATAAAGCACATAGGCTCACCGATCAGCATTGAGTCAACATTTTCTGGAATACCTTTTGTCTCAGGCAGATAATATTCAAACCACTCTTGTGGCAGCTCATCAAAGAACAACAGGATAGCGGACTTCTGGATCCGGTGGCAGCGCCAGCGGACGTGCAAAGAACTTGCTCTCTTTGCCGTCCAGTTTCCCCCCGCCGGTAGACCCTGGACAGAGTCGAAAGTCGCCCTGGAGGGGCGACCACCATAGAGGAGGGCACTCGTCGATCACGGAGGGAGCGGCAGCTCCCTCTGCGGTCCGAGAAATCACCTTTGGGCCGACGGGGAAGAGATCGGCCAGTAACATGGCCGATCACTTAGCTGCTCCAGCCGAAAGTCACAGCAACATCTAAGCAAAAAGAATCACCGTGGAAGATCCGGGTGAGACCTTTCCCTCCCTCTTGTTAAACTATCTACTTCCCTGTTAATAGCTTTAAGGACTATTTCCCTAGTTTGAGAAGGCAGCGTTCCGATACTGGGGAAAATGGGCTTTGGAAAAATAATTATTTTTTTCTTTTGTTTTTTTTGTTCATACGAGCTTCTAATTTGGGCATCCTGAAAACAATCCTTATTGTGACTCCTTCTTTTTTGGCTTGTCTATCTTTAGTTTAAGTGAAAACCTTTAGGGAGGGGGATGGAGTGCTTTTTTCCCTCCCTCCCTCCTGAACAGTATTGCCTACTTTAAAAAAAAAAAAAACTTCCTGTTCTCTGGGTGGACTCATGTGGATTGTTATGGCTACAAGCTAGCCTGGAACTTGGCGTGAAGCCCAGAAACTTTGATACAAAATAACTATCTTCAGCTGAACTTTCACTCCCTGATCTTGGCGTGACGCCCAGACTGGTATATTTCCTTTGGAAGTTGCTCAAGTTTCTACTTGTACCACGTTTGACTTTACAATATTGAACATACTTCCAAAAAAATGGATTTTTCTTTTCAATTCTAGGATTATAATATAATGATTGACTGTTACTGATTGGGACTCTTGCTGTTTTTTTTTGTTTCTGTGCTGGACTTGACTATTTGCCTTTCCCTATTTCGGTTTGGACTCTATATTTTACAACACTGAAAAAAGAGAGGATGGAATCCTACTCAGATTAATTATGGACTTATATTAGAATTTTTTTTAGAAATGAGAGTGGAATTTAGAGAACATGTTGAAATGCTTGGGAAAAAGGGGGTTTCAGAATTGAAAACTGAGGCTCAAATCCTGACTGACTATGATACACAATCAGATCTACAATTTAACGAGATGGATGAAATATACCCACAACGTACTGATGAGGAAGAGGATACATCCCACATGCAAATGATGGAGATTCCTGATGAGCAAAGGCAGAATTCAACTAAAACATTTACAATTGTAAAAGCAACAGGAATGGACTTCCAAACACAAGGCACAAAAAACGCTGACAATATGATAACACTGGATAAAAGAGAAGAAGACTATGATTGGACTCAATGGTGGGAAAATGCTTATAGCCAAACACTAAGATGGGAGGAACTAGAGGCCCTACTGTGGAAACCTGCCTGGCACAAGAAGAAAGCTAGAATTAGATTTAAAAATGAGAGTTAAAATTTTATCTGATGGGTAAAAAGGGTTCTTAGAGACTTTGATTGAGCTAATACTTTTGAGATTTTTAAGGTTATTTTGGTCTGAGTCAACATTAGATTTAAATTATGGATTTGATTATGGTTTGGAATGGCAATAGGGAAAATTGGAAAATTTAAAACTAAAGGAGATTGGTGAAATATTATTGATATTTTTACTTATAAGAATTGAAAGTTAATTAGCAATGTATTAAGTGGACTAAATTGAAATAATTGAGGAACTTTTAGGGATTTGGATGGATTTATAAAAAATATTTGATAGAATATATGTAATAGAATATAGTTGAGAAACATTAAAATATAACAGTTATATTATATGTTTATGATAGAAATAATTATTGTTTTATTATATTAGGCTAAAATGTAATGGTTTTAAAAATACATAAAGTTATGTTCATTTACAAAATATGTATGTGGAACAGAATAATAAGAGATAGAATTTAAACAATTTTTATTGTAGGAATGCTCGAATTATATATTATATGTTTATGTAAGATTGAATTGAAATAGGTTAATTGAAAGTTAGTTAAGCCTGAAAACGGGTGAAAATATGATTGACAGTTTTTGTTTTTTGTTATTGTGTGGTTTTTTTCTTTTTTCTTTTTCTGATTGATAAAATAGAGTGGGAACTTTTAAAGAAGTAGTTTAAATTGTATATGTATGACTGTATTTTTTGTTTTGTTCTATGGAGTGCCCTATCTCCACGATGTGTCTTAAGCACTTGGCTGTAAAACAAAAAATATTAATAAAACTTGTTATTGTTATTGTAAAGAACAACAGGATAGCTGAGAAGACAAAAGATTGTTTCCACCTTCCCCCCATTCACCAAACTACAGTAAAAATTTATACAAAACTTTTGCTTTCAGAGAACTGTCTTCAAAGCATTAAACAGAAGGAAAATTGCCATAACACTTACAGAAATAGCTTGCCAAAACCTCCCTCCTGGGGCTGAACAAAAATAAACCAGCCCCAAAACAGCCATCCCTCATGGCCAAAGCAGGATTTGAACTCACAGTTCTCCAACCTTGTAGCCTGTGGCTATAACCCTGAAACCAAATTGGTTTTCTATAAAGATTTTCCTTCCCCTCCTTGGCTCCAAGGAAAAGGAAAACAAATTGAACACACACAGTATGCAGCAATTAGTCATCTCTTTTGCAGTAGCAAGGAGTCCCAAAGACACATATTTATCAGATGTTAAATAAAACATCATAAGATTGTTCCTTTGACAAGAATACCCTCAAATGCATTATTAAGGATAAATCCAAACTAAAATGCAAAGGAAAATCGGTGAAACATGCCACACATACAAAAACAAAATATCAGAGTTGGATGGGACATTAGAGGTCTTTTAGTCCAACCCCTTACTGAAACAAGAAACTCTATCCATTTCAGACCCGATGTCAGAATCCAATTATATTTTATTTCTAACTAATCTACTCTGGGAAAACCCAATTCTTACTCTCTTTGGGATTCTGTCATACTACGAAGGGGGGGGAGTAAACACGGGTGTTTATGACTGGCATTCCTTCTATCATCTACAAATAAACATCCTCTGTGGATTCCCTCTCTGGAGTACTAACAATAACAATGCGGCCATCAGCCTTTGATCTCACTCCCTATGAAGCCTCCTATTACCGGCAGCAAGGAAAAGGGGGGGAAGATTGAAACGTTTGGGATTCCGATGGATTTAACACCCAGCCATCTGCCAATTTGGATTGACCGGAAGGAATGTGGGGTGGGACTGCTTGGGAACGCTTTAAAACATTGAATGATCAGGGGGGTCCCCCAGATCCTGTCTAGCACACCTTCAGTCAGTTTTTCTTAATAAAGATTCCTGTTGGAAAACCTGTTCCAAGAGTTCTGTCTTCTTAAGATGTAAATTGAGGGGGGTCCTTACATTAGACAGGATCTGCAAAATTAGTCAACCTGGAAGGAAGAACCTTGCCGGGGGACTTTGCAAAAATTACCATGTCAGACGACGAAGCAGGGAAGGGGGAAAGCCCCCCGGAGAGGGAGCCGTTGCCCCAACTGGAAACCTGCCAAATATCCGGATCTGAAGGGTCAGATTCCTCAGGAGAAGAGGAGGTGGAGACGCGTAACCACAAGCCTCGGTGGTCAATGGGCGTTGGAAAGAAAGGCGAGTGGGAAAAGAAATCAAGCAAGGTGACCCTGAGACGGGGGGCCAACCAACCAGGATGGAAGCAGGAGATGGAGAGATCCCTGCACACAAGCGAAGATGAAGGGAGCTGGGCACAGCACTCGAACTGGATCCTAGAGAAAGCTATCAACTTGATGAAGAGAACCCTCAGCTCCCTAGGAGAGGAGAATCCTGAACCCCACGACCGCACCAACTCCTGGAGCTGCAATTGGAGAGACACTGAGGGGGAATTGGAACCTGCAGCCCCGGGGACATCCGCTGATCCAGTAGTCCCCACCCCCCGCCGACCTGCAGAAGGGAATCCAGATAGAAGACAATACCGACGAAGAAGACACCGCTCCATTCAAAGACTTCCGCCGTTGGACGCAAAATTCAAGGGGGAGCCGACACGCTTGGGGTTCTTCCTAACCCAAGTCCTTGGCTACATGGAGGAACACGGGCGACACATCCCTAGCGACAAAGCCCGTATCCGGATCGTGCAATCTGCTCTGGATGGACCGGCCGCCGATTGGGTGGTGAATTTGCATGATTCCAATGCCCCAGAGCTCAACGACTTCAACCGTTTCATGTCCTCTCTGAGAAGGCGATTTGAAGACCACCTGGCTGATCGCAAAGCACGCGAAAGAATCAAAACGATGAGGCAAGGCAGACGGCCAGTAGCTGAATATACACAAGAATTCCGAACTATTGCCAGCAAGCTGAACTGGCCGGAAGACATCCTCCTTAGCCATTTCAAAGACGGTCTGAATTACGACCTATATGACGCTTGCCTGCCCCGGGGGGACCCACACCAACTCGACGAATGGTACGTCCTGGCAGAGGAAGCAGAGATCGACCTACTGAAGAGGCACCGCCGAGGAAAACAATGGAGCCGCTCACCGCCTGAACCAACGCACGAACCAGCAAAGCCATCGGCTATGGCCAAGAAACCAATGGGCTGTTTCAAATGCGGGAGAGAGGGGCATCGGGCTGTAGAATGCCGCTCAAAAGCCCCCCAGCACAACCCAGACAGACCACCGGCCAGCAAATCTGGGAAGTCCCCAGCTAAGTCAAAAGAATCTGCCATGAGAGGAATAGAAGCTGTGGAATCCCCTACCTCCACCCATCGTGAGGAAAGAGCCCCAGCCTACACCGCAGGGCCGGTGGACGCCTCAGATGACACCTCGGAGGGTGAACCACTGGTAAGTGGATCCATCCCACCCATCCTCAAGACAGTGACTATATTAGCCCCCTCCATGCCCGAAGCTGTAAAAGTAAAAGCCTTAATAGACTCTGGCTGCACCCGCTGCCTAATTAGCCCGACTCTAGTGGGAAATCTGGGCATCCCAGTGAGGAGGCTGGAACAACCAATCTCATTTGGTCAATTAGATGGGTCCATAGCAGGGGGGGTGCCAGCTACCCTAGCCACGTTACCAATCCACCTATCCCTGGGGAATCATGAGGAAGACCTAACGTTTATAGTGACCCCAGGCATGGAATGCCCGATGATCCTAGGGCTGGAATGGTTAACAAAATGGAACCCCTGGGTAAATTGGAGGACGAAAGAAATCAATTTCCTGAAGGAGGACCCTACAGACTTAAAACCCCAAGGGGATCCATCAAAATTAAAAACGGAAATAGCGTCCATGGGTGAAGAAAAGGGGCTACCAGAAATACCAGAGGAATACAGAGACCTGGCTGAAGTTTTCAGTGAGGAGAGGGCGGATGAGCTTCCCCCCCACCGACCCACGGACTGTGCCATAGAGTTCAAGCCCGGGGCAAAACTCCCAAAGCCCAGATTATACTCCATGAGCCCAAAGGAGAAGGAGGAAATGGAGAGATTTATAAAGAAAAACCTAGAAAGGGGGTTCATTGAACCAGCCAAACCTAAGGTGGCCGCTCCGGTCCTCTTTAGAGAGAAGAAGGACGGCTCTTTACGCTTATGTGTAGATTATAGACTCCTTAATGCGATCAGTGAAAGCAACCTATACCCCCTACCCCTCATGAAGGACATGTTATCACACCTCTCGAAAGGAAAGATTTTTACTAAACTAGATCTAAGGGAAGCGTATTACCGCGTGAGAATTAGGGAAGGAGATGAATGGAAAACTGCATTCAATTGCCCAATGGGGTGCTACAAATTCAAAGTTTTGCCTTTTGGATTACAAGGGGGCCCCGCAGTATTTATGCAATTAATCAATGAGGTACTAAGGGAGCACCTATTTAAGGGGGTCCTGGTTTATCTTGACGACATCCTCATCTTCACAGAATCAAAAGAGGAACATGTCAACCTAGTCAGAGCGGTTTTAAAGAAACTGCGAGCCGCCCACCTATATGCCAAATTATCAAAATGCGAATTTCACCAGGAAAGAATAGACTACCTAGGTTACCGCATATCCCCGCAGGGCATTGAAATGGACCCAGAAAAGGTCAGGGCAGTATTAGAATGGGCACCACCTCGCACAAGAAAGCAACTGCAAAGTTTCCTGGGTTTTGCAAACTTTTACCGCCAATTCATCCCCTCATTTGCCCAGATAGCCCTGCCCCTCACGAGCTTACTAAAAACGAAGGGAGAATCCTCAGTGAAACCTAGCCAGCCACTAAAATGGACAATGGAATGCCAAGCGGCATTTGAGAGATTAAAGAGACTTTTTTCTGCCGAACCAGTACTGAGGCACCCAGACATGGACAAACCCTTCGTGATACAGACGGATGCAAGTGATGTAGCAGTGGGGGCTGTATTATTACAAGAAAATGAGGAAGGGATGTTACAACCCTGCGCGTATACGTCCAGGAAACTCACTGAAACGGAACAGCGCTGGCCCGTGTGGGAAAAAGAGGCATATGGGATACGTTGGTCATTACTTACATGGCGCCAATTCCTTGAAGGCAATAAAATCCCTTTCCAGGTGTGGACAGACCACAAAAATTTGGAAGCCTTGAAAACACCCAGAAAACTCAGCCCCAAGCAAGCCCGCTGGTCCCAGCATTTTCACCAATTCAATTTTAAGCTCAAGCATTTGCCGGGGGGAAAGAACTTTTTGGCAGATGCATTATCTCGCATGCCCCAATATAACAGCACGCGAGCCACTGACTCTAAACCGATCATGGGAGAATCACAACTGGCAGCACCAGTGACTACCAGAGCCCACGTTAAATTAAAACCACAGCTGGATAGCCAGACCGGAATTGAATTCCGGAAAAGTTTGGAAACAGATGAATGGTTCCAGAAAAATAAACACGTGTGCACAATGAAAGACGGACTGCCTTGGGTGGGGGAGAAGTTATATATACCGACCACCCAAAGGATCACATTCATGCAACTTTGCCACGACACAAAATCAGCAGGGCATTTTGGATTTGTAAAAACATTACACTTAATTAAACGGCAATTTTGGTGGCCATCCATGAAAAAAGACATAGAAAGTTACGTGGCCAGCTGCCCAAAGTGTGCAATGGCAAAAAGGCTGCAAGGGAAATCACCAGGACTGTTACAAACAGTGGCAAATCCCTCAGCCCCCTGGAGGGAAATAGCCATGGATTTTATAGTGGAATTACCAGAAAGCAATGGGAATACTGTCATTTGGACGGTCACGGACCTATTTTCCAAACAGGTTCACTTTATTCCTTGCCAAAAGATCCCCACCGCAAAAGCTTTAGCAAAACTTTTTGTGCAACATATTTACAGATTGCATGGGGCACCCCAACGCATCATATCTGATAGGGGAGTGCAATTTACATCTGCGTTTTGGAAGGAATTTCTATCTCTTTTAGGGACCACCCAGGGACTGACGTCTAGCCATCACCCTCAGGCAAATGGTCAATCAGAAAAATGTAACGGAGTACTTGAGCAATATTTAAGATGTTTTCTAAATTTCCAGCAGTCAGATTGGACGGACCTGTTGCCGTTTGCAGAGGTTGCCTACAATAATGCAGTCCACTCCAGCACAGGTTACACTCCTTTTCAAATAGCTACCGGCCAAAGTTTCAACCCCATGCCAGAACTAACCCCAAATGAACCAGAAATCCCATCACTGAAAGAATGGATGGAACAATTACAAAACACCTGGCCAATAGTGAGAAAAGCTCTAGAGGAAGCTAGGCAAGCATACAAAGCACAAGCAGATAAGAAAAGGGTGGAGCCCACACCATTCATTATAGGAGAAATGGTCTATCTGTCTACAAAATATTTAAAATCCATACAACCCTGTAAAAAACTTGGACCAAAATATATAGGGCCTTTTCCAATTAAAAGAATCATAAACCCGGTAACAGTAGAATTAGAATTACCCAAGAATCTTAGGCAAATACACCCAATTTTCCACTGCAGTTTGCTGAAAAGAGAACAACAGTCACCCTTACGGCCAAAAATTCCCCCCCCACCAACACCAATCATGATAGAAGGGGAACAACATTTCGAAATAAAGGAAATCCTGGACTCTAGAAAATATCATGGGTCAACTCAATACCTAGTAGCATGGAAGCACCTCCCCGCCTCTCACAACGAGTGGGTCCATAAACATCATATCAAAGCCCCGAAGCTTTTAAAGAAGTTTCATACAGAGTATCCTAACAAGCCAGACTAACTTTTATTCCTGTTTTGTTTTCTCTACAGGTGGACCTCTCTTATTTTTAAGGGGAGCCGGATGTCAGAATCCAATTATATTTTATTTCTAACTAATCTACTCTGGGAAAACCCAATTCTTACTCTCTTTGGGATTCTGTCATACTACGAAGGGGGGGGGAGTAAACACGGGTGTTTATGACTGGCATTCCTTCTATCATCTACAAATAAACATCCTCTGTGGATTCCCTCTCTGGAGTACTAACAATAACAATGCGGCCATCAGCCTTTGATCTCACTCCCTATGAAGCCTCCTATTACCGGCAGCAAGGAAAAAGGGGGGGAAGATTGAAACGTTTGGGATTCTGATGGATTTAACACCCAGCCATCTGCCAATTTGGATTGACCGGAAGGAATGTGGGGTGGGACTGCTTGGGAACGCTTTAAAACATTGAATGATCAGGGGGGTCCCCCAGATCCTGTCTAGCACACCTTCAGTCAGTTTTTCTTAATAAAGATTCCTGTTGGAAAACCTGTTCCAAGAGTTCTGTCTTCTTAAGATGTAAATTGAGGAGGGTCCTTACACCCTATCAATTTCTAACCTCCTCCCAAAAACCTCCAATAATGAAACATCCACAGTTTCTGGAGACAATTATCCCACTGATTAATTATTCTTACAGTCAGGAAATTTTACCCAATTTCTGTTCTTTAAAAAAACAAAAAACAAATATGCAAACAGAAACTGCCTCCCCTCCTTTTTTTCTTTCTTTTTTCTGCATCTCTTACTTTTCCAAGGCAGAAATTCTTGGGTTAAAAAAAAAGTAACACACTAAAAATGTTTAAAAGGATTGCTCAAAAATTTCACCCCCTTTCAATAGCCCTTCCACCATGGGCTTTAAACCCTTCGTTCCTTCCAATGTAATGTTATATACTGTTTCTGGTGAATTACTTCACCAGGGTTCTTTAAAGTCACCTTTAAAGGATCCATGTGTACCCCTCTTCTATTGCCCTCTTGGGCCCATATAAGAGGGTCCACTTTTCCTTGAGCTTCCTCACTCAAGGCCATAATATTTACAATTATTTCTCTTTCATTCCCCATAATAACAACCCCCAATTTACCAATTAAGTACCTCCTTTTTACCAATACAAAGTTGCACCATAGTCCAGGTCCTTTTGCTACTGTCTGGACCATAGCAGATTTAAATATTGTTGCTTCTACTACATGTCCCCAATTCCCTGATCCTTAATCTTCCCTTTCCCAATCTGCATTCCTGGAGGTATATAGTTCAGGGTAAATCTGGTGGCTCTGGACTCCACCGAGTACACCCTTTCCTCCTCCAGGGTTCCAACCTTTAAGGTTTATCAGGGGTTTCTAGAAAGCTGGACCAGAAAACAGATTAATCCCCTGATAGCCCTAATCCTCAAAATTCACTAAATTTGCTAGTTCTTCCCCCTCCTTCCTCTTAGGGCACTCATTTTCCCAGTGTCCTTCCTCCTTATAAAAGGCACATTTATTTATTTATTTATTTATTTAGGGACTGGGGAAATTTTTTCCTTAGGGGTTTATATCCCCTGGTGCCAAATGGCTGTCCTCACCCCCAGCCTAGACCTCTCCCAAGGCCCCTTACTGATTTCCTGATTACTCCTCCCCATCCTCTTTGCTGGCCTGTTTGCACCAATTGAGCCATCATTTTTATCTTACGTTTATCACCCTCCCCCAGGTCTTTAGAAATGAGTCAACACAAACACACAAACACAGAGACCCTTAAACATCATTTCCAGACCTTTGGAGGTTTGTGTCCCTTTAAATTTCCATTTTTACTCTCTTGGGGCAACTTGTAGCTTGTTCTCCAGGCAGTGGGGAAATGCAAGGAGCGTTTCTCATAGAAATGTAATGGGGGACCTTAACCACTGCCTATCCATTCCCCATCACTCTAAGCCAAGTTGAGAAGCCCAATTTAATTTATTGGGTGGCCAAACATGTATTTAGGCTAGATATATACTGTAATGTATCATCCTTCCTCTGTCCAAATGCCTTGTTTAAAGCATTGACTTAAAATACTTCAACATTCTCCCTAAGGGATTCCCATCTCCCTAAGGGGGTTCATTCCAGAATGGAAATACCTTTCTTCCTTTTTTTTTCTTTTTTTTTCTTTTTTTCTAAAGATTTTATTGATTTTCTTTTACATACATATGTTAATTTTTCAACCAACGAGCTGTCTGGGGTCAGCTAGCTAATACATACTCGATTCCTAATCCTTCATTCTTTCCTCTAACCAACAATAAAATAAGTCCCAAGTTTGGTAGTAATCTGTGTCTTCTTTATCTTTCAATCTGTCCATCTCTGCACATTCCAATATTTTTCTGATTATTTCTTCCTCTGATGGTAGTCCTTCATTCTTCCAATATTGTGTAAAGATTATTCTCGCTGCTGTAGTGATGTGTAAAATCAAATATAGACTTTGCTTATTAATCTTTTTTTAAAAATATATTTTATTAGATTTTTATAAGGATGGGAAGGTTACATCAAGGTGCTTAGGAAACAATGTGGAGATGGGTATATCAAACATCCAAAAGGAAAATCATAAATATATAGCTCAAATTGATTCATTATAAGTTCCCTCTCTATTTCCCTCATATAATATTACATATTCAAATTAATACATTTCTAAATAGAATTCAAGCAATCCAGTCAGACATCAATCACATTTCAGTTATAAAGGTCCAAATCCTGTTTTTAAGCTTTACTAATTTACAGTTACCATATTCCAATTAGCCTTAAATAAACATATTATTAACACTTCGGGTATCCCTCATTTCCTTTTCCCTAACATAGTAATTATATTTAAAATGAATATATTATTCCCACAATAACATTCTTATGTTTTATTTATTAATACCATTTCTTCTCTTATCACCAATCCCTCTTATTCTCCTTCTATTACAAAATAATTATCTTATTTGAAATAAAAATATCAGTCCAAAAGATACATTTCTATCTATTTTAAATATATATTCTATCAATCAATCTATATCTATAGAAAGTCTTTTTAACCCATTAAGTAAAGTTTACCCCTCCAAATAATTATATCTAAAACAAAATATTATTACAAAGGATATCCTCTTACAGAATTCACATACTCCGTTAGTTATTGAATCAGTCAAAATCTCTAAAGCCTTTTTAACCCATTGAATGAAATTTTAAAACATTTTTAAATCTAACTCTAGGTTTCTTTCTGTGCCACACCGGTTTCCATAGTAAGGCTTCTATGTCATCAAACCTCAATATTTGAAAAGAGGTATTTCTCAACACTTCAGACTGGTCAAGGTTCTCTTCCCTTTCTTCTAGTGGCCTTTGAATGGTGTAGTCAGTTTTATTCCATGTTGTAATTACTAGTTGATTGTCCACGTTATCACAATTTTCAGTAACTTGTATCTGGGTGTCAGTCTCTATTGTTTTTGACAATTCAGACATCTCAATTAAAGTTATTCTTTGATCATCAGGCTTCTCCATAAATTGTATATGGGGTTGTGTAAAATTGATTTGTTCAATAGTTTCCACAATTTCTCCCGGTATAAGTTCATAGTTGGGTTGTAGGTATGGTTCCTCCATCTCTTTAGGTTGTATATGTTGTTTAAAGGCCTCTTTGGAGTTACTCTGTTCCTTCTCTATTGTTCTTCGGCCTATAACTTGATCCATTAAAATTTGAGAGTAAGATTTCATGTACTCCGTAGCTTCCAAGATTTTTTCCATTATAAGTTCATAATCAAGCTGTGGGTAAGATTCCTCCATTTCAGTGGTGAAAGGATCTTTTAATCTTTTAGTGAAGGCTATATTTAGTAAAAGTCAACAAATATTCACCTCCAATTCCTAGTAGACAAAATCACCACCCAGCTGTTTCAAGTTATCTTTACTCTTATCATCCTTTGAAGGTCAGAGCCATCCTCCAGCAAAAAAATATACAGTTGCAGTAACACTTTTCATCACAAGATGTCCTCAGTAGGCTATAAAGTCTTTCTTTCCAAATTAATAGATTTTTTGTTTTTCACATTAAAAAAGTAAAAAAGAAAGGCATCTCCAGGATAATAAATAGCGTGGTTATAATAGTAATCTTCAAAAGTAGAAATATTTTCAGGATCCCTCAGTATTCCAAGAGTTAGTCAATAAAAAATTAGCTGTTTCATTTTTTTAAGTTCCCAAAGCTGTTTTTCCCACAGTGCCGAAACGCTGCTCTCTCACAGCAGGGAAGTAATTCAAATTCAAAAGTTTTTTACAGGAGAGTAATTAGTGAAAGAGGGGGAAGGAAAGGTCTCACCCGGATTCTCCACGGGGGTTCTTTGTGCTTAGCTGTTCTTCTGGCTTTCGGCTGGTGCAGTGAAGTGATCGTCCATTTTACTGGGCGATCTTTTCTCTGACAGCCCTAAGGAGCTGGCTCAGACCGAGGAAGGAGCTGCCACCCTTCCCCCATCAATGAGGGCCTCCTCAACAGTGGTCGCCCCTCCAGGGTGACTTTTCGACCCGATTAAGGGTCTACCGGCGGAGGGAAAAACAGCCGGTGGAGAGACGAGGCTCTTCGCGCGACTGCATCTGCCACGATCTGGAACCGGAAGCCCGCTTATTAATCTTTTCAGGCATTATACCTAATAAGAAAAGTTCAGGTTTAAAATCAACGTGTTCACCTAATATTTTTTCTAACCACGCATGTATCCTTTTCCAATAAGCCTTTGCTTTACCACATGTCCACCAGAGATAGTACGTGCCTGAGTTGTGCTTACATTTCCAGCATCTATGTGACATATTTTTAAACATTTTTGCTAATCTTTCTGGTGGCAAGTGCCATCTATAAAACATTTTATATAAGTTTTCTTTATATGAAGTTGACATTGTTAATTTATAATTTCTCTCCCATAGCTTTTGCCACTTTTCTAGTTCTATATTGTAGCCAAAGTTTTTTGCCCATCTTATCATTGTTTCTTTAACTTGTTCACTTTCCATTTCCAAAATTAACAAAAAATTATACATTTTCTTAATTAATTTCTCATCTGAGGTTAACAACATCTTATCAAATACAGTTTGATCTTTATAGAACCCATACATTTTCACGTCTTTTTCATATCTATTTTGCATCTGTAAATGTGCCCACCACAACAGGTTGATCCCCTGATTTTCCAGTTCTTGCTTAGATTTTAAATTCCCATCAATATTTAGAATATCTCTATATGCCCATATTTTTTCAAAATCTACCAAGTTCGGATGTACAAATGCCTCCATCGTTGATAGCCACCTTGGAATTTTAAAATATATTTTAGCTTTAATTTTTTCCCATACTATTAACAAGGCATTTCTTATATAGTGATTTTGGAAATACTTATGAGCTCTGTTTTTTCCATACCATAGGAAAGCATGCCATCCCAATTGTAAATCATGCCCCTCTAAATATAACAACCTTTTATTTCTAAGCATTATCCATTCTTTCACCTATGTTAAAACAGATGCTTGATAATACAACGCCCATTCCGGCAACCCAAATCCTCCATTTTCCTTAGCATCTTGTAATGTTTTCATCTTAATTCTAGCTTTCTTTCCCTGCCAAACAAAGTTCAAAATTAATGAGTTTAAATCTTGAAAAAAAAAATCTCAAGTTTTATCAGAATTGTTTGAAATAAAAATAAAATCTTCGGCAGTACATTCATTTTTACTGTAGCAATTCTTCCTAATATTGACAATTGCAGATTCTTCCATCTTTCCAAGTCCAGCTTTATTTGTTTCAATAATTTTGTATAGTTATCTTCTTTTATTGATGAACATTTGGCCGAAAGATATATACCTAAATATTTAACTTTTTTTACTATCTGTACCTCTGTTTTCTCTAGCATTTGCTTTTTCTGTTTATCTGTGAGATTCTTAACTATTACCTTAGTTTTTTCTTTATTTATTTTTAATCCCGCCATTTCTCCATACTGTTCTATCTTTCCCCATAGCTTAGGAATCATCTCTAAAATGTCCAACCAGGCTAATCACAGGATCACAGTCTCAGTCATTTTTGGAGCCACCAGGAAGCAAATGAACTCCCAGTGCTCACCTATTTCTAAGCATAGGGGTTCAGTTAATTGCATGACTAAAGTCCTTCCCATCAGGGAGCCATAGGCTTGCTCAAACCTTACAGGTTTGGAGAGCAGCTTTGCTCATATGCCTGTTTTCCTGGCAAACGACAAGCTAATGATGCATCAGGAACATCCGGAATCGACTAGTACTTTTAAATCTGTCTGTGCCCCTGATTTAGGGATTATGAGTTTGGCAGGTAGAGAGAAAGGTGGGACGTGTCGACTGCTGGGCAGGTTTCTTTCTTGCTGCTGGTCCCAGTCTGTTCTGCTGTTGGGGGTAGGGGACTGGGCAGTTCGCTGCTCGGTGTCCCTGTTGTCCACATTGGAAGCCTTTGATTGGCGGGCCTGCAGGTGGCCGGGGTCATTCAGCAGTTGCAGTTAATGGAAGTTTTAGGGGTGGTGGTTGCTGTTTGAGTTGCTCTGGCTTCGGTTCGGCTTCAGGTGGGGGAGGCTTCTTGTAGCGGGCGAGCTGAACGTCTATTCTTACTGCTGCCTGGTACCATTCTTGTAGCTGATCAGGTACTGCTCGATAGATGCAGGCGTGATAGAGGTGATCGTCTAGTCCTTCCCTGAAATGATGGACTATGGATTGCTGAGGCCACCTCTCTATTCGACCGGCTAATTTGCGAAACTCTCATACGTACTCCAGGGCTGGTCTGCCGGCTTGTTTTATCTTATGGATTTGGCCTTCTGCTTTGAGGGCAATGGATGGGTCCTCAAATCTTGCTCTCAGTTCTAGGAGGAAGAGGTGGGGGTCTTCCAATTTGGGGGCTTGCTCATTATATAAATTATTCAGCCACTCAGATGCCTCTCCCTCTAAGCTGGATGCAATTAAATCAACCGTAGCGGCTGGGTCCGGGTAGAGATGGCCACAGCGGTTCAAATGAGAGTGTACTTGGTTGAGGAAGAAAATCAGATTTTCTGGGTCCCCAACGAAGGTTGCTCTAAAAGGTGGAGCAATCATTGGCTGCTGGGCTCCCCACTGTGGTTGTTGCACCCCCGGTTGCTGCTGGCCCCACCTTGGCTGCTGGTACAATGGTTGTTGGGCTCCCCACTGTGGCTGTTGCACCCCCAGTAGCTGCCTACCCCACCCTGGCTGCTGCTGCATTCTCAGGGGTTGCATGTTCAGGGGCTGTGGCCACCCCCCCTGCTGTGCTAGCAGTGCCTGCGGTTGGGGCATTCCAAGTTGCCATAGGTCTCCAAAAGGTTGCTGCCTGGGTGGGGGCTGTTGCCATCCCCCCTGCCTGTACGTTCGGGGGCAGTGACCAATCCCCTTGCTGTAGTCGTCCCCCCATCGGTTGCTGGTCTTCTGGCCTTGGCACCACCCCAAGTTGTTGCAGGGCCTCTATTATCTGCTGCAAACTCAGAGATTTTTATTTATTTATTTATTTATATAACAAGTTTTATTGAATTTTTTTTAATTTTACAGCCAAGTGCTTAGGACTCATCGTGGAGATAGGGCACTCCATAAAACAAAATAAAACATATAATCATACATAAACAATTTAGGTTACTTCTTTAAAATTTCCCTCCCTATTTTATCAATCAAAAAAACAAAAAAACAAAAAAAACTATCAATAATATTTCCACCCATTTCGAGCTTAATTAACTATTAACATATTCCAATTGGCATTACATAAACATATAGTATACAATTCGGGTATCCATATAATACAGACCATATTACTCCAAATATTCACTTTATATTTCTCAATTAAGTTCTATCTCTTATTCTATTTCACATACATATTTTATAAACGAATATAACTTTACGTTTTTAAACCATTTTACATTAGCTTAAGTTATTTCTACTTATTTCTAAGCTAAACATATAGCTATTATATATATGTATATTTTAAAATTTCTCCACTATATTCTATTTCCTATACTCTATCAAACATTTTTATAAGTCAATCCATTCTTCAATCATTGCAAGTAAAAATGTCATTAATATTTCACCAATCTCAATACAACTCCTTTAGTTTTAACTTTTCCAGTTTTCCATAGTTGCCATTCCATCAAATCCATAATTCAGATCAATATTAATCAGACTAAAATCTTAAACCTTAAAAATCTCAAAAATATTAGTTCACTTAAAGTCTCTAAAAACCATTTTACCCGTCAAATAAAATTTTAACACTCATTTTTAAACCTAATTCTAGCTTTCTTTTTATGCCAAGCAGGTTTCCACAATAGGGCCTTTAGCCCCTCCCATCTTAATATTTGATTATACACATTTTCCCACAGTTGCGTCTGATCATAGTCTTCTCTTTTTCCCAATATTGTCTGCACTATGTAATCAGTCTTAGTCAGTATGGTGATTATTCATTGTTTGTATGTATTGTCAGCATTTTTAATGTCTCGTATTAGAGAGTCTTTCTGTTGTTTTTAAATCTATAGATGTTTCAATTGAATTCTGCCTTTGGTCCTCAGAAATCTCCGTCCTTTGTATATAAGGTGTAATATCTTCCTCTTCAGTAAATTGTAGATATAAATCCTCCATCTCATTAAGTTGTAAATCCAATTGTGTATCATGATCAGTTGGAGTTTGAAATTCAGTTTTTAACTCTGAACCATCCTCATTCCTAAGTGTCCTGAAATGTTCTCTTAATTCTTCTCTCACTTCCAAGATTTTTGCTAGTATGAGTCCATAATTAAGCTGTGGATAGGCTTCCATTCTTCTTCTCTCTCTTTTTTTTTCTATAATAAAAGTACAGCAATGTCTGGGTGTAGCGCCAAGTTCAACAGTTCCGCTACCATGGTTACAATGTTATGATAAGGCTTTCTGGGCTTCATGCCAATTTCCGGGATACATTGTAACCCTCCAATCCACATAACTCCACCCAGTCACCAAGGTAGTTTTTTTTTCCCCTTTTTAAAGTGGATAAAAATATTCAGAAGGGGGGGAGGAAAGAAAAACACTCCACCCCCCTCCCTAAAAATTTCCACTTAAATTGAAAACAAGCAAACAGCGAGAAAGAGTCACAGTAAGGCTTTTTTCTTTTTGTTTTTTTCCCAGGATCCCCTGAATTCCAGCAGTTCAAATACACAATAAAGATTAGTTACTTTTTTCCCAAGTATTCAAACGCTGCTTTTTCAAGGGAGGGAATAGTTTCTAGAAGCTTTTCATAGGGAAGTAAAGAAAATAACAAGAGGGAAGGAAAGGTCTCACCCGGATCTTCCACGGTGGTTCTTTATGCTTAGATGTTGCTGTGACTTTCGGCTGGAGCAGCTAAGTGATCGGCCATGTTACTGGCTGATCTTTTCCCCGTCAGCCCAAAGGTGATTTCTCGGACCGCGGAGGGAGCTGCCGCTCCCTCCGCGATCGACGAGTGCCCTCCTCTACGGTGGTCGCCCCTACAGGGCGACTTTTGACCCTGTCCAGGGTGTACCGGCGGGGGAAAACCAGACGGCAAAGAGAGCAAGTTCTTTGCACGTCCGCTGGCGCTGCAGCTGGATCCAGAAGTCCAAACTCAGAGATTTTTTATCTCCCACCTGCGGGGGCTGCCATACTCCCCATTGCTGCAGGGGACCCATACTGGGTAATCGATATGCACATCAGTCTGGGGATTTGCTGTCCCAGTGGCGGCCCAGGCCCTCATCTCGTCGGCGTTGATTGGGGCTTCTGGAGGGGTGGTGACTGGGGCTGTCTCTTCCAGTGGGACTGGAGGCTCTGGCAGGGGGCTTCAGGAGCAGGAAAGCTGCCTGCTCTGTGAAGGAGGGGCTGGTGGCTTCTTTTGGTAGGAGTTGAATGTCCTGATCGCTGGCGTAAGGGGAATGGGAAGGTTGCTCCAAACTTCTCATTTCTAGCCCTTCAAACTTCTCTACCAATTTCTCCACTGACTGACTGCGAGCTGCAGACAGATATTTCCACTCACCCGAGTCCTCAGTGGCAAACAATCTGGTAGCTCTCCCCCAGTCTGGGGAGTGCGATATGTGGGAATTCTTTCGTGGTAGTCCAGTCTCATCCGCCTTTGAGGCCTTTAAGGGTGGCAAGACCGGCTCGAAGCGTCTGGAGTCTCTGCTGGGCTGGACCCAATCTGACGACCAGATTAGCTGTCCTAGCTGCTTGGGTTTCACCCCCAGTTGGGAGGCCTGCAAAAGCTCTTTCTCTACCGGCACGCTGGCTGTCGTTCCCACCCCTGGGGTAGCAGCTGCTGCTGGGGTGCTGACTCCAGGCAATTTCTCCATCTCTATGACGAAATCTTTCCTGAGTCTTTTTCAGCTTATCCCCTCAATGCTATGGACAGCGACTGGGGCTCGGGACCCCTAGATAGTTAGGAAAGTTGGAGATTTTGGCTTAATGTTATGGTTCCGACATATGAAACTCTTCAAAGAACTTCGAGGCATTGTTTACCTTAAAGAATCTTTATTCGAGTAACAACGCATCGGCATGTACATAGTCCAAGCCAAAATCTGGCTTCCCCTCCCCTCAGCACATAGTATCAAAGCACAATTCCCTCCTCTAACTAACAGTCATAAATCACATTCTCCAATTAGTTTGAAATGCTGGCTTTCCACCCAGTTCTTCATCCCGCCATGTCTTATCATCTCTTATTACAAACAGCCTTGGTTCTCACCATTATACAGTATTGTTTTGTCTAACTAATCTCCCATGCACATTCCTCCTCCTCCCCCCTGTATCATCTAATTCTAACTCTAAAAGTAAAACTTAAAGTAAAGGAAAATGGATGCATCTCCATATGTTGTCAGAGCAAGAACATCTGATGTTAGCAGCATTGACACTTTACCTTTTAAAATCCTGAATGTGTTATTTACAATAAGTTTATTGAGTTATATTTTTTGTAACATGGTATCTAATCATGGTGAAAGGGGGAGGAGAAAGAAAAAAATGAAAATTTTTGATAGAGCTTCCATAGACAAGTATAGTCTAACTGACACAGGACAAATGATTTTTTTCTTTTTTTTTCTTTCCTCCACTTTTAGCTGTGGAAGCAAATACATTCTTATGTAGCTTGCCAGTTTTGTAAGATCTTATTCTGGGAATTATCAAGAAATGGGAAAGCAACGTTTTGGCAGAAGAAAGGATTGAGGGTGTCTAGCAAATAAAGCCCAATTGGTATGAAAGGAGGTAAAATATCTAGGATATATTATAGTTGAAGGGGAAAGGAAAATAGATAGTAAAAGGATTGAGGCTATAGTAGATTTATAATTATCAAACAATAAAAATGGCATTAAGGGAATTCTGTGGTTATCACAAGATACTGCAAGAATGGTGATCCAAAAACTATAGGAGGGGAGTCATTCCGGAATTAAAGCATAGGTAGAAATGTATTTGAAATTCTATGCTACCCTTGGAATGTATGGGATAGCTCAAAGGGCTACAGAGGGATGTTTGATATATAAAAAGGGTTAATAAAGGGTTAAGGCTCCCAAAGGAAGGAGACCTATATGTGGAACAAGTACTGGGGTCTCTGTCTTCTCTTTGATAGGAAGACTTGGTGGCACAAACAGCTCCTTTGGAATTTCCAGTCCATAAGATCCAGCCAGGACAGTGGGCGCTGATTTGTAAATGGAAGGAGGAACTTCTACAATCAAAGAAGGGAAGTTCCTTACATTGAATCTGCTGTCCATAGGGCTGAGAAGGGTTGGATACACTACACATGAGCAAATGTGGTGTCTGGACCTGAAAGAAGCTGGACGGTCATTCCAGGACAAGGACTGAAAGCCACATTTAAAAGGACTTGAATGGATAGTGGACCAAAACCCCTACCTGTTTTAAACATCTCTATTAGAATTCCAGGTGACCCCAGACAAAGAACAAAGGTGTTGGTGATGATCATGGGAGAAGTAAAAGTGGTTTGTTACAAATAAAACCAATAACTGAGATAGAAGTCACACCATTAGAAACTGAAAACATAGAATTGTAAATTGTAAGAATTACATCGAGCAGCGAATTGCCCAGTCCCCTACCCCCAACAGCAGAGTAGACCGGGACCAGCAGCGAGAAAGAAACCTGCCCAGCAGCCAATGAGAGAGAAATCCAACTGGATCACACAGGAACCGGTTGCCCAAGTCACATCCCCCACGCAGGAAGATGCTGGGACTAAGGCTGCATCCATCCCCGCTCTACCCTCTTTCGACAGCGACGACGAAGGAGAGAATGACCCGATGGTGAGTCGACACGTCCCATCTTTCTCACTGCCAGCCAAACTCATAATCCCTAAGTCAGGAGCACAGGCAAACCTAAAAGTGCTAGTCGATTCCAGATGCTCCCGATGCGTCATTAGCTTGCCATTTGCCATGAAAATGGGCATACTAGCAAAGCTGCTCTCCAAACCTGTGAGGTTAGAGCAAGCCGATGGCTCCCTGATGGGAGGGACTTTAGTCACGCAATTAACTGAGCCCCTATGCTTAGAAATAGGTGAGCACTGGGAGTTCATTCGCTTTCTGGTGGCTCCAAAAATGACTGAGACTGTGATCCTAGGATTAGCCTGGTTGGACAAATGGAAGCCGTTTATCTTGTGAAAGAAGGGAATGAGAACTGTAAGGCTACCTTTAGGGCCCAAGCCCCCTATTGATTCAAAGTTAGAGGAAACTTTAGCTCACCCAACGAGCGAGTGCACGTGGCTGCCTCATCTACACCAGGCGAGCCACTCATCCCCAGCGAGTACTGGGACCTGGCGAAGGCATTTGGTGAGAAGGAATGCGACACACTGCCTCCCCACCGACCCAATGATTGTTCCATTGAACTGTTGCCGGGAGCCAAACTCCAACGACCGAGAATGTACGCCATGTCCCCCCTCGAAATGGAGGAGATGAAGCAATACATGCACAAAAACCTAGAGAGGGGGTTCATTGAATGGGCCAAGTCTGCTGTGGGAGCCCCTGTGTTGTTTAAAGAAAAAAAAAGATGGGTCTCTTCATCTCTGCATATAGGGGTCTCAACACTGTGAGTGTGGAAAATAAATACCCCCTCCCCCTCCTGAAGGACTTACTAACCCACCTGGCTAAGGGGAGTGTCTTCACTGAATTAGACCTGAGAGAGGCATATTACCAGGTGAGAATAAAGGAGGGAGACGAGTGGAAAACTGCCTTCAACTGCCCCATGGGGAGCTATCAGTTCAAAATCATGCCATTTGGACTACAGGGGGCCCCAGCCGTATTCATGCAGTTGATCAATGAGGTCCTACATGATCATTTATACAAAGGGGTTCTGGTGTATCTTGATGACATCCTGATATACAGCACGAATATGACTGATCATATAAAGCTGGTGAGAGAAGTGTTAAAGAAACTATTGAATGCCAAGCTTTATGTCAAACTGTCAAAATGTGAATTTCACCAGACCCGATTAGATTATCTTGGCTATAGAATTTCCAACGAGGGCATTGAAATGAACCCAGCCAAAGTGAAAGCTGTAACTGAATGGCAGCCCCAAAGACCTGCAAACAGCTCCAGAGCTTCCTAGGTTTTGCCAACTTCTACTGTCAATTCATCCCCTTCTTTGCTGAGATTGCCCTACCCCTTAAAGAACTACTCAAAACAGGCAAAGGAGGAGGGAAACCGTGACCGGGCCAACCACTAGCATGGATTATGGGCTGTCAAACCGCTTTTGAGAATCTAAAAAGACTATTTTCTGTTGAGCCAATCCTGAAGCACCGCTGCCCAGGGGAGCCCTTTGTAATTCAAGCTGATGCCAGCGACGTGGCCGTTGGAGCTGTATTGCTGCAAAAGAACCAAAGTGGAGCCTTGCAACCCTGCGCCTACACCTCGAAAAAATTTACTGAGAGTGAAGGAGGTGGGCGATCTGGGAAAAGGAGGCTTTCACAATCAGATGGGCTCTATTAAACTGGAGACACTGTCTAGAAGGGAGCAAGGTTCCTGTAAGGACCCACCTCAATTTACATCTTAAGAAGACAGAACTCTTGGAACGGTTCTTCCAACAGGAATCTTTATTAAGAAAAACTGACTGAAGGCATGCTAGACAGGATCTGAGGAACCCCATTGACCATTCAATGTTTTAAAGTGTTCCCAGGCAGCCCCACTCCACATTCCTTCCGGTCAATTCAAATTGGCAGATGGCTGGGTGTTAAATCCATCGGATTCCCAAACGTTGCAATCTTTCCCCCCTTTTTCCTTGCTGCCGGTAAAAGGAGGCTTCATAGGGAGTGAGATCAAAGGCTGATGGCCGCATTGTTATTGTTAGTACTCCACAGAGGGAATCCACAGAGGATGTTCCTTTGTTGTTGATAGGAGGAATGCCAGTCATAAACACCCATGTTTACTCCCCCCCCTTTGTAGTATGACAGAATCCAAAAGAGAGTAAGAATTGGGTTTTCTCAGAGTAGATAGCTAGAAATAAGATATAATTGGATTCTGACATCCGGCTCCCCTTAAAAATAAGAGAGGTCCACCTGTAGAGAAAACAAAACAGGTATAAAAGTTAGTCTGGCTTGTTATGAAACCTCTTTAAAAGCTTCGGGGCTTTGACATGACATTTATGGACCCACTCATTTTGAGAGGCGGGGAGGTGCATCCATGCTACTAGGTATTGAGTTTCCCCACAATATTTTCTAGAGTCCAGGATTTCCCCTATTTCGAAGTGTTGCTCCCCTTCTACCATGATTGGTGTTGATGGTGGGGGGGGGGATTTTGGCCGTAAGGGAGACTGTTGTTCTCTTTTCAGCAAACTGCAGTGGAAAATTGGGTGTATTTGCCTAAGATTCTTGGGTAATTCTAATTCTACTGTTACTGGGTTTATGATTCTTTTAATTGGAAAAGGCCCTATATATTTTGGTCCAAGTTTTTTACAGGGTTGTATGGATTTTAAATATTTTGTAGACAAGTACACCATTTCTCCTATAATGAATGGTGTGGGCTCCACCCTTTTCTTATCTGCTTGTGCTTTGTATGCTTGCCTAGCTTCCTGTAGAACTTTTCTAACTATTGGCCAGGTGTTTTATAATTGTTCCATCCATTCTTTCAGTGATGGGATTGCCGGTTCGTTTGGGGTTAGTTCTGGCATGGGGTTGAAACTTTGACCGGTAGCTATTTGAAAAGGAGTGTAACCTGTGCTGGAGTGGACTGCATTATTGTAGGCAACCTCTGCAAAAAGCAACAGGTCCGTCCAATCTGACTGCTGGAAATAAAGAAAACATCTTAAATATTGATCAAGTACTGTGTTACATTTTTCCAATTGACCATTTCCCTGAGGATGATGGCTAGACGTCAGTCCCTGGATGGTCCCTAAAAGGGATAGAAATTCCTTCCAAAATGCAGATGTAAATTGCACTCCCCTATCAGATATGATGCGTTGGGGTGCCCCATGCAATCTGTAAATATGTTGCACAAAAGGTTTCGCTAAAGCTTTTGCGGTGGGGATCTTTTGGCAAGGAATAAAGTGAACCTGTTTGGAAAATAGGTCCGTGACCCTCCAAATGACAGTATTCCCATCGCTTTCTGATAATTCCACTATAAAATCCATGGCTATTTCCTTCCAGGGGGCTGAGGGATTTGCCACTGTTTGTAACAGTCCTGGCGATTTCCCTTGCAACCTTTTTGCAGTTGCACACTTTGGACAGCTGGCCACGTAACTTTCTATGTCTTTTTTCATGGATGGCCACCAAAATTGCCGTTTAATTAAGTGCAATGTTTTTACAAATCCAAAATGCCCTGCCGATTTTGTGTCGTGGCAAAGTTGCATGAATGTGATCCTTTGGGTGGTCGGTATATATAACTTCTCCCCCACCCAAGGCAGTCCATCTTTCATTGTGCACATGTGCTTATTTTTCTGGAACCATCATCTGTTTCCAAACTTTTCCGGAATTCAATTCCGGTCTGGCTATCCAGCTGTGGTTTTAATTTAACTTGGGCTCTGGTAGTCACTGGCACTGCCAGTTGTGATTCTCCCATGATCGGTTTAGAGTCAGTGGCTCGCATGCTGTTATATTGGGGCATGCGAGATAATGCATCTGCCAAAATGTTCTTTCCCCCCGGCAAATGCTTGAGCTTAAAATTGAATTGGTGAAAATGCTGGGACCAGCGGGCTTGCTTGGGGTTGAGCTTTCTGGGTGTTTTCAAGGCTTCCAAATTTTTGTGGTCTGTCCACACCTGGAAAGGGATTTTATTGCCTTCAAGGACTTGGCGCCATGTAAGTAATGACCAACGTATCCCATATGCCTCTTTCTCCCACACGGGCCAGTGCTGTTCCGTTTCAGTGAATTTCCTGGACATATACATGCAGGGTTGCAATATTCCTTCATCATTTTCTTGTAATAGTACAGCCCCCACTGCCACATCACTTGCATCCGTCTGTATTACAAAGGGTTTGTCCATGTCTGGGTGCCTCAGTACTGGTTCGGCAGAAAAAAGCCTCTTTAATCTCTCAAATGCCGCTTGGCATTCCATTGTCCATTTTAGTGGCTGGCTAGGTTTCACTGAGGATTCTCCCTTCATTTTTAGTAACTTTGTGATGGGCAGGGCTATCTGGGCAAATGAGGGGATGAATTGGCGGTAAAAGTTTGCGAAACCCAGGAAACTCTGCAATTGCTTTCTTGTGCAAGGTGGTGCCCTGACCTTTTCTGGGTCCATTTCAATGCCCTGTTGATATGCGGTAACCTAGGTAGTCTATTCTTTCCTGGTTCAATTCGCATTTTGATAATTTGGCATATAGGTGGGCGGCTCACAGTTTCTTTAAAACCGCTCTGACTAGGTTGACATGTTCCTCTTTTGATTCGGTGAAGATAAGGATGTCATCTAAATAAACCAGGACCCCTTTAAATAGGTGCTCCCTTAGTACCTCATTGATTAATTGCATAAATACTGCGGGCCCCCCTTGTAATCCAAATGGCAAAACTTTGAATTGGTAGCACCCCATTGGGCAGTTAAATGCGGTTTTCCATTCATCTCCTTCCCTAATTCTCACATGGTAATACGCTTCCCTTAGATCTAGTTTAGTAAAAAAATTTCCTTTCGAGAGGTGTGATAACATGTCTTTCATGAGGGGTAGGGGGTATAGGGGGCTTTCACTGATTGCATTCAAAAGCCGGTAGTCTATGTATAAACGTAGAGAGCCATCCTTCTTCTCTCTAAAGAGGACCGGAGCGGCCACCTTAGGCTTGGCTGGTTCAATGAACCCCCTTTCTAGGTTTTTCTTTATAAATCTCTCCATTTCCTCCTTCTCCTTTGGGCTCATGGAGTATAATCTGGGCTTTAGGGAGTTTTGTCCCGGCCTTGAATTCTATGGCACAGTCC